>CM047492.1:53639496-54839496 GCA_026122505.1 Aldabrachelys gigantea | reverse complement strand
TTATAAAGGTGTTAAGAAACCTAGTGGGATTTTCAAAGTTTCTAGGCCCAATTGCTTTAGAAATTCCCCCAGGGCCCTAAATACCTTTAAAATCTGGCCCTGTATGTACAGAGTGCATAGTACAGGCTAGAGACCCTCACCCAGCAGTTCCAGCATGGAGATGAAGCCGATCAGATGTTCCAGGCACTGGGCTGGCACTCTGAAATCTCAGCTCAGTGCCTGGCTTTGCCTCAGACTCCCTGCCTGACAATGAGCAGACCACATAGGCTTATGATTTCAAACAAAAAGTAATGAGCATAGTATGTCTAAATCCCCTAGGCAAATCTCAACAACCTTCATTCCTGTAGGCCATATCCCCAGCCAGTGTAAATCAGCCTTTGTTCCACTGGAGTCAGTGAGGTCAGATCCCCAGCTGGTGTAAATTGGTGGTCGCTACATTGAAATGAATGGGCCGGATGCCAGCTGGTATAAATCAGCCATAGCATCACTGGAACCAACTGGCCAGATCCTCAGCTGGTATAAATTAGCCATTGCTGCACTGGAGTCAATGGGCCAGAATCTCAGGTAGTGTAAATAGGCCACAGCTTCACTGAGGGTCAGGTACTCAGCTGGTCTCAATCAGCCATAGCTCCGTTGGAGTCAATGGGCCAGATCCCATGGGCTGTCTGTGTGACTGCGCAAGTCACCTAAACTGCCATTTACCTCAGTTTCCCCAGGAGTAAAATAAGCATAATGGCACTTCCCTTCCTCCCAGAGATGCTGTGACAGTCAATTGTTAATATTACTGACTGCAAGGCACTGAGATACTCCATGCAGAGGCCTGCCTAAATGCCTAGGAAGGTAGATTTGCAGCATCTGAGGATACAGCCATCAGTGCCTTAATTCCCGTCCCTTTGGAATTAGGATAAAGCTCCTTCCCTACCTCATGTGAATGCTAGGAGGTGACATTTTTCATTGGTGGTGGAGTGTTCAGACGCTGCAGTGTTTGGACGCCTTTAGCTACCTGCACAGACATTGTAATCCCAAAAAATGGGTCCCAAACCTGACCCCACAACAATCAAAGTCAATCTTCCATTGGTCTCAGGGTTACCAGGATTGGGGCCAACAAACCATGTGGGGGCCTGTGACACCACTATCCAGTCCAAATTCAGAGTTGTCATGGTATAATTCCCCGCTCTGAACCTTAGCGTCCAAAAGATGGGGTACCAGCATGAATTCCTCTAAGCTCAATTACCAGCCTAGAACCTGTAGCGCTGCCACCAACCAGGAATTCCAGTGCCTGGTACACTCTGGTCCCCCCAAAACCTTGCCCAGGGACCCCAAGACCCAGACCCTCTGGATCTTAACACAAGCAAAGTAAACCCTTTCCCTCACCGTTGCCTCTCCCAGGCTTCCCCTCCCTGGGTTACCCTGGAAGATCACTGTGATTCAAACTCCTTGAATCTTAAACAGAGGGGAAAATGCACCTTCCCCCTCCTTCTCTCTCCCCCTCCCAGACTCTCCCTGAGAGAGACAGTAATCCTAACGCAGAGAGAAATTAACCTCTCTCTCCCCCTTCCCTCTTTTCTCCCCACCAATTCCCTGGTGAATCCAGACCCCGTCCCCTAGGGTCTCACCAGAATAAAAAAAAATCAGGTTCTTAAACAAGAAAAGCTTTTAATTAAAGAAGGAAAAACAGTAAAAATTATCTTTGTAAATTTAAGATGGAAAAAGTTACAGGGTCTTTCAGCTATAAACACTGGGAATACCCTCCCAGCCTAAGTATACAAGTACAAATTAAATCCTTTCAGCAAAATACAAATTTGAACTCCTTCTAGCCAAATACACATTTGCAAATAAAGAAAACAAACATAAGCCTAACTCGCCTTATCACCTAGTACTTACTATTCTGAACATATAAGAACCTATATCAGGGAGATTGGAGAGAAACCTGGTTTCACGTCTGGTCACCCTCAGCACCAGAGAGAACAACAACCAAACACTAACAGCACACACAGAAACTTCCTTCCCTCAAGATCTGAAAGTATCCTGTCCTCTGATTGGTCCTCTGGTCAGGTGACAGCCAGGCTCACTGATCTTGTTAACCCTTTACAGGCAAAAGAGACATGAAGTATTTCTGTTCTATTAACTCTTAACTATCCGTTTATGACAAGAGTGCTCCAAGGAGATCTGAAATTCTGATTGACCAATGCAGTATCGTAATATAACGGTAAAGAGAAAAGATGAAGCACGAAGGTGATAGCAAAGAAATTCGGTTGGCATTATGTGATCACTAGATAGCAGCAGAGGAGAAGGAGCGAGATAGAAGAGGAACTGGATAGAAGGAGATAATCTTTCACAGAGGTATGGATTTTTAACCCCAGAAATGACCACAGTGATCACTATCACACAGTTCTGATTTAATTTGCGTTTTAAGTCCAATAGCTGTGTCCAACTCACACAGATCAGTTAGAAAAACAAATTCAGAGAGGGGCAGCTACTCTATGAAATAAGAATGATGAATATGAATAAAATATGTTGACATTATTAATTATTATTATTATTACTACTACTACTAATAATAAAATAGCACCTAAAGACCGCACCCAAGATCAGGCTTCTTTTGTACTATACACAGTACAGAAACAGAATAAGAGACAGCCCCTGAAGCAAAGCTCTTACAAACCAAATAGCGAAGACAGGCAAAGGATGGGAGGGGAAACTGAGGAACCGAGCACGAAAGTGACTAGCTCAAGTTCACACAGAAGGTCAATGGCAGAGCCAGGAACAGAACCCAGGGCTCCCTCTTTACATTTTAGGAGAAAGGAAAAGTTTAGAGCTTCATGGTACCTTGGAATGAAAATTAACCAGCATGTTTACATCATCCATCATCCTTATCATGTATTACTCTAGCAACTACAGGTCCCAGTCAAGGCTCCAATGTGCTCTGCAGTGTAGGAACACACAACGAGAAACAGTCCATGCCCCAAAGAGTAGGAAGACAACACACACAAAGCATAGGAGGCATAGAAAAGTTAACAATGCTCCTCTGAGTATGACGGATTAAACACAGGAGGAGTAATAGCAAAATTCCTAGATTCCTAGATTTGTGAGCCAGAAGGGACCATTAGATCATCCAGTATGAGCTCCTGTATATCACAGGCCATTAAACTTCACCCAGATAACCCTCTACTGAGATGTTAGTTACACTAATACTTAATGGTCATCAGGAGACTGTGATGTTTCCCAGGGGTACCAAGGACTGTGAGGCACCTCTCTACCACCTGCTCTGAGCATAAGGAAGACTGGCCATGCCATGGGTCAACTCCCTGACTGCACTCGCTGTGGGTATCACAAGCGCTGGCTGATCAGCACACACAGGCTCTGCTGTCCCTCTACCAGTTAGCAATAGACACACTCCAGCCCTAAAGTCCTTCAAGCATCTCCCCGGAGTGTGCAGCTCCTGGTGCATTGGGCACTTGTAGTATTCACAGGGTCAATGCTCCCAAATGAACAATACACTAAAGTTTCCTAGTTATATTGACCAGCACTGTCCCAGTATAGATCTTTGGAAGATCCTGCTATTCACCTGTCTCCATTCTGAAAACTGATAATTTATTCCTACCTTTTGTTTCCTATCTTTTGAGCAGTTACTGATCCATGAGAGGACCTTCCCTCCTTATCCCATGACTGCTTACTTCACGTAAGAGCCTTTGGTGAGGGACCTTATCAAAGGCTTTCTGAAAGTCCAGGTTCACTATATCCACTGAATCTCCCTTGTCCACATGTTGACCCCCTCAAAGATCTCTAATAGATTGGTGAGCCATGATTTCCCTTTACAAAATCCATGTTGTATCTTCCTCAAAAAATTATGTCCGTCTCTGTGTCTGATAATTCTGTTCTTTACTATAGTTTCCACCAATTAGTCTGGTACTGAAGTTAGGCTCACAGACCTGTAATTGCTGGGATTGCCTCTGGAACCCATTTTAAAAATTGGCGTCACATTAGCTATCCTCCAGTCATCTGGTACAGAAGCTGATTTAAATGATAGGTCACAAACCACATTTAGTAGTTCTTTAATTTCATATGAAAGTTCTACTCACTGTGGACACTGGTAAACCCACATGGGTGGACAGCTCAATAAGGAAAACTGGGGGCTGAGGGAGCTGTGTATGGCAATGCATATAGTCATGTAGAGGTGTGTGATCAAGGTGAAAAATGTCTCAGAAATTCAGTACTGGATATACTATGGCACCAATGGCACTGCCACACCAGGCCCACACTCGGAGCCCACAGTGACTAGATGGGGGGCCACAAATATGTTCGGTGCCACTGCCCACAAGAGGTTAATCTGGCTCTGGTGAAGACCGATGCAAAGAACTCATTTAGCTTCTGTAACAGCTTCATCTTCCGAAAAAGGACTCAGTATTCCAGTAGCGGTCTCAAAAATGCTATGTATAGAGTCAAGTTTACTTTCCTACATTATATTCCACTTTTTACACATCCAAGGATCATGTTAGCTCTTTTTGCCAAAGGATCACACAAACCTCATGTTGAGGAAATTGCATGTGTTAATCCCTAATTTTTTGTCTGAGTCACTATTTTCAAAGAAAGCATCTCCCAATCTGCGTTCTCTGTTCCCAAATGTATGACAGGTATATCCAACTTATTATCAACAGTAACAAACATGTTTTAGTCTATCTGAAAAGTAAGTACGATTGCAAGAACAAATCTTTTTCAGTGCATAAATATTATATTGATAAGTATGATAGATAGATAGATAGATGATGTTATTCTCTTTGATATAGCCCAAGTCTTCTTATCAGTTTCCTGGGGGCTTCTTTGACCTCTTTGTTTCTCAGGGAGTATATGATAGGATTTAGCGCTGGAATTATAACAGAATATAGGACAGTGATCACTTTGTCTCTGTCTGGAGAGTAGGCCGATGAGGGGTATACGTAGGTGTAAATTGCTGTGGAGTAGTACAAGATGACGACTATGACGTGGGAGGAGCAGGTGGAGAAGGCTTTCTTCTTGCCTTCTGTGGAGCGAATCTTCAAGATAGTTCTCAGAATGAAGTAATAGGACGTTAAAGTTACCACACAGCTCCCCATCCCAAAGACTATGTCAGCCAGAAAAGCCAGGGTTTCATTGAGGCTGATGTCTGAGCAGGAGAGTTTTAGCACTGATGGTAATTCACAAAAGAAATGATTGATGATGTTCGAGTCGCAAAAAGAAAGCTGGAGCACAAATCCAGTGTTGACTGCAGAATTGATCACCCCTGCTATCCATACACCAGTGATTAACTCAACACAAACCTCCTTCCTCATGATGATGGTGTAATGCAAAGGGTGGCAGACAGCAACGTAACGGTCAAAAGCCATGGCAGCAAGGACCAGAGCTTCACTTCCCAGAGTCCAAGTGAAGAGATATATCTGTGTAATGCAGCCTAAGAAGGCAATGGTCTTCTTGTGCTCCAGAACGTTGTGTAGCATTTTGGGAATGGACACTGAGATGGATAAAAGATTTATCAAGGACAAGTTGATAAGCAAGAAATACATAGGGGTGTGGAGTCTGGTGCTGGTATTAACAGTGATGACAATGAGGAGGTTTCCTGTGAGGGCTGCCATGTAGATGAAGGTGAATAACACAAAGAGGAACATCTGGTATTCAGGGAGGCTGGACAGACCCACCAAGATGAACTCTGTGACAGAGGATTGATTCTTCATTTCCAAATCTCCAGTAATCCTCACCTGTTGACATAAATCAGCTCACTGGATCAGACACTCAGCTGATGTAAATTAGTGTCATTCTAAAGTAGATCAGAAACTAAAGGAAAGAGACTGATTTGCACCAGCTGTGGTTCTGGTCCATGGACTCCAGTGAAGCCATGTCAGCTTATGCCAGCAGGGCTTCTGGCTAATTGTTTTCAATACTGTACACAAATTCATAACAGCTGGACAGCTGGCCCATTGACTTTGAAGGACCTAGTATAAATCTTCTTGTGAAATTAATGTGAAATTAGCCTAGGGGAGATAAGAACAAGGCACATTACACCACACGTTTTAAAAGTATCCTCATCACAATGAAGGGACTAGAGTGAGTTTCAAGTAGGAATTTGTGGAACAAAGGCCAGAAGAAACCAGTGAGATCATTTAGTCTGATCTCTTGTGTAACACAGGCCACAGAACTCCCCCATAATAATTCGCAAAGCAAAGCTTTTAGGGAAAAGAAAATCTTGATTTAAAATTTGCCAGTTACGGAGAATCCACTTTAACCTTTGGCAAATCGTCTCTGTGGTTATTACCCTCGTTGCTAAAAAAATTACTCCTTTTTTCCATTTCAAATCAGTCATCTCCATCCACTTCAGTGTGGAGTAATTCATTATTTACACCAGGGCGAGTTTGAGAAAATCAGACTCCATGTCATTGAGAATGATGAACAGCAATATTTCGTCTATATAGGTCAATTATTAGAGCTAGAGTTAGAAGCTAGGATTTTTGAGGAAGTCTAAGCAGTTAGGGACCAAACCCCTTTGACAGGAAATCCCAATCTATACAAATTGACTCTACCTGTTAGCTGAGTCTTTCTACTCCTCTGATCGATTTATCTAGAATATATATAGTATTCATTTTTTAAAAAAAGAAATCTGAATAAATAGCATGATTTAGTCTATATACGTAAAGATGAGTTAATAATTTTACAAAAAAACTTTACAAATAATTAAGTCCCACATTATCTAAATAACATGTCCAAACATGAAAAGCAAGCCAATATAGGTAATTATAAAGTCTTTCGATATAACAGTGACATAGATATTACATGATAGCCATGAAAAGAGAGAAATAGAAAAAGTACAAATTCTGCTGTAATTAGAAGAAAGAAAGAAAGAAAGAAAGAAAGAGAAAGAAAGAAAGAAACCTCTATTCCAGTTCATGTACAGCTGCCTCTTGAATTAGATAATTCAGTCTCCTTAGCTCTACTAGTTTCTCAAGCTGTTTGAAATCACCACAGCTGGAAAGAGCATTCTTGTTCTTCTATTAGGCTGATGGCTGGAAATAAATATTTGTCTTTACTGCTGTTACCGCCGTTTCATAGATTCAAAGATTCCAAGGCCAGAAAAACCATTACAATCATCTAGTCTGACTTCCTGCCAGAGAACATCTCCAAAATTACCGTGGAGATGTTCTCTGGCAGGAAGATGTTCTCTGGCCTGTGAACATCTCCAAAATTACCATGGTCACTCCATGAGTTTCATCAATGAATTATCAGCATCACAATGCTTCTTAAATAGCCTCTTAGTGCTACTGGGGAAGAACAACTTATATCTCCTTTAGAAGTTAATTATCTAAAGGAGGCACTGATCCAGTATTTTAATTGCTTATGTTACCTTTGGTGTCATGAACAAAATACCAAAGTCCTTGGAGAGATACTGCTCTAATGATAGATAGATAGATTAGATTAGATAGATGTGGGAGTATATGGGGATAGTAATATGCTGTAAGACCTCCAAGGTCTTCCCAATTGTTACTCCTGGTCCCCCTACTACAGAAGGGATGTGAACAAGTTGGAGAGAGTTCAGCAGAGGGCAATGAAAATGATTAGGGGACTATGACACATGACTTAGGAGGAGAGGCTGAGGGAACTGGGGTTATTTAGTCTGCAGAAGAGAAGAGTGAGGGGGGATTTGATAGCAGACTTCAACTACCTGAAGGGGGGTTCCAAAGAGGATGGAGCTAGGCTGCTCTCAGTGGTGGCAGATGACAGAACAAGAAGCAATTGTCTTAAGTTGAAGTGGGGGAGGTCTAGGCTGGATATTAGGAAACACTGTTTCACTAGGAGCATGGTGAAGCAATGGAATAGGTTACCTAGGGAGGTGGTGGAATTTCCATCCTTAGAAGTTTTTAAGGCCCGGCTTGACAAAGCCCTGGCTGGGATGATTTAGTTGGTGTTGACCCTGATTTGAGCAAGGGGTTGGACTAGATGACCTCCTGAAGTCTCTTCCAACCCTAATATTCTAATATTCTGATAGACCAGGGGTGGGCAACCTGCCACCTATGGGCCACATGCGGCCCGTTGGGGTAATCTGCTGGCAGGCCACTAGACAGTTTGTTTACATTTGCATGGCCTCCCATAAGTCCCAGTGGCCGGGTTTGCTATTCCCGGTCAATGGGAGCTGCAGGAAATGGAACAATCTACAAGACTGGAAGCCAGTCTGGACTGGACGACATCAAGACATAGAACCCACCACTTTCCTGGCTAGTTTGTTTACATGGTTAATTGCCGTCTCTGTTATCAGTGTCTGAGGAAATCATAGGAGCTGCTCTGATTTACTTAAAGATATGGATCTGCCACTGTGCCTGGAAGCTCATAACAGTCATCTGCAGCGATCCCAGTGTGGTGCCAGGGCAGGGTAAGGCAGCTGCAATCCCATATGGGAATCCTGTGCATGGGACAATGCGCCAGCAACTCACTGGGTTAGGATGGAGAAATAGGGTGACCCCAATGGTTCCATTTAATTTTCCAGCCATCACCTGCTTTAACACTCCTGACTCTGTGAATAATGCAAGAAGGCAGCCTGGCAACTCAAGCTTGGAGCTGAGAATGGAGTTATAAAAGGCAGAGTTTTAAAAGGGGCCTCTAAATTTGAGTGACTCCCTTTTGGGCTTCCTAACTTGAGAAACATCAAAAGCCAATTTCCAACATCCCCCACTGGCTTGAATTCTAAAAGATCAGTAATATGTAATGAGAGCTGCAAGGCCTTACCCAGTTGTTACTCTTGGACTTCTCCAACTGTGGTGATGGGAAAACTCTGAGGACCTTCCTCAGGTCTCATGCAACACTTCATCTGGGTCCACTTGGTTAAACTCTTATGAAGAGGCTTCACATTGATAATTTTTTATCCAAGTTAAAGCACTTGTGCAACCCAAAATATTAATTATATGTAGCTTTGTGGTTTCCACCCTGATCAATGTGTGGTTACATTATAGGTATGCAGTCAACTTCTGTGGAAAAAATCATAGAAGTGTAAGACTGGAAGGGGCCTTGAAAGGTCAGGGAGTTCAGTTCTGTGCCTTCATTAGCAGGACCAAGTACTGTCCCTGACAGGTTTTTGTTTGTTTTCCCCCTGATCCTTAAATGGCTCCCCTCAGGGATTGAATTCATAACCCTAGGGTCAACAAGCTATTGCTTAAACCACTGAGCTATCCCTCCCTGCTACTACTTTAGAACTTTGAGCTGAGACTAGGACCACATGCAGTGACTGGTGACATAGGGTGGTACTAGAGCACGGCTATAGAAGGTCTGAATGAGGAAGCAGATAAATCTGTGGGGAGTGTCCTTGATCACTATGAAAGTTCTACTCACTGTGGACACAGGTAAATTCACATGGGTGTACAGCTCAATAAGAAAAACTGGGGGCTGAGGGAGCTGTGTAGGGCAATGCATATAGTCATGTAGAGGTGTGTGATCAAAATGAAAAATGTCTCTGAGATTCAGTACTGGATATACGATGGCACCAATGGCACTGCCACACCAGGCCCACACTCGGACCCCACAGTGACTACGAAGGGGCCCACAAAAGGTAAATCCGGCCCTGGTGAAGACCAATGCAAAGAATTCATTTAGCTTCTGTAACAGTTTCATCTTCCCAAAACGGACACAGTATTCCAGTAGTGGTCTCAAAAATGCTATGTATAGAGTCAAGCTTACATTCCTACATGATATTCCACTTTTTATACATCCAAGGATCATGTTAGCCCTTTTTGCCAAAGCATCACATAAACCTTATGTTGAGGAAATTGCATGTGTTAATCCCTAATTTTTTGTCTGAGTCACTACATTCAAAGAAAACATCTCCCAACCTGCATTCTGTTCCCAGATGTGTTACAGCTATGTCCAACTTATTATCAACCATAACAAACATGTTTTATTCTATTTGAAAAGTAAGTACGATTGCAAGAACTTTCAAGAACAAATCTTTTTCAGTGTGTAAATACTATACTGATAAGTACTATAGATAGATAGATCGATAATGTTATTCTCTTTGATATAGCCCAAGTCTTCTTATCAGTTTCCTGAGGGCTTCTTTGACCTCTTTGTTTCTCAGGGAGTATATGATAGGATTTAGTGCTGGAGTTATAACGGAATATAGGACAGCGATCACTTTGTCTCTGTCTGGAGAGTAGGCCGATGAGGGGTATACGTAGGTGTAAATGGCTGTGGAGTAGTACAAGATGACGACTATGACGTGGGAGGAGCAGGTGGAGAAGGCTTTCTTCTTGCCTTCTGTGGAGCGAATCTTCAAGATAGTTCTCAGAATGAAGTAATAGGACGTTAAAGTTACCACACAGCTCCCCATCCCAAAGACTATGTCAGCCAGAAAAGCCAGGGTTTCATTGAGGCTGATGTCTGAGCAGGAGAGTTTTAGCACTGATGGTAATTCACAAAAGAAATGATTGATGATGTTCGAGTCGCAAAAAGAAAGCTGGAGCACAAATCCAGTGTTGACTGCAGAATTGATCACCCCTGCTATCCATACACCAGTGATTAACTCAACACAAACCTCCTTCCTCATGATGATGGTGTAATGCAAAGGGTGGCAGACAGCAACGTAACGGTCAAAAGCCATGGCAGCAAGGACCAGAGCTTCACTTCCCAGAGTCCAAGTGAAGAGATATATCTGTGTAATGCAGCCTAAGAAGGCAATGGTCTTCTTGTGCTCCAGAACGTTGTGTAGCATTTTGGGAATGGACACTGAGATGGATAAAAGATTTATCAAGGACAAGTTGATAAGCAAGAAATACATAGGGGTGTGGAGTCTGGTGCTGGTAGTAACAGTGATGACAATGAGGAGGTTTCCTGTGAGGGTTGCCATGTAGATGAAGGTGAATAACACAAAGAGGAACATCTGGTATTCAGGGAGGCTGGACAGACCCACCAAGATGAACTCTGTGACAGAGGATTGATTCTTCATTTCCAAATCTCCAGTAATCCTCACCTGTTGACATAAATCAGCTCACTGGATCAGACACTCAGCTGATGTAAATTAGTATCATTCTAAAGTAGATCAGAAACTAAAGGAAAGAGACTGATTTGCACCAGCTGTGGATCTGGTCTATGGACTCCAATGAAGCTATGTCAGTTTATGCCAGCAGGGCTTCTAGTTAATTTTTTCAATACTGTACACCAATTCATAGCAGCTGGACAACTGGCCTATTGACTTTGAAGGACCTTGTATAAATCTTCTAGTGAAATTAATGTGAAATTAACCTAGAGGAGATAAGAACAAGGCACATTACAAAACACATTTTAAAAGTATCCTCATCACAATGAAGGGACTAGAGCGAGTTTCAAGTAGCACTTTGTGGAACAAAGGCCAGAAGAAACCAGTGAGATCATTTAGTCCGATCTCCTGTGTAACACAGGCTACAGAACTCCCCCAAAATAATTCGTAGAGAAAACTTTTAGGGAAAAGATAATCTTGATTTGAAATTTGCCAGTTATGGGGAATCCACTCCAACCATTGGGAAATCATCTCTGTGGTTATTATCCTCGTTGCTAAAAAAATTACTCCTTTTTTCCATTTTAAATCAGTCATCTCCATCCACTGCAGTGTGGAGTAAATTCATCATTTACACCAGGGTCAGTGTCATTGACTTCATGTCATTGAGAATGATGAACAGCAATATTTTGTCTAGATAGGTCGATTAGTAGAGCTAACGTTACAATCTAGGATTTTTGAGGGAGTCTAAGCAGTTAGGGACCAAATCCCTTTGACAGGAAATCCCAATCTATACAAATTGACTCCACCTGTTAGCTGAGTCTTTCTACTCCTCTGATCAATCTATCTGTCTATCCATCTACTTGAATATATATAGTATTCATTTTTTAAAAAAAGAAATCTGAATAAATAGCATGATTTTGTCTAGATATTTAAAGTTTAGTTAATAATTTTACAAAAAAACTTTACAAAAAATTAAGTCCCACATTATCTAAATAACATGTCCAGACATGCAAAATCAAACCAGTATAGGTAATTATAAAGTCTTTCGATATAACAGCAACATAGATATTACATGATAGCCATGAAGAGAGAGAGAGAGAGAGAGAGAGAGAGGAAAAAAGTTCAAATTCTGCTGTAATTAAAATAAAGAAAGAAAGAAAGAAACCTCTATTCCAGTTCATGTATAGCTGCCCCTTGAATTAGATAATTCAGTCTCCTTAGCTCTACTAGTTTCTCAAGCTGATTGAAATCACCACAGCAGGGAAGAGCATTCTTGTTCTTCTATTAGGCTGATGGCTGGAAATAAATATTTGTCTTTACTGCTGTCACCGCCCTTTCATAGATTCAAAGATTCTAAGGCCAGAAGAACCATTACAATCATCTAGTCTGACTTCCTGCATAACACAGGCCAGAGAACATCTCCAAAATTACCATGGTCACTCCATGAGTTTCATCAATGAATTATCAGCATCACAATACTTCTTATATAGCATCTTAGTGCTACTGGGGAAGAACAACTTATATCTACTTTAGAAGTTAATTATCTAAAGGAGGCACTGATCCAGTATTTTAATTGCTTATGTTACCTTTGGTGTCAGGAACAAAATACCAAAGTCCTTGGAGAGGGACTGCTCTAATGATAGATAGATAGATAGATTTGATTAAATAGATATGTAGGTGTATGGGGATAGTAATATACAGTAAGCCCTCCAAGGCCTTACCCAGTTGTTACTCCTTGTCCCCCAAGTACAGAAGGGATGTGGACAAATTGGAGAAAGTTCAGCAGAGGGCAATGAAAATGATCAGGGGGCTGGGGAACCTGATTTATGAGGAGATGCTGAGGGAACTGGGGTTATTTAGTCTGCAGAAGAGAAGAGTGACGGTGAATTTGATAGCAGACTTCTACTACCTGAAAAGAGATTCCAAAGAGGATGGAACTCAACTTTTCTCAATGGTGGCAGATGACAGAAAAAGGAGCAATTGTCTCAAGTTGCAGTGGGGGAGGTCTAGGTTGATTATTAGGAAACACTATTTCACTAGGAGGGTGGTGAAGCACTGGAATGGGTTACCTAGGGAGGTGATGGAATCTCCATCCTTAGGTGTTTTTAAGGCCCAGCTTGACAAAGCCCTGCCTGGGATGATTTAGTTGATGTTGGCCCTGCTTTGAGCAAGGGGTTGGACTAGATGACCTCCTGAAGTTTCTTCCAACCCTAATATTTTAATATTCTGATAGACCAGCGGCAGGCAACCTGTCGCCCATGGGCCACATGCGGCCCGTTGGAGCAATCTGCTGGTGGGCCACCAGACAGTTTGTTTACATTTGCATGCCATCCCACAGGAACCAGTGACCAGGGTTTGCCATTCCCAGCTAATGGGAGCTGCAGGAAGCAGCACAATTTTCCAGACTGGCAGCCAGTCTGGTCTGGAAGACATCAAGATATGTAGAATCCACCACTTTCCTGGATAGTTTTTTACATGGTTAATTGTCGTCCCTGTGATCAGTGTCTGAGGAAATCATAGGAGCTGCTCTGATTTACTTAGAGATATGGATCTGCCACTGTGCTTGGAAGCTCATAGCAGTCATCTGCAGCGATCCCAGTGTGGTGCCAGTGCAGGTTAAGGCAGCTGCAATCCCATATGGGACCCTGTGCATGGGACAATGCGCCAACAACTCACTGGGTTAGGATGGAGAAATAGAGTGACCCATTTAATATTCTAGCCATCACTTGCTTTAACACTCCTGACTCTGTGAATATTCCAAGAAGGCAGCCTGGCAACTCAAACTTGGAGTTGGTAATGGAGTTATAAAAGGCAGAGTTTTAAAAGGGGCCTCTAAATTTGGGTGACTCCCTTTTGGGCTTCCTAACTTGAGAAACATCAAAAGCCAATTTCCAGCATCTCCCACTGGCTTGAATCCTAAAAGATCAGTAATATGAAATGAGACCTCCAAGGCCTTACCTAGTTATTACTCCTGGACTTCTCCAACTGAGGTCGGTGGGAAAACTCTGAGGACCTTCCTCAGGTCTCATGCAACACTTCATCTGGGTCCACTTGGTCAAACCCTTGTGGAGAGGCTTCACGTTGATGACTTTTTATCCAAGTTAAAGCACTTGTGCAACCGAAAATAATAATTATAGGTATCTTTGTGGTTTCCATTCTAATCAATATAATTCCATTCTAATCAATTATAAGTATGCAGTCAACTTCTGTGGAAAAAATCATAGAAGTGTAAGACTGGAAGGGGCCTTGAAAGGTCAGGGAGTTCAGTCCTCTGCCTTCATTAGCAGGGCCAAGTACTGTCCCTGACAGGTTTTTGTTTGTTTTTCCCCTGATCCTTAAATGGCTCCCTCAGGCATTGAATTCATAACCCTAGGTTCAGCAGGCCAATGCTGAAACCACTGAGCTATCCCTCCCTGCTACTACAAGCTAATCTAGCAAAGGCAAAATAAGAGGTAACAACTGGAAGCTGATACTGGATAAATTCCAGTTAGAAATGAGGCATGAATTGTTAACAATCAGGGTGATTGACCTTTGCAACTGTCATAAACAGATAGTTAAGGGTTAATGCCTCTTTTACCTGTAAAGGGTTAAGAAGCTCAGTAAACCTTGCTCACACCTGACCAGAGGACCAATAAGGGGACAAGATACTTTCAAATCTTACTTGTGCTCTTTTTTGGGGGGGGTTGTTCGCTCTTGGGACTAAGAGGGACCAGACATCAATCTAGGCTCTCCAAATCTTTCTGAATCAGTCTCTCATGTTTCAAACTTCTAAGTAATAGCCAGGCAAGGCGGATTAGTCTTATTTTTGTTTTCTCAACTTGTAAATGTTCCTTTTTGCTGCGAGGATTTTACCTCTGTTTGCTGTAACTTTGAACCTAAGGCTAGAGGGAGTTCCTCTGGGCTATATGAATCTGATTACCCTTTAAAGTATTTTCCATCCTGATTTTACAGAGATGATTTTTACCTTTCTTTCTTTAATTAAAAGCTTTCTTTTTAAGAACCTGATTGATTTTTCCTTGTTTTAAGATCCAAGGGGATTGGATCTGGACTCACCAGGAACTGGTGGGGGAAAGGAGGGGGGGAATGGTTAAATTCTCCTCGTGTTAAGATCCAAGAGGTTGGATTGGTGTTCACCAGGAACTTGGTGAAAAAGCCTCTCAAGGCTGCCCAGGGAAAGGAAGGCTTTGGGGGAACAGGAAGTGATCCAGACACTGAAATTTCTGGATGGTGGCAGCGTTACCAGACCTAAGCTACTAATGAAGCTTAGAAGTGTCCATGCAGGTCCCCACATCTGTACTCTAAAGTTCAGAGTCAGAGAGGAAACTTGACAGCAACAAACTACCAAGGGAAGTGATGGATTCTCCATCTCTTGATGTCTTCAAATCAAGGACTGGTCTTCACTACCAGGAGATTGATGCTGCTGCAATCAATGAAGCAGGGATCAATTTAGCAGGTCTAGTGAAGACCCACTAAATCAGGGGAGGGCAAACTACGTCCCATGGGCTGGATACAGCCCATCAGGGCTTTCAGTCTGGCCCGCAGGATCGCCAGCCCTGTGGTGCAGCGGAGCTAAGTCAGTCTTCTTGCCTGTCCTGTCTCTGCACTGCTCCTGGAAGCAGACAGCACCACGTCCCTGCCACCTTGGGGGAGGGCTCATGCACTGCCCTTTCCTGCAGTTACCATCCCCGACAGCTCCCATTGGCCGAGAATGGGGAACCCCAGCCAATGGGAGCTTCGGGTGTGGTACCTGCAGTCAAGGGCAGTGTGTGGTGGAACCACCTGCCCCACACCACCGCCAGGAGCCACTGCCAGACGTGCTGGCCACTTCCAGTAATGTTGCAGATCCAGGGCATGCAGGGAGCCTCCCTTAGCCCTGCTGTGTGCCGGAGCCACTCAAGGCAAGTAGTGCCGGGCCAGAGCCCGTACCCTGAACCACTCCTGTACCCCAAAACCCTGCCCTGTGCCACTTAACCCCATCTTGAGTCCCTGCTTCACCCCTACTGCACCCCAACCCCTTGCCTTGAGACCCTCCCTGCACACCGCACTCCATCCCATACCCCGCACATTCCCACACTGCAATCCCCTGCCCCAGCTCTACATTCATGTCCCTGCATACAATTTCCCCACCCAGACGTGGCCCTTGGGCCAAAAATGTCTTCCCATCCCTGAGCTAAATGGATGGCAAAATGCTCTTCCATCGACCCCAGTACTTTCCAAGAAGAATAAGGGAAGTCACCTGGAGACCATCTCCTGTCAATACTACACAATGAAGACTCCAGGGTAAGTAAACTCGAGCTACTTTATTCACATATTTGATTTACCCCATATTGATGACAAGCCCCAAGACTAATGCGTTTCTGAAGCTGTGGATGTGGTATACCTGGACTTTAGTAAGGCATTTGATACGGTCTCGCATGATATCCTTATTGATAAACTAGGCAAATACAATTTAGATGGGGCTACTATAAGGTGGGTACATAACTGGCTGGATAACCATACTCAGAAAGTAGTTATTAATGGCTCTCAATACTGCTGGAAAGGTATAACAAGTAGGGTTCCACAGGGGTCTGTTCTGGGAGGGGCTCTGTTCAATATCTTCATCAACGACTTAGATGTTGGCATAGAAAGTATGCTTATTAAGTTTGCACATTATACCAAACTGGGAGGGATTGCAACTGCTTTGGAGGACACGGTGAAAATTCAAAATGATCTGGACAAATTGGAGAAATGGTCTGAGGTAAACCGGATGAAGTTCAATAAAGACAAATGCAAAGTGCTCCACTTAGGAAGGAAGAATCAGTTTCACACATACAGAATGGGAAGAGACTGTCTAGGAAGGAGTATGGCAGAAAGAGATCTAGGGGTCATAGTGGACCACAAGCTAAATATGAGTCAACAGTGTGATACTGTTGCAAAAAAAGCAAACATGATTCTGGGATGCATTAACAGGTGTGTTGTAAACAAGACATGAGAAGTCATTCTTCCGCTCTACTCTGCACTGGTTAGACCTCAGCTGGAGTATTGTATCCAGTTCTGGGCAGCGCATTTCAAGAAAGATGTAGAGAAATTGGAGAGGGTCCAAAGAAGAGCAACAAGAATGATTAAAGGTCTAGAGAACATGACCTATGAAGGAAGGCTGAAAGAATTGGGTTTATTTAGTCAGGAAAAGTGAAGACTGAGAGGGGACATGATAGCAGTTTTCAGGTATCTAAAAGGGTGCCATGAAGAGGAGGGAGAAAACTTGTTCACCTTAGCCTCTAATGATAGAACAAGAAGCAATGGGCTTAAACTGCAGCAAGGGAGATTTAGGTTGGACATTAGGAAAAAGTTCCTAAGTATCAGGGTAGTTAAGCACTGGAATAAATTGCCTAGGGGGGTTGTGGAATCTCCATCTCTGGAGATATTTAAGAGTAGATCAGTAAATGTCTATCAGGGATGGTCTAGACAGTATTTGGTCCTGCCATAAGGGCAGGGGACTGGACTTGATGACCTCTCAAGGACCCTTCCAGTCCTAGAGTCTATGAATCTATGAATAAGTTTGTTTACATTTATGCTGCCCCCATCTTGTTTACAATGTCACCTGAAAATGAGAACAAGTATTGGTCCATTACTAGTGGGAGATAAAAAGAACAGGAGTACTTGTGGCACCTTAGAGACTAACAAATTTATTTCAGCATGAGCTTTCATGAGCTACAGCTCACTTCTTCAAATACACAGAATGGAACACACAGACAGGAGATATTTATACATACAGAGAACATGAAAAGATGGAAGTATGCATACCAACAGGAAGAGTCTAATCAATTGAGAAGAGACTCTTCCTATTGGTATGCATACTTCCATCTTTTCATGTTCTCTGTATGTATAAATATCTCTTGTCTGTGTGTTCCATTCTGTGCATCTGAAGAAGTGAGCTGTAGCTCTCAAAAGCTCATGCTGAAATAAATTTGTTAGTCTCTAAGGTGCCACAAGTACTCTTGTTCTTATTGCGTATACAGACTAACATGGCTGCTACTCTGAAACTAGTTGGAGATAGTAGAATTATCAATAATAATGCAAAAAATGAAGAAGATTTCAATAAATATTTCTGATCTGTATGGGGGGGAACAGATGATGTATTGTCATCATATCATGATGATAAGAATCTTGTCATTCCACTGCTATCTCAGGAGGATATTAAAGTTAGAACAGTTACTAAAGTTAAATTTAAAAGAGCTGACCTAGTAGCTTGCTGGACTGTTAATGCCGTTTTTCAATAAATCTTGGAACATAGAGGAAGTTCCAGAAGACTGGAAGACAGCTAATGTTGTGTCAATATTTTAAAAGGGTAAACAGGACAACCCAATTAGTTATAGGCCTATTGGTCTGACATCGATCATGGGCAAAATACTGTAACAGCTAATACGGGACTTGATTAGAAAAGAGGGTATTATAATTAATGCCAATCAACATGGGTTTATGGAAAATAGATCCTGTCAAACTAACTAGATATATCTTTTTGATGAGCTTACAACTTTGTTTCTAAATGTAATAATGTTGATATAATAGACTTCTGTAAGGCATTTTCCTTGATACTACATGATACTTTTATGAAAAAATTAGAAAGATATTAAATGACCATACCAGATATTAATTGGATTAAGAGATGGCTAACTGATATGTCTCAAAATATAATTGCAACAGAGAAGGCTTATCAAATGAGTGTACTCCTAGAGGGATGCAATGGGAATAAGTTCTTTGCCTTATGCTTGTCAACATTTTTATTACTGATCTGGAAGAAATAAAATCATTTACTGATAAAGTTTGATGAGGACACAAAATTTGAGGGGGTGTTAAGCAATGAAGAGGCCGGGTCACTGATACAGCATGATCTGACTCACTTGATAAACTGGGAGCAAGTAAACAATTTGTGTTTTAATATGACTAAATGTAAGTGTATATGTCTAAGAATAAAGTATGCAGGCCACTCTTACAGGATGGGTGACTCTATTCTGGGAAGCAGGGACTTGGGAAAAGATTTGGGGATGATAGTGGAGAATCAGCTGAACATGAGCTTCCAGTGCGATGATGTGGCCAAAAGGGCTAATGTGACCCTTGGATGCATAAACAAGAGAATCTTAAGCAGACATAGAGAAGTGATTTTACTTCTGTATTTGGCATTGGTGCAACTGCTGCTGGAATCCTGTGCCCAGTTCTGGTGTCCGCTATTAAAGAAGAATGTTGGTAAATTGGAGAGGGTTCGTGACAGAGCCATGAAAATGATTAAAGGACAAGAAAACATCAGTTGTACTGATAGATTCAAGGAAATCAATCTATCTATCTTAAGAAAAGGAAGGCACCGTCTAGAACAGGCATCGGCAACTTTTGGCACATGGCCCATCAAAGTAATCTGGTGGTGAGCCATGAGACATTTTGTGTACTTTGACCATCCGCAGGCACGGCCCTCCGCAGCTCCCAGTGTTGAAGTGCCTGCATGGGGAACAAATATTTAATAACGGGTTCTTCAGTCTAGCAGAAGATTGTTTATCTTGATCCAATGGCTGAAAGTTAAAGATAGACAAATTCAGACGGCAGATATGGTGAAATTTGAAATATATATATTATAATTAACCTTTGGAACTGTCATAAACAGATAGCTAAGGGTTAATGTCTCTTTCACCTGGAAAGGGTTAACAAACAACACCTGACCAGAGGACCAATCAGGAAACAAGATACTTTCAACTCTCAAAGGGAGGGAATCCTTTATTTGTGGTTTTTGGGTTTGGCTTTGTTCTTTCGGGGTCCTGGACAGGACTAGAAATGAAATCACGTCTCTGCCAATCTCTCTGCTACAGTCTCTTATCTATTCAGAATAGTGAGTAAGTAAAAAGGTGATTTTAGGCTTTTTTGTTTGTTTTACTCTATTTGCAAGTGTGGATCTGGCTGGTTAACTTTCATATGTGTAGTTGCTGGGAATATTTTGATTTGTATTGGTACTGGAGGAAGGGTTTCTGCCTTTGTCTGTAAACTATAGGACCCTGTAATATTTACATCTTGAAGTTACAGAGATAACTCTTTACTTTTTCCTTTCTTTTATTAAAAGATTTCTTCTAGAGAACCTGATAGATCTTTCCTTGTTTCCCTTGCTTTATCCCAGGAGAGTGAGTGTAAACACCAGGACTGGTGGGGGAGGAGGGAAGGGGGAGAGAGAGGCTAATTTCTCTCTGTGCCAGGATTGCTGCCTCTTTCAGGGAAAGTCTGGGGGGGGGTAGGGGGAATGGTTTATTTCTCCTTGTTTTAAGAATCCAAGGGATTTGGGTTCTTGGGGTCTCCAGGGAAGGTTGGGGAGGTCAGAGTGCCCCAAAACACTATATTTTTGGGTGGTGGCAGGCTATCAGATCTAAGCTGGTAATTAAGCTTAGAGGTTTCATGCAGGTACCCAAAATTTGGACGCTAAGGTACAGATTTGGGAAATATACCTTATGACAGGAACAACTTACCAAGGGTTGTGGTGGATTGTCCAACACTGGAATTTTTAACTCAAGATATGATTTTTTTTCTCAAAGATATTCTCTAGGAATTGTTTACAGGAATTCTGTGGTCAGAGGTCAGACTAGATGATCACAGTGGTCTCTTATGTCTTCGGAATCAATTAATCTTTCAATGACTCTATGATTAGAACCATAATTACAGGCCTGTGACCACGACTCTATAGCAATGTATAGGCAAAGCATGGACTCTTTGTAAAGTAAAGATAAAGAAAAGGCTTCTGTTCCTCTTCAAAATAACTCTGAAGGGTGCCCTGATTTATTACAGATAATATTCTACCTGATTCCACTGATCACTGTGATATCTACTAGTGCAATCAATAAGCCAAACAGCCAGTATGATCTAGAGGACTTGGGTTTGAAAGAAAATATTAGAGAAAGTCTGTGTCATTTTTTGCTAAAGATCCATTTTGCTTAATTGACACAATGGGTTTCCATCAGTATGATGACACCATAACTCTGGATCGCATTATGGTCCTTTTTCAACAGTTTATCTGCTTCTCTTTATCCATGTGAGTGGCCTACTGAAGTCCAAGAGATGAATCATACTCTCAGAGTCAAGTATGTGCTTAGGTGCTTGGCGGTAATGGGGTCTATACAAGCGAAAAGATTTTCCCCTTTGTAATTTTCACCCCTGAAATATCTCTCTCTGATCTGAAACTCAGTATGGGTTTTCTTTCCTACATAGCATTATTCTGTGAACGAAATTTAGTCTCATTAACATCTCAACAGCTGCACTACCTTCAGAGTTCGCATGCAGTAACATCTATGTAGCGCCATACAATCTTCATCTGTTGTGAAACAGCAAAATCAATGGAGCAGTGAAAATACATTGGTGGAAATGATGTTTTCTCCTGGAAAATTCAGCACAATATACGTAACATCAAGAGGAATTTTGTCCACTCAGTGGAGAAAATTTATTTGTAGTCTTATAGGTGACTCTAATTTACCTTCTAATAGATGACTCCTTCGGGTCCTTTTCTGAGAGTTAACTCTTGTCCAGATTCACAAGGGATGCAAGATCTCCCTGTAGAAGGCTACTATATATGAAGAACAGTCGTCTTCAGCAAGTCATAACTCACTCAGAGTCTGGATTGAAATTACAGCTTGGTTCATTGTACTGAAGACTGAATAAAAGACGATAATGTTCCACTTGTTTTCTTGCTTTCTTGTTTTCTCACAAATCGTATTTCTAACTTAAGTTTTCTGATTTTTAGGCTGGTGTCATAGGCTTCACCCCTACTCTGAACTTTAGGATACAAGATGTGGAGACCTGCATGAACACTTCTAAACTTAATTACTAGCTTAGATCTGGTTCTGCTGCCACCATCCAGATGTCTGAGTTATCTGGAAAACTCTGTCTTCCCCCCCAAAACCTTCCCCTCCCTGGGTAGCCTTGAGAGACAGTTCCACCAGTTCCCTGGAGAGTCCAGATCCAATTCCTTTGGATCTAAAAAACAAGGAAGAATGTAACCATCCCTCCTCCTTTCCCCCATCAGTTCCTGGTGAGTTCAGATCCAATTCCCTTGGATCTTAAAACAAGGAAAAATCAATCAGGTTCTTAAAAATGAAAGATTTTAATTAAAGAAAAGAAAGGTAAAAGAAAAAAAAAAACCTCTGGGAGACAGCATACAAGCTGATCTCACAGACAACAGATTTAAAACACAGGATGTTCCCCTGAGAAAAAACCTTAGTACGCACAAGAATACCCAAATTTGATTATTCCTCTAATTGCACAAAGACAAATTACAAAAGAAAATAAACATCAACCTATTTATTCTTTTCTAAAATTTACTACTCTGATAAGAGGCTGATTCCTTGATCTTTTCCACTCCGGCTGAAACTGAAACTGACTCTAAACAAAAGAAACTTCCTTCCTTCCTTTTGAAACATCTTGCTCCCGTATTGGTCCCTCTGATCAGGTGTCAGCTAGGCTAGGTGAACTTCTTAATCCTTTACAGGTAAAAGAGGCATTAACCTTTAAGTATCTGTTTATGACAGCTGGTATTTTTGAAGTTTGCCAAGTGTGTTAGGCAAGATCTCCCAATGAAATTCCAGGAGAATGGAGTAATTAATTCTTTTATTCTCTTTTGAAAGTTGAACAACATTTAATTTATGAGTTACTGTACTTTTGAAATTTGGCTAAATGTTTTTTGCAGGAATATACATTTCCACAACTGTGTTTGTGAGTCTTGGGCTATATTGTCATCTGAATATGATCAATACAATCTGGTTAAATTCTCAGGCATCAGTGGAGTGCTTTTGAATTTAATTGTAGTTGAGTCTAAAGTTGAGTTACAATGTTGTAACATTGATTTGAGGGACGGAAGATTCATGACCTATTATCTGTGCCCTCAATAATTTGCAATCAAATGTAAAATGTTATGTAAAGGTTGACCACTTTGTTTTAAAAACTCTCTCATATGAAATACAAGAAAATTACTCTAATATGATCTCGTGGTTAATTAGACTTGTTGGCCCTGATGCTCTTCTCATTTTCATCATTTTTACAATACAGTAACTCCATTGATTTCAAAGGAGATACTCCTGATTTCCTCCAGGAGGAGAGGGAGGAAAGTCAGGTGAAGCAATAATGTAGTAATAAGATTAGAGACGTCTGAAGACAATGGAGGGAAATCCAGGAGGGAGTGCTTGTCAAATCATGTTGCTGCTATTCCTAATAAATAAGCAACATGTATATACTGCCTTGTGGCTTATCATAACAATGAAATTTTGGCACACGATTCCCCTTTTGTTTACACTAGTTTTATGCCAGTGCAACGTCAGTGTATATCAAATCAGCTACATTGATTGCAATGCAGTTATGCCTGATTTACACTGGCATGCCTTAAAGAGGAATCAAGTCATTTATTTTGTGTATCTTGATACCACCTAACGCTACATATCATTCTGTTATGTCTTGTATTGTATATATTGTATGAGTTCTTTATACTGAAGGTGTCCTATATTGCGATAAACCTATTTTGTGAAATTAGTTTGGAAAGTGGAATCTTGGTTATTAATAAGACTGCTGGTCTATGAATGATGTTTGAGATCATATTGCAACTCCTAACTGATGTGGTTTATGTAAACAGTACAACTAACATCTATCATAGAATCATAGAAATATAGGCTTGGAAGGGACCTTGATAAGTTAAAAAAAGAAGCAGATAAATTCATGGAACATAAGTCCACCAGTGGCTATTATCCAGGAAGGACAGGGATGGTGTCCCTAGCCTCTGTTTGCCAGAAGCTGGGAATGAGCAACAGGGAAAGGCTCACTTGTTGATTACCCTGTTCTGTTCATTCCCTCTGGGGCACCTGCCATTGGCTGCTATCAGAAGACAGGGTACTGGGCTAGATGGATGTTTGGTTTTACCCAGTATGGCCAGTTTTATATTCTTATTTAATCTTGTCCCCTCCGTGCACTGGGGAAGTACTAAGTATTATCTAGACCACCTCTGACAGGTATTTGTCTAGCCTGTTCCTAAAAACCTCAAATGATGGAGAATCCACAACCTCCCTAGGCAATTTGTTCCAGTGCTTAACTACCCTGACAGTTAGGACGTTTTTCTCAATGTCTAAGCTAAATTTCCCTTGCTGTAATTTAAGCTGACTGCTTCTTGTCCTATTCTCAGCGTCTAAGAAGAAAAATGTATCACCTCCCTGTCCCTGCCAGCAGGTATATGGGGTCTTGGGGAGCAATTACCACACAGGTGGGGTGCAAAATAAATTTATTAAGAAAATGCCAAAACAGGGAAAATTCAATAGTGGGGGGTATGGGGTTTAAGGTAGACAATTGAGGAGGGGTTTCTTTTAGCAAATAGTATAGGGGGTTTCAATAGTGGGGTAAAATACAGTGGGGTACAATACAGTTGGTAACCAATTAACACTGAAGTATAAATGTAACAAGTAGCTAACCATTTCTATATAAAAGGTGTGTCACAGCAGCATATAGCCAACTAACAGTTACGGGAAAAATGTGGTAAGTAACCAACTCTAGGTAAAAATGTGTCACAGTGGTATAAATGTAAAATGTGAGGTGTGTTAGAGAGAAAAAAGGGTAACCAATGGGGTTTTATGCTAGACTTCAGTAATACAATTGAGGTTTGGGGGCAATAGGAGAGTGTGGAGGAAGGGATTAAAAAAGAGAGAGAGAGAGAGAGAGCAGGCAGGCTGCAGGTTTAAACAGCAGAGAGACTGAGGGGTATGGGGTGACTGGAGAGCTCGGGGGGGGTTGGGCAGCAGGAAGACAGACTTAACCACAACTATACAGAACACAGCAAAATCTTATCTATGGTCTAACTTAACGAAGACTACACAAATCAGCAAGTAACAGAACACAATGCAACAATTTCTTAAACCTAACTTACAGAGCACAATACAAACAATTTTCTAAACCTAACTTAACCACAGCTATGCAAAGTGAAATGCACTTTAGCAGCAGTGTGGGGGGGGCTGTAAACTGGTAGTCCAGGAAGGCACAGCTTAGCAGCAGCACAGGCTTATTTTTTTAGCAGCAAAGTGCTGCAGACTTTAAGAGGGGTTTTAAGCACAGACCAAAGTTTACCTTAAGTCTGGGGAAACAGAGCCAGCAGCTAAAATAATAAAATAAAAGTACAAAGAGTTTCACAGAGGGATTATTACCAGCCCCAAAGGAAGCAGCAGAGGTAAAAGCAGCAAAATCATCAGAAGGCTGGGTACAGTCTCAATAATCAGGAGATCTCTCAGGCAGCAATTTGTTCTTCGTGGGGGGGGGTACGCTCAAAAATAAAATGAGAGCGGAGAAAGGACCCCCCAGAACCCCTGGCTGATCAGACCAGGCAGCAATGCAGGAACCTTTCTGAGGTCTGATCAGAAAATGTCTGGTTTTAAGGGCAAACTTAGGCAGTTTCCCACCAGTACTTCTGATTGGCTCAGAGGCAGGGGAAAGAGAAAAAAACAGGTGAGCACAGAGACATGTCTGGGCAGAGTCCTGTGCAGTAGGTGACTCAAAAGCACATGAGGCCTATGACTCATGCCCAGGACCTTAAAAAGACAATAGGCCTTGCAACTGGACATTGTCCACCCTACACCGAGCCCAGGTTTAACAAGGTGATAACAGGACTAACCCTTTGAACAGGGCAGTGGTCCCACTTAGCACAATTGGCCATCCCTTTGAGAAGGGCAATGGCTCTTGGTAAACAACTTTAAGGGGCCCTCCCTCTGAAAAGGGCAGTGGCCCTGCTAAACAACTTAACAGCAAGGGAGGGGAGGCCACAGGAGAACAAAAACAAAATGGAGTATGGGGACAGCTGTAAGAAACAAAATGGAATAGGGGGGTAGCTGTAACAGACACTCCCTTTCTATAATAACTGTTTACTACCTGAAGACTGCTATTATGTCCCTCTTCTGTCTTCTCTTTTCCAGACTAAACAAAGCCATTTTTTTTCAATCTTTCCTTGTAGGTCATGTTTTCTAGATCTTTATTCATTTTTCTATTGCTCTCCCCTGGACCTTCTTCAATTTGTCCACATCTTTCCCAAAGTTTGGCACCCAGAACTGGACATAATACTCTACCTGAGACCTTATCAGTGCTGAATAAGAGAGGAAGAATTACTTCTCATATCTGGCTTACAACACTCCTGCTAACACATCTCAGAATGATTTTTGCAACACTATAATATTATTGACTCCTATTTAGTTTGTGATCCACTACACCTGCTAGATCCTTTTCTGCAGTATTCCTTCCTAGTCATTTCCCATTTTGTATTTGTGTGATTGAGTATTCCTTCCTAAGTGCAGTATTTTGCATTTGTCCACATTGAATTTCATCCTGTTTAATTCAGATGATTTCTCCAGTTAATGAAGATCATTTTAATTTCGAATCCTGTCTTCCAAAGGCCTTACGATCCCTCTTAGGCTGGTACCATTGACAACTTTATAAGTGTACTCCCTATGCAATTATACAAATCATTTATAAAGATCTTGAGTAGAAACTGACCCAGAACAAATCCCTGAGGGACCCCCCTCAATGTGCCCTTCCAGATCTATTTTAAACCATTGATAACTATTCTCAGAGTACGATTCTCCAGTCAGTTGTGCACCCACCTTATAATAGGTACTTCTCAACCATATTTCTCTAGTTTGTTTATGAGAAGGTCATGTGAGACAGTAACAAAAGTCTATATATATCACATCTACTGCCTTCCCCCTTTCACAAGGCTTGTTAGCCTGTCAAAGAACATATCTTGACAGATTGGAGAACTGGGCTATAGACAACAAAAGGAAATTTAACAAAGACAAATGTAAGATGCTGTACTTAGGAAAGAAAAACCAAATGTACAAATATAGAATGGGGGATAACTGGCTTGGCAGCAGCATTGCTGAGAAGGATCTGGGAGGTACAAAAGATCACAAGCTCAACATTCGTCAACAATACAATACTGTTGCAACAAAAAATCATGCAATTTTGAGTTGCATTAAAAGAGGCATAGCATGCAAGTCAGAGGAGGTGATAGTACCATTCTACTCAATGCTGGTTAGGTCTCAGCTGGAGTACTGTGTCCAGTTTTGGGCCCCACACTACAAGAAGGATGTGGAAAAATTGGAAAGAGTCCAGCAGAGGGCAATAAAAATGATTAGGGGGCTGGAGCACCTGATTTATGAGGAGAGGCTGAGGGAACTGAGATTGTTTAGTCTGCAGAAGGGAAGAATGAGGGGGGATTTGATAGCTGCTTTCAATTATCTGAAAGGGGGTTCCAAAGAGGATTGATCTAGACTGTTCACAGTGGTAGCAGATGACAGAACAAGGAGTGATGGTCTCAAGTTGCAGTGGGGGAGGTTTAGGTTAGATATTAGGAAAAACTTTTTCACTAGGAGGGCGGTGAAGCACTGGAATGGGTTACCTAGGGAGGTGGTGGAATCTCCTTCCTTAAAGGTTTTTAAGGTCAGGCTTGACAAAGCCCTGGCTGGGATGATTTAGTTGGGGATTGGTCCTGCTTTGAGCAGGGGGTTGGACTAGATGACCTCCTGAGTTCCCTTCCAACCCTGATATTCTATGATTATGACTGGGAGTTTGGTGATAGGATCTAAATATTTGTGGAAAGAAGCTACTCAAGAAGCGTTTCATCTAAAATATGAGGAGTTACACTATTGGTTAGACCATTTCTAGTAGGATTTTCAGAAGTGCCTAAGCAGGTTAGGCACCTGGGTCCAGATTTTGAAACATGCATTAAACACTTAGTGTGAGATATTGAAGGTATTTAGGCATCTAGTAGGATTTTTAAAAAGGTATAGGGACAAAATTTACAAGTGGACTTAGGTACGTAGCTCCAACTTTAGGCACCTAAATCCCAGAATCAGGGCCCCTGGGATTCACAAAACCCCTGCTGAGTTGTTTCCAAACATTATGGGCACCTAAGTCCACTTGGCACCCAAGTTTTGGCAGTAAAATTTCCCCAGAACCTCTATTGCTGCATCTGAACATGCACACTCCTACTCCATTCTCAGTGTCCAGTTGCCTAAGCCCCAGATCCATGCAGAAGGTAAGTGTTCCCCTGCCTAACTCACCTGCAGGGCTCAATATGGTAAACATGCTCAGAAGATGTTTCCTGGATCTGGCCCTGCACATAGGCTAACCCAAAACAGTCTGTCACCTGCATAACTTCCAGCTCCATCATTAGGGCATTCACATAGAATACACTAGCCAATGGGTTAAGGGATACTCTGTAATGGGACAGGTCTCTCAGTCTCTGCTGTTGAAGCCATTCCACTGTGGATAAAAAATTAAAGATTGAATGGACCGTGGGGATTGCGGATCTCCCACATGACAGGTCCAGGCACTAACCACCAAGCTATAGAGTCATTCTCATGCTGGTGCTTCCTCTCCACTGTGGCCCAGTGACTCTTTAATTATTGAATGCAAAGCGGAGCTACTGATGGGCTCTGAAAGCAGGGTCTCCTCTAGTCCAGAGGTTGGGGCACTCATCTGATTGTTCAAGTACATCTTCAGCCAGGGGTATCCCATACCCCAAGTGGCCATACTAACGACTGGGCTAAAAAGTATATGAGGAAGCTGTTCTTCCTTCTTCTGGGAGGGGATGGGGGCTAAAAACACACCTGTCTCCTTGTCCTTTCCATTAACTAGCTTAGTCAGGGAGCCACCAACCTCAGTGGAATGACTGAGAGGCCCATTGGCTTATGCCCAAATACATTTGTTAGTCTCTAAGGTGCCACAAGGACGACTCATTGTTTTTTCTGATACAGACTAACATGGCTACTACTCTGAAACCTATCCTCAGTCAGTCACTCTTGTCAGACCTGACACATTCACTGCACCTACCACATTGTTGTCATAACCTGTATTGAAGAGTGCCATGTAATATATAATGGAAAAGCTAATGACACACTGGTGGTTAATATCGTTGTGAAATGTTTGTGTGAACAGAATGTGAGGAACTATGGCTACTCACTGATGTTATGCTTTAAAGTCTGTGACCAAACAAAGAGAGAAAGACGGACTTCTCCTAAACTGGAGGGAAGGCAGCTGTCTGCCTGTCTCCAATGTCAACTAAGCAAGCTGTAACCAAAGACAAAGAGGAGCACATTTATATGGAAGTTAAACAAAGCCACCAGGAAAGTGAGTGGGGAAAGAAGGCTACTTAACTATCTCAACTGGCAGTGGAGATTGCAGGCCCAGGAAACCTTCCCACCTCTTGAGGTAGGCTCTATAACTTTGAAAAGACGTAACTAGAAAGGAAAACGTTATGTAGTCATCCTCCAGCTGGAGGAACAAAGGAAACAAGCACTTTGATATCTGTGAAGGTCTTGGCCAGAAAGTTTGTTCAGCCATTCCAGAGAAAGCAGCAGAGAATCCTGTGGCACCTTATAGATTAACAGACGTTTTGGAGTGTGAGCTTTCGTGGGTGAATACCCACTTCGTCAGACGCAGGTAGTGGAAATTTCCAGGGGCAGGTATATATATGCTAGCTAGCAAGCAAGCTAGAGATAACGAGGTTAATTCAATCAGGGAGGGTGAGGCCCTGTTCTAGCAGTAGAGGTGTGAAAACCAAGGGAGGAGAAACTGGTTCTGTAATTGGCAAGCCATTCACAGTCTTTGTTTAGTCCAGAGCTGATGGTGTCAAATTTGCAAATGAACTGAAGCTCAGCAGTTTCTCTTTGAAGTCTGGTCCTGAAGTTTTTTTGCTGCAGGATAGCCACCTTAAGGTCTGCTATAGTGTGGCCAGGGAGGCTGAAGTGCTCTCCAGGGAGGTTTTTGTATATTGCCATTCCTGATATCTGATTTGTGTCCATTTATCCTTTTCCGTAGTGACTGTCCAGTTTGGCCGATGTACATAGCAGAGGAGCATTGCTGGCATATGATGGCGTTTATTACATTGGTGGACGTGCAGGTGAATGAACCAGTGATGGTATGGCTGATCTGATTAGGTCCTGTGATGGTGTCGCTGGTGTAGATATGTGGGCAGAGTTGGCATAGAGGTTTGTTGCATGGATTGGTTCCTGAGCTAGAATTACTATGATACGGTGTGCAGTTGCTGGTGAGAATACGTTTCAGGTTGGCAAGTTGTCTGTGGGCAAGGATTGGCCTGCCACCCAAGACCCGTGAAAGTGTGGGATCATTGTCCAGGATGGGTTGTAGATCCCTGATGATGCGCTGGAGGGGTTTTAGCTGGGGGCTGTATGTGATGGCCAGTGGAGTTCTGTTGGTTTCTTTCTTGGGTTTGTCTTGCAGTAGGAGGCTTCTGGGTACACGTCTGGCTCTGTTGATCTGTTTCCTAATTTCCTAGGTGAGTTGAGCCCTAATATATCAGTGACGAGAACACCATGTAAAAGCTGATTGCCTGGTTAAATAATTAAGAATGCCTGGGGCTGCACTTTGAAGGAGGCAGTTAAAAGGAAATATTGAATAGTTGAATATTCATGAGCACCATCTATCATGTGCCAAAGGTGTCAGAACTGGGAGAGAGGACAGGAGTCTATGCCCCCCACACACACTTTTTAACATGCTCATGGTTTGGGAGGCATAAGTGTGCCATCGTCCCCCCCAAACTAAAAGCCTCAAGGAGGCATGGAGTAGCCACCAGCTGCCCGAACTACGCCCGAGTTAAAAAGTGTTGGGCATGGCCTCCTAGGTCCCCCAGTTCTGGCACCAGTGCCCCTCCCCCACACTTCTACAAAGTTTCCAATGGTCCATTTATCCTGTTTTCTGACAGTGAAGAGATACTTCAGAGGGAATGAACAAAATAGCACAATTATTGAGTGATCCATCTCCTATCATCCGCTTCTAGCTTCTGGAAATCAGAGGTTTAGGGACACCCAGGGCATGGGGTTGCATCCCTGACCATCTTGGCTAATAACCATTGACGGACCTATCCTCCATGAACTTATCTAGTTGCTTTTTTTAACCCATTTATACTTTTGGCCTTCACAACATCCCCTGGCAATGCATCCCACAGATTGACTTTGCATTGCGTGAAGAAGTCACAACCTTAAAAAAATCAAGTTGTGCAGTCAAGCTTAAACCTGGCATTTCTTAACTTTGAGGTTTTTGACTTTGCAACCATTACAGTCATGGCAGAGGTGATATTGATGATAGTGTGGAGGAGAAATACTCAAGCTATGTCCCAACCCCAAGCTGTAGTCCTGGTCCTAAAAGAGATTGCGTTTCTTACTAAAATTGATTCATGGTAAAATCATCATCCTCACTGGTATTTAAACCATCAACTTTAAGTTTCAAAGTGAACACAAAATTGAGACGAAAAGGGCAGCTCACTGTGTGTCCTAAACTGTCTACAGATTTATTCAGACAGCATTCACGGGGCTTCTTTGGGAGAGTTTCCTTTAAACAAAAGGGAGAGACGTTAATTATTCTAATTAATAATCATCATGATAACCTTCACGCTGCAGAACATAAATCTGCCATCCACACTGTTTTAGTACCATTCCTTAGGACATGTGCAACATCCTTCTTCCTCAGATGTCTAGAGACGTTGGGTGTACCCTGTTATCTTGTCCACTTTACGAATAGAATCACTGAGACACAAAGAAGTCTAGATCAATATTTTGCTGAGTGTACACTATGGCACACAGCTTCACATAGAATCAAGTTTCTACCTAGGGCCTGTGTTTCAGCAGTGCTAAGTACCTACAACTTGAAATCAGTGGGAGCAGTAGGGGTTGTGGATAGGGTGACCAGATGTCCTGATTTTATAGGGACAGTCCCAATTTTTGGGTCTTTTTCTTATATAGGCTCCTTTTACCCTCACCCTCATCCCGATTTTTCACATTTGCTGTGTGGTCATCCTAGTTGTGGCTCTAGGAACAATCTGGCTCTATGAGTGTGTCAGTTCTTCACTCTAAATATAGACATCTAACATTAGTAGGTGATTTTGAAAAATTGAGATTTTGGCCCAGCACTGGAAGGCAGCATGATCCAGTGAATAGAGCACTAACCACCGACCTAGGAATCATCAGATCTTGTTCTAGGTCTCATTCCTTCACTTGCCTTTCGAGTCTCTGTGTGCATTAGTTTCCCTATCAATAAAATTGGCATAATGACACTGACCAACCTTAATAACTCTGTTGGAGATCTAGGGATGAAAAGGCCTCTCTAAAGGCGAATGATTATTAACAGATATAATTTTAAAGAATGAAATCACAAAGCAAAATACACGCTGAATATTAAAATAACATTGGATCATCTTTTTATCATCACCCAATCAAAACAGACACATATTTATTTATACATATATTTGTTTTTCCTACAGGGCCTGCATTGGAGTGATTATTCTGAATTGCTTTGGGGAAACATGTCCCCACGTCAATCTATATGTTAGGCTGGAAACTCATCTGAGCCTAACCGCACCTATGCACTCTGTAGATGAATTACAGTTGGCATAAGGGATGCATTAGAGATGTGCAGACTGTGCTAGAGCTGGAATTACTCCTATGATTATTATTGTTAATCTAATCAACAGTTTCCCAGGATTGCTATATAGAATCTTCCTCTAACAACACAGTTGACACTGAAGAAGAGGAGCAGCAATCAGAACTAGTATGTGAGCATTTGCATGATTGTCAAATGTCTTAGCTACTTAATCTGTAGATAAGCAAGGAGTTGAACCAAATGTGCTACTTATATTGATGTCAATGAAAATTTTGCCATTAAGTTCCATTAGAAAACATTTTGCCCATAATGGTATAGAACAAAATTAATTCAGACTGCCTCCTTTTTCTTTCCTTGATTCCACTCAAAAATTGACTGAGATCAGGGCCCTCCGCTTTGCCAGGTACTGTACTGAGGCAGCCAGGCTGCTATGTAGAAGAATATTTCTGGTTTACATTTGAAAATTATATTTTCCCATTGGTGAGTTTCAATGTAGATAGATAGATAGATAGACAGATATATAGACGTAACGCTGAAGTTCCAAATGTCTTAAATCTGAAATGAAATCAAATTGCCTTCATTGCACATAGTGCATGTGGTAAAATGGACACACACACAGAGTATTGATTCCAGTTGTAGAGATTTATCATTTCTACAGATATTCTATGTGCTTAGAATCAAGAATTCTGCTAGAACATTTTACATGTGCCCCATGTATGCTGAATGTCTGAAGAAGGAAATACAAACAGCAGAATCCTTTAGATTTTTGAAAGACAGGAGTGGAAAATATCCCACTTGATTTGGTATGGTTGAAGAAATTTTGGCTCAGTTCCTCATGTTGTGTACAATTCAGTAGCTTCAATTATTTAAATAGAGATATTTTAATTTATGTTAATTTTGGATCTGTCCCCTAGCTTTTTACTATAATGACTGGCGCTATTACCAAATCATTTTCCAGAACAGAACTACACTTTAAAAACCCTTTAAGGGATTATGCAGCCTGCTGTTCATTGTGTGTTATGGGTTCTCCTAAGGTGGCAGGTCCCCAGGAGATGAGTCTACTCCAAGTAGCAGTTGAAGAAATCATCCTGTTAGTTCAGGTTCTAATTGGCGCTCACTGAAAAAGTCAAGAGTTTGGCTCCCACTGACCACCGATTAAGGTGATGGAGTTTGACACTTTCTATGGGGAAAAAGCAAATGTTTGGGGGGAGATTTTGCTTTTGATTTGACAAAGAATAATTTTTGATCCCCATTTTTCTCTATGGAAAATAGGGGAGGATGGGGGGAACAAACCCAGTCTCTCCAAAAGTCAATAATTTATTTTTATTCCCCCCCAAAAATCAATACAAAATTGTGAGTTTTTCCGCCAAAACCTACAGAACAAAAAATATTTCAACATTAGAGAGAGAGAGAGAGATCAACTCTAACATTGCAGTTAGAAGAAATTGTGAGTGCTTCTAACCACAATTTCAGTTAATGGGAAATGAGGGGACTTAGGGCTAAAGATGTGCAAATAACTGATATATACATAATATTTTGGTTGACCTAAATCTGCATTTTTCAGTCCAAAAAAAAAAAAGTTTTAGTCAAAAAATTTCACCTAGTTCTATCCAGGATTTGGATGCATGGTAGCTCATTTATCTCTGTGTGTCATGTATCATGCTCACTAACTGATCCATAAAAGATAAGGTGGAGAGTTTCAAAGTCCTCTCAGTTGAGCTATTTGAAATTTTTCAGCTGAAAAATTTTCCTGTTGGAAAATGTACAAGTACTGTAGTACAATTTCTTAATTGTCAAAGTGCAACCTACAAATACAATTATACATTATATATTATTATTTTTACATAACTGCACTCAAAAGTAAAATAATATAAAACTTTAGAGTCTACAAGCCCACTCAGTCCTATTTCTTGTTCAGCCAGTCACTCAGAAAAACAAGTTTGTTTGACTTTAATAAAGCATTGAATATGGTCTCGCATGATATTCTTATCGATAAACTGGGCAAATACAACTTAGATGGGGCTACTATAAGGGGGGTGCATAACTGGCTGGATAACCGCACTCAGAGAGTAGCTATTAATGGTTCCCAATCCTGCTGGAAACTTATAACACGTGGGGTTCCGCAGGGGTCTGTTTTGGGATGGCTTTGTTCAATATCTCCATCAACAACTTAGATATTGGCATAGAAAGTACGCTTATTAAGTTTGCAGATGATACCAAACTGGGAGGGACTGCAACTGCTTTGGAGGAAGGACAGGGTCATATTTCAAAATGATCTGGACAAATTGGAGAAATAGTCTGAGGTAAACAGGATGAAGTTTAACAAAGACAAATGCAAAGTGCTCCACTTAGGAAGGAAGAATCAGTTTCACACATAAAAAAGGGGAAAAGAATGTCTAGGAAGGAGTACGGCAGAAAAGGATCTAGGGGTTATAGTGGATCACAAGCTAAATATGAGTCAACAGTGTGATGCTTTTGTAAAAAAAGCAAACGTGATTCTGGGATGCATTAACAGATGTGTTGTGAGCAAGACATGAGAAGTAATTCTTCCGCTCTACTCCGCGCTGGTCAGGCCTCAGCTGGTGTATTGTGTCCAGTTCTGGGTACCACATTTCAAGAAGGTTGTGGAGAAATTGGAGAGGGTCCAGAGAAGGGCAACAAGAATGATGAAAGGTCTTGAGAACATGACCTATGAAGGAAGGCTGAAAGAATTGGGTTTGTTTAGTTAGGAAAAGAGAAGACTGAGAGGGGACATAATAGCAGTTTTCAGGTATCTAAAAGGGTGTCATAAGGAGGTGGGAGAAAACTTGTTCATCTTACCCTCTAATGATAGAACAAGAAGCAATGGGCTTAAACTGCTGCAAGGAAGGTTTAAGTTGGACATTATGAAAAAGTTCCTAAATGTCAGGGTGGTTAAACACTGGAATAAATTGCCTAGGGAGATTGTGGAATCTCCATCTCTGGAGATATTTAAGAGTAGGTCAGATAAATGTCTATCAGGGATGGTCTAGACAATATTTGGTCCTGCCATGAGGGCAGGGGACTGGACTCGATGACCTCTCGAGGTCCCTTCCAGTCCTAGAGTCTATGAATCTATGAATAAGTTTGTTTACGTTTATGCTGCCCTCATCTTATTTACAATGTCACCTGAAAATGAGAACAGGTGTTGGCATGACAATGTTTTAGCCAATGTTGCAAGGTATTTATGTGCCAGATATGCTAAACTTTCATATGCCCCTTTATACTTTGACCACCTTTCTAGAGAACATACTTCCATGCTGGTGACAGGTTCTGCTCGATAACAATTCAAAGCAGTGCAGACTGATGAATGTTCAGTTTAATCAGCTGAGTCAGATACCATCAGCAGAAGACTGATTTTAATTTTTGGTGGTTTGGATTCTATAGTTTCCAAATTGGAATGTTGCTCTTTTAAGACTTCTGACAGCATGTTGCATACCTCATCCCTCTCCGATTTTGGAACGCACTTTAGATTCTGAAACCTTGGGTCAAGTGCTGTAGCTATCTTTAGAAATCTCACATTGGTACCAGCTTTGCATTTTGTTAAATCTGCAATGAAAGTGTTCTAAAATCGAACAACATATGCTGAATCATCATCCGAGATTGCCATAACAACAAATATGTGGCAGAATGCAGGTAAAACCACGGTGCAGGAGACATACAATTCTTCCCCAAGGAATTCAGTCACAAAGTTAATTAATGCATTGTTTATTTTATCAAGTGTCAGCAGCATGGAAGCATGTTCTCTGGAATGATGGTCAAATCATGAAAGAGCATATGAATGTTTTGCATATCTGGCATTTAAATACCTTGCAGTGCCAGCTACAAAAGTGCTATGGGAACGCCTATTCTCACTTTCAGGTGACATTGTAAATAACAAGCAGGCAGCATTATCTCCTGTAAATGTGAACAAACCTGTTCCTCTTCGCAATTGTCTGAACAAGAAGTAGGGCTGAGTGGGCTTGTAGGTTCTAAAGTTTTACATTGTTTTGGTTTTGAGTGCAGTTATCTATCAAAAAATCTACAATTGTAAATTGCACTTTCACGATAAAGAGATTGCACTACAGGACTTGTGAGGTGAATTGAAAAATACTATTTCTTTTATTTCTTTTTATAGCGCAAATGTTTGTAATAAAAAAAATATAAAGTGAGCACTGTACACTTTGTATTCTGCGTTGTAATTGAAATCAATATGTATGAAAGTGAGTAAAACATCAAGAATATTTATAATAAATGTAAACCAGTATACTATTATTGTTTAACAATGCAATTAAAACTGAAAATAATCAAGATTAACTTTTAAACAAATTAATTTGTTTTTGAGTTAATCACATGGTTTAACTGTGATTAGTTGGCATTCCTAATTAAAACTGAACATTTTGATTGGATTTTCAAGAAATTTCCCATGAAATATGAAATTTAATTTAGAATCAACATTTTGAAACAAAATTAAACTTTTATTTTGGAATATTGATTCAAAATCAAAACTTTGAATCAACATGCTGATTTATGAACAAAATTTTATTTTGTGTGTCATCTTAATGTCTGAGGAAACAAAGGTTGATTCAGACTAAAATTTGATTTTTCAATAGTTTATTTTCAGTCATATATAGAGAGAGGTTAAAATTGACAATTTTCAGAACTTTTCAGAAAATAAATAAAGAAAAATGATATTTCAATTTTTCATCCCAATTCAGCATGAAAAACAATGCCAAAATATTGGTGTTTCCCATGAAATGGAAATTCTGTTTTCCAACAAACTCTGTATCTAGGGATTGAGATGAAAATTGGACATCTAAACCCATAGGAAGTTTTGAATATCTCAGACTGAGTTGTCCCGTGCAAGTCCTAGAGAAGTTTCAGAAGCTAGTGCCTTCACCAACAACAGTCTCCAGAGCTCCAGGAATGAAGAACCAAAGAATCATGACCACATTCATCATGCTGGGACTCGCCAGTAAATCCCAGCTCCAGGTCCTACTCTTCATCCTATTCCTCTCCATATAAATCATCGCCCTGCTGGGCAACTTACTCATCATCGCTGCCATCCTTTCCAGCTCCAAGCTCCACAGGCCCATGTACTTTTTCCTCTTCCACTTGGCTGTGGTGGACATTATCTGCACTGCCACCATCATCCCCAATATTTTGGGAAATCTAGTGGCTGTAACTAAATCTCTCTCGTACCGTGGGTGCATGGTCCAGCTCTACTTCTTCACATGGTCTTTGGGGGCTGAGATGGTGCTCTTCACCATCATGGCTTATGATCGCTATGTGGCCATTTGCCACCCTTTGCGTTACAGCATCATGATGAACAAGACCGTATGTGTAGGCCTGTCTTCCCTAGTGATAGTCATTGCTGTGGTCAACACGTGGGTGCACACTGGCCTCGTGCTGCAGCTGAGCTTCTGTGGGCCCAACATTATCAACCACTTTTTCTGTGAAATCCCATCGCTGCTGGCTCTCTCCTGCACCTCAGTGTATTTAAACGAGGTTATGGTCTTCACGGCGGACATCTTCCTAGCTATGGGGGACTTCCTGTTGACGTGTCTCTCTTATTGCTTCATTGTCAGGGCAATCCTGAGGATCAAAACGGCTGAAGGGAAGAGAAAAGCCTTCTCTATCTGCTCCTCCCACTTCATTGTGGTGTCTCTTTATTACTCCACTGTCATCTACACCTACATTCGGCCAGCCTCTAGCTACTCCTTCGACAGGGACAAGATTATAGCCACCTTGTACACCCTGGTGACTCCAACTCTCAATCCTATAGTCTACACGCTAAGGAATAAAGATGTCAAGATGGCCATCAAGAAAATGCTTCCATACCCTGGGAAATAGGTCATGATGGGACAAACCTAGACTGCTTCCATAGCAAGCCTGGAGCTCTGGTGTTTGCTTTCCTGTGGAAATGCGACTCAGAATGAACCGTAGAAAAAGACACAAGGTGCATGTCTTCATGCAGGCCTTTCTAACTGGTCAAATGTTGATTTCCTGAATGGCTGAAATTTTTGGAACCAGTTGAAACTATTGATGCGTAGTTTTCTGTTCCCTGAGTGACCAGAGCAGGGGCTGCACTAGAGTAATCAGGAACGTGCTAGAACCAATTAAGGCAGACAGGCTGATTAGATCACCTGCAGCCAATCAAGGCAGGCTAATCAGGGCACCTGCGTTTAAAAAGGAGCTCACTCCAGTCAGGCGGGGAGGAGCCAGAGGAGAGGAAGTGTGTGTGAGGAGCTGGGAGCAAGAGGCACAAGAGCTGAGAGTGAGAGGCTGTGCTGCTGGAGGACTAAGGAGTACAAGCATTATCAGACACCAGGAGGAAGATTCTGTGGTGAGGATAAAGAAGGTGTTTGGAGGAGGCCATGGGGAAGTAGCCCAGGGAGTTGTAGCTGTCACACAGCTGTTACAGGAGGTACTATAGACAGCTGCAATCCACAGGGCCCTGGGCTGGAACCTGGAGTAGAGGGTGGGCCTGGGTTCCCCCCAAACCTCCCAACTCCTGATCAGACACAGGAGGAGTTGATCCAGACTGTGGGGAAGATCACTGAGGTGAGCAAATCTGCCAATAAGCGCAGGACCCACCAAGGTAGAGGAGGAACTTTGTCACACTATGTTTCAGAAGAAAAAGAAAGAAAGAAAGAAAGAAAGAAAGAAAGAAAGAAAGAAAGAAAGAAAGAAAGAAAGAAAGAAAGAAAGAAAGAACTGTTATCAATTATCTCAAATGTTTCAGACTTGTGATATAAATCCATTAAATACAATCTCTTGTTCTGTAGCTTTGCTCAAGTCACTTTCCTTCTTTGTCATTAAATTTTCCCAGCTGTAAAATAGGGAAAAGGACACTTACCTATAATTCTGAAGTCTTATAATTTCAAGTTCCTTCTCATCCAAAGACTTCCTGTGTGACCCTGGGCAAGTCACTTAGCATCTGTACCCTCAGCTCCCCACCTGTGGAAAATGGGATAACAGTATTTCCCTATCTCACTGGGGTGTTTTGAGAATGAATACGTAAAAGATTGTGAGATGCTCAGATCAGATGGTAATGGAGTCCCTCTAAGTACATCAAGTAAACAGATGACTCTTGCAGGCAGAGAGTTGTTTTTTATTTTTGTGACCTATGTCCATGTGCTTGAACAAATGATAAATAATGTTTTCACCCCTACTCCAGCCCCTGGAAAGAACATAATAGCTCTTATTCCTAATTGGGATAAAGTCATTAGTGTTAGACATAAGCTATAGCATATTAGCATCTGATCATATCTAAAAGGTATTCCACAAGCCTAGCATTGCTTCACACATTTGCAATTCTGAGATCACCCACATTCACAAGGAAAGGATTACTGGGAAGGTTTGGGGCAGCTTTATTCTAGGTAATAGAGCAGATAAGCTTGGCTATAAGACTGGATTTCTTTGGGCCAAGGGAGTGAAGCATTCCACTCGGTCGGCATATTTTGCCTCTACCTAAGAAGAGGGCTCTGGTTGGGAAAAGAAATTTTAACACATTGTGCCCACTGCTTCCTTTAAGGGTAGAATAGTCAGAGGCTTCTGCTTGTGCAGGACAACAACAGCAAAATGAATACGGCTGGGAAGAAGCTCCGCAAATCAAAGAAATGCAGAGAGTCACAGCTACAGTAAGTTTTATGCTTTGTGTAAAAACAAAACAAAAACAAACAAAAACCAGAAAACAGGCAAGAAAGAGGCAAAAATGGTGGGTAGGAGGTGCTTACATATTTATCTTTTTTGTAGAGAGGTTTCCCAAAAGACTATTACTGAGGTGGAATTGATCAAATCCCAATGGAGAAACCATAAGCCTACTGGAGTTTCCCCACCGATATCCATAAGGATTAGATCAAAGGACTGAAGGAATGTCAGTGGAAGAACTGTAACATACTGTACTGGAGTTGGAGAGCAAAAGCTTCTTTGAAAAAGGAAATTACAATGAAAAAGAAATCCACTACATTCTATAATTATTTTAAATCTAGCAGTGATTTGTGATCTCTGGTAGGGTGTGATGTTATTGACGTAAACTGTAACCGTATAGATTATTGTTGCAACCACTGTTATATATTTGCAGCAAATATTGTACAAAGATTATGAGGTGTCTATGACAAGGTTATGATTTGCTGGTTATGATTATGCTATCTGTATGTGTGTATCATTTTTGTATTTCAATTTATAAGTATTGGCTTGATACTGTCTGTATTTCAAACTTGTGCTATGCTTCTGGGTGACATCACAGAAAATGTGGCATCAGCACTGCCTAGCCTGCTTGATCGCCCATTAAGGACCATCAGCTATACAACTGACCCATTGAGAGAAGGCAGACACACCTTGTGACTCAGCAAGGCATGCAGGGATGTGCCTATGGACAGAACTCTAAGGTTTTCCCATGCCATGTGCTGGATAGCTTGTCTTTGGAAAAAAGAGGAGACTATAAAATACTGCTGCACCTCCTCCATCTTGTCTTCAATCCTGCTTCTTACTTCTGGAGGAACCTTGCTACAAACTGAAGCTCTGAACAAAGGACTGAATGACCCTTCCCAGCTGGGGATGTATTCCAGGGACTTGATTTGAACCTACAGTTTATTCCATCACTGCTGCAAGCCTGAACCAAGAACTTTGCCATTACTGTATGTACTTGATTCCATTTAACCAATTTTATCTCTCACATATATTTCTTTCTTTTTATGAATAAACCTTTAGATTTTAGACGCTAAAGAACTGGCAACAGTGTGATTTGTGGGTAAGATCTAACTTGTACATTGACCTGGGTCTGGGGCTTGGCCTTTTCGATCAGGAGAACCTTTTTTCTTTTACTGGGGTATTGGTTTGCATAACCATTCGTCCCCAAAGCAAGTGGCACTGGTGGTGATTCTGGGGAACTGGAGTTTTCTAAGCGAATTGCTTGTATGACTTATGGTTAGTCAGTGGGGTAAAACTAAAGTCCTGTTTGTTTGGCTGATTTGGTGTGCCTTAAAAGTGGAGAAACCCCAGCACAAGGCATGTGATGGTCTGAATTCAGTCTTAACTTTGAATTAGATCTCCTTTGCTGAGATTAAGATAGACTCTAAAGATTAGAATCATAGAAGATTAGGGTTGGAAGAGACCTCAGGAGTCATCTAGTCCACGATATGAATCATTATACTTTATAATACTGGTGCACAAGGGCTGCAGCCGAGTTCAAAACAGTGAGAACAGTGGCCACTTGACTTCAAGGGATTATGGGACATTTCCGGAGGCCAATCACAGTGCGGTATTTGTAACTGCCAATCACACTGACACTTGGGCATTTCAGACGGGACGCAGCAAGCTTTATGCTTCTCGTGGAGGTGGATTACTAGGAGCACTCCGGCTGCAGAGTCCAGGTGCTTTACGTGCCTTGCCAGTGTGGACACCTCAGGAGTTAGGGCGCCCGGGGCTGATTTAATGCGCTCTAACTTGCAAGTATAGCCAAGGCCTAAGTCTCTTGGATTCTTTTGAAAATGCCAGACACAGCCTTTTCTGATTAATACAATTCTATGAATCATTTCAATATTTTGTCTCCTCCTTCTTCCACTAAGAGTGAATCTGTGGGTTTTGATTTTTTCACCCAGAAAATAGACTCCCTGAATATGAACCAGTGTTTTACTGTTGTGCTTATAAATCCCATCCCCCATTTTAGCTCATTCATCTAGCCACAAGCACACCCCCTGCCCTTAATTAATCATCAGGACCAAAGAGTACATTTGCCTGCTCTAATGAGAACTTCTCTGAAGGACCCCTTAATCACATATTTCAAGGAAGTCACCAATTGCAGGACCAGAGTAGCACCTCTTTACTCATGTTGAATGGCATGTTACCTCTATCCCATGCCCCTGAAGTTCTAATTCTTCATTAATTTCCAGGCATGTATCAGTTTATATGATGAAAGGGTCCCTGACTTTCCACTCGTATTCACAATGCGTGGCACCTAACTCCATGCATTGTCCATGAGGTGTCACTTGTGTACTAAAGTACCATTAACTGCAGTCAAGGATGGCAGAACTGTATAATAAAGTAGCCCCAGGAGCAGTAGCTAGTAGGAGAATCGTATTAATTCCAGAATTCATCGGGCTGATTGGGGGTCAACCACAGCGCACTCTGCTGTCAGTTTAGCAGGAGTTCACTAAACAGTATAGATCTCCTTGTAGTGAAGACCAGCTTTGAGACTCAGGACATTCATCTTTATCGGAGAAGACAAAATCCTTGTTCAAGAGGGGGGAGATTTGAACTTGGGTTTTCACATTGCAAGAGAGTGGCCTAACTATTGAGCTCTTGGTTCCACGAGACAGGGCCAGCAGAACCTTCTAACTGGTTTTGTGAATCTAGCTCTCATTTCCAAAAAAATTTACCCCAAACAGTTTCCTAAAATCAACCCAAAATAGCCAACCCCAAACTGCATTTTAAGTGGGAAAAAAAGGTTCAGTCAAAAAATGCCATTCAGCTGTAGTGAGATGAAGTGTGAATTTATTTCTCTGAGAAAATAGGTTACTAATAAACCCTAAAAAATAGAGCAATGGTACTGGATGTGACGTTATCTGATTAAAACATGACCATATAAATCATTGTTGCAACCACTGTTACATATTTGCAGAAAATATTGTACAAAGGTTCTCAACTGAGGTGTCTATGAAAAAATTATGTTTTGCTGGTTATCATTATGCTATCTGTGTGCATGTATCATTTTTGTATGTGAAGTTATAAGTATTGACTTTATACTCGGATTTCAAATGTTTGCTCCTGGGATAACGCCCACAGAGTAACTAGCGAGCACATCTTGGAGGGACTGTTCAAATTGCGTGGCCCATTGAAAGAACATTTTACTGACAGTGGACTATGGGAGATGCTCATCTACACTTAATGGAAAGTCCTGCTGTGACTAGGCGAAATGCATGGACATGGGACTTGCCCACGTGACTCCAAACTCCATCTTGTTACTGTCATTTTCCACAGTAAGAATAATGGGATGCCCTCCACATGAAAAAACACTATAAAAGGCAGCTGCATCTTCTCTATTTTGTCTTCAGTCCTGCTTCTTACTGCTGGAGGAACTTTGCTACAAACTGAAGCTCTGACCAATGGACTGAATGACCCATCCAAGCTGTGGGTGTACTCCAGAGACTTGAGTTAAGCCAGCAGTTTATTCCATCACTGCTACAAGTGTGAACCAAGAACTTTGCCATTACTGTATGTAATGGATTCCTTTAACCAATTTTAACTCTCACCTTTCTTTCTTTTTATGAATAAACCTTTAGATTTTAGATACTAAAGGATTGGCATCAGCATGATTTTGGGGTAAGATCTAAGTAACATGTAGACCTGGGTGTATGACTGGTCCTTTGGGATAAGAAGAACTTATTATTTGAAGAGACTGGTCGTAAAGAACCACTGAATCCAGTGTTTTTGGTGGTGATATAGGAACTGAAATGCTCAAGGAAACTGCCTTTATGTTTTCTTGTTAGCCAGCGTGGTGAAACGAGAGTTTACTTTTGTGGCTGCTTTGGTACATCTTATAAAAAAATAGCCACCAGTTTTGGGTTGTTTGCCCTATTTCTTAGCAGTTCGTCCTGAACTTGGCATCCTCCGTTATGTCCCAATAAGGTATGGTTACACTCGGAAATGTGGCTTTTCAGAAATGTCTAACCAATGGCTCTCCACATGTACATGGAGCCTATGAGAGGACAAAGAAGGCAACCGAAAAAGCACAGTGTGTGAATAAAGGTCAAAGGGGTTAGAGGGAATAACAAGAATGTTTGGAATTCATCAAGGAATAACTATCTATTAAGGAGACACTAGTCACAGGTGGTGGGCACAGTGTAATAACCCAGAGAGATGTTGTAGAACCAGACAGACAGGCGCTGGTCTATCTGTTCCATTCACCTTCTGTTTCTCATCTTACACTTAGATTGCAAGCTCTTCAGGGCATGAACTGCCTTTTGGTTCAGTGTTTGTACAGTGCCTAGCACAATGGGCTCCATTGTATTCATTATGGCCCCAAACAGTCAAAGGTGTTAACATTACTCTGTCACTGTTCAACATTAAACAGTGTTAAACAAGTGTGGGGGTTGGTACACAGAGACCTCAGCCTGCCTAGTGACATGGCAAACACACCATTAAGTATCTTTATAATATTGTATTAAAACTCAGAAAAGAAGGAAACCGTTAACGCTTTTGAAATGTGGAATATTAAACAAGGCTTCCATTTTGATCACATCCCAGTTTTCTTTCCTTTAGCAGGAGAGAGTTTTTAGATGAAGAAAACAAATAAACAACAAAAAGTCCTTATTTGACAGTGGTAATAACAGGGCTAACATTATCAATGGTCTAAACAAATGTAACTCTTGCTGAGATCAAGAATAGTTATTGCTACTTACCCAAGGGGTAACTTTGCCTTAGTGTAGGTTATGTGAAATAGATGTAAGACTTTGATTTTACTTTCTAACCTCCCCACTAGTTGTCAAGTACAGCAGAATCCATAAGTAAGGACAACATTTTCAAAGGTAGGATCTTAAAGTCCCAAATCCAAATTTAAGCACTGAGAGATGAGATTTTCAGAAGCCTCTAAATAAATTGTGAGAACAAGTCTCACTGAAATTTATTTGTTTCCATACAGAATAATCATTTTCAGTGATCGGAGAAGCTCCGATATTATGGTGATGGACACCAGTATAAAAGCCGAGAGACATTGGCAGGTAGGCAGATAGAGACAGCGAAAGGAAAACAGGCTGACATTTTTATGTTGTGTTAGCTTTTCTTGCTATTTTACCTAGAGGATAATCGCTTCACAATTGGGACATATGTAATAAAAGATAGAGACGAAAATGAATGGAAAGCGGAAGAGATGAAGAAAGTCTGAGGACTGGGAAAAGGAAAAGAGGATGAAAGATGAAGAAAATGAGAAAAAGAGACAATATACTTGATTTCCTAATCACTGGTTTGCCAAAAGTCAAGTTTATTGCACAAGAGATGAACGACAAAAGCACAGTGACTGAATTTGTTTTATTGGGACTTTCCATCCTCCAGGAGCACTAGATCCTTGCCTTTGGGCTGTTTTTAATCATCTACCTGTTAACACTGTTGGGTAACTCCACAATCATTGTAGCCATGTTTACCGCCCCCTCACTCCACACCCCTATGCACTTCTTCCTCAGCAACCTGGCCTTGGTGGACATCTGCTACACCTCTTGCTCGGTGCCCGAGATGTTGTCCAACTTCATTGCTGACAGCAGAAAGATCTTATCTGGTGGCTGCATTGCACAGCTGTATTTCTTTGTCTCTTTGCTGGCCACTGAGTGCTTTCTGCTCAAAGTCATGGCTTATGACCATTACAATGCCATGTGTGAGAACATAACATATGAACGGTCATACTGGGTCAGACCAGAGGTCCATCTAGCCCAATATCCTGTCTTCCAATGCCAGGTGCCCCAGAGGGAATGAACAAAACAGATAATCATCAAGTGATCCTTTTCCTGTCGCTCATTCCTAGCTTCTGGCAAACAGAGGTTAGGGACACCATCCCTGCCCGTCCTGGCTGATAGCCATTGATGGATTTATTCTCCATGAATTTATCTAGTTCTTTTTTTAACCCTGTTATAGTCTTGACCTTCACAACATCCTCTGGAAAGGAGTTCCACAGATTGAGTGTGTGTTGTGTGAAAAATACTTCCTTATGTTTGTTTTAAATCTGCTGCCTGTTAATTTCATTTGGTGATCTCTAGTTCTTCTGTTATGAGAAGAAGTAAATGACACTTCCTTATTTACTTTCTCCATACCAGTCAGGATTTTATAGACTTCTATCATATTCCCCTTTAGTTTTCTTTCTTCCAAGCTGAAAAGTCCCAGTTTTATTAATCTCTCCTCATATGGCGGATGCTCCATACCTCTAATAATTTTGTTGCCCTTTTCTAAATCTTTGCCAATTCCAGTGTATCTTTTTTGAGATGGGACAATCACATCTGCACGCATTACTCAAGACTTGGCCATTCCATGGATTTATATAGAGGCAATGTATTTTCTGTCCTATCTATCCCTTCCTTAATAATTCACAACATTCTGTTCGCTTTTTTGACTGCTGCTGCACGTTCTGTGGATGTTTTCAGAGAACTATGCACAATGACTCCAAGATCTCTTTTTTGAGTGGTAACAGCTAATTTAGACCCATCATTTTATGTTTTCCAATGTGAATTACTTTGCATTTATCAACACTGAATTTCATCTGCCGTTTTGTTGTCCAGTCACCCAGATTTGAGAGATCCTTTTGTAGTTCTTCACAGTCTGCCTGGGACTTAACTATCTTGAGTAGTTTTGTATCGTTTGCAAATTTTGCCATCCCCCTGTTTGCCCCTTTTCCCAGATCATTTATGAATATGTTGAATAGGACTGGACCCAGTACAGACCCATGGGGGACACCACTATTTACCTCTCTTCATTCTGAAAACTAACCATTTATTCCTACCTTTTATTTCCTATCTTTCAACCAGTTACCAATCCATGAGAAGACCTTCCCTCTTATCTCATGACAGCTTACTTTGCTTAATAGCCTTTGGTGAGGGATCTTGTCTAAAGCTTTCTGAAAATCTAAATACACTATATCCACTGGATCCCCCTTGTCCACCTGCTTCTTGACCCCCCTCAAAGAACTCTTGTAGATTGGTGAGGCATGATTTCCCTTTACAAAACCATGTTGACTATTCCCCAACAAATTATTTTCATCTATGTGTCTGACAATTTTGTTCTTTACTAGAGTTTGAACCAGTTTGCCCAGTACAGAAGTCAGGCTTACCAGCCTGTAATTGCCAGGGTCACCCCAAAGCCCTTTTTAAAAATTGATGTGTCATTAATTATCCTCCATTCATTTGGTAAAGAAGCTGATTTAACTGATAATTTACAGCAGCGGTCGGCAACCTTTCAGAAGTGGTTTGCCGAGTCTTCATTTATTCACTTTAATTTAAAGTTTCGCGTGCCGAGAATACTTTTTAACGTTTTTTAGGTTTCTGTCTATAAATCTTTATATAATATATCTAAACTACTCTTGTAGGTAAAGTAAACAAGGTTTACAAAATGTTTAAGAAACTTCATTTAAAATTAAATTTAAATGTTGATCTTAAGCTGCCAGCCTGCTCAGCCTGATCCCGGCCTAGGGTTCCATTCACCTAGTCCGGCAGCGGTCTGAGCAGGGCCTGCGGCAGGAACCCCAGGTTGGCAGAGGGCTGAGCGGGGCTGATGGCTGGGACCCCAGATGGCAAGGGCTCGGCAGCCAGAACCCCAGACTGGCGGCGGGCTGAGCAGGGCCAGAAGCCAGAACCCCAGACCTCAGTATTTTTGATCTCTGATTTCTATGTCAATGGATTCTCTGTAACTTGAAGTCATTAAATCACGATTAAAGAACTTCAGTAATTCAGCCAGAGTTAGAAGTCTATAATTGGAGTGGGTGGCTGAGGTTCTGTAGACTGCAATGTGTGGAATATCAGACTAGATAATCATGATGGTCCCTTCTGGCCATAAAGTCTATGAGTCAATCATTGTCATCCAAATGGAAGGGGCAGGTGGACTCTCCAGCTGGACACTCAAAAGCTGAGGATCCCAGAATCACTGGTCACATTTGATACTCCTGTCTGGTACACGAACTTGTGCCTGGTGCTTCTTAGGAGGGTCTCTCTTTGGTGTGGCTAGCCTTCACTTTGCTTTTCAGGTTAACAACAGGTGCAATCCAGTCCTAGAGCCCCTTTGAAGTGTTCCCCTCTGATACCCAGTCCCTGTACAGAAATACCAGGTCAGCTTTCTCCAAGTGGACAGTGCACACACTCCTTGTTTCATGCTACAGTATAAGCTCCTGTATCACATCACAGAACTCAGATATATTTGCAGTGGAAACAACCAAAAGTTTATTAGCTGTCTCTAGCCTCTGAATGCCAGAAGCTGGGAATGGGTGACAAGGGAGGGATCACTTGATGATTACTTCTTCTGTTCATTCCCTTTGGGGCACCTAGCATTGGCCAGTGTCAGAAGACAAGATACTGGGCTAGATGTACCTGTGATCTGACCCAGTATGGCCATTCTTATGTTCTTATCAAAGGCTAAAATCTAAGAGACAGAGAGCAAGGATAATAATGGAAATAGGGAGGTAAGATATAAAACAAAATCCTTACATACTTTTTTAGAGACTTATACTGTTAACAGTCTTATCTCACCTAAATGTCCCTAACAGTGCTTCCAACTGTGAGAAGGTTGGGATCCTATTTTAATTAATGTAATTGCACTGGCTGATTACTTCCTCAGGAGCAGGATAAAGAGGCGTCCTTCTGCCTTTTTCTTATATCACCAAAAACATATTTTCAGTCACTGGGGTTTATTCCCTGGGGTGATGACTTCTTATCTTCATGACTTCAACATGGTTATGTATGCAAACAGGGCTCCGATTGTGTTAGTTTACAATGTTTAATTATGTGTGAACCAAGGAAGGTAGGTGAATATACATGCTTTGTCTGACAGAAACCTGTTTAGAAAGACAAGTTGGCTGAAATAATACTTTTTATCAGACCAACTTCTCTTGGTCAGAGAGAGACGAGCTTTCAAAATTATATAGAGCTCTTCTTCACATCTGGAAAGGTACTCTGAGCATCACAGTTAAAAGCAAGGCAGAACAGATTGTTTAGCAAAAACAATGAGCATGTATTCGAAGAGACCATTCAAGGCAGAGTGGCTTGTTAATACCTTTGCAGTCATAGGACAAAAAGAGAGGGTTAATGGGTTACAGATTGTTGGAATAAGCCATAAATTCAGTGTCTCTGTCCAGTCCATAATTTTTAGTGTCTAGCAGAGTGATGAATTTAATCTCCCACTGATAGATAAAATGCTTCATGCTTTGCTGTTTTTGTGAAATAATGCTATGACCTGCTTTCATAACCAAACATTGCTAAATACTTTGGTCAAGGAGAGCAACGTGGAATGTTTAGAGTGTATCAGCAAGCAAATAGACCTATGTACAGGCAAATAGACCTATGTACCTCACGTCTGCAAACCCCCGAAAATATGCTTTGTCAGTGTGGTCTGATATGACGTAAATAATGGTATATATATATGTATTAACTGCTATGCCTCGGGGTGTCACTCCTCTGACATTAGTCGGGGAGGGCACCCGTCCAGCTGGTCGTGTAATAAAGGTCTGGATAAAACTCTGTCTTGTTCTCTGTGCCTCCTTGGAGTAATTGACTAGCTCCGGGGAGAACGAGCCCATTTGGCTAACAAATTGGCGACTCCGCTGGGACCCTCCCTGTAGAGGGCGCTAACGCTACCGGGGGCTAGTGAGCTGGTACCGAGAGAAGTGGCCACCTCGAGCTGATTGTGCGGCTCGTGCTCTCGGACCACTTCGGCATACCGGGGCGGCGGTGTCCTCTTTAGAGACGGTCCCAGAGGACACAGAGGCATTGAGTTTACCTTCTTCCAAATCCCCAGAGCCGGACGCGGCCACTCTGGGCAGTAAGTGCGGACGTCGTCACTCAGGCAACGCAAATGAGGACCGCAATTTATCAACACCATATAGCCCTTGTTTATTTACTAGCAGAGGAAGGGGTATTGTGTGCAAAATTAAACGAGTCTAATTGTTGTTTACAAATAGATGATACTGGAAAGGCAGTCAAACAGCTAACAAAGGAAATGAGAAAGCTAGCCCATGTCCCAGTCCAAACATGGAAGGGGTGGAATACAGACTGGCTTAATTCCTGGTTGCCACAAAGGGAGTGGCTATGACAGGGTTTTCTCCTTGTTGTATGTATTATCATGGCCCTGTTAGCTTTAGCTTGCCTTAATCCCTGCTTAGCAGCATTAATTCAACGAATGACTAATCAAATTGTAAACCAAAAAATAATGGTACTATTCCGGCTGGTAAAAGCTGAAGATTGGGGATACTAAAGCTCTCAAAATGCTTTCATAAAAAGAGGGGATTGATAGATACAATGCTTCATGCTTTGCTGTTTTTGTGACATAATGCTATGACCTGCTTTCATAACCAAACATTGCTAAACACTTTGGTCAAGGAGAGCAATCTGGAAGGTTTAGAGTGTATCAGCAAGCAAATAGACCTATGTACAGGCAAATAGACCTATGTACCCCACGTCTGCAAACCCCTGAAAATATGCTTGTCAGTGTGGTCTGATATGACGTAAATAATGGTATATATATATGTATTAACTGCTATGCCTCGGGGTGTCACTCCTCTGGCATTAGTCGGGGAGGGTACCCGTCCAGCTGGTCGTGTAATAAAGGTCTGGATAAAACTCAGTCTTGTTCTCTGTGCCTCCTTGAAGTAATTGACTAGCTCCGGGGAGAACGAGCCCATTTGGCTAGCACCAGGCTCATCTTTTGAAAGTGCTGTGCAGGTTTCCTATGAGGATAAGGACTGATAGGTCAGACAGAGTGACCAAACTGTGAAAAGTGTTCACCCACAGATGATAGGGTGTTTTTGTCTTCTATCATTTTTCTGTGTGAGTACATTTGAGAACATAGTGATTGTCTGGTTTCACCCACATTGTTGTTATTACATTGGATGTGGTATATCACATTTTAAGGAACAGGTGGTGTTTTTTGTGCTGGAATCTATGACGCAGTTTGAACCATCTGTTCAGAAGATGAAAATATCAATGTATCTCAGGTATTTAATTGGTTTTATGGTGCACTTGTCTAGAAATTTTTATTCAACATGGTTTATGGAGAGGGTGACATACTGCACCATCCTAGTACCCAAGGCCGTTCACCTGGTTTGGACAACTGTTGTTGAATGTAAAATTGCTATGGGTGAGGATGAAATGAATGAGTTTGGCCATGAGGAAATTCAGTGGGAGATGGGCAACTAAATCCTTTAGCTTCTTATGAAAATCCAAGCCTCATCCTCTCATGGAAGTAGGTAATAAGTAATGTTCCACTCACTCATCATTTTTATACAGTTTCAAGGCTGTAGTTAAAAGTATGTGTTCATCCATGTATGCAAAAATGTGCCCAGCCATTTAATGGTGTCGTCAGCCAAGTAGAGAACCAATAGCCTGCCATCAAAATAAGTCAGTGGGCACTAGACAAAGATAAGTGACATACTCTGAAGTTGACCGTAATTAAAGAGATTGGCCACACAATTGCCCTGTCCTGTTCAAAACCGGTTCAGACATGACCATAGGTACCTTGGCAGATCAAAACCTAGTGGATAGATGGTTGGGTCAGTGACAAAAGAGTGATTACTGACTGTTGTCTTTGACCACTCATTGTGACAAGCAGAATCCACCATCATGTCCAATGTATATGTTCAAGGCCACACACTGCCTGCCATTAAGGTTATATAATTAATATTTAATTTAACTGTAATGGTGTATGCTTGAGTACTTTCTCAAACTTGCCTAGTGATTGACCTCCATATTTAATAACAATGCTTTCCACCAATATAAAAGCTTTCATCTGCAGATATCAAAACTCTTTATTGCAGTGGGTAAGTATCGTTAGCTCTAGTTTCTGCATCCGGAAAATACGGCATAAATTATTTTCCTAATATCACACAATATATTACTAGCAGAACTAAGAATAGAACTCATCAGTTCTTAGGCTACAGTCCTCTGCTCTAACCACTAGATCCTCTCCCCTAATAGAATTCAGAAAGCCTGACTCCTATCCCTCTACCTTTACCCTTCAGCCTCATTCCCCTTCAAGAGTCATTGATTGACTACAACCCCCAGTAGCCCCTACTTCAATCACTAGACCTCGAACTAGGAACAGAACTCAGGATTCCTGCCCCAGTATACCTATTTTCTAACCCCCAGACACTACTCTCTACTCAGGAAGAGGCTAGAATGTGGGCTATGTCTTGGCTACCAGTTCCCATATGTTCTAATTCACTACATCCCACTCCCTTCCCAGCATTGGGGGTAGATGCCGGTAATCTTGACTCCCTTAGAAAAACAGTTTCCTATGAAAGACCTTTTTCATAGCCCCCTTCACATCCTTGTTCCTCAGAGTGTAGATGATTGGATTTAACATAGGGGTGACAAGGCTATACAGCAGGGAGATCAGCCTGTCCTTGTCCAGAGAGTAGCTGGAGATAGGTCTGATGTAGGTGAAGATGCAGCTGCCATAGTAGAGCAGGACTACTGTGAGGTGCGATGCACAGGTAGAGAAGGCCTTTCTCCTCCCCTGGGATGATTGCATCTTCAGTATCCTGAACACAATGTACACGTATGAAAGGATGATGCACAAGGAAGGACCCCAACCCAAGAAAAGGCTGGAGACCACTGTAACAATGACATTGAGGGAGACGTCTCCACAGGACAGAGCCAACAGGGGTGGGATGTCACAGTAGAAGTAGCGGAGTCTATTGATACCACAGAAGGACAGGCGGATTGTGAGGACTGAATGAACAGCTGCATTGAAAGAGCCAGTGAGCCAAGAGGCAGCCACTAGTGTGGAACAAAGCTTGGTACTCATGAGCATTGTGTAGAACAGTGGGTTGCATATGGCCACATAATGATCATATGCCATGGTGGCCAGGAGAATGCCCTCTGCCCCCACAAACAAGAGGAAGAAGTAGAGCTGTACCATGCAGCTTCCATAGGAGATGCTGCTCCTGCCTGAGAGAAGGTGCTGCAGCATCTGGGGGATGGTGGTGGTGGTCTGGAAGATGTCTAGGAGGGAGAGATTCCCCAGGAAGAGGTACATGGGGGTTCGGAGACATGGGTCCACCAAGGAAAGAAGGAGGATGAGCATGTTCCCCAGCAGGGTGAAAATGTAGATGATGGAGATGACGCCCGAGAGGAGGAAACGAAAAGCCCCAGTGTTTGGAAAATCCCGAGAGGATGAATTCAGTTGGTGTGGTTTGATTCTTCATGGCCACTTCTTCACTTACCTGCAGGGGAGAAGAGCATGGACTATAAACGAGAAGAACAAGTAAGGATGCAACATGTCAGAAGTTTCATATTGATCAGTGGTTGAATCTGGAGTTTCTTCTTTCTCCCTCTCACTCCTCTGTCCAACTAACAGATCTCATTTCTCTCCACAGCCAGTGAGAGAACCCAACAGTCCTGACTTCCATCCCCCACACTCTAACCACTTAACTCCTCTCCCAGAAATGGGATAGAATCTAGGAGCTCTGACTCTCTGACCTTCATTAACCTCCAGAAACTGCTTCCCTTCCAGAGCTCAAAACAGACCCAGGGTGTCTCATTGTCAGAGCACAATCTATTTCAAGCTTGCACCTCACTCCTAGTACCCATTGGTCTAATTATTGAACCCTACTCCCTGCCTGAACCCAAATGAGAAAAGTGCCCACCCGGCCTAGCCGATAGCCCTGTGGTTTGTGTGCTTACCTAGAAAAAGGAAGGATGATTGTGGTTCAAAGTCCTGCTTTAGAAGAGACATTCACACTGATATGTCCCAGCTGAGTGTCTGGACAAGGAGGCTAAAAATCTTAAAGGGTGCTCCTCCTCCTCTAGCTGACTGAAACTTCCTTTTTCAACAACTAAACTCTTTGTCCAAAAAATTCACCCAGCTTTACCCAGGAGCCCCATGAACCTCTAAACCCTAGAACCCACTTCTCTTTTCCAACTTGGAATAGAGCTCTATAGGCCGATCACACACGCTTCTGAGTACCTGAAGGAGAGGACTGGCGAGTTCCTGACTCCTCATCTTTGCTGTCACACTTGGATATGAGTATTTCCCTTAGCCAAGGCTAAAGCCAGGATTTTGGAAACAGCTTGTTGTTCCATGGACCGTGGAGTACCTATCCAAGTGATAAATAAAGGATGTTAGTCTTTGCGGACTGTAAGTTTAATATTACAGTCAGGAGCACAGTAGTATGACAGCACTAAAGAGATCATTTTCTCAAAGTGGAAGAACATATAGAAATGCTATAGTCTTAATTTACTCAGTGACTACACATTTCCAGATTTCATGCAAAGTACCTTTTGTCTTTTCTTTTTCCAACTCAGCTGCCCGTTCGGAAAAAAGTTCAATATTCTAACAAAAATTTTCTATGGGAGAGTCTTCAGTGTACTTCAGAAACATGGTAGCATTATGGAATAAATGGCCAAGTTCTGTTCTCCACAACCTCACTGTACGCACTGAGTATAATAATATGGTCAGACAAATAGAGAAGACGGAGACCAAGAGAGGCTTCCACACAGAGGGAGAAAGAGAGAGCTGATAATGATTATTGCTTTTATTTGCTAGCAAAATAAAGACTCACCCTAGGCTTCATTCTTATTTTGTTTACATTCCCACAGTTCTACCATGCAAAGTATCGCAGTCCTCTTTACATTGGGATCCACCGTCAACTTTCAGCTTAGCTGAATTAGAAAGACAACACAATGTTGGCAATCAGTCAGATGTTCAAAGAGAAAGAATAATACCCTAAAGAAAGTGCTGAAGTATGGAATGTCTGGGCCATCCAATGCATGACAGGTTATAACACCTCTCTTCTGAAGAGCCAAATTCTATCCCAACAACCAGAATTTTCAACTAATTCAATGGGCAGGCAAAGAGTTAGATAGATAGATAAAGAAAGAGAAATAAATATAGATGAAGAGATAATAATTTGGTGATTGATAGATAACAATAACTTATTTTAATTAATAACATTTAGAATCATTATATTCCTTATATTTCACACTTTATATTTTAAGTTTCCGGAGTCCATTTGTTACTGGGATCCATTAATTTTGAGCACAGCAAAAGCAGAAAGATTACATTATCTGATGGTTACATGAATGAAATTTATGTGCCCATGAAAGGAATGGTAGTTTTTTAAAAAGACTACAGATTCTGATTTCCACAACACCTGAATGTTATGAACATTCCAATAGAAAAACAAATGGTCACACAGATAGAAAGAGAAAGAGGCAGAAAGGAACACACATACAGAAAAGAAGAAATAGAAATATAGCAGTAGATAGATAGATAGATAGATAGATAGATAGATACAAACATGCATGAAAGATTGTTCAATCAGATCCATTATAATAGCTATAGCAATACATGAAATATATCTCACCTACTAGCTCAAATAAATAAATGGTGTTGGCTCTTTATTACTAACAATGGGGAACTTGAAGAAGAACTTAAGTATAAGTACTTTAAAAAGGGCTCTTGAGAAGATATCCCGAGAGCTTCTGGTGTGTTTTCAAGGATGATGATGCTATAGATGGGAAAAAAAGTCAGCATCTTGTTCTTTGGTGAAGTACATTTAATTGTAGTGTATAGCCTTGATGTAGATTGTATCTGGAAACAGTGGTGTTCACTGTTGCTGTACCTTTCTATGCCAGTTTACATCCAAAGCCAGAGCGTGTCTTTCAGGAGTGGTGTAGATCACTCACACTTCTCTTGCTTTGACAATTTTACAGAAAGAAATAAGTGTCTAAGCCTCATGGGTGGGAAATAAATTCACTAAACGTGACCCCGGTAAAGGATTCTGTGTGGAAAATCTGTGTTTAAGATTTTAAACAGGATCTAAGGAAGTTTGGTGTCTGAATTCCACTGAGTTTTAGTCGGAATCGAGCATCTAAAATTTGTAGCAGTCATTTGGAATCTCCAGAGAGAAATATTTACTCCAGCTTCATTTAAATCAATGTACTTATGCCAGGCATAAATTTGACCCAAGAGGTCCATGGAACATGGTGATGGATCTCTCGGTTCTCAATTAGGGTCTCAACTCTGAAGCCTAATGATAATATTTGGGCCAGCTTTGTAAAGTTGATTTACCTAATCATAGGCACTGAGACTGGTGTTTTCAAAGGGATGTTAGGCAGTAACGCCCCCAGCTAACCTTGCATGAGGGCCGATGGAAGTTGGATGCCTAACTCCCTGACAGTCTTCTGAAAATCCCAGCCTTAAAGCTTTATTTCAACACGGTCATTTTCAAATCTCTTTTGGCCCCACCTATGCATACTATTATAGCTGTTTCACTGTTGACTAGTTCAACAGAAATAGAATAGAACAAGGGTCGGCAACCTTTCAGAAGTGGTGTGCCGAGTCTTCATTTATTCAAAGTATTTTAATGTTCCACGTGCCAGTAATATATTTTAACATTTTTAGAAGGTCTCTTTCTATAAGTCTATAATATATAACTAAACTATTGTTGTATGTAAAGTAAATAAGGTTTTTCAAATGTTTAAGAAGCTTAATTTAAAATTAAAATAAAATGCAGAGTTCCCTGGACCAGTGGCCAGGACCCAGCAGAGTGAGTGCCACTGAAAATCAGCTCGAGTGCCACCTTCGGCACATGTGCCATAGGTTGCCTGCCTCTGGAATAGAATCAGAGAATCACAAGACTGGAAGGGACTTTGAGAGGTAAACTAGTCCAGCCCCCTGCACTCTCATGGCAGGACTAAATATTATATAGATCATTCCTGACAGATGTTTGTCTAACCTGCTCTTAAAAATCTCCAATGATGGAGATTCCACAACCTCCCTAGGTAATTTATTCCAGTGCTTATGCGCCCTCCTCCTTGAAACATTTTATGTACTTGAAAACTGTTATCAAATCCCCACTCAGTCTTCTCTTTTCCAGACTAAAGAAACCCAATTTTTTTTCAATCTTCCCTTAAGGTCATGTTTGTAGACTGACGGTCCACGCCCCTAGGGTCAGGGCCATATGGTCTTTCTGTCAGAGTCTATGGAGCAGCCCTTCAGTGCAGGGCATGGTGGTCTAGCAGCCAGAGTCTATAGCACCACCCTTGGGTGCAGGACAGCATGGCCTAGCGGTCAGAGTCTACTGAGCATCCCTTTGGCACAAGGCAGTGTGGCCTAGCGGCCAGAGTCTACAGAGCAGCACTTGGGTGTAGGGCAGTGTGGCCTAGCGGCCAGGGTCTACAAAGCATTGGGGCACCCCTTATGGGGTGGGGCCACCCCAGAAGGAGGGGGCCCAGACCCACCTGACTCCACCAGGCCCCAACGCAGGGCCCTAACAGTGGCTTAGCAGCTTGCCACTGACTCAGCCAGAGATGGGGGGATCCTGCCAAAATACACTGAGTTTCTCCAGGTGGGAGGTACCACTCCATCACCCTCCCTGGGTCACTTCCTACCAAGTCTGTGTTGGGATTTCCCATGAGATGTCCGGTCCTCTGTGTTCGGCAGGGCCAATTGTTTCCAGGGGTTTCTCCAGTCGCTGGGGTGTAGGCGGGCCATGGATAGTTTCAATTCCCAGGGCAGTCAGAAGCTGTGGCAGGTCCTCTGCAGGAGCTTCCCAGGTAGGTCCTCCCCCTGTGACCTCCAGCCCAGAATGAGATGGTCTCCCTCCCTTTATACTACCAGAGCATTTGGAGCATGCCCAGTCTTGCCAGGGAGGCGGGACTTCCGCTGTCAATACCATTGGCTTAACCCAGTCTGGGCTAGTGCGGGATAAGCAGACCCCGTCACACAGACCTTTAATCATTTTTGTTGCTCTTCTCTGCACTCTCTCCAAATTTGTCCACATCCTTCCTGAAATGTGGCCCCCAAAACTGGACAGAGTACTCCAGCTGAGGCCATATCAGAGTGGAGTAAAGCAGAAGAATTACTTTTCGTGTTCTCGCATAGAACATTTCTGCTTATACATCCCAGAATGACATTCGCTTTCTTTGCAATAGCGTTACACCATTGACTCAAAATTTAGCTTGTGATCCACTATGACCCCCAGATCCCTTTCCACAATACTCCTTTCTAGGCAGTCATTTCCAATTCCTTATATGTGCAACTGATTGTTCCTTTCTAAGTGAAGTACTTTGCATTTGTCCTTATTGTAGATCTTTTTGGTGGTTGGGCTGGGAGTATGGAATTTTGGATGGATATTGGGAGGTGAGTGTAATGTGAACTGATAGTGTGATGTGAACAGAGACACCAGACTCCCTTTTCCTTAGCAGTGGACTGCTACCATAAAAGCCACACATGATTAACTTTCCCCTGAAATCTTTCATGTTCTTCTCTGGAAACTGAGGACCAAGAACTCTATGAATTCAACTCAACTTCAGAGTTGGTCAAGATTCAGGAGAGTACCACCATTTTTCCACACACTAATTTCACCTCTTCTGGACATTGTGGGAATGGGGAGGGAGGAGCCTTGGGAGTGTGGTGCCTGGAAGCCCTAGTAGGATGCAGCAGCCCACCAGGCAGGCAGGGCTTTTGAGAGTCCCAGGAGCCAGCCAGAAGGGCAATCTCATTGGAAGTTGGAGACCCGGGTCCAACTTTCATTGGAGCCTGGCTCGCTCAGGAAAATGCATTAGCCACATTAGCCATTAGGCTATAGAGTAATTCTCACTCTCTCTTTAGCCTAGTGGCTTAGTACTTTGCTCCTGGGAAACCCTGGCTCCAAGTCCCTGCTCCAGGGAAGTATTAAGTATGTACACAAGGTGGAACAGCTCAGCAGGAGAGATTGAGAGAGAGAGATCTGAGCACACCCACGGGATCAGTCCCCTCAGGCGAGATAGGTGGGGGAACATTTAGTTTGTAAATCCCAGTGAGGTTTAGGCCTGAGTTAGGTGCTGAGCTGCTCAGCAGTGTCAGTGCTTAGGGGATTTTGCGTATACCCACTGGCAAAAAAAATGGCATCTTGGGGACTTTACAAGTGGAAACTTAGACACTTGAGGTTTGTAGGCACCTATAGGGCTAGGGAGCAGCTGAGCAGGGTTTCCATGAATGTCAGCGGCTTCTAAATGTCGGCACCTAGTGCAGCAGTTAGACACCTAAATCCACCTTCTGAATCTGGCCCTAAAAGTCTTTGTTACATTTGCAAAGACAGGAAAACAAGGAGACACAAACTCTCCTCTCCTCACAAAGCAACACCAGAGTTACAGAGCTTAGTGCTCTCAGTCTGATCTCACTGCCCTGGGAGACTTGGCTCAGGTTAGCAACCTTAGATGAGGCAGGGTCTCTCTCCTGCCTTCACTGTCTTGAGCAATTCTGGGTTCCTTGTGAAAGGCCACACAATACAAGTTTCATGTAAGAAATCAAATAGAAGAGAAAATATCTCTGGTGCTTGTTTTAATGTTCTGAAGAAAGGTCTTAAGATTCAATTTGTTTTGGGAGTAAAACACCCAGAATTAAAGTGTGTGTATAAGAAGGATCTGCCACTAGACGGAGCTGTGGAGACAGCTGTGTTTGACTCCACAAAGGAAAATGTGCCAGTAATTTGAAACTAAGCTGGTCCTGGTTTGTTTGTTAAGGGGCTTTTTCTTTACCTTTTTATTTTTTCTGGTTCTTGTTGTGCACACAGAAAGCAGAAGACCAGACGATCAAAGTGCAGGCAATCAAAGGTTTATTGGGCTTAGTTTTCAGCAAGCATGTGTTCTATAACACAGCCTTGGTTTTCAGTGTTTCGATTTTCCCTTTTCAGTAGCCATAATTATAGCTGAAATGCACACCGACAGTTTCATCCCTTACAAATGTATGGTTATGTTTTATTTTGGGGGTCATGAGTCTAGAGTTTTTATTTCACCCCTTTTCTACCCCCATGGAAGGGTTAAGGCAGTGAGGTTGTGCTATGGTCAGGGGCAGGTATTTTTTGGTCTTTTTAGTGTTTTATCTCCCCCCCACACACAAATCCCCCATTTGCTGTTCCCAACTGGCTGCTTGTTTGACCTTGGCTTTGAAATAAGGAGTTGAGGCAGTTTTTAAGTGTGCAGTCGTGTATTATACTTTTACCATGCCCAGTAACACTTTAACTGCTTGTATTTGTTTTTATTTTTATTCTCACAAACCCATTTGGCTTGGGCAAAAGCAACATATACACAGTGTTGTTGTTGTTGGTTTTTTTTAGTAAGGATTGCTTTTGTTCATGGAGTATTAGTAAGAATATATATGTATCAAAAATTAAACAGGGAAGCAAAACTTAAAATACTATATTTTAGGGAAAAATACAGGCCTGAATCCTAACATTGACATTAGCACTCCCTAACACCATCATGTCAGGTTGGAAAAAAGGGTCTCAAGGGGGGGGTGAAAATGATGACGCAGGTTGACACCTCTCATGGGACCCAAACAAAGCATAGTCAACCATTTGGGACTTCACACAGACAGGAGAGGCTGGGTATCTTTAATGAGCTGCAGTGCGCTCAAGGTGCCCAGGCTTTTCACAGAGCACTACAGCGCATGGGGAGGATGAGAGGAACCCATCAGTACACCTGCAAACAGGAGGCCTTCAAACGAGGTGGCTGTGCTCCCTGGAGGATAGGATTTGTGAGATGGACTATTTCGTCGAGCTCTATGTGGTGAAAAAATGAACAGTGAATATCTCATCCCCTTAATTATATTAATGTAAAGGTGAGTGAAGTGATATTAGAAACGGAAATAGATACATGAGCAGCGGCTGGTTATATATGTCCATGATCTCCGAGGGGCTTACAAAGTCCTTAAAAAATCCCATGCCCATCCCCCAATTTTTAGCATGGGTGTAATAATTTGGGAAGCAAGAGGCCATGCTGCAAGCCTCAGGTGGGTGTGGAGCAGTGCTGGCAGGGGCTGAGCTTCACTGGTGGGGGAGCTGAGCAGATAAGGTGATCAGATCAGGTCCGTAGTGAAGGATACTGCTCCTTGTAGGAATGTGCTACCTGCAGCACTTTCTGATACACACAGATTGTTAGATGCTGCTATTGTATTAAACTGCTACTTGATGTAGCAAATGCCTACAGGTAGCAGTTTCTTGCACTATCATCTATGTAAAATTGCTACATCTAGAAATGTGCTATCTGTAGCAGTTAGTGACAAGAATAGATTGTAAGAAACAGCTTCTGTAAAAAGATCCTACTTTCTTTGTACATGTGTGAAAACTGTTATCATATTTCTATGCCATTATCTCAGTCATTACAATTTTGAATAGAAACATATCCAGAACTGATCCCTGGAGAACCCCACTTGTTATGCTCATCTTATTTATTGTTATATTCACCTAGGTTTCATTTCCATAGTTTGTTTATGAGAAGGTCATGGAAGACAGTATCAAAAGCCTTACTCTAAAGGCAAGATATACCACATGTACTGCTTGTAGGCTCGTTACACTGTTAAAGAAAGCTTTCAGGTTGGTTTTACATGTGAGACTGCTTGAAATACCTTTTTTAGCAAAGTTGGACCTTTCGCTGCTGCAAGTAGCATGGTCCTACAGGTCGCATTTTCATACATACATGTATGAAAATGCAAACTATAGGGATATGCTGCTTACCTGTAACACTGCAATGTGACAGGTTTCAGAGTAGCAGCTGTGTTAGTCTGTATCCGCAAAAATAACAGGAGTACTTGTGGCACCTTAGAAACTAACAAATTTATTTGAGCACAAGTTTTTGTGGGCTACAGCCCATTTCATCAGATGCATAGAATGGAACATAGTGAGGAGATATGTATACATACAGAGAACATGAAAAGGTGGGAGTTGCCCAACCAGCTCTAAGAGGCTAATTAATTAAGATGAACTGTTGTCAGCAGGAGAAAAAAAAACTTTTGTATTGATAATCAAGATTGCCCATTTAAGACAGTTTGACAAGATACTTAACATGAGGGAAATAGATTCAATGTGTGTAATGGCTCATGTTCTTTGTATGTATATATATATCTCCTCACCATATGTTCCATTCTGTGTGTCCGATGAAGTGGACTGCAATGTGATGAAGCTAATTCCTATAGGCAGCAGTTTCTCACACCACCAGTACGTGAGACTACTATCTGTAGGAATCAGCTAAAATGGCAGTAGATCCTAACCCCTTGCCAATGATGAGTGGCCATTACACTGCAGTCTGCCTCATTGAGCAGGAGCTAAGATGATGACTGGCAGTAGCCACTGAGGCAAGATGGGTTTAGAGGGTTAGGGGTTCCTCTGGGAGGGGAAACCCAGAATAAGGGGTTACTGTGGGGGCAGCACCCCAAGATAAAGGGCACCAGGGTCCGACAGGGACCTGGGTGCCAGCGGCAGGCGAGACACTGGCCAGTAGGAGACGCTCTGAACACTGGAGAGCTAATTCCCGAAATGACCAGCAGGAGGAGCTGTGCTGGTGAGTGCCATTGGATTAAAGGAGCTTTTGTGGCAAGAACCACCAGTAGAGCAATGTACGTCTAATATAACTGTTAAAAACTCCCACTTTAACCTATTACTTCCAATTCATGAGGATAAAAGAACTAATGCTCTGGATACCAGTAATACTCTAAACTTTAACTTTTCTTTGTGGGTCAACTGGACAAGTCTGTACAAACTAATGAAGAATAATAACCAAATTATCCAACTGACTGAAATTACACGGGGCCAGGTTCAGACACGCAGTCTGGCTTATTTTACATCTGTGATCTTATTTTACTCGGATGCACTGGCCAGGTAGACAAGAAAAGCTCTGCAAACTTTTGAATTTCTTTTCCTGTTTGCCCAGCGTGGAGCACCGATCAGCACAGGTGACCATGCAGTCCCAGAATCAAAAAAGAGCTCCAGTATGGACCGTACGGGAGATACTGAAGCTGATCTCTGTATGGGGAGATGAATCTGTTCTATCAGAACTCAGTTCCAAAAGACGAAATGCCAAAGCATTTGAAAAAATCTCCAAGGCTGTGATAGACAGAGGCCACAATAGGGACTCAACACAGTGCTGCGTGAAGGAGCTGAGACAAGCATAATGGAAAGCCAAAGAATCAAATGGACTCTCATGGAGGGAGGGAAGGGGGACTGAGGACTCTTGCTATCCCACAGTTCCCACACTCTCCAAAAACCATTTGCATTCTTGGCTGAGCTCCCAAAGCCTGAAGGGTCAAAAACATTGTCGCAGGTGGTTCATAGAATCATAGAATATCAGGGTTGGAAGGGACCTCTTGAGGTCTTCTAGTCCAACCCCCTGCTCAAAGCAGGACCAATTTCCAGCTAATCATCCCAGCCAGGGCTCTGTCAAGCCTGACCTTAAAAACCTCTAAGGAAGAAGATTCCACCACCTCTAGATAATCCATTCCAGCGCTACATCACTCTCTGAGTGAAAATTTTTTTCCTAATATCCAACTTAAACTTCCCCCCACTGTAACTTGAGACCATTACTCCTTGTTCTGTCATCAGGTTGCCCTCCGCTGGTCTCGTTCAAATTTTTCCACACACTTCTTGAAGTGTGGGCCCAAAACTGGACACACTACTCCAGATGAGGCCTCACCAATGTCGAATAGAGGGGAATGATAACATCCCTCGATCTGCTGGCAATGACCCTATTTATACAGCTCCAAATGCCATTAGCTGGCAACAAGGGCACACTGTTGACTCATATCCAGCTTCTCGTCCACTGTAAACCCCTAGTTCCTTTTCTGCAGAACTGCTTCCTAGCCATTCGGTCCCTAATCTGTAAGAGTGAATGGGATTCTTCTGTCCTAAGTGCAGGACTCTGCACTTGTCCTTGTTGAACCTCATCAGGTTTCTTTTGGTCCAATCCTCTCATTTGTCTAGGTCCCTCCGTAGCCTATCCCTACCCTCCAGAGTATCTACCACTCCTCCAAACTTGCTGAGAGTGCAGTCCATGCCATCCTCGAGATCATTAGTGAAGATATTGAACAAAACTGGCCCCAGGACCGACCCAAGGGCACTCCACTTGAAAGCGGCTGACAGCTAGACATGGAGCCATTGATAGCTACCCGTTGAGCCCAATGATCTAGCCAGCTTTCTATCCACCTTATAGTCCATTCATCCAATCCATACTTCTTTAACTTGCTGGCAAGAATACTGTGGGAGACTGTATCAAAAGCTTTGCTAAAGTCAAGGAATAACATCTACTGCTTTCCCCTCATCCACAGACCCAGTTATCCCCTCAGAGAAGGCAATTAGGTTAGTGAGACATGACTTACCCTTGGTGAATCCATGTTGACTGTTCCTGATCACTTTCCTCTCCTCGAAGTGCTTCAAAATTGATTCCTTGAGGACCTGCTCCATGATATTTCCAGGGACTGAGATGAGTCTTGACTTCCCTGTAGTTCATCGAATCCTCCTTCTTTCCTCTTTTAAAGATGCGCACTACATTAGCCTTTTTCCAGTCATCTGGGACCTCCTCCGTTCGCCATGAGTTTTCAAAGATAATGGCCAGTGGCTCTGCAATCACATCCGCCATCTCCTTTAGCTCTCTCGGATGCAGTGCTCCAGTTTTTCTAAATAGTCCTGAACCACTTCTTTCTCCACAGAGGGCTGGTCGCCTTCTCCCCATACTGTGCTGCCCAGTGCAGCAGTCTGGGAGCTGACCTTGTTTGTGAAGACAGAGGCAAAAAAATCATTGAGTACATTAACTTTTTCCACATCCTCTGTCGCTAGGTTGCTTCTCTCATTCAGTAAGGGGCTCACACTTTCCTTTACCACCTTCTTGTTGCTAACATACCTAAAGAAACCCTTCTTCTTACTCTTAACATTTCTTGCTAGCTGCAACTCCATTTGTCCAATCTTCCACTTCTTGTAAGCTTCTTTTTTGTGTTTAAGATCAGCAAGGATTTCACTGTGAAGCCAAACTGGTCGCCTGCCGTATTTACTATTCTTCCTACACATCGGGATGGGTGTGGACATTCCTTCCTGCCCCCTGCCGCTGGCTGGCTGAAACCCTGAAGCATGAGCTTTAGGAACATAGAACATTAACTGGAAGTGAGCCACGGGGCTGCTAAGCTCTGCCCCCAGCCCTCACAAGCAGCCCCATTGTACAATCACACTCACACATTTCTCTAACTCTCTCTAAAAATTAAGTTGCTCTCCAAACAACTCCTACTGGGAGGTTGCTGCAGAACCTCCTGCCTCTGATGGTTAGAAACCTCCTGTTAATTTGCAGCCTGAATTTGTACATGGCCAAGTTAGTGCTTGGAGCAGGGAAGGGTGGGTGGCGGAACAGTGCAGCAGTCACAGAAGAATCAAAACAAGAACGAAGCTGTAGGTGAAAATCAGGAATCCTAGATTCCATTTTCCACAGAAAAATGAGGAAAAACACATTTGCATTTTTACAGAGATTTTTTAGTTTTTATATTTTGTGAAAAAATAAAAACATATACAGCTGATGAAATTCAATGTTGATAAATGCACAGTAATGCACATTGAAAAACATGCTCCCAACTATATATATAAATGATGAGTTCTAAACTAGTTGCTACCACTCAAGAAAGAGATTTTGGGGTCATTGTAGATAGTTCTCTGAAACATCCATCCAATGTGCAGAGGCAGTCCAAAAAGCAAATAGAATGTTGGGAATCATGAAGAAAGGGATAGAAAATATCATATTGCCTCTATATAAATCCCTGATATGGCCACATCTTGAATACTAGGTGCAGATGTGATTGCCTCATCTCAAAAAAGATATATTGGAATTGGAAAAGGTACAGAAAAGGGCAACAAAAATGATTAGGGGTATGGAACAGCTTGCATCTAAGGAGAAATTAAGAAGATTGGGAATTTTCAGCTTGGAAAAGAGACAATTAAGGGGGGACATGATAGAGATCTATAAAATCATGACTGGTGTGGAGAAAGTAAATAAAGAAGGGTTATTTATGTCTTCTCATAACATGAACTAGGAGTCACCAAATGAAAATAGTAGGCAGCAGGTTTAAAACAAACACAAGGAAGTATTTCTTCACACAACGCACAGTCACCCAATTTGCCAGAGGATGTTGTGATGGCCAAGACTATGACAGGGTTCCAAAAAGAACTAGGTAAGTTCATGGAGCATATGTCCATCAATGGCTATTAGCCAGGATGGGCAGGGATGGTGTCCCAAGCCTCTGTTTGCCGGAAGCTGGGAATGGGTGACAGGGAATGGATCACTTGATGATTCCCTGTTCTGTTCATTTCCTCTGGGTCACCTGGCATTGGCCACTGTCGGAAGACGGAATGCTGGGCTAGATGGACCTTTGGGCTGAACCAGAATGATTGTTCTTACGTTTTTAGAATCCTCTTTACAAGAGAATTCATTATCCGGCTCTATTTATTAACTGAACCAGGGATGAAGCTCTACAGATTATTGGAATTTTTGATGATCCAATCTGGCACCGGTCCCTATTAGATTGGATAAGTGGGGTTCCATTTTACTGGGGATAGGAAAACTAAAATCCAATGTTCCATTTTAATCATCGAAAAGCACAGATTTTTATGGTTTTTTTTTTTTTTAAATCACAGAATTTGGATTTTTTTTATCAAGGAAAACTAGGATTCCTGGTGAAAACCCACCTGTCAGTGACAACTTATCCTCCCCTTTCTCTCTGCCTCTTCTGTGAAGGATGTAGGGTGAGATGGGTCTGATATCTGCTCTCTGAGTCACTGGGTCCCTAGGAGTTGGTCTCTGGAGTGGTTAGGAGCATCCAGATCTGAATTTGATCCCTGAAAGATCTGTGGACCCAAGGGAAGTGCTAGGGAGAGCCACCCAGTTTTCCACACACACATGCTGCAGATTTCTCCACACACATACACATGGCTTTGGGGGTTTCAAGATGAGGCCACATTGAAAGACCCAACACCATCCCCTTGGTTACATGTTGAATCTTGGCCAGGGCCTGGCATTACTAAGGCATTCCTCTGTCTTCTACCAGGCGCTGGGTTCTCTCACTCTCTCCACACACCGATCAGGGTTCATTCCCTCCCTTAGACAGCATCAGGGACACACCCTACCAAGCAAGCCACCCCCTTGCGGTGCCCTTTTGTGGTGGCTCCCAAGCCATCTTTCCCCAGAGCTGGCTACATCTCAGCACCAGGCAAAACATCTCCATGCAATGTTATTGCATGGCTGTTACGAAGCTACCTTACACCAGAGCTGGCTGCATCTCAGCACTGGGAAAAACATCTTCATGCAGTGTCAGCCTGCAGCTGTCACCCAGCTGCCACAGCCCAGAGCTGGCTGCATCTCACCTGTGCAGTGTACATTGAGTCAAATGGGGCAAAGATGTTCTATGAATGCAGGCCAAGTGCAGATCTCATGCAACAGGGGGATGATGTGTTTCTCCTTTGCCAAACCAAGGGAAAAGCATAACCCATTATGGGATCCACATTCTGTGGGCCCTATACTCAGACAGCACCTTGTTGAACATTCTTATTAATTAACTAGAAGGTCTCACACATCCCTGTTTCTCTAGGCCAAACTATTCACTCAGCTGGGCCCTGTCCCCACTGTGGCTGGCCTCTAGCCCCTCCTCTGGTCAGAGCCCAATGGATGAGGGTGAAAACTGGAAAACTAGAAAAACTTACCCCTTAAAATCCAGCTTTTCCAATTTTTGCAAAAAAAAAAATAAACAGGGTGATCTCCTGGGGGTGGCTGGAGTGGTGGAGAGGGGCCTGGTGGGGGTTGGGGGAGTTGAATGGAGTAGGGGTAAGAGGCCAGGCTAGGGGGCTGGATAAAGTTGGGATGATCAGCTGGGATGATGAGCCAGCTGGGGGGATGGAGAAAGTAGAGTGAGGGTCCTGAGTGTGGGGGTGAATGGTATAGATGTGGGGCAGCTTGTTGTTGGGGCTAGACAGAGGGAGGTTCGGGGAGGGAGGTGCTGGACAGAGTGGAGGTGATAGGCTTGACTGCGGTAGGGGTGAGGGTCTGGTTGTGGTGGCTGGACAGAGCGGGGTTCAGGGGACTTGGTGGGTGGGGCTGGATGAAATGGGGCTGAGGGGCCTGTCTGGGTTAGGGGGCTGGATGAAGAATGGTGAGGGGTCCAGCTAGTGGGGGCTGGATGAGTGTGATGAGAGGTGTGGCTGGATGGTGATGGATTGAATGGGGGGTGATGGGTGGCTGAGGGGGCTGTAAGGAGTGTGGGACAGGGGCCTGGCTGAGGTGTCTGGCTGGAGTGGGGGACAGGGCCATGGCCGGTGGGGCTGGATTAGTGCGGTGAGAGGTGTGGCTGGGGGGGAGTGATGGATGGAATGGAGGCGAAGGCTGTGGTTTGTGTAGACATGCTGGGGTATATAGCCGGGGGGACCCAGAACATGGCGATTCCCCCTATGGAGAGGAACTTGGGCACCTGGGGTGGGAGGCATATATGGGGAGGTCAGAACAGGGCTGTTCCCCCTAGATAGAGTGACTGGTGTGGTCAGGGACAAAGGCGTAGACATGGTACCTTAGAATGGGGCAATCCCTACCATGGAGAGGGACAGAGATGCCCCTTTTCCCATGCTTTCTCTGTTTAAGATGGTTTCCACCTCCCCTTGCACTCAGCTAGACCCAGGCTCTACCCCATGGTGCCCCAATAAACCAACTCCATGGGCTGATCCTGAATGGGAATAAATCTCACTAGGACTAGGAGACCCCTACCGAGCCCATCAAGACCCTCTCCATCTGCACCTCTTCCCTACCACCTCAAGGCACCAGTGACACCCACCTGCTCTGTGCAATGGGTCCTATGTGTAATGAGTGTGTTGGTTCCCAGCCAAGCAGGGGTCCATGTGAATCTGAGTCTCAGCAGCTCTGCTCATTGCCAGATCCTGAAGACTCAAGTGTCCTCTCTGCCCATGCCCCTCAGTCCTGATCCATAACCTCCACTCCACTCCTAGCACTGGGATCTGTGCTCAGCTCTCTGTGGAGATGAGGCAACTTTTGCTTTGAATTGCCAGTGGTCCAAATCATCAATACCCAGCGTGAGAAATGTTCAGACATCAAAACAAGCTAATTCTGCCAAGTGATTTGCAGTCTGGTCTGTGTGAATTATTAAGTGTCTTTAACTCCCATGAAAGATACCAGGCAGACAATCCTCAGAGATAGACAGGCTCTGTTAATGCCAAGGGTTGACACAGCACTGGACGTGGGTGTGAGGTCAGTGGTCAGAGGACTGGACTGGGAACCAGGACTCCAGGGTTCTTTTACTAGCTCTCAGAGGACAGTGAGATCCAGTGGCTTAGAGTGGGGAGGGATGAGTTGTCAGCACTCCTGCAATCTATCTATCGCTCGGGGTGGGGGGCGGAATGGGATCCAGTGGTTTAGAGCAGAGTCTGGGAGTCTGGACTCCTGGGTTAGAATTTAAGGCAAGGGAGGACCACCAGATCACCTTGTCTGACCTTTTGTAGATCACAGCCCACCAACACCAACCAGCAGCTGAAATTAGACCAAAGTAAGACAGTGCTTTGGAGGCTAAACTGTGATGTGCCACAGTCAGAGAATAGCAGGGACTGATGTGCACCATTCGCTAAGGCCCCCACAATGGCAGGGAAATGATTAAAGGAGATACATCCAGGTAGTCCTGGCAACTGACCTGCACCCACATGCTGCAGAGGAAGGTGGAAAAATCCAGGGTCACTGCCAGTCTGACCAGAAGGAAATTCCTTCCCACGTGACCAGTTAAACCCTGAGCACGTGAGCAAGGACCAGCCAGCCAAGCACCTGAGACAGAGTATGCTGCCTCTGAGCCCTGTCTTACCTGTCTGATGTCCCATCTCCAGCCATGGCCATCCCTGATGCTTTGGAGGTGGAAACATCTATAGAATTTTTTTAGGGAGGCGGGCGGTGGGATCCCTTCCTGACCGCTGCAGGTGACTAGTTGTAACCCTGAAGCATAAGAGTCCCTGTAACACTGAAGCATGAAGCTGGAGAAAGTCCAGTGAAGGGCAAGAAAAATGATTAGGGAGCTGGGGCACATGACTAATGAGGAGAGGCTGAGGGAACTGGGCTTCTTTAGTCTGCAGAAGAAAAGAGTGAGGGGGGATTTAATAGCAGCCTTCAGCTACCTGAAGGGGGATTCCAAAGATGATGAAGCTCAGCTGTTCTCTGTGGCGGTAGATGACAGAACAAGGAGCAATGGTCTCAAGTTCCAGTGGGGGAGGTCTAGGTTGGATATTGGGAAACACTATTTCACTAGGAGGGTGGTGAAGCACGGGAATAGGTTACCTAGAGAGGTGGTGGAATCTCCATCCTGAGATGTTTTTAAGGCCCAGCTTGACAAAGCCCTGGCTGGGATAATTTAGTTGGGGTTAGTTCTGCTTTGAGCAGGGGGTTGGATTAGATGACCTCCTGAGGTCTCTTCCAACCCTAATCTTCTATGATTCTATGAGCTTTTAGAATCATCAGACATGAACCAAAAGAGACCTTATGGGCTGCCAAGCCCTGCTCCCCGTTTTCCCCCAATCAGAAGAAACTCCATCAGACAATCCCACACATAGATTTGTCCAGCTCATCCTCAAAATGAATGAAGTTGATTAATTCCGGAACTCTTGTTTGGAGGCTATTCCAGAACTCAATACCGCTCATTGTTAGATAATGTCTTCTCCTTTCTGTCCCTCGCTATGTAGGAGGGGCGTGGGGTCTAGTGGTTTAGATCTGGGAGGCTGGGACTCCTGGGTTCTATCCCTGTCTGTGGGCAGCAAATGGGATTGAGTGGGTTAGATTCGGGGCTAGGGTGTGTCTGGGACTCCTGGGTTCTATCCCTGGCTGTGAAAAGGGAATGAAGTCCATAAAAAACAATATACTGCTGCATTGATTTGTGTCCCACCTGTCAGTCTCTTGACATCATCAGGGTTGATCCTAATTGACAGCAAAGAAAATAAGAGCAGCATTTTTCTCTCTGGCTCTAAGTGTGAACACACATTTATCCAGGTAACAATCTTGAAATACAGCTGCACAAAAACGGCAGAGAGGTGAGCCAGCCTGCTTACACACACACACTGAGCAGGGCTCATTTCCTCCAGCAAGAACACATACGCGCCCCTCTCCTCCCCCCACACCGCCCAGCTCATCTTTGCATTCTGGTTGTATCATCAAATGCATTTTTTTATATTGGGAGTGACTCCTAGAGGTCATGCAAAATGCTGTGTGTGTTCACTCTCCAGGATTGGAGTGAGCAACCCCTTGAAGGGAAAGAACTCATATCCCATTGCCCACCCCCCTGACTGCCCAGTCCCCGCAGGCTGGGGCCAGAGCAGCACTTCCTACAGCTTCCCCAGCAGGGTCCTCCTCAGAGCATCCTTCATCTCCTTGTTCCTTAGGCTGTAGATCAGTGGGTTGAGCAGGGGGGTCGCCACCGCATAGAAGAGGGTCGCCATCTTCCCACTGCCCCCTGCAGCTGACGGGCTGATGTAGGTGACCATGCCAGAGCCCCAGAAGAGGCTCACAACGGCCAGGTGCGAGGAGCAGGTGGAGAAAGCCTTGTGCCGCCCGGCCCCTGCGGGCAGCCTGAGCACTGCCCTGACGATCAGCCCGTAGGAGGTAAGGGTGAAAAAGGCAGCACCAAAGATGATGAGGGAGCTCAGGACATAAGTGGCCAGTTCAGCCTGGGGAGCTGGGGCACAGGAGGAAGCCAGCAATGGGCCGGGATCACAGACAAAATGATCCAGGGTGAGGACGCAGAAGGAGAGCTGGGAGATGAGGACGACAGGCACAACGAACCACAGAAAGCCGGTGACCCAGCAGGAGGCCGCCAGCACCCAGCATCTGTGGGGGGACATGAGGATGGGGTAGCGCAGGGGTTGGCAGATGGCCAGGTATCTATCTAAGGCCATGGCTGCGAGGAAGCAGCACTCAGTGGTCCCCATGCAAAAGAAGATGTAGAACTGCACAAAGCAGGTATGGGAGGAGATGGGGACCCCGGGGTTCATCAGGTCTGAGAGCATCCGGGGCATGGTGGTCGTGACATAGCAGATCTCCAGCCAGGAGAAGTTCCCCAGCAGAATGTACATGGGCAGGCACTGGAGGTGTGGATCCCGCAGGACGGCCCACACAATGCACAGGTTGCCTGCCAGTGTCCCAATGTAGGTGGAGGAAAAAAACGCACAAACAAGATTGCGACTTAGCGGGCCCAGGGAGGGGAAACCCAGCAGGATGAACTTGGTCACCGGGATGGTGCCATTGACTGGATTCATCAGGGGGCCCTGGAGCTGAAAGGAAACGATCAACAGAATTCTAAGGGGCTGCCCAGAGATCTGGGACAGGAGAGGGGTCTAGTGGTTACAGTAGTAGGGACTAGCACACACAGCCACAATCAGTCTCTTTCATACATCTCACATCACAAACTCCACCTCAGAGCCCTGGCCCACCCCACAACAGCCTGGTGCTGCAGAAGAAACAGATTTAAAAACCAAACAAGCAAAAACCTCTCTGAATATATGGTGGAAATCCCTTTCTGGCCCCTGCCTATGGCCAGCTGAAGCCCTGAAGGATGAGGTTTAGGGATATAGAACATTTACTGGAAGTTAGCCCCTGGGTTGCTGAGCCCTGTCCCCCACCCCTTCATCACAAGCAGCCCCATCATACAATCACACTCATATATTTGTCCAGTTCACCCTTAAAACTAAGTTGCTCAACTCCACAAGTCCTACTGGGAGGCTGTTGCAGAACATCCCCCCTCTGATAGTTAGAAACCTCCTGTTAATTTACAACCTGCACTTGGGCAAGGCTGGGTTAGTGGCTGGAGTTGGGAGGTGCGGTGGCAGAACAGTGCAGCAGCCAGGGAAGAATGGAAACAAGAAGGAAGCTGTGTCTGAAAACCCACCTGGCTGTGAGATCTCAGCCTCCTCTCTCCGCCTCTGCTGTGACAGGAGCTGGGCAAGAGTCGGTTGATATCTGCTCTTTGAATCACTGGGTCCCTGGGACTTGGCCTCTGGGGTGTGTAGGAGTGGCCAGGTTTGGATTTGATCTCTGTATGAGTACCAGAGAGAGCCCCCACAAGCCTTCCATGCAGCACCAATACAAACACCCCACACCAATTTCCCCTCACACATACACACAGTCCCCCCCACTTCCGCTTCCTTGCACACAACCTTCCAGAGACTGGCCCCAGCCCTCCCTCAACACACACACACACACTCATAGACCTCCACTCACACAACCCCCTACTCCTACAAATAGGCCTTGGGAGTGTCAAGATGAGGCCACATTGAAAGCTCCAGCACCAGCCTCTCAGACACATGAGAAATTGAAGCCCAGGCTGGCAGTGCTAAGGCAGTGCGCCGTCTTCTACCAGGTGCTGGGTTCTCTCGCTCTCTGCACCCACAGAGCAGGGTTCATTCCCTCCAGCAGGCACAGACACCAGAGCCTGTTCATGGGTGCTCTCCCCTAGCACCAGATCTGTCAATGCACATAGCCAGCAGAGGATAGCTAAGGGCCTCCATATTCTTCCTTGCTTCCCTGCACAAACATACAGCCAGGCTCACAGCCGAGCCCGAAAGGACTGCAGGATTTGGCCTGGTTTGTTTCTTGCAGCAATGCCAATGATGCTAAATAGTGACAGTCCACTTATGGCATGTGGCCCAGTGGATTAGGGGGCTGGAACACATGAATTATGAGGAGAGGTTGAGGGAACTGGGATTGTTTAGTCTGCAGACGAGAAGAATGAGGGGAGATTTGATAGCAGCTTTCAACTACCTGAAAGAGGGTTCCAAAAAGGATGGATCTAGACTATTCTCAGTGGTACCTGATGACAGAACAAGGAGTAATGGTCTCAAGTTGCAGTGGGGGAGGTTTAGGTTGGATATTAGGAAAAACTTTTTCACTAGGAGGATGATGAAGCACTGGAATGGGTTACCTAGGGAGGTGGTGGAATCTCCTTCCTTAGAGGTTTTTAAGGTCAGGCTTGACAAAACCCTGGCTGGGATGGTTTAGCTGGGGATTGGTCCTGCATTGAGCAGGAAGTTGGACTAAATGACCTCCTGAGGTCCCTTCCAACCCTGATATTCTATGATTCTATGATAACACAGTTCAGAGCAGAAGGATGTATAGGTTCAGCTTGGACAGCATCACCCATTAGCCGAAACCCTGGTCCTTGCCTTGGCCATCTCTTACTCTCACTAGTGTAAACTCCTCCCCTCAGGACTCCTTGCTTATCACCTTTTCCCTCTCCTGTATACGCAGTTACAATGATAACCCTCCTCTGGCACTCCAGCAACCTTACCTACCTCTTCTTGAAATCGCTTCACTGGCCTTCCCTACTATTCCTTTACAGGCTCAAGTTACTTTACTGCACTTCCAAGGCCCTACACAATTTCATCTATATTTGCATCAATTTCTTCCTATTCTCTAGCCCCCAGAGCCCTAGGCTCCACCCAGTCTGGTCTCACTAGTGTTCTGCTTATCTCCTGCAGCCAACCTCAGCATCATGTCTCTCTTCAAAGCAATTCCAAGGGCCAAGTGATGTCCTTACACCTCATTTCATTCACTCAACCTTCCAATACTGGTCTCTTCTTCAGTGCAGTCTGGTTGCAACCCTCCGTGATTTGTACTGAACATATCTGAATTAGGTTGCAGAGCAAGCACGTCACCTTCCTCTGTGTTTGTAATAGTTGTAATTGTGCTTCAGTGCCAGGCAAACCGTCTCCTTGTGGCATGCTTCTGTGGCTGTTCCCCTGCTGTCCTTCCCCAGAGCCGGCTGCATCTCAGCACCAGGCAAACCATCTCCATGCAGTGTTGATGAGTCACTGTTACCGAGCTACCTCACATCAGAGCTGGCTGCATCTCAGCTGCAGGTGCGCCATCTCCATGTAGTGTCACTCTGCGGCTGTCACCCAGCTGCCCCGCCCCAGAGCTGGCTGCATCTCACCTGTGCTGTGTGGATGGGCAAAGATGCTTTATAAGCACGGGGCAAGTATAGACCTTCCACTGCAGGGGGATGATGTGATTCTCTTTTGCCAAGAGAAGGGAAGAGCAAAACTCTGAACTCCCCATAGTGTGAGTCCTATACTCAGCTGGCACCACATTAATCATAAACTAGAAGGTCGCACACTTCCTTGCTTCTCTAGGCCAAGCTGTTCACCCGGCTGGGCCCTGTCCCGACTCTGGTCAGACCCCAGCCCCCACTCTGGTTGGAATCCAATGGATGAGGGTGAAAACTGGAAAACTTGCCACTTAAAATCAGGTTTTTTTCCAGTTTTTGCCAAAATAAACAGGGACATCTCCTGGCTGGAGTGTGGAGAGGGGCCTGGCGGGGCATGGGGGAGTGAAAAGGGGGTTGGGGCAAGTATTAGTGAGCAGTGTGGCTGGGGGGCTGGAGAGAGTGGGGTTGACTGGCCTAGCTGGGGGTGTGGGACTTGATGGTTTGAAACTGGGGGGCCTAGCTGGGCACCTGGACAGACTGAGTGTGAAAAGCCTGGTTGTGGGAACTAGACAGAGTGGGAGTGGGGGGGCCTGGCTGGGGAGGCTGCATGGAGTGGAGGTGAGGGGCCTGGTGGTGGGGCTGGAAATAGTGGGGTTCAGGGGCTTTCCTGGGGGGGCTTGACAGAGTGGGTGTCTGGGGCCTGGCTGAGGGGTATTGGCTGAAGGGGTGGGGTGAGGGGCTTGGGTGGCAAGGCTGGCTGCAGTGGGAATAAGGAGGTGACTGAAGGGGCTCAATGGGGTGGGCAAGGGGCCTGGTTGTAGGGACTGGACAGAGTGGGGGTGAGGGCCCTGGATGGGGCGGGGCTGGGCAGAGCAGGATTGTGGGGTGTGTCTGGGGGCATTGGATGGAGTAGGGGTGAAGTGCCTGGTTGTGGGGGCTAGAAAAATTGGGATTCAAGGGCCTTGCTAGAGAGAGGGAGTCCTGGCGGTGAGGGGCCTGGCTGGACAGAAGTTGGAAAGAGTGGGGGTGGGGGCCCTGGAGGGGGGACTTGATGGAGTGGGTGTGAGGAGCATGGCTGGAGGGCTGCACAGATTGGGAGTGAGGGACCTGGGGAGGGTTGGACAGAGTGGAGGTGAGGGACCTGGCTGGGGAATCTGGGTGGAGCATGGAGTGAATGGCCTGGCTGGTGGGGCTAGATGGAGTGGAGGTCTTGTTATGGTGGCTGGACATAATAGGGATGAGGGGTCTTTTAGCGGGGGCTGGACAGGGTAGGATTCAGGGGCATTGCTGGGTTAGGCAGGACAGAGTGGGGATGAGGGGCCTGGTTGGGTGGCCTAGCTGGAGCGGCAGAGAGGGACCTGTTTGTGGGGATGAATAGAGTTGGGTTCAGGGGTTTTGGGACTGGATGCAGTGGGCATGAGGGTCCTGGCTTTGGAGGCTGGACGGAGCAGGCGACAGCGGCTGGAGATTGAGGGGGCTGGACCAAATAGAGGTGAGGGGCCTGGATGTGGTGGCTGACTGGAATGGGGCTCAAGGGCCTTGCTAGCGGGGTTGGATGAAGTGAGGTGATGGATGGAGCGGGTGTGTGGTGACTAGATGGGGAGGGCTTGATGAAGTGCAGCTGAGGGATCAGGCAGGGAGGCTTGAAGGAGTGGGGCTTAAGGGCCTGGATGGCAGGAGACTGGATGGAGTGGGAGTCAGGGGCCTGGCATAGGGGGAGGTGGGGGCTTGATGACATGCAGCGGTGGGGCCAAGCTGAAGAGGGTTGGTCAGATTGGGGGTGAAGAGGGGCCTATGTGTGGGTTGGAGAGAGAGTGGGGTTCAGGGGCCTTGCTGTGGAGGAGGGCTGCTGGACAGAGGGGATGTAAGGGGCCTGGCTTGCTGGGGGGGCGAGGAAGAGATGGACAAATTGGGAGTGAATGTTCTGGCTGGGGGGGCTTGACAGGTTGCAGATGAGGGACCTGGGATGAGGCGGTATGGATTGGGGGAAAGGGGCCTGACTGGGGGGACTGGACAAATTGGAGATGAGGTGCCTGGCTGTGGGTGCTGGATGGAGTGGGGGGCAGGGCTCTGGCTGGTGGGGCTGTACCGAGTGGAGATGAGAGGTCCATATGTGAGGGCTGGGTGGAGTGGGGATGAAGGGTGTGGCTTATGCAGCTATGCTGAGGGGTGTAGATGGGAGAGCTCAGAACATTGTGAACCGCCCTATGGAAAGGGACTTGGGCACCTGAGGTGGGGGGCATATATGAGAAGCTGACAATGGGGATGCTCCCCCTACAGGGAGGTACTGCTGTGGCTCAGGTGTGGGGTACCTTAGAATGGGGTGATCCCCACTATTGAGAGGGACAGAAATTCCCCTGTTCTCATGCTTTCTCCTTAAGCTGGTCCCATCTCCCCTTTCACTCAGTGAGACCCAGGCTCTGCCCCAATATACCAACCAAAAGGGCTGATCCCAGGTGGGAAGAAATCTCACTGGGACTAGGAGACCCCTAGCAAGCCCATCAAGGCCCCTCCATCTGCACCTCTTCCCTGCCCTATCATTGCGTGCTTTGTGCAGTGAGTCCCATATGCAATATGTGGGTTAGTTCCTAGCAGAGCAGGGGTCCATTTGAACTTGATACTCAATAACTCTGCTCATTGCCAGAGATCAAGAACTGAACGGATCCTGGAGGCTCAGCTTTCCTCTCTGTCTCTGCCCCTCAGTCCTGACCCACAGCTCTCACCCCACTCCTAGCACTGGGATCTGTGCAGAGCTCTCTTAGGAGATGAGACAACTTTTGCTTTGAATTGCCTGATTCCAACTTTTGAAGCAGGAACCAGCAGCAAACTCAGCTCTTATTTGGCTTCACAAACAGTCCAAATCATCAATACCCAGAGGGAGAAATGTTCAACGTCAAAACAAGCTAATTCCATCAAGGGATTTGCAGTCTGGTCCTGTGAGGTTTATTAAAAGTCTCTATGAAAGTCTCTATGAAAGATACAGGGCAGACAATCCTCTGAGATGGACAGCCTCTGTTAATGCCAAGAGCCAACACAGTACAGGCAGTGGGTGTGAGTTCAGTGGTCAGAGGACTGGACTGGAAGCCAGGACGACTGAGTTCTTTTTCCAGCTCTCAAAGGGTGGTTGGGTCTAGTGGGTAAGAGAAATGAGGGAAGTACATAGTCAGTGCTCCTGGGTTGTATCCATAGGTCTGAGAGGGGAGCGGGAAAGGGCTCCAGTGGGTTAGACTGGTGTGATTGGGTATCTGGACACAAGAGTTAGAATTTAAAGCCAAAAGGGACCAGCACATCACCTAGTTTCAGTGTCTGTAGATCTCAGGCCAGCAACACCACCTAGCATCTGAAATTGGGCCAAGATATTGCAAACCTCAGGAAGCTAACTTGTTATGTGCCATGGGTGGAGAATAGCAGCTACTGATGTGCACCAGTCCCGAAAGCCCTCACAATGGCAGGGAAATGATTAAAGGAGACACAGCCAGCTAGTCCCGGCAACTGAGCCATATGCTGACCCACATACTGCAGAAGAAGGTGGAAAAACCCAAGGTCACTGTCAATTTGAGCTGGGGGGAAATTCCTGCCCCAGCCCACATATGGAGACCAGTTAGACTCTAAGCATCTGAGCAAGAACTGCCAACCAAGCACCCGAGAGAGAATTTGGCTCTGTGCTACCTCAGAGCCCTGGCCCACCCCACCCAGTATCCCATCTCCATCTGTGGGAATCCCAGTGCTTCAGACCAAGAAGACAACAACATAAACAACCCCCAAAAATAGATCGGGGAGGGAGTATCCCTCAGCTCTGCAAGTGACTAGCTGAAACCTTGAAGTTTTTAGGAACATCAGACATGAAACACAAGGGACCTTCAAGGCAACCAACCATCGGGAGGCTGTTCCAGGACCTGACACCTCTGTTAGCTACAGATCTTCTTTCATTTCTGTCCCTGGCTATTGGAGGATAATGGAGTCTACTGGGTTAGACTGGGGAAGGGCTGGGACTCCTAGGTTCTATCCCTGGCTGTGGGAAAGGAGTGTGGTCTGTAACATATAAATATAATGTTGCCATGATTTTGGTCCCAGCTACATAGGAGTCAGTCTCATTTATCCAGGTAACAATTATAAAAATACAGCTGCACAAAAAGGGCAGAGATACAAGCTAGCATCTCTGCAAATGCATTTGGTTCGGTCTCCTACCCCCTGCACACACACACTAAGCAGGGCTCATTTCCTATGGCAAGGACACATACACCCCCACACCTTCCCCATTTCCCTTTGTGTTCTGGGTGTATCATCAAACAGCCATTTTTTAATATTACAAGTGACCTGTGAGGGTCACATAAAATGCTGTGTGTGTTCCCCCTGCAGGATTGGACCCAGCAACCCCTGGAAGGGAAAGATACTATACCCCATTGACCAAGGCCTGACAGGGGCCAGACAAAACCCTCTACCATTTCCCCAACAGCGTCTCCTCAGAGCTTCCTTCATTTCTTTGTTTCACAGGCTGTAGATCAGCAGGTTGAGCCTGCTGCTCCTCGAGGCTGCCGGGTTGACGTAGATGGAACTGTAGCATAGGACCATGATCACCAGCTGCATATGGAGAAACCCTTATGCTGCTCAGTCCCTGAGGTCAGCACTGCCCTTTCAACTACCCCACAGGAAGCCAGGATGAAGATGATGGTGGTGAAGATGATGGGGGTGCTCAGGGCATAGTAGGCCTGTTCAGTCCAAGAAGTTGTCTTGCATGAAGCAGCCACCTATGGGGCAAGGTCACACAGACAAAATGATCCAGAGTGTTGGGGCCTGTGAGAGGGGATGTACATACTCCACACTAGGCAGGAAAGGGTTAATTCCACACTATTGGTGGAAGAAGTCCTGCCCATCAGACCATGCTGGCCATGCTCCAAGTGCCCTGCTAGTCCAAAGGAGAACAGCCTAGCTCAGTCCGGGCTGACTGACAAGGAGAAAGGATGCTTGGTGGAGGTTCAAGCCCGACATCCAGACCGTAGATCTGTTGCCCATAGCAGACCAGCTGGAGTCAGAGTCCCAGAGAGTACTCCAGCCATTAGGCCACTCTGTCTTACACTCAAGGGCCACTTTATTGACACTGGTCACTAGGCCACATAGCCCTGCACCCAAGTAGAGCTGTATTGACTCTGGCCACTAGGTCATGCTGCCCTGTGCTTGAGGGACACTAGATTGACTCTGGAGGCTAGGTCATGCTGCTCTGCACTCAAAGACCGCTATATTGACTCCGGCCACTAGGCCACACCACCCTGTGCTCGTGGGCAGCCATATTGTCTCATGCCATTAGGCAACACAGCCGACAACCCAAGGACTGCCGCTTTGATTCTGGCCATTGGGCCACACTTTTGAGAGGCCCAGGACAGTCTGGCAGACTGTAACCGCAGTATCAGCGCACCGACGATCCACTCTGAAGTGGAACAGGGTGTGCATACACCACCACAGGGCCACAGAAGGAGAGCTGGGAGGTGAGGACCGTGGGCATCATGAACCACAGATATCTGAAGAGCCATCAGGAGACCATTAAGGCCCAGCAGAGCTGGTGGGACATGAATATAGGGCAGCACAAAGGACAGCAGATGGCCAGGAACCTATCCAAGGCCATGTCCGAGAGGAAGAAGCACTCAGTGGCCCTGCAGAAAGGCAGAAGTAGAACTGCATGAAGTAGGCATGGAAGGAGATGGGGATAGTGTGGGACACCAGGTCAGAGAGCATCTGTGGCATTGTGGTTATGACATATCAGATCTCCAGCCAGGAGAATTTCCCCAGAAGGATGAATACGGGCAAGGATCGGAGGCAGGATCCTGCAGGATAGCCCATACAAAGAACAGGTTGCCTGCCAGTGTCCCCGTGTAGGTGGAGAAGAGCACAGTGGAGAGTGCAGCCCTGCTGGCCTAGGGAGCGGAAACCCAGCAGGATGCCCTTTTTCACTGGGTTGTTGTCGTTCACTGGATTCATCAGAGGGCCCTGGAGCTGAAAGGAAATGATCAACAAGACTCCAATGTTCTATCCAGGTCACTGGAAATGGAGAGGGGTCTAGTGTTTACAGCCATGGGGAATAGCAGACTCACAACCACACACATGCACATTGTCTCTCTCTCATACATAACACATTTCAAACTCCACCTGGGACCTGATACTCAAGCTGGGTTACTTCTTCCTTTGGAAACTCTCAGTGTTGGATAAAGATGGATGAGGGTGAAAACTGGAAAAACTCTCTAAGGATTGGGGATGAAGGGCCTCACTACTGGAGTCTGCACAGAGCAAGGCCACTTGTACAGTTTTACACCAGACTACTTTTTTTGGCTGCTTTCTCCCCCATCCAGCTGGGGTGGGGCAGTACACTGTTGAAAGTGATATCACTCACGCAGCATGAAAAGGTCACTCTGGGAAGAGCAGCCGCACACCATTCCCAGAAGTGCTGGAATGTTCAATATTCCAAGGACGTGTGCATGGCCACTCTAGTCCCTCACTAAAGGCTCTTAAGCAAACTAAGCAGCCATGGGATAAGAGGGAAGGTCCTCTCATGGATATGTACCTGGTTGAAAGATAGGAAACAAAGAATTTGAATGAATGGTCAGTTTTCTCAACGGAGAGACGTAATTAGTGCTATACCCCATATTCATAAATGATCTGGAAAGGAGAGTGAAAAATGAATTTGCAAAATTTGCAGACAATAAAATATTACTCAAGATAGTTAAATCCAAATCTGATGGTGGAGAGTTACAAAAGAATCTCACTAAACTGAGTGACTTGGACTGAAATCCAGTGCTGGTAATTGCATAGTAATGCACATTCGGAAACATAATCCCAAATTATGGGATCTAAATTACCTATTACCACTCAAGAAAAAAATCATCATGGATAGTTCTCTGAAAACTTCTGCTCAATGTGCAGCGGCAGTCGAAAAAGGTAATGGATTATTAGGAACCATTAGGAAAGGGATAGATATGTAAACAGAAAAATTTCATAATGCCACCATAGAAATCCATGGTGCATCCTCACCTTGAATATTGGGCACAGTTCTGGTCACATCATCTCAAAATAAGATATGTTAGAATTGGACAAAGTGAGGAGAATAGAAATGAAATGATTAAGAGGATGGAAAAAGACAGGGACTTTTCTTCTTAGAAAAGAGATGACAAAGGGGGATATGATAGAGGTCTATAAAATCATGAATGGTGTGAGAAAAGTGAATAAGGTAGTGTTATTTACCCCTTCTCATAAAACAATAACCAAGGGTCAAACAAATTAGAAGAGATTTAAAACAATCGTCAGAAAGTACTTCTTCACACAACTCACAGTCATTCTCTCCAGCTTATTGCCAGGGGATATTATGAAGGTCAAAATTATAACCAAGTTCAAAAAAAAAGAATTATATACGTTCATGGAGAATAGGTCCATCAACGGCTATGAGCCAAGAGGATCAGGGATGAAACAGCGTACCCTGGGTCTCCCTAAACTATAACTCCCTGAGCTGGGACTCAGCAATAGGGAATGGATCACTCAATAATTGCCCTGTTCTGTCCATTCCCTCTGAAGCTTCTGGTACTGGCTACTGTCAGAAGACTGGATACTGGGCTAGATGCGCCATTGACCTAACCCAGTATGGCCAGGCTTATATTACGTTCTTATGTTCACACTCCTGGATTCAGACAACTAACCCAGGTCAGCCTTTTCTTGCACAAAAAGAAGGGATGTATGTGCACCATTTTACTCAGAAGCCCAGTGTTTAAGATCCCCCACTTTCACAGGCCTTGGGTGCCAGGCCAGTCCTCGCCCACAGACAACCTGCCAACCTGAAGCATATTCTCACCAGTAACTGCACATCACGCCATAGTAACTCTAGCTCAGGAACCAATCCATGCAACAAACCTCGATGCCAACTCTGCCCACGTATCTACACCAGCGACACCATCACAGGACCTAACCAGATCAGCCACACCATCATCGGTTCATTCACCTGCACGTCCACCAATGTAATATATGCCATCATATGCCAGCAATGCCCTTCTGCTATGTACATCAGCCAAACTGGACAGTCTCTACAGAAAAGGATAAATGGACACAAATCAGATATTAGGAATGGCAATATACAAAAACCTGTAGGAGAACACTTCAAGCTCCCTGGCCACACAATAGCAGATCTTAAGGTGGCCATAGAGCAGCAAAAAAACTTCAGGAGCAGACTTCAAAGAGAAACTGCTGAAGTTTAGTTCATCTGCAAATTTGACACCATCAGCTCAGGATTAAACAAAGACTGTGAATGGCTTGCCACACGCAAAACCAGTTTATCCTCCCTCAGTTTTCACACCTCAACTGCTAGAACAGGGCCTCATCCTCCCTGATTGAACTAATCTCCTTATCTCTAGCTTGCTTCTTGCTTGCATATATATACCTGCCCCTGGAAAATTCCACTACATGCATCCGATGAAGTGGGTATTCACCCATGAATGCTCATGCTCCAAAACGTTTGTTAGTCTATAAGGTGCCACAGGATTCTTTGCTGCTTTTACAGTGTTTAAAGAAGTCACCAAGCATGTTAGAGACTCCTATTTAAACCTTCAATCTGCCTCATTCAGAGCAACAACGTGAACCCAGGTAACCTACCTCCCATGTGACTGTCCTAACTGCTGGGTTATAGGGTATACTGAGGTGGGTTTCTTTCCATCTGTCCTATTGAAGTTGCTCCACTTCTTGTAAAATATGCCAGAAGAAGAGGCAGTGCACACCTCTGCAAGCTAAGCAGAGATTTTGAGGAGCGTAGGATTGGATTTAGGCATCAGAAGTGGCAGTTAGGTTCCTAAACCTCTTTGTGGATCTAGTCCTTAGTCTTTTGTAAGATGTTTGACTTAGTGCTGCACAACCTTCTAATTTAAAAAAAATATCACTTTATAATGTCAATACAGCACATATTAAACAGATTAAGAACTAGTTAATTGATTGAGCTAAAAAAAATAGAGAGACAAAGTGGGTGAGGTGAAATATTTTATTGGACCAACTTCTGTTGGTGAGAGAGGTCCCAAGCCATACAGAGTTTCATACAAACCAGAAGAAGAGTTCCGTGTGACTCAAAAATTTCTCTCTCTCACCCACTGAAGTTGGTCCAATAACACATATTACCTCACCATCTTGTTTCTCTAACATCCTGGGACTGATACAACTGCAACTACACTGCATACTTTTCTTTAAAAAAATCATTATTGAGGACTAATCCTCTAGTGAGATACTTCAGTTCCAATGACATTCAGCATTTTAATCAATGATCTGGAAGTAAATATGTCTGCTGATATAACTTGCAGATGACACAAAGATTGGTGAAATGATAAATAATGATGGGGACAGGGAAATGACACAGAATGCTCTGAATGGCTTAATAAGTAAGGCCAACTCAAATGAAATGTGCTTGAACACAGCCAAATGCAAAGGTATTCATTGAGGAACAAGAAAGGAAGGTACTTAAAAACTCTTTGATCTAGGAGAAGAAGGCAGAAGAGGAACTAGTGGCTGGAAGCTGAACCCAGACAAATTTAATTTAGAGAGAAATTTTTAACATTAACCATTGCAACAAGTTACCAAGGCAAGTGGTATATTCTCCATCTCTCTATGCCTTCAATGCAGATGGAATGCCCTTCTAGAAGATACTGTGGGGTATAGGGCTCATTGAGTCCCCACCAGACCACAGTTTGGGTTGCTTCCCTTTTCTAGCACTCACCAGCTCCTTCCCCTGCTTGGGGCATATCAGAGTCTCTCAAAACAAAATCAGTGCAGGGATGATCAAAGTAAATAAAGGAAAAAAGGGGCTTAGTCTCTTGGTCACCCCTTTGGGGCCCAGCTTGTCTGTAGGCTTTTTCATGTTCTGCTAAGGATTAGAGTCCATTCTTAGACCCCCAAACAGCCTTTCTGTAACCTTCATTCTGTATCGGGATGGACAGTGTCAAGGGCAACTGGGTCCATGACTCCCTCTCACTTTGCTGATCTACCTCTATAGCCAGCTTTCCCCCAGCTATCTTCTGCTAGTTGCCATTTCTTCGTGTGGCAGACACTCCCTTTTTGAATCCAGTCCTCTCCACTCGTCTACCCCACTGGACCCCACTATCCTCCCAGATTTGAGGATATAGCCCAGGAATCTGGACTGATAGACTTCTCTTGTTATAACTCACTAGACCCACTCCCCACCTGAAGCCACGAGAAAGAAACAGGAGCCTTCCTACTAATCACTACACAAGTCTATCAAAGTTTTGATTTACTTTCTGACAGCAGGATCCTTCCTATTAACCTCCTGATGGGCTTTTCATCTCAGTGTTCCTCAAGGTGTGGATCTTCAGGTTCAGTATTTGAAAAATCACTATACAGCATAGACACTGCCTTGTCCACCATGAACTTCTGGAAAGGCCAGTCATAGATAAAGATCCAGGGCCAAAGTGCAATCTCAGCACTGTGATCTGAGTGGCAGAGGTGGTCAGGGCTTTGTGCTTCCCTTCTATGACTTGTGCCCTTATCTGGACCAAGATGATGGTATAGGATATGAGTAATGCAATGAAGACTCCTGTGGTGACCAGCCCACTGCTGGAGACCAGCAGCACCTCCATCTTGTATGTGTCAGTGCAGACCAGTTTGATGACCAGGGGGATATCAAAAAAGAAATTGTGTAACATATTGGGTCCACAGAAGGGGAGCTGGATGAGCAGTACAACCTGGAGAATGGAATAGTCAAAGACACCGTAAGCCATGGTGGAGCCCACAGCAAAACTAGCAGCATGAACCAAAGGCCATGAACCAGAGTAGGCCTGGAACTGGCAAAGTAGTAGCACACACTGGGTGTCATCAAACCAAGTAAGCACATTCCTGACCAGAGAGGATGGTACCAAAATACCCATATCTCTTAGGTAACTAATAAATGCATTGCTAAGAGATGGCACAGGAACACAAGGGCACTTCAGATGATAAGAAGGGGATAACAGGATAATGGATAGGGTTATCTTATTCAAACTGGCACATATGCGAATGAGGATGGTGTCAAGGTGTCACCCCCACTCTGAACTTTAGGGTACAGCTGTGGGGACCTCCATGAGATAAACCCTAAGCTTATTTACCAGCTTAGATCTAGTAGCTGCCACCACCAAATAGTTTAAACAAATGTTTATGGAAGAGTCATTTGGAAACTCTGTCTTCCCCCCAAATATTTCCCCAGTTTTTATCCCCCTTTTCCTGGCAAGATTGAGAATGATTCACCTCCCACCAATTCCTGCTGAGCCCAGATCCAAAAACACCCTTGGATCTTTAGAAAAGGAAAAATCAGTCAGGCTTTTAAAAAAAGACTTTTAATGAATGAAAAAGGGTGAAAGGAAAACCTGTCTGAGATTAGCATGCAAGCTACTCTCACAGACAACAGATGCAAAATACAGAGGATGTCCCTCTTGCCAAAACCTTAGTTACACAAAGAATCCCAATTTGATTTTTCCTCTAAGCAAAACAAAGTCACAAAAGAAAATAAACATTATCTAATACATTCCTTCTTTAAACACTTACTACTTTTAAGAAATGTTAGATGGCTGATTTCTGGATCCTTTACTCAGGCACAAACTTTTCTGAACAGACCTAAGACTAATTTCCCTCCTCCCTCTTTGAAAACATCTTGTCCCCCCATTGGTCCTCTGATCATGTGTCAGCTAGACTATGTGAACTTCTTAACCCTTTACAGGTAAAAGAGAAATTAACCCTTAACTGTCTGTTTATGACAGATGGTAAATAACAACATCTGGAGTGTGATACATAGCTTGTTTGTATCAAGGAGGGAGGTTGCGGAATCTCCGTCATTGGAGATTTTTAAGAGTAGGTTAGACAAACACCTATCAGCGATGCTCTAGATAATACTTAGTCCTGCCATGAATGCAGGGGACTGGACTAGATGACCTCCTGAGGTCCCTCCCAGTCCTATGATTCTATGTATAAAAAGAGAAGTCATAGGAGGGGCATCTTTGGGCAGGTGCAAGGAAACACGATTCTGGTGTCCTGATTGTACCTGTACCATTCTCATGGGTATACATGTGTTAAGTATATCTATAAGGCCCTCATACAGTGCTTTGTCAACAATAAATCTGGCAAAGTGCCCTCCCCCTTGTACAGAGCCTGTATAACATGGAGGTCTGCTGAATCAGTATGCTTCACTCTCTGTGCAGCTAACACCAGAGCTCCAAGAATAGTAGCACCAGCAGCACTGTCAATTCAGCAGCCTTAAAAAAGCTCAGTGAATTCAAAGTGCAAGTCTCTCTCACCACATGTCCTGGCAGCCTTACTGGCAGAATCTTTCCATTGGTCCCAGTCTGTTTCCTTTGTTCTTCATGTGTTATCACTGACATAAGTAGAGATGAAGGGAGAGAACATTTGGGATGTCTGTTCCCCATTTTTGTATTTTTTCCTCCTCTTTGAGAATCATCTCTGGTGGGGCTTCAGGAGACAGAAGGTCTGTGGGACGGGAACCTGCACTTGTTTCTTTGCCGATATGTAAAGTCCTCGCTCACATCCTCTTTCCTGCCAAAGAATGGCTGCTTAACCACCTGATCGTTCATTTGATTTCATTGACACCTGGCTGAGGCATCAGTTTGCCTTCTGTCTTTGAAGACTGGTTTGTGCCTGCTTGGAATATGCCTCAATAATGTTATACAGTAGAATCTTGTAACTTTACCTACAATGTTGCTACACATATTTTACCATAAAAATAGTGATCAGCACATTATGAGTTTTCACAAGGTGTACTTTGTACAAAATCCATTATAGTTTTGTAAAAAGGATGAACATAGGGGTACAGACTGTTACACTAGGCTGAAAGAGGAATTAGCCCCATAAGTCATCTCATTATATCATTTCTGACCCTTCCACTAACACTGCCATTAGGATGAAAAATTCCCTGTAATCAACCAGAATTTCACTAGACATGGCCCAAACAGATGCTACACTGAGAACTTGGGCATTATGCACAAGTCATTTTGATTCCAAGTGGGTTTATGAAAAATTTCACAGAATTTTCAGATTTTGGATTTAAATTTTGCAGGTGTTTTCTTTGTGTGGAGTTAACTGAGCATTGAGTTGCTGGAAAGCATCTGAGACTCCGAGAAAAGTTGGATGTTTGCTTGACTCCTGAGAGAGAGAAAAACCCAGGAGTCCTGGGTTATTCTTATCTACCTGGGAGAGGAACATGATAAAGTGTTTTGGGAAGGAGAGTGATAGTCAGAACTCCTTCTTTCCTTGGCTCTGAAAGGGAAGTGGGAGTGAGTGATCTGAATACTTGGGTAATGTTTTCCAAAGTGCCTAAGTTCCATTAAAAGTGATTGGGACTTAGATCTTGTCAGGGTTCCCTCCCCACTCTGAACTTTAGGGTACTGACGTGAGGACCTGTATGAAGACCCCCTAAGCTTATTTCTGCCAGCTTAGGTTAAAAACTTCCCAATGCACAAATCCTTCCTTGGACCTAGAATTAGGTAATGCTGCCACCACCAAGTGATTTAAAGAAACATTTAGGGAACCCTACCTTCCTCAAATATCCCCCCAAACCCTACACCCTTTTCCTGGGCAGGCTTGAGAATAATATCCTCCCCAACTGGTACAGGTAAACACAGACTCAAACCCTTGGATCTTAAAACAATGAAAAATCAATCTTCTTAAAAGAAGAATTTTAATTAAAGAAAAGGAAAAAGAATTACCTCTGTAAAATCAGAATGGTAAGTACTTTACAGAATAACAAAAGAATCAAGAACACAGAGGATCCTCCCTCTAGGCAAAACCTTAAAGTTACAAAACCAGGTATGAACCTCCCTCTTAGACAAAGGAAATCACAAGTCAAAATAAAAGTAAGCTAACGCATTCCTTCGCTAGTACTTACTAATACTAATGGAGTTGGATTGCTTGCTTCCTTGATATGTCTCCGGCAAGCACACAGAACAGAGGGACAAAGAACAGACAAAACAAAGCCCTCCTTCCCCCCGCCCCCCGATTTGAAAGTATTTTGTCCCCTTATTGGTCTTTTTGATCAGGTGCCAGCCAGGTTACCTGAGCTTCTTAACCCTTTACAGGTAAAAGGATTTTTTTGTCCCTGGCCAATAGGGATTTTATAGTACTGTATACAGGAAGGTGGTTACCCTTCCCTTTATATTTATGACAGATCCCTTTGTCACTTAGGTGCTTGTTTTAAAAATGTACAGAGGGTGATTAGTAGAAAGTCTCCTGGTTCTTTGTCTGGGGAGTGGGTCCAGTGAGTTATAACAAGAGAAGTCTATGTCCAGATTCCTGGACTATATCCCCAAATCTGGAAGGAGAGTGAGGTACAGTGGGTTAGACGGGGTGTGGGAGACTGGATTAAGAAAGGGAAAGCCTGCCACAGGAAGGGATGCCAAGTAGGAGAAGATAGCTGGGAGAAATCTAGCTACAGGGGCAAATGAATGAAGGTTACAGAAAGGCTGGTTGGGGGTCTAAGAATGGACTCTAATCCTTAGCAGAACATGAAAAAGCCTACAGACAAGCTGGGCCCCAAAGGGGTGACCAAGAGACTAAGCCCCTTTTTTCCTTTATTTACTTTGATCATCCCTGCACTGATTTTGTTTTGAGAGACTCTGATATGCCCCAAGCAGGGGAAGGAGCTGGTGAGTGCTAGAAAAGGGAAGCAACCCAAACTGTGGTCTGGTGGGGACTCAATGAGCCCTATACCCCACAGTATCTTCTAGAAGGGCATTCCATCTGCATTGAAGGCATAGAGAGATGGAGAATATACCACTTGCCTTGGTAACTTGTTGCAATGGTTAATGTTAAAAATTTCTCTCTAAATTAAATTTGTCTGGGTTCAGCTTCCAGCCACTAGTTCCTCTTCTGCCTTCTTCTCCTAGATCAAAGAGTTTTTAAGTACCTTCCTTTCTTGTTCCTCAATGAATACCTTTGCATTTGGCTGTGTTCAAGCACATTTCATTTGAGTTGGCCTTACTTATTAAGCCATTCAGAGCATTCTGTGTCATTTCCCTGTCCCCATCATTATTTACCATTTCACCAATCTTTGTGTCATCTGCAAGTTATATCAGCAGACATATTTACTTCCAGATCATTGATTAAAATGCTGAATGTCATTGGAACTGAAGTATCTCACTAGAGGATTAGTCCTCAATAATGATTTTTTTAAAGAAAAGTATGCAGTGTAGTTGCAGTTGTATCAGTCCCAGGATGTTAGAGAAACAAGATGGTGAGGTAATATGTGTTATTGGACCAACTTCAGTGGGTGAGAGAGAGAAATTTTTGAGTCACACGGAACTCTTCTTCTGGTTTGTATGAAACTCTGTATGGCTTGGGACCTCTCTCACCAACAGAAGTTGGTCCAATAAAATATTTCACCTCACCCACTTTGTCTCTCTATTTTTTTTAGCTCAATCAATTAACTAGTTCTTAATCTGTTTAATATGTGCTGTATTGACATTATAAAGTGATATTTTTTTTAAATTAGAAGGTTGTGCAGCACTAAGTCAAACATCTTACAAAAGACTAAGGACTAGATCCACAAAGAGGTTTAGGAACCTAACTGCCACTTCTGATGCCTAAATCCAATCCTACGCTCCTCAAAATCTCTGCTTAGCTTGCAGAGGTGTGCACTGCCTCTTCTTCTGGCATATTTTACAAGAAGTGGAGCAACTTCAATAGGACAGATGGAAAGAAACCCACCTCAGTATACCCTATAACCCAGCAGTTAGGACAGTCACATGGGAGGTAGGTTACCTGGGTTCACGTTGTTGCTCTGAATGAGGCAGATTGAAGGTTTAAATAGGAGTCTCTAACATGCTTGGTGACTTCTTTAAACACTGTAAAAGCAGCAAAGAATCCTGTGGCACCTTATAGACTAACAAACGTTTTGGAGCATGAGCATTCATGGGTGAATACCCACTTCATCGGATGCATGTAGTGGAATTTTCCAGGGGCAGGTATATATATGCAAGCAAGAAGCAAGCTAGAGATAAGGAGATTAGTTCAATCAGGGAGGATGAGGCCCTGTTCTAGCAGTTGAGGTGTGAAAACTGAGGGAGGATAAACTGGTTTTGCGTGTGGCAAGCCATTCACAGTCTTTGTTTAATCCTGAGCTGATGGTGTCAAATTTGCAGATGAACTAAACTTCAGCAGTTTCTCTTTGAAGTCTGCTCCTGAAGTTTTTTTGCTGCTCTATGGCCACCTTAAGATCTGCTATTGTGTGGCCAGGGAGCTTGAAGTGTTCTCCTACAGGTTTTTGTATATTGCCATTCCTAATATCTGATTTGTGTCCATTTATCCTTTTCTGTAGAGACTGTCCAGTTTGGCTGATGTACATAGCAGAAGGGCATTGCTGGCATATGATGGCATATATTACATTGGTGGACGTGCAGGTGAATGAACCGATGATGGTGTGGCTGATCTGGTTAGGTCCTGTGATGGTGTCGCTGGTGTAGATACGTGGGCAGAGTTGGCATCGAGGTTTGTTGCATGGATTGGTTCCTGAGCTAGAGTTACTATGGCGTGATGTGCAGTTACTGGTGAGAATATGCTTCAGGTTGGCAGGTTGTCTGTGGGCGAGGACTGGCCTGGCACCCAAGGCCTGTGAAAGTGGGGGATCTTAAACACTGGGCTTCTGAGTAAAATGGTGCACATACATCCCTTCTTTTTGTGCAAGAAAAGGCTGACCTGGGTTAGTTGTCTGAATCCAGGAGTGTGAACATAAGAACGTAATATAAGCCTGGCCATACTGGGTTAGGTCAATGGCGCATCTAGCCCAGTATCCAGTCTTCTGACAGTAGCCAGTACCAGAAGCTTCAGAGGGAATGGACAGAACAGGGCAATTATTGAGTGATCCATTCCCTATTGCTGAGTCCCAGCTCAGGGAGTTATAGTTTAGGGAGACCCAGGGTACGCTGTTTCATCCCTGATCCTCTTGGCTCATAGCCGTTGATGGACCTATTCTCCATGAACGTATATAATTCTTTTTTTTTGAACTTGGTTATAATTTTGACCTTCATAATATCCCCTGGCAATAAGCTGGAGAGAATGACTGTGAGTTGTGTGAAGAAGTACTTTCTGACGATTGTTTTAAATCTCTTCTAATTTGTTTGACCCTTGGTTATTGTTTTATGAGAAGGGGTAAATAACACTACCTTATTCACTTTTCTCACACCATTCATGATTTTATAGACCTCTATCATATCCCCCTTTGTCATCTCTTTTCTAAGAAGAAAAGTCCCTGTCTTTTTCCATCCTCTTAATCATTTCATTTCTATTCTCCTCACTTTGTCCAATTCTAACATATCTTATTTTGAGATGATGTGACCAGAACTGTGCCCAATATTCAAGGTGAGGATGCACCATGGATTTCTATGGTGGCATTATGAAATTTTTCTGTTTACATATCTATCCCTTTCCTAATGGTTCCTAATAATCCATTACCTTTTTCGACTGCCGCTGCACATTGAGCAGAAGTTTTCAGAGAACTATCCATGATGATTTTTTTCTTGAGTGGTAATAGGTAATTTAGATCCCATAATTTGGGATTATGTTTCCGAATGTGCATTACTATGCAATTACCAGCACTGGATTTCAGTCCAAGTCACTCAGTTTAGTGAGATTCTTTTGTAACTCTCCACCATCAGATTTGGATTTAACTATCTTGAGTAATATTTTATTGTCTGCAAATTTTGCAAATTCATTTTTCACTCTCCTTTCCAGATCATTTATGAATATGGGGTATAGCACTAATTACGTCTCTCCGTTGAGAAAACTGACCATTCATTCAAATTCTTTGTTTCCTATCTTTCAACCAGGTACATATCCATGAGAGGACCTTCCCTCTTATCCCATGGCTGCTTAGTTTGCTTAAGAGCCTTTAGTGAGGGACTAGAGTGGCCATGCACACGTCCTTGGAATATTGAACATTCCAGCACTTCTGGGAATGGTGTGCGGCTGCTCTTCCCAGAGTGACCTTTTCATGCTGCGTGAGTGATATCACTTTCAACAGTGTACTGCCCCACCCCAGCTGGATGGGGGAGAAAGCAGCCAAAAAAAGTAGTCTGGTGTAAAACTGTACAAGTGGCCTTGCTCTGTGCAGACTCCAGTAGTGAGGCCCTTCATCCCCAATCCTTAGAGAGTTTTTCCAGTTTTCACCCTCATCCATCTTTATCCAACACTGAGAGTTTCCAAAGGAAGAAGTAACCCAGCTTGAGTATCAGGTCCCAGGTGGAGTTTGAAATGTGTTATGTATGAGAGAGAGACAATGTGCATGTGTGTGGTTGTGAGTCTGCTATTCCCCATGGCTGTAAACACTAGACCCCTCTCCATTTCCAGTGACCTGGATAGAACATTGGAGTCTTGTTGATCATTTCCTTTCAGCTCCAGGGCCCTCTGATGAATCCAGTGAACGACAACAACCCAGTGAAAAAGGGCATCCTGCTGGGTTTCCGCTCCCTAGGCCAGCAGGGCTGCACTCTCCACTGTGCTCTTCTCCACCTACACGGGGACACTGGCAGGCAACCTGTTCTTTGTATGGGCTATCCTGCAGGATCCTGCCTCCGATCCTTGCCCGTATTCATCCTTCTGGGGAAATTCTCCTGGCTGGAGATCTGATATGTCATAACCACAATGCCACAGATGCTCTCTGACCTGGTGTCCCACACTATCCCCATCTCCTTCCATGCCTACTTCATGCAGTTCTACTTCTGCCTTTCTGCAGGGCCACTGAGTGCTTCTTCCTCTCGGACATGGCCTTGGATAGGTTCCTGGCCATCTGCTGTCCTTTGTGCTGCCCTATATTCATGTCCCACCAGCTCTGCTGGGCCTTAATGGTCTCCTGATGGCTCTTCAGATATCTGTGGTTCATGATGCCCACGGTCCTCACCTCCCAGCTCTCCTTCTGTGGCCCTGTGGTGGTGTATGCACACCCTGTTCCACTTCAGAGTGGATCGTCGGTGCGCTGATACTGCGGTTACAGTCTGCCAGACTGTCCTGGGCCTCTCAAAAGTGTGGCCCAATGGCCAGAATCAAAGCGGCAGTCCTTGGGTTGTCGGCTGTGTTGCCTAATGGCATGAGACAATATGGCTGCCCACGAGCACAGGGTGGTGTGGCCTAGTGGCCGGAGTCAATATAGCGGTCTTTGAGTGCAGAGCAGCATGACCTAGCCTCCAGAGTCAATCTAGTGTCCCTCAAGCACAGGGCAGCATGACCTAGTGGCCAGAGTCAATACAGCTCTACTTGGGTGCAGGGCTATGTGGCCTAGTGACCAGTGTCAATAAAGTGGCCCTTGAGTGTAAGACAGAGTGGCCTAATGGCTGGAGTACTCTCTGGGACTCTGACTCCAGCTGGTCTGCTATGGGCAACAGATCTACGGTCTGGATGTCGGGCTTGAACCTCCACCAAGCATCCTTTCTCCTTGTCAGTCAGCCCGGACTGAGCTAGGCTGTTCTCCTTTGGACTAGCAGGGCACTTGGAGCATGGCCAGCATGGTCTGATGGGCAGGACTTCTTCCACCAATAGTGTGGAATTAACCCTTTCCTGCCTAGTGTGGAGTATGTACACCCCCTCTCACAGGCCCCAACACTCTGGATCATTTTGTCTGTGTGACCTTGCCCCGTAGGTGGCTGCTTCATGCAAGACAACTTCTTGGACTGAACAGGCCTACTATGCCCTGAGCACCCCCATCATCTTCACCACCATCATCTTCATCCTGGCTTCCTGTGGGGTAGTTGAAAGGGCAGTGCTGACCTCAGGGACTGAGCAGCATAAGGGTTTCTCCATATGCAGCTGGTGATCATGGTCCTATGCTACAGTTCCATCTACGTCAACCCGGCAGCCTCGAGGAGCAGCAGGCTCAACCTGCTGATCTACAGCCTGTGAAACAAAGAAATGAAGGAAGCTCTGAGGAGACGCTGTTGGGGAAATGGTAGAGGGTTTTGTCTGGCCCCTGTCAGGCCTTGGTCAATGGGGTATAGTATCTTTCCCTTCCAGGGGTTGCTGGGTCCAATCCTGCAGGGGGAACACACACAGCATTTTATGTGACCCTCACAGGTCACTTGTAATATTAAAAAATGGCTGTTTGATGATACACCCAGAACACAAAGGGAAATGGGGAAGGTGTGGGGGTGTATGTGTCCTTGCCATAGGAAATGAGCCCTGCTTAGTGTGTGTGTGCAGGGGGTAGGAGACCGAACCAAATGCATTTGCAGAGATGCTAGCTTGTATCTCTGCCCTTTTTGTGCAGCTGTATTTTTATAATTGTTACCTGGATAAATGAGACTGACTCCTATGTAGCTGGGACCAAAATCATGGCAACATTATATTTATATGTTACAGACCACACTCCTTTCCCACAGCCAGGGATAGAACCTAGGAGTCCCAGCCCTTCCCCAGTCTAACCCAGTAGACTCCATTATCCTCCAATAGCCAGGGACAGAAATGAAAGAAGATCTGTAGCTAACAGAGGTGTCAGGTCCTGGAACAGCCTCCCGATGGTTGGTTGCCTTGAAGGTCCCTTGTGTTTCATGTCTGATGTTCCTAAAAACTTCAAGGTTTCAGCTAGTCACTTGCAGAGCTGAGGGATACTCCCTCCCCGATCTATTTTTGGGGGTTGTTTATGTTGTTGTCTTCTTGGTCTGAAGCACTGGGATTCCCACAGATGGAGATGGGATACTGGGTGGGGTGGGCCAGGGCTCTGAGGTAGCACAGAGCCAAATTCTCTCTCGGGTGCTTGGTTGGCAGTTCTTGCTCAGATGCTTAGAGTCTAACTGGTCTCCATATGTGGGCTGGGGCAGGAATTTCCCCCCAGCTCAAATTGACAGTGACCTTGGGTTTTTCCACCTTCTTCTGCAGTATGTGGGTCAGCATATGGCTCAGTTGCCGGGACTAGCTGGCTGTGTCTCCTTTAATCATTTCCCTGCCATTGTGAGGGCTTTCGGGACTGGTGCACATCAGTAGCTGCTATTCTCCACCCATGGCACATAACAAGTTAGCTTCCTGAGGTTTGCAATATCTTGGCCCAATTTCAGATGCTAGGTGGTGTTGCTGGCCTGAGATCTACAGACACTGAAACTAGGTGATGTGCTGGTCCCTTTTGGCTTTAAATTCTAACTCTTGTGTCCAGATACCCAATCACACCAGTCTAACCCACTGGAGCCCTTTCCCGCTCCCCTCTCAGACCTATGGATACAACCCAGGAGCACTGACTATGTACTTCCCTCATTTCTCTTACCCACTAGACCCAACCACCCTTTGAGAGCTGGAAAAAGAACTCAGTCGTCCTGGCTTCCAGTCCAGTCCTCTGACCACTGAACTCACACCCACTGCCTGTACTGTGTTGGCTCTTGGCATTAACAGAGGCTGTCCATCTCAGAGGATTGTCTGCCCTGTATCTTTCATAGAGACTTTCATAGAGACTTTTAATAAACCTCACAGGACCAGACTGCAAATCCCTTGATGGAATTAGCTTGTTTTGACGTTGAACATTTCTCCCTCTGGGTATTGATGATTTGGACTGTTTGTGAAGCCAAATAAGAGCTGAGTTTGCTGCTGGTTCCTGCTTCAAAAGTTGGAATCAGGCAATTCAAAGCAAAAGTTGTCTCATCTCCTAAGAGAGCTCTGCACAGATCCCAGTGCTAGGAGTGGGGTGAGAGCTGTGGGTCAGGACTGAGGGGCAGAGACAGAGAGGAAAGCTGAGCCTCCAGGATCCGTTCAGTTCTTGATCTCTGGCAATGAGCAGAGTTATTGAGTATCAAGTTCAAATGGACCCCTGCTCTGCTAGGAACTAACCCACATATTGCATATGGGACTCACTGCACAAAGCACGCAATGATAGGGCAGGGAAGAGGTGCAGATGGAGGGGCCTTGATGGGCTTGCTAGGGGTCTCCTAGTCCCAGTGAGATTTCTTCCCACCTGGGATCAGCCCTTTTGGTTGGTATATTGGGGCAGAGCCTGGGTCTCACTGAGTGAAAGGGGAGATGGGACCAGCTTAAGGAGAAAGCATGAGAACAGGGGAATTTCTGTCCCTCTCAATAGTGGGGATCACCCCATTCTAAGGTACCCCACACCTGAGCCACAGCAGTACCTCCCTGTAGGGGGAGCATCCCCATTGTCAGCTTCTCATATATGCCCCCCACCTCAGGTGCCCAAGTCCCTTTCCATAGGGCGGTTCACAATGTTCTGAGCTCTCCCATCTACACCCCTCAGCATAGCTGCATAAGCCACACCCTTCATCCCCACTCCACCCAGCCCTCACATATGGACCTCTCATCTCCACTCGGTACAGCCCCACCAGCCAGAGCCCTGCCCCCCACTCCATCCAGCACCCACAGCCAGGCACCTCATCTCCAATTTGTCCAGTCCCCCCAGTCAGGCCCCTTTCCCCCAATCCATACCGCCTCATCCCAGGTCCCTCATCTGCAACCTGTCAAGCCCCCCCAGCCAGAACATTCACTCCCAATTTGTCCATCTCTTCCTCGCCCCCCCAGCAAGCCAGGCCCCTTACATCCCCTCTGTCCAGCAGCCCTCCTCCACAGCAAGGCCCCTGAACCCCACTCTCTCTCCAACCCACACATAGGCCCCTCTTCACCCCCAATCTGACCAACCCTCTTCAGCTTGGCCCCACCGCTGCATGTCATCAAGCCCCCACCTCCCCCTATGCCAGGCCCCTGACTCCCACTCCATCCAGTCTCCTGCCATCCAGGCCCTTAAGCCCCACTCCTTCAAGCCTCCCTGCCTGATCCCTCAGCTGCACTTCATCAAGCCCTCCCCATCTAGTCACCACACACCCGCTCCATCCATCACCTCACTTCATCCAACCCCGCTAGCAAGGCCCTTGAGCCCCATTCCAGTCAGCCACCACATCCAGGCCCCTCACCTCTATTTGGTCCAGCCCCCTCAATCTCCAGCCGCTGTCGCCTGCTCCGTCCAGCCTCCAAAGCCAGGACCCTCATGCCCACTGCATCCAGTCCCAAAACCCCTGAACCCAACTCTATTCATCCCCACAAACAGGTCCCTCTCTGCCGCTCCAGCTAGGCCACCCAACCAGGCCCCTCATCCCCACTCTGTCCTGCCTAACCCAGCAATGCCCCTGAATCCTACCCTGTCCAGCCCCCGCTAAAAGACCCCTCATCCCTATTATGTCCAGCCACCATAACAAGACCTCCACTCCATCTAGCCCCACCAGCCAGGCCATTCACTCCATGCTCCACCCAGATTCCCCAGCCAGGTCCCTCACCTCCACTCTGTCCAACCCTCCCCAGGTCCCTCACTCCCAATCTGTGCAGCCCTCCAGCCATGCTCCTCACACCCACTCCATCAAGTCCCCCCTCCAGGGCCCCCACCCCCACTCTTTCCAACTTCTGTCCAGCCAGGCCCCTCACCGCCAGGACTCCCTCTCTCTAGCAAGGCCCTTGAATCCCAATTTTTCTAGCCCCCACAACCAGGCACTTCACCCCTACTCCATCCAATGCCCCCAGACACACCCCACAATCCTGCTCTGCCCAGCCCCGCCCCATCCAGGGCCCTCACCCCCACTCTGTCCAGTCCCTACAACCAGGCCCCTTGCCCACCCCATTGAGCCCCTTCAGTCACCTCCTTATTCCCACTGCAGCCAGCCTTGCCACCCAAGCCCCTCACCCCACCCCTTCAGCCAATACCCCTCAGCCAGGCCCCAGACACCCACTCTGTCAAGCCCCCCCAGGAAAGCCCCTGAACCCCACTATTTCCAGCCCCACCACCAGGCCCCTCACCTCCACTCCATGCAGCCTCCCCAGCCAGGCCCCCCCACTCCCACTCTGTCTAGTTCCCACAACCAGGCTTTTCACACTCAGTCTGTCCAGGTGCCCAGCTAGGCCCCCCAGTTTCAAACCATCAAGTCCCACACCCCCAGCTAGGCCAGTCAACCCCACTCTCTCCAGCCCCCCAGCCACACTGCTCACTAATACTTGCCCCAACCCCCTTTTCACTCCCCCATGCCCCGCCAGGCCCCTCTCCACACTCCAGCCAGGAGATGTCCCTGTTTATTTTGGCAAAAACTGGAAAAAAACCTGATTTTAAGTGGCAAGTTTTCCAGTTTTCACCCTCATCCATTGGATTCCAACCAGAGTGGGGGCTGGGGTCTGACCAGAGTCGGGACAGGGCCCAGCCGGGTGAACAGCTTGGCCTAGAGAAGCAAGGAAGTGTGCGACCTTCTAGTTTATGATTAATGTGGTGCCAGCTGAGTATAGGACTCACACTATGGGGAGTTCAGAGTTTTGCTCTTCCCTTCTCTTGGCAAAAGAGAATCACATCATCCCCCTGCAGTGGAAGGTCTATACTTGCCCCGTGCTTATAAAGCATCTTTGCCCATCCACACAGCACAGGTGAGATGCAGCCAGCTCTGGGGCGGGGCAGCTGGGTGACAGCCGCAGAGTGACACTACATGGAGATGGCGCACCTGCAGCTGAGATGCAGCCAGCTCTGATGTGAGGTAGCTCGGTAACAGTGACTCATCAACACTGCATGGAGATGGTTTGCCTGGTGCTGAGATGCAGCCGGCTCTGGGGAAGGACAGCAGGGGAACAGCCACAGAAGCATGCCACAAGGAGACGGTTTGCCTGGCACTGAAGCACAATTACAACTATTACAAACACAGAGGAAGGTGACGTGCTTGCTCTGCAACCTAATTCAGATATGTTCAGTACAAATCACGGAGGGTTGCAACCAGACTGCACTGAAGAAGAGACCAGTATTGGAAGGTTGAGTGAATGAAATGAGGTGTAAGGACATCACTTGGCCCTTGGAATTGCTTTGAAGAGAGACATGATGCTGAGGTTGGCTGCAGGAGATAAGCAGAACACTAGTGAGACCAGACTGGGTGGAGCCTAGGGCTCTGGGGGCTAGAGAATAGGAAGAAATTGATGCAAATATAGATGAAATTGTGTAGGGCCTTGGAAGTGCAGTAAAGTAACTTGAGCCTGTAAAGGAATAGTAGGGAAGGCCAGTGAAGCGATTTCAAGAAGAGGTAGGTAAGGTTGCTGGAGTGCCAGAGGAGGGTTATCATTGTAACTGCGTATACAGGAGAGGGAAAAGGTGATAAGCAAGGAGTCCTGAGGGGAGGAGTTTACACTAGTGAGAGTAAGAGATGGCCAAGGCAAGGACCAGGGTTTCGGCTAATGGGTGATGCTGTCCAAGCTGAACCTATACATCCTTCTGCTCTGAACTGTGTTATCATAGAATCATAGAATATCAGGGTTGGAAGGGACCTCAGGAGGTCATTTAGTCCAACTTCCTGCTCAATGCAGGACCAATCCCCAGCTAAACCATCCCAGCCAGGGTTTTGTCAAGCCTGACCTTAAAAACCTCTAAGGAAGGAGATTCCACCACCTCCCTAGGTAACCCATTCCAGTGCTTCATCATCCTCCTAGTGAAAAAGTTTTTCCTAATATCCAACCTAAACCTCCCCCACTGCAACTTGAGACCATTACTCCTTGTTCTGTCATCAGGTACCACTGAGAATAGTCTAGATCCATCCTTTTTGGAACCCTCTTTCAGGTAGTTGAAAGCTGCTATCAAATCTCCCCTCATTCTTCTCGTCTGCAGACTAAACAATCCCAGTTCCCTCAACCTCTCCTCATAATTCATGTGTTCCAGCCCCCTAATCCACTGGGCCACATGCCATAAGTGGACTGTCACTATTTAGCATCATTGGCATTGCTGCAAGAAACAAACCAGGCCAAATCCTGCAGTCCTTTCGGGCTCGGCTGTGAGCCTGGCTGTATGTTTGTGCAGGGAAGCAAGGAAGAATATGGAGGCCCTTAGCTATCCTCTGCTGGCTATGTGCATTGACAGATCTGGTGCTAGGGGAGAGCACCCATGAACAGGCTCTGGTGTCTGTGCCTGCTGGAGGGAATGAACCCTGCTCTGTGGGTGCAGAGAGCGAGAGAACCCAGCACCTGGTAGAAGACGGCGCACTGCCTTAGCACTGCCAGCCTGGGCTTCAATTTCTCATGTGTCTGAGAGGCTGGTGCTGGAGCTTTCAATGTGGCCTCATCTTGACACTCCCAAGGCCTATTTGTAGGAGTAGGGGGTTGTGTGAGTGGAGGTCTATGAGTGTGTGTGTGTGTGTTGAGGGAGGGCTGGGGCCAGTCTCTGGAAGGTTGTGTGCAAGGAAGCGGAAGTGGGGGGGACTGTGTGTATGTGTGAGGGGAAATTGGTGTGGGGTGTTTGTATTGGTGCTGCATGGAAGGCTTGTGGGGGCTCTCTCTGGTACTCATACAGAGATCAAATCCAAACCTGGCCACTCCTACACACCCCAGAGGCCAAGTCCCAGGGACCCAGTGATTCAAAGAGCAGATATCAACCGACTCTTGCCCAGCTCCTGTCACAGCAGAGGCGGAGAGAGGAGGCTGAGATCTCACAGCCAGGTGGGTTTTCAGACACAGCTTCCTTCTTGTTTCCATTCTTCCCTGGCTGCTGCACTGTTCTGCCACCGCACCTCCCAACTCCAGCCACTAACCCAGCCTTGCCCAAGTGCAGGTTGTAAATTAACAGGAGGTTTCTAACTATCAGAGGGGGGATGTTCTGCAACAGCCTCCCAGTAGGACTTGTGGAGTTGAGCAACTTAGTTTTAAGGGTGAACTGGACAAATATATGAGTGTGATTGTATGATGGGGCTGCTTGTGATGAAGGGGTGGGGGACAGGGCTCAGCAACCCAGGGGCTAACTTCCAGTAAATGTTCTATATCCCTAAACCTCATCCTTCAGGGCTTCAGCTGGCCATAGGCAGGGGCCAGAAAGGGATTTCCACCATATATTCAGAGAGGTTTTTGCTTGTTTGGTTTTTAAATCTGTTTCTTCTGCAGCACCAGGCTGTTGTGGGGTGGGCCAGGGCTCTGAGGTGGAGTTTGTGATGTGAGATGTATGAAAGAGACTGATTGTGGCTGTGTGTGCTAGTCCCTACTACTGTAACCACTAGACCCCTCTCCTGTCCCAGATCTCTGGGCAGCCCCTTAGAATTCTGTTGATCGTTTCCTTTCAGCTCCAGGGCCCCCTGATGAATCCAGTCAATGGCACCATCCCGGTGACCAAGTTCATCCTGCTGGGTTTCCCCTCCCTGGGCCCGCTAAGTCGCAATCTTGTTTGTGCGTTTTTTTCCTCCACCTACATTGGGACACTGGCAGGCAACCTGTGCATTGTGTGGGCCGTCCTGCGGGATCCACACCTCCAGTGCCTGCCCATGTACATTCTGCTGGGGAACTTCTCCTGGCTGGAGATCTGCTATGTCACGACCACCATGCCCCGGATGCTCTCAGACCTGATGAACCCCGGGGTCCCCATCTCCTCCCATACCTGCTTTGTGCAGTTCTACATCTTCTTTTGCATGGGGACCACTGAGTGCTGCTTCCTCGCAGCCATGGCCTTAGATAGATACCTGGCCATCTGCCAACCCCTGCGCTACCCCATCCTCATGTCCCCCCACAGATGCTGGGTGCTGGCGGCCTCCTGCTGGGTCACCGGCTTTCTGTGGTTCGTTGTGCCTGTCGTCCTCATCTCCCAGCTCTCCTTCTGCGTCCTCACCCTGGATCATTTTGTCTGTGATCCCGGCCCATTGCTGGCTTCCTCCTGTGCCCCAGCTCCCCAGGCTGAACTGGCCACTTATGTCCTGAGCTCCCTCATCATCTTTGGTGCTGCCTTTTTCACCCTTACCTCCTACGGGCTGATCGTCAGGGCAGTGCTCAGGCTGCCCGCAGGGGCCGGGCGGCACAAGGCTTTCTCCACCTGCTCCTCGCACCTGGCCGTTGTGAGCCTCTTCTGGGGCTCTGGCATGGTCACCTACATCAGCCCGTCAGCTGCAGGGGGCAGTGGGAAGATGGCGACCCTCTTCTATGCGGTGGCGACCCCCCTGCTCAACCCACTGATCTACAGCCTAAGGAACAAGGAGATGAAGGATGCTCTGAGGAGGACCCTGCTGGGGAAGCTGTAGGAAGTGCTGCTCTGGCCCCAGCCTGCGGGGACTGGGCAGTCAGGGGGGTGGGCAATGGGATATGAGTTCTTTCCCTTCAAGGGGTTGCTCACTCCAATCCTGGAGAGTGAACACACACAGCATTTTGCATGACCTCTAGGAGTCACTCCCAATATAAAAAAATGCATTTGATGATACAACCAGAATGCAAAGATGAGCTGGGCGGTGTGGGGGGAGGAGAGGGGCGCGTATGTGTTCTTGCTGGAGGAAATGAGCCCTGCTCAGTGTGTGTGTGTAAGCAGGCTGGCTCACCTCTCTGCCGTTTTTGTGCAGCTGTATTTCAAGATTGTTACCTGGATAAATGTGTGTTCACACTTAGAGCCAGAGAGAAAAATGCTGCTCTTATTTTCTTTGCTGTCAATTAGGATCAACCCTGATGATGTCAAGAGACTGACAGGTGGGACACAAATCAATGCAGCAGTATATTGTTTTTTATGGACTTCATTCCCTTTTCACAGCCAGGGATAGAACCCAGGAGTCCCAGACACACCCTAGCCCCGAATCTAACCCACTCAATCCCATTTGCTGCCCACAGACAGGGATAGAACCCAGGAGTCCCAGCCTCCCAGATCTAAACCACTAGACCCCACACCCCTCCTACATAGCGAGGGACAGAAAGGAGAAGACATTATCTAACAATGAGCGGTATTGAGTTCTGGAATAGCCTCCAAACAAGAGTTCCGGAATTAATCAACTTCATTCATTTTGAGGATGAGCTGGACAAATCTATGTGTGGGATTGTCTGATGGAGTTTCTTCTGATTGGGGGAAAACGGGGAGCAGGGCTTGGCAGCCCATAAGGTCTCTTTTGGTTCATGTCTGATGATTCTAAAAGCTCATAGAATCATAGAAGATTAGGGTTGGAAGAGACCTCAGGAGGTCATCTAATCCAACCCCCTGCTCAAAGCAGAACTAACCCCAACTAAATTATCCCAGCCAGGGCTTTGTCAAGCTGGGCCTTAAAAACATCTCAGGATGGAGATTCCACCACCTCTCTAGGTAACCTATTCCCGTGCTTCACCACCCTCCTAGTGAAATAGTGTTTCCCAATATCCAACCTAGACCTCCCCCACTGGAACTTGAGACCATTGCTCCTTGTTCTGTCATCTACCGCCACAGAGAACAGCTGAGCTTCATCATCTTTGGAATCCCCCTTCAGGTAGCTGAAGGCTGCTATTAAATCCCCCCTCACTCTTTTCTTCTGCAGACTAAAGAAGCCCAGTTCCCTCAGCCTCTCCTCATTAGTCATGTGCCCCAGCTCCCTAATCATTTTTCTTGCCCTTCACTGGACTTTCTCCAGCTTCATGCTTCAGTGTTACAGGGACTCTTATGCTTCAGGGTTACAACTAGTCACCTGCAGCGGTCAGGAAGGGATCCCACCGCCCGCCTCCCTAAAAAAATTCTATAGATGTTTCCACCTCCAAAGCATCAGGGATGGCCATGGCTGGAGATGGGACATCAGACAGGTAAGACAGGGCTCAGAGGCAGCATACTCTGTCTCAGGTGCTTGGCTGGCTGGTCCTTGCTCACGTGCTCAGGGTTTAACTGGTCACGTGGGAAGGAATTTCCTTCTGGTCAGACTGGCAGTGACCCTGGATTTTTCCACCTTCCTCTGCAGCATGTGGGTGCAGGTCAGTTGCCAGGACTACCTGGATGTATCTCCTTTAATCATTTCCCTGCCATTGTGGGGGCCTTAGCGAATGGTGCACATCAGTCCCTGCTATTCTCTGACTGTGGCACATCACAGTTTAGCCTCCAAAGCACTGTCTTACTTTGGTCTAATTTCAGCTGCTGGTTGGTGTTGGTGGGCTGTGATCTACAAAAGGTCAGACAAGGTGATCTGGTGGTCCTCCCTTGCCTTAAATTCTAACCCAGGAGTCCAGACTCCCAGACTCTGCTCTAAACCACTGGATCCCATTCCGCCCCCCACCCCGAGCGATAGATAGATTGCAGGAGTGCTGACAACTCATCCCTCCCCACTCTAAGCCACTGGATCTCACTGTCCTCTGAGAGCTAGTAAAAGAACCCTGGAGTCCTGGTTCCCAGTCCAGTCCTCTGACCACTGACCTCACACCCACGTCCAGTGCTGTGTCAACCCTTGGCATTAACAGAGCCTGTCTATCTCTGAGGATTGTCTGCCTGGTATCTTTCATGGGAGTTAAAGACACTTAATAATTCACACAGACCAGACTGCAAATCACTTGGCAGAATTAGCTTGTTTTGATGTCTGAACATTTCTCACGCTGGGTATTGATGATTTGGACCACTGGCAATTCAAAGCAAAAGTTGCCTCATCTCCACAGAGAGCTAAGCACAGATCCCAGTGCTAGGAGTGGAGTGGAGGTTATGGATCAGGACTGAGGGGCATGGGCAGAGAGGACACTTGAGTCTTCAGGATCTGGCAATGAGCAGAGCTGCTGAGACTCAGATTCACATGGACCCCTGCTTGGCTGGGAACCAACACACTCATTACACATAGGACCCATTGCACAGAGCAGGTGGGTGTCACTGGTGCCTTGAGGTGGTAGGGAAGAGGTGCAGATGGAGAGGGTCTTGATGGGCTCGGTAGGGGTCTCCTAGTCCTAGTGAGATTTATTCCCATTCAGGATCAGCCCATGGAGTTGGTTTATTGGGGCACCATGGGGTAGAGCCTGGGTCTAGCTGAGTGCAAGGGGAGGTGGAAACCATCTTAAACAGAGAAAGCATGGGAAAAGGGGCATCTCTGTCCCTCTCCATGGTAGGGATTGCCCCATTCTAAGGTACCATGTCTATGCCTTTGTCCCTGACCACACCAGTCACTCTATCTAGGGGGAACAGCCCTGTTCTGACCTCCCCATATATGCCTCCCACCCCAGGTGCCCAAGTTCCTCTCCATAGGGGGAATCGCCATGTTCTGGGTCCCCCCGGCTATATACCCCAGCATGTCTACACAAACCACAGCCTTCGCCTCCATTCCATCCATCACTCCCCCCCAGCCACACCTCTCACCGCACTAATCCAGCCCCACCAGCCATGGCCCTGTCCCCCACTCCAGCCAGACACCTCAGCCAGGCCCCTGTCCCACACTCCTTACAGCCCCCTCAGCCACCCATCACCCCCCATTCAATCCATCACCATCCAGCCACACCTCTCATCACACTCATCCAGCCCCCACTAGCTGGACCCCTCACCATTCTTCATCCAGCCCCCTAACCCAGACAGGCCCCTCACCCCATTTCATCCAGCCCCACCCACCAAGTCCCCTGAACCCCGCTCTGTCCAGCCACCACAACCAGACCCTCACCCCTACCGCAGTCAAGCCTATCACCTCCACTCTGTCCAGCACCTCCCTCCCCGAACCTCCCTCTGTCTAGCCCCAACAACAAGCTGCCCCACATCTATACCATTCACCCCCACACTCAGGACCCTCACTCTACTTTCTCCATCCCCCCAGCTGGCTCATCATCCCAGCTGATCATCCCAACTTTATCCAGTCCCCTAGCCTGGCCTCTTACCCCCACTCCATTCAACTCCCCCAACCCCCACCAGGCCCCTCTCCACCACTCCAGCCACCCCCAGGAGATCACCCTGTTTATTTTTTTTTTTGCAAAAATTGGAAAAGCTGGATTTTAAGGGGTAAGTTTTTCTAGTTTTCCAGTTTTCACCCTCATCCATTGGGCTCTGACCAGAGGAGGGGCTAGAGGCCAGCCACAGTGGGGACAGGGCCCAGCTGAGTGAATAGATTGGCCTAGAGAAACAGGGATGTGTGAGACCTTCTAGTTAATTAATAAGAATGTTCAACAAGGTGCTGTCTGAGTATAGGGCCCACAGAATGTGGATCCCATAATGGGTTATGCTTTTCCCTTGGTTTGGCAAAGGAGAAACACATCATCCCCCTGTTGCATGAGATCTGCACTTGGCCTGCATTCATAGAACATCTTTGCCCCATTTGACTCAATGTACACTGCACAGGTGAGATGCAGCCAGCTCTGGGCTGTGGCAGCTGGGTGACAGCTGCAGGCTGACACTGCATGAAGATGTTTTTCCCAGTGCTGAGATGCAGCCAGCTCTGGTGTAAGGTAGCTTCGTAACAGCCATGCAATAACATTGCATGGAGATGTTTTGCCTGGTGCTGAGATGTAGCCAGCTCTGGGGAAAGATGGCTTGGGAGCCACCACAAAAGGGCACCGCAAGGGGGTGGCTTGCTTGGTAGGGTGTGTCCCTGATGCTGTCTAAGGGAGGGAATGAACCCTGATCGGTGTGTGGAGAGAGTGAGAGAACCCAGCGCCTGGTAGAAGACAGAGGAATGCCTTAGTAATGCCAGGCCCTGGCCAAGATTCAACATGTAACCAAGGGGATGGTGTTGGGTCTTTCAATGTGGCCTCATCTTGAAACCCCCAAAGCCATGTGTATGTGTGTGGAGAAATCTGCAGCATGTGTGTGTGGAAAACTGGGTGGCTCTCCCTAGCACTTCCCTTGGGTCCACAGATCTTTCAGGGATCAAATTCAGATCTGGATGCTCCTAACCACTCCAGAGACCAACTCCTAGGGACCCAGTGACTCAGAGAGCAGATATCAGACCCATCTCACCCTACATCCTTCACAGAAGAGGCAGAGAGAAAGGGGAGGATAAGTTGTCACTGACAGGTGGGTTTTCACCAGGAATCCTAGTTTTCCTTGATAAAAAAAATCCAAATTCTGTGATTTAAAAAAAAAAAAAACCATAAAAATCTGTGCTTTTCGATGATTAAAATGGAACATTGGATTTTAGTTTTCCTATCCCCAGTAAAATGGAACCCCACTTATCCAATCTAATAGGGACCGGTGCCAGATTGGATCATCAAAAATTCCAATAATCTGTAGAGCTTCATCCCTGGTTCAGTTAATAAATAGAGCCGGATAATGAATTCTCTTGTAAAGAGGATTCTAAAAACGTAAGAACAATCATTCTGGTTCAGCCCAAAGGTCCATCTAGCCCAGCATTCCGTCTTCCGACAGTGGCCAATGCCAGGTGACCCAGAGGAAATGAACAGAACAGGGAATCATCAAGTGATCCATTCCCTGTCACCCATTCCCAGCTTCCAGCAAACAGAGGCTTGGGACACCATCCCTGCCCATCGTGGCTAATAGCCATTGATGGACATATGCTCCATGAACTTATCTAGTTCTTTTTGGAACCCTGTCATAGTCTTGGCCATCACAACATCCTCTGGCAAATTGGGTGACTGTGCGTTGTGTGAAGAAATACTTCCTTGTGTTTGTTTTAAACCTGCTGCCTACTATTTTCATTTGGTGACTCCTAGTTCATGTTATGAGAAGACATAAATAACCCTTCTTTATTTACTTTCTCCACACCAGTCATGATTTTATAGATCTCTATCATGTCCCCCCTTAATTGTCTCTTTTCCAAGCTGAAAATTCCCAATCTTCTTAATTTCTCCTTAGATGCAAGCTGTTCCATACCCCTAATCATTTTTGTTGCCCTTTTCTGTACCTTTTCCAATTCCAATATATCTTTTTTGAGATGAGGCAATCACATCTGCACCTAGTATTCAAGATGTGGCCATATCAGGGATTTATATAGAGGCAATATGATATTTTCTATCCCTTTCTTCATGATTCCCAACATTCTATTTGCTTTTTGGACTGCCTCTGCACATTGGATGGATGTTTCAGAGAACTATCTACAATGACCCCAAAATCTCTTTCTTGAGTGGTAGCAACTAGTTTAGAACTCATCATTTACATATATAGTTGGGAGCATGTTTTTCAATGTGCATTACTTTGCATTTATCAACACTGAATTTCATCAGCTGTATATGTTTTTATTTTTTCACAAAATATAAAAACTAAAAAATCTCTGTAAAAATGCAAATGTGTTTTTCCTCATTTTTCTGTGGAAAATGGATTCTAGGATTCCTGATTTTCACCTACAGCTTCGTTCTTGTTTTGATTCTTCTGTGACTGCTGCACTGTTCCGCCACCCACCCTTCCCTGCTCCAAGCACTAACTTGGCCATGTACAAATTCAGGATGCAAATTAACAGGAGGTTTCTAACCATCAGAGGCAGGAGGTTCTGCAGTAACCTCCCAGTAGGAGTTGTTTGGAGAGCAACTTAATTTTTAGAGAGAGTTAGAGAAATGTTTGAGTGTGATTGTACAATGGGACTGCTTGTGAGGGCTGGGGGCAGAGCTTAGCAGCCCCGTGGCTCACTTCCAGTTCATGTTCTATGTTCCTAAAGCTCTTGCTTCAGGGTTTCAGCCAGCCAGCGGCAGGGGGCAGGAAAGAATGTCCACACCCATCCCGATGTGTAGGAAGAATAGTAAATATGGCAGGCGACCAGTTTGGCTTCACAGTGAAATCCTTGCTGATCTTAAACACAAAAAAGAAGCTTACAAGAAGTGGAAGATTGGACAAATGACCAGGGAGGAGTATAAAAATATTGCTTAGGCATGCAAGAGTGAAATCAGGAAGGCCAAATCACACTTGGAGTTGCAGCTAGCAAGAAATGTTAAGAGTAACAAGAATGGTTTCTTTAGGTATGTTAGCAACAAGAAGGTGGTAAAGGAAAGTGTGAGTCCCTTACTGAATGAGAGAAGCAACCTAGCGACAGAGGATGTGGAAAAAGTTAATGTACTCTACGATTTTTTTGCCTCTGTCTTCACAAACAAGGTCAGCTCCCAGACTGCTGCACTGGGCAGCACAGTATGGGGAGAAGGCAACCAGCCCTCTGTGGAGAAAGAAGTGGTTCAGGACTATTTAGAAAAACTGGAGCACTGCATCCGAGGGTGCTAAAGGAGATGGCGGATGTGATTGCAGAGCCACTGGCCATTATCTTTGAAAACTCATGGCGAATGGAGGAGGTCCCAGATGACTGGAAAAAGGCTAATGTAGTGCACATCTTTAAAAGAGGAAAGAAGGAGGATTCGGTGAACTACAGGGAAGTCAAGACTCATCTCAGTCCCTGGAAATATCATGGAGCAGGTCCTCAAGGAATCAATTTTGAAGCACTTCGAGGAGAGGAAAGTGATCAGGAACAGTCAACATGGATTCACCAAGGGTAAGTCATGTCTCACTAACCTAATTGCCTTCTCTGAGGGGATAACTGGGTCTGTGGATGAGGGGAAAGCAGTAGATGTTATTCCTTGACTTTAGCAAAGCTTTTGATACAGTCTCCCACAGTATTCTTGCCAGCAAGTTAAAGAAGTATGGATTGGATGAATGGACTATAAGGTGGATAGAAAGCTGGCTAGATCATCGGGCTCAACGGGTAGCTATCAATGGCTCCATGTCTAGTTGTCAGCCGCTTTCAAGTGGAGTGCCCTTGGGTCGGTCCTGGGGCCAGTTTTGTTCAATATCTTCACTAATGATCTCGAGGATGGCATGGACTGCACTCTCAGCAAGTTTGGAGGAGTGGTAGATACTCTGGAGGGTAGGGATAGGCTACGGAGGGACCTAGACAAATGAGAGGATTGGACCAAAAGAAACCTGATGAGGTTCAACAAGGACAAGTGCAGAGTCCTGCACTTAGGACAGAAGAATCCCATTCACTCTTACAGATTAGGGACCGAATGGCTAGGAAGCAGTTCTGCAGAAAAGGAACTAGGGGTTTACAGTGGACGAGAAGCTGGATGTGAGTCAACAGTGTGCCCTTGTTGCCAGCTAATGGCATTTGGAGCTGTATAAATAGGGTCATTGCCAGCAGATCGAGGGATGTGATCATTCCCCTCTATTCGACATTGGTGAGGCCTCATCTGGAGTAGTGTGTCCAGTTTTGGGCCCACACTTCAAGAAGTGTGTGGAAAAATTGGAAAGAGTCCAGTGGAGGACAACAAAAATGATTAAGGGGCTGGAACACATGACTTATGAGTAGAGGCTCAGGGAACTGGCATTGTTTAGTCTGCAGAAGAGAAGAATGAGGGGGGATTTGATAGCTGCTTTCAACTACCTGAAAGGGGGTTCCAAAGAGGATGGATCTAGACTGTTCTCAGTGGTACCTGATGACAGAACAAGGAGTAATGGTCTCAAGTTACAGTGGGGGGAAGTTTAGGTTGGATATTAGGAAAAAAATTTTCACTCAGAGAGTGATGAAGCGCTGGAATGGATTATCTAGAGGTGGTGGAATCTTCTTCCTTAGAGGTTTTTAAGGTCAGGCTTGACAGAGCCCTGGCTGGGATGATTAACTGGAAATTGGTCCTGCTTTGAGCAGGGGGTTGGACTAGATGACCTCAAGAGGTCCCTTCCAACCCTGATATTCTATGATTCTATGAACCACCTGCGACAATGTTTTTGACCCTTCAGGCTTTGGGAGCTCAGCCAAGAATGCAAATGGTTTTTGGAGAGTGTGGGAACTGTGGGATAGCTAGAGTCCTCAGTCCCCCTTCCCTCCCTCCGTGAGAGTCCATTTGATTCTTTGGCTTTCCATTATGCTTGTCTCAGCTCCTTCACGCAGCACTGTGTTGAGTCCCTGTTGTGGCCTCTGTCTATTACAGCCTTGGAGATTTTTTCAAATGCTTTGGCATTTCGTCTTTTGGAACTGAGTTCTGATAGAACAGATTCATCTCCCCATACAGAAATCAGCTTCAGTATCTCCCGTACGGTCCATACTGGAGCTCTTTTTTGATTCTGGGACTGCATGGTCACCTGTGCTGATCTGTGCTCCATGCTGGGCAAACAGGAAAAGAAATTCAAAAGTTTGCAGAGCTTTTCTTGTCTACCTGGCCAGTGCATCCGAGTAAAATAAGATCACAGATGTAAAATAAGCCAGACTGCGTGTCTGAACCTGGCCCCGTGTAATTTCAGTCAGTTGGATAATTTGGTTATTATTCTTCATTAGTTTGTACAGACTTGTCCAGTTGACCCACAAAGAAAAGTTAAAGTTTAGAGTATTACTGGTATCCAGAGCATTAGTTCTTTTATCCTCATGAATTGGAAGTAATAGGTTAAAGTGGGAGTTTTTAACAGTTATATTAGACGTACATTGCTCTACTGGTGGTTCTTGCCACAAAAGCTCCTTTAATCCAATGGCACTCACCAGCACAGCCCCTCCTGCTGGTCATTTCGGGAATTAGCTCTCCAGTGTTCAGAGCGTCTCCTACTGTCCAGTGTCTCGCCTGCCGCTGGCACCCAGGTCCCTGTCGGACCCTGGTGCCCTTTATCTTGGGGTGCTGCCCCCACAGTAACCCCTTATTCTGGGTTTCCCCTCCCAGAGGAACCCCTAACCCTCTAAACCCATCTTGCCTCAGTGGCTACTGCCAGTCATCATCTTAGCTCCTGCTCAATGAGGCAGACTGCAGTGTAATGGCCACTCATCATTGGCAAGGGGTTAGGATCTACTGCCATTTTAGCTGATTCCTACAGATAGTAGTCTCACGTACTGGTGGTGTGAGAAACTGCTGCCTATAGGAATTAGCTTCATCACATTGCAGTCCACTTCATCGGACACACAGAATGGAACATATGGTGAGGAGATATATATATACATACAAAGAACATGAGCCATTACACACATTGAATCTATTTCCCTCATGTTAAGTATCTTGTCAAACTGTCTTAAATGGGCAATCTTGATTATCAGTACAAAAGTTTTTTTTTCTCCTGCTGACAACAGTTCATCTTAATTAATTAGCCTCTTAGAGCTGGTTGGGCAACTCCCACCTTTTCATGTTCTCTGTATGTATACATATCTCCTCACTATGTTCCATTCTATGCATCTGATGAAATGGGCTGTAGCCCACAAAAACTTGTGCTCAAATAAATTTGTTAGTTTCTAAGGTGCCACAAGTACTCCTGTTATTTTTGCGGATACAGACTAACACAGCTGCTACTCTGAAACCTGTCACATTGCAGTGTTACAGGTAAGCAGCATATCCCTATAGTTTGCATTTTCATACATGTATGTATGAAAATGCGACCTGTAGGACCATGCTACTTGCAGCAGCGAAAGGTCCAACTTTGCTAAAAAAGGTATTTCAAGCAGTCTCACATGTAAAACCAACCTGAAAGCTTTCTTTAACAGTGTAACGAGCCTACAAGCAGTACATGTGGTATATCTAGCCTTTAGAGTAAGGCTTTTGATATTGTCTTCCATGACCTTCTCATAAACAAACTATGGAAATGAAACCTAGATGAATATAACAATAAATAAGATGAGCATAACAAGTGGGCTTCTCCAGGGATCAGTTCTGGATATGTTTCTATTCAAAATTGTAATGACTGAGATAATGGCATAGAAATATGATAACAGTTTTCACACATGTACAAAGAAAGTAGGATCTTTTTACAGAAGCTGTTTCTTACAATCTATTCTTGTCACTAACTGCTACAGATAGCACATTTCTAGATGTAGCAATTTTACATAGATGATAGTGCAAGAAACTGCTACCTGTAGGCATTTGCTACATCAAGTAGCAGTTTAATACAATAGCAGCATCTAACAATCTGTGTGTATCGGAAAGTGCTGCAGGTAGCACATTCCTACGAGGAGCAGTATCCTTCACTACGGACCTGATCTGATCACCTTATCTGCTCAGCTCCCCCACCAATGAAGCTCAGCCCCTGCCAGCACTGCTCCACACCCACCTGAGGCTTGCAGCATGGCCTCTTGCTTCCCAAATTATTACACCCATGCTAAAAATTGGGGGATGGGCATGGGATTTTTTAAGGACTTTGTAAGCCCCTCGGAGATCATGGACATATATAGCCAGCCGCTGCTCATGTATCTATTTCCGTTTCTAATATCACTTCACTCACCTTTACATTAATATAATTGAGGGGATGAGATATTGGCTGTTCATTTTTCCACCATATAGAGCTCCACGAAATGGTCCATCTCACAAATCCTATCCTCCAGGGAGCACAGCCACCTCGTTTGAAGGCCTCCTGTTTGCAGGTGTACTGATGGGTTCCTCTCATCCTCCCCATGCGCTGTAGTGCTCTGATAAGCCTGGGCACCTTGAGCGCACTGCAGCTCATTAAAGAAACCCAGCCTCTCCTGTCTGTGTGAAGTCCCTAATGGTTGACTATGTTTTGTTTGGGTCCCATGAGAGGTGTCAACCTGCGTCAACATTTTTACCCCCTCTTTGAGACCCTTTTTTCCAACCTGACATGATGGTGTTAGGGAGTGCTAATGTCAATGTTAGGATTCAGGCCTGTGTTTTTCCCTAAAATATAGTATTTTAAGTTTTGCTTCCCTGTTTAATTTTTGATACATATTGTGATACAGCATGGCCAGAGGGCAGCATAAGAGTGTTAGCAGGGGGCCTTATTCCCTGCCAAGGGAGGCAGGTTTGCTTCCGATTAATTAGAGCACCTGACTCCAGTTAGAGCACCTGACTCCAGTCATGTGATAAAAACCCCTGCTTCAGTCAGACAGTGTGGGATCGAAAGGAGAAAGGTTGGATTGGAGCAAAGTGCAGGTTGCAGAAGAAGAAGTGTTTGACCAGAGAGAAATAGAAGGTTTGGAGGAGTGCTGCGGTGGATTGTGAAGTCCAAAAGACACCCTAGGTAAGGGACACCAGGCTTGTGTAGAAGAGAGGCAAGAAGCCCTTCACAAGCTGAAGGGTATGAGAGGGAAGTAACCCAGGGGAAGGAACCGCTAAGTCAAGTGGTTCACCACAACCCCCAGGGCCCCTGGGTTGGGACCTGGAGTAGAGGGCGGGCCAGGTCCCTCCCTCTCCACTCCCCTCCTCCAAGGACACTAGTGGAGTGATTAAGAACTGGTTCAGAGGCAAGCAATAGCGCCCTGAACCTACCCCAGAGAAGAGAAAGCGCGAGACCCAGCAGAACAGTACCGGCAGTTTGCCACACGTGGTGTCAGCAGTGGGATCTGCGCGCTGGGGACGTAATCCAGGGGGAGACATAACCCTCCCACCCTTAAGATGGACGACGTGGTCAAGGCCCTTATACATGCCACCGCAGCCCAGCAGGAGGCTACCAGGGTCCAAGCAACCGCCCAACAAGAGGCGACTACATTGCAGCAAGAGACCAATCAGTTGTTGCTGAGTCAGGCTGCTCAGGACCGAGCCCTGCTGAGAGACCTGGTGAGCCAGATGAAGACCCTTATGGAACAGAATCACCACTGGGAAGGGACCCGGACCATACGGGCTAGCCATTGCTTACAGAAAATGACCCGGGAGGATGATGTGGAAGCATACCTCCTGGCTTTTGAGAGAGCAGCCCTGCGGGAGGCCTGGCCCCGAGAACAATTGTCGGGTATCCTTGCCCCATTCCTATGTGGGGAAGCCCAGAAGGTCTATTACGATATGTCTGCGGAAGCTGCAGCAAACTATTCCCAGCTAAAGGCAGAGATCCTGGCCAGGTTTGGAGTAACAACGGCACTGCGAGCCCAGAGTTTCCATGAATGGCGATATACGGAGGACAAGACATCCCAATCACAATTGTTTGACTTGATCCACCTGACTCGGAAATGGCTGCGCCCTGAGGCCCATAGCTCTGAGGAGATGATGGAGGTACTAATATTGGACCGGTATATGCGGGGGCTACCACCAGGTCTCAGGACTTGGGTTGGTCAGAATGACCCCTCTACCTATGATGAGTTGGTCTCCCTCGTGGAAAGACAACTGGCAGCCCGCGAACTGTTCCAGACCCCAAGCGGGGAGACACGGCAACCCAGGAAGACAACCCCAAACCCAAGGCCCCGGACTGTCGAGAACTCTAGGAAAACTATAACCGGGAGGAACGACAGCGAGGAATGGCTCGAGGCCAGAAAGGGACCTGGGGGTTTGGGAAGAGTGGTGGGGGGCCGGCCAACTAGCCCCAGGCAGAGGGTGATAACCGGAATGAGGGGACGGTGTTATGAATGTGGGGAATTGGGGCATATAGCAGCCCAATGTCCCAACAAGGAGGTACCTATGCAGTGTAATCTGGGGAATTATGGGGAGCAATGTGGCCTGATCAGCCTGGTAGGGGTTACATTGACCTCACATGGATTTACCAGACCTGTAAAAATGAATGGTATAAAAACCATAGCATTAATAGATTCTGGAAGTGCTGTCACGTTGGTCTCAGGAAAGTTGGTGGGAACAGACCAACTAACCCGGGCCAAAAGCACAGGGGTAACATGCGTACATGGCACCGTGAATTTTTACCCTACAATTCCATTATGGATTGAGATCCAGGGGAATACCACCAGAGTTTCTGCAGGAGTAGTCCCCAAGCTCCCTTAGCCTGTTTTGATTGGGAGAGACTTCCCTGGGTTTGAGAACTTACTGACCCCGATAGAGACAGGAGAGGGTAGCAACCCCCAGGCTGAGACAGAGACAACTAAAGATAGCCTCGCCCCAATGTTTGCTGAATTTGCTCCAGAGTTATTCTCATCCCCTGGAAAACCCCGCAGGTCTAGGCGAGAACGAAGGGCGGCTAAAAAGTTAGGGACCAGGATTCTGGCAGCAAATCAAAAGACTTCCCTGGTGGGTAGGCGAACCCGCCCAGGAGACCGGGAGATGGTTCGGGCCACGAAGGACTCAGAGGAGGTTCCTGGCCCAAGTGGGAGCACCCCAGGGGGAAGAGTTGAAATTGGCCCCCTGGAATTAGGTCAGTTCACTACTGCACGTGAGACCTTTGGGCAGGACCAGGCCGAAGATCCATTATATGCGAACGTGAGGGAGGAGGTAGTGGAAGCAAATGGAGTGCCTGTAGAAGGAAAAGTCAAAGGCCCAAGGCCATATTACATGCTCAAACGTGATCTGTTGTACAGAATAGAGCAAATACGAGGGGAAGAAGTAGAGCAACTCCTAGTCCCACGGAAACACATAAGGGCCGTACTAGAGCTAGTTCACAGTCATTTATTTGGGGGACATCTAGGGGTAGACAAGATGCTGGATAGAATCCTAAGAAGGTTTTATTGGCCAGGGATACGAGCAGAAGTCCAGCGTTATTGTGCCTCCTGCCCTGAATGCCAGTTGCATAGCCCCCGACCTCACTTGCGGGCCCCACTAGTACCTTTACCTATTATTGATGTCCCTTTCGAGAGGATAGCTATGGACATAGTGGGCCCACTAGAAAAGTCGGCACGGGGCCACCGAAACGTACTAGTCATCCTTGACTATGCCACGCGATATCCAGAGGCCATCCCTTTAAGAAACCCCACGTCAAAGGCAATAGCAAAAGAATTACTACAGGTTTTCGCCAGAGTGGGCATCCCTAAGGAGATCCTGACAGACCAGGGAACCCCGTTTACGTCAAAGCTAATGAAAGACTTATGTGCCCTGCTCTGCATACAAGCCATTCGGACCTCAGTCTACCATCCACAAACAGACGGACTGGTCGAAAGATTTAATCGTACCCTTAAAAGTATGATCCGCAAGGTGGTAGCACAGGATGGAAAAGACTGGGACACCCTTTTACCGTATCTAATGTTCGCTATACGGGAAGTTCCCCAGGTGTCCACGGGTTTTTCTCCCTTTGAACTCTTATACGGACGCCACCCACGCGGGATATTAGATATCGCCAAGGAGGATTGGGAAGAACAACCCAACCCAGGAAAGAATATTATTGAGCATGTGACACAGATGAGAGAGCGGATAACTCGAGTAACCCCGATAGTACGGGAACATTTGGAAAAAGCACAAGAGGCACAGCGGACATACTACAACCGTCGGGCGAAAGTACGAAGATTTCAGCCGGGGGAACGGGTGATGGTGTTAGTGCCGACCACAGAAAGCAAACTCCTAGCCAGCTGGCATGGACCATATGAGATAGTGGAAGCCATTGGGGAAGTGAATTATAAGGTTAGACAACCAGACCGCCGGAAGCCAGAGCAAATCTACCACATCAACTTACTGAAGCCCTGGCATGACAGAGAGACGTGTCTGGTCACTCGAGGAGCTCTACCTCATGCAGACGGCCCACAGGAGCAGGTAAAGATATCTCCTGACTTAACCCCAGAACAACGGACGGAAGTCATTGAAATGATCCACCGGAACCAGGACGTATTTTGTACCCAACCAGGTCGAACGACACTAGTCCAACATCATATTGTCACCAGCCCCGGAGTAAGGGTAACGATAAGACCCTATCGAATACCGGAAGCTAAAAGGGAGGAAATTAGGATGGAAGTGCGGAAGATGCTGGAACTCGGGGTCATTGAAGAATCCCACAGCCAGTGGTCCAGTCCGATCGTACTAGTCCCCAAGCCTGATGGCACCCTGAGGTTTTGTAACGACTTCCAGAAATTGAATGAAGTATCCCACTTCGATGCCTACCCGATACCACGCATTGACGAGCTGGTTGATCAGTTAGGCAAGGCCAAATACCTAACCACCCTAGACCTGACCAAAGGATATTGGCAAATACCCCTGGCCAAGGATGCCAGGGAAAAGACTGCCTTCTCTACGCCCGATGGCCTGTTCCAATACACTGTCCTCCCTTTCGGACTCCATGGGGCCCCTGCCACATTCCAGGGACTGATGGATAAGTTATTACGATCCCATGCCAACTATGCCGCCGCCTATCTAGACGACATAGTTATATATAGCCCTGATTGGGAGACACACCTAGACAAAGTGGAAGCAGTGCTGGACGCTTTGCGAAAGGCTGGTCTCACCGCTAATCCTCTGAAATGCGTGATAGGACTAGCTGAGGCCAAATACCTCGGGCATGTCGTAGGGAGAGGTGTGGTAAAGCCCCAGAGGAACAAGGTGGAGGCAATACAAGGTTGGCCTCGACCAATCCGCAAAAAGCAGGTCAGAGCATTTTTGGGGATAGTTGGATACTATCGACGATTCATCCCTCATTTTGCCACAAGAGCGGGGCCATTGACGGATCTGATAAAAGCTCGGGGCCCTGAGATAGTGAAGTGGACGGATGCGGCGGAAGCAGCATTTGCAGATTTACGGACAGCCCTATGCTGCCATCCGGTACTCATGGCCCCAGACTTCGAGAAGGAATTCATCCTGCAGACGGACGCCTCGGAGGTGGGACTCGGTGCCGTCCTTTCCCAGATGGTAGGGGAGGAGGAGCACCCCATCTTGTACCTCAGTCGGAAGCTCCTCCCCAGGGAACAAAAGTACGCTGTTGTTGAAAAGGAATGTCTGGCGATAAAATGGGCTATGGAGACTCTCTGCTACTATCTCCTGGGGCGGCGGTTTACCCTTGTGACTGATCATGCCCCGGTCCAGTGGATGCATAGGAACAAGGAAAGGAATGCCAGAGTGACGAGGTGGTTCCTCTCTCTGCAGCCTTTCCATTTTCGGGTCCAGCATAGGGCTGGAAGCCAACACGGCAACGCTGATGGCCTCTCACGCCGACACTGCCTCTCGTCCCGAGTAGCCCAACCCTTTGGTGTTGAGCAGGGGCGGGGGATATGTGATACAGCATGGCCAGAGGGCAGCATAAGAGTGTTAGCAGGGGGCCTTATTCCCTGCCAAGGGAGGCAGGTTTGCTTCCGATTAATTAGAGCACCTGACTCCAATTAGAGCACCTGACTCCAGTTAGAGCACCTGACTCCAATTAGAGCATCTGACTCCAGTCATGTGATAAAAACCCCTGCTTCAGTCAGACAGTGTGGGATCGAAAGGAGAAAGGTTGGATTGGAGCAAAGTGCAGGTTGCAGAAGAAGAAGTGTTTGACCAGAGAGAAATAGAAGGTTTGGAGGAGTGCTGTGGTGGATTGTGAAGTCCAAAAGACACCCTAGGTAAGGGACACCAGGCTTGTGTAGAAGAGAGGCAAGAAGCCCTTCACAAGCTGAAGGGTATGAGAGGGAAGTAACCCAGGGGAAGGAACCGCTAAGTCAAGTGGTTCACCACAACTCCCAGGGCCTCTGGATTGGGACCTGGAGTAGAGGACGGGCCCAGGTCCCTCCCTCTCCACTCCCCTCCTCCAAGGACACTAGTGGAGTGATTAAGAACTGGTTCAGAGGCAAGCAATAGCGCCCTGAACCTACCCCAGAGAAGAGAAAGCGCGAGACCCAGCAGAACAGTACCGGCAGTTTGCCACAATATATATTCTTACTAATAGTCCATGAACAAAAGCGATCCTTACTAAAAAAAAAAAAAAAAAACAACAACAACGACACTGTGTATATGTTGCTTTTGCCCAAGCCAAATGGGTTTGTGAGAATAAAAATAAAAGCAAATACAAGCAGTTAAAGTCTTACTGGGCATGGCAAAAGTATAATACACGACTGCACACTTAAAAACTGCCTCAACTCCTTATTTCAAAGCCAAGGTCAAACAAGCAGCCAGTTGGGAACAACAAATGGGGGATTTGTGTGTGGGGGGGAGATAAAACACTAAAAAGACCAAAAAATACCTGCTCCTGACTGTAGCACAACCTCACTGCCTTAACCCTCCCATGGGGGTACAAAAGGGGTGAAATAAAAACTCTAGACTCATGACCCCCCAAAATAAAACATAACCATACATTTGTAAGGGATGAAACTGTCGGTGTGCATTTCAGGTATAATTATGGCTACTGAAAAGGGAAAATCGAAACACTGAAAACCAAGGCTGTGTTATAGAACACATGCTTGCTGAAAACTAAGCCCAATAAACATTTGATTGCCTGCACTTTGATCGTCTGGTCTTCTGCTTTCTGTGTGCACAACAAGAACCAGAAAAAATAAAAAGGTAAAGAAAAAGCCCCTTAACAAACAAACCAGGACCAGCTTAGTTTCAAATTACTGGCACATTTTCCTTTGTGGAGTCAAACACAGCTGTCTCCACAGCTCCGTCTAGTGGCAGATCCTTCTTATACACACACTTTAATTCTGGGTGTTTTACTCCCAAAACAAATTGAATCTTAAGACCTTTCTTCAGAACATTAAAACAATCACCTGAGATATTTTCCCTTCTATTTGATTTCTTACATGAAACTTGTATTGTGCGGCCTTTCACAAGGAACCCAGAATTGCTCAAGACAGTGAAGGCAGGAGAGAGACCCTGCCTCATCTAAGGTTGCTAACCTGAGCCAAGTCTCCCAGGGCAGTGAGATCAGACTGAGAGCACTAAGCTCTGTAACTCTGGTGTTGCTTTGTGAGGAGAGGAGAGTTTGTGTCTCCTTGTTTTCCTGTCTTTGCAAATGTAACAAAGACTTTTAGGGCCAGATTCAGAAGGTGGATTTAGGTGTCTAACTGCTGCACTAGGTGCCAACATTTAGAAACCGCTGACATTCATGGAAACCCTGCTCAGCTGCTCCCTAGCCCTATAGGTGCCTACAAACCTCAAGTGTCTAAGTTTCCACCTGTAAAGTCCCCAAGATGCCATTTTTTTTGCCAGTGGGTATACGCAAAGTCCCCTAAGCACTGACACTGCTGAGCAGCTCAGCACCTAACTCAGGCCTAAACCTCACTGGGATTTACAAACTAGATGTTCCCCCACCTATCTCGCCTGAGGGGACTGATCCCGTGGGTGTGCTCAGATCTCTCTCTCTCAATCTCTCCTGCTGAGCTGTTCCACCTTGTGTACATACTTAATACTTCCCTGGAGCAGGGATTTGGAGGCAGGGTCTCCCAGGAGCAAGGTACTAAGCCACTAGGCTAAAGAGAGAGTGAGAATTACTCTATAGCCTAGTGGCTAATGTGGCAAATGCATTTCCTTGAGCGAGCCAGGCTCCAATGAAAGTTGGACCCAGGTCTCCAACCTCCCATGAGATTGCCCTTCTGGCTGGCTCCTGGGACTCTCAGGAGCCCTGCCTACCTGGTGGGCTGCTGCCTCCTACTAGGGCTTCCAGGCACCACACTCCCAAGGCTCCTCTCTCCCCATTCCCATAATGTCCAGAAGAGGTGAAATTAATGTGTAGAAAAATGGTGGTACTCTCCTGAATCTTGACCAACTCTGAAGTTGAGTTGAATTCACAGAGTTCTTGGTCCTCAGTTTCCAGAGAAGAACATGAAAGATTTCAGGGGAAAGTTAATCATGTGTGGCTTTTATGGTAGCAGTCCACTGCTAAGGAAAAGAGAGTCTGGTGTCTCTGTCCACATCACACTATCAGTTCACATTACACTCACCTCCCAATATCCATCCAAAATTCCATATTCCCAGCCCAACCACCAAAAAGATCTACAATAAGGACAAATGCAAAGTACTTAACTTAGAAAGGAACAATCAGTTGCACATATAAGAAATTGGAAATGACTGCCTAGAAAGGAGTATTGTGGAAAGGGATCTGGGGGTCATAGTGGATCACAAGCTAAATTTTGAGTCAACGGTGTAACGCTATTGCAAAGAAAGCGAATGTCATTCTGGGATGTATAAGCAGAAATGTTCTATGCGAGAACACGAAAAGTAATTCTTCTGCTTTACTCCACTCTGATATGGCCTCAGCTGGAGTACTCTGTCCAGTTTTGGGGGCCACATTTCAGGAAGGATGTGGACAAATTTGGAGAGAGTGCAGAGAAGAGCAACAAAAATGATTAAAGGTCTATGTGACGGGGTCTGCTTATCCCGCACTAGCCCAGACTGGGTTAAGCCAATGGTATTGACAGCGGAAGTCCCGCCTCCCTGGCAAGACTGGGCATGCTCCAAGTGCTCTGGTAGTATAAAGGGAGGGAGACCATCTCATTCTGGGCTGGAAGTCACAGGGGGAGGACCTACCTGGGAAGCTCCTGCAGAGGACCTGCCACAGCTTCTGACTGCTCTGGGAGTTGAAACTATCCATGGCCCGCCTACACCCCAGCGACTGGAGAAACCCCTGGAAACAACTGGCCCTGCCGAACACAGAGGACCCGACATCTCATGGGAAATCCCAACACAAACTTGGTAGGAAGTGACCCAGGGAGGGTGATGGAGTGGTACCTCCCACCTGGAGAAACTCAGTGTATTTTGGTAGGATCCCCCCATCTCTGGTTGAGTCAGTGGCAAGCTGCTAAGCCACTGTTAGGGCCCTGCGTTGGGGCCTGGTGGAGGCAGGTGGGTCTGGGCCCCCTCCTTCTGGGGTGGCCCCACCCCATAAGGGGTGCCCCAATGCTTTGTAGACCCTGGCCGCTAGGCCACACTGCCCTACACCCAAGTGCTGCTCTGTAGACTCTGGCCACTAGACCACACTGCCCTGTCAACAGTGAAACAGCTATAATAGTATGCATAGGTGGGGCCAAATGGGATTTGAAAATGACCGTGTTGAAATAAAGCTTTAAGGCTGGGATTTTCAGAAGACTGTCAGGGAGTTAGGCATCCAACTTCCATCGGCCCTCATGCAAGGTTAGCTGGGGGCCTTACTGCCTAACATCCCTTTGAAAACACCAGTCTCAGTGCCTATGATTAGGTAAATCAACTTTGCAAAGCTGGCCCAAATATTAACATTAGGCTTCAGAGTTGAGACCCTAACTGAGAAGCGAGAGATCCATCACCATGTTCCATGGACCTCTTGGGTCAAATTTATGCCTGGCATAAATACATTGATTTAAATGAAGCTGTAGCAAATATTTCTCTCTGGAGATTCCAAATGACTGCTACAAATTTTAGATGCTTGATTCCGACTAAAACTCAGTGGAATTCAGACACCAAACTTCCTTAGATCCTGTTTAAAATCTTAAACACAGATTTTCCACACAGAATCCTTTACCGGGGTCACGTTTAGTGTATTTATTTCCCACCCATGAGGCTTAGACACTTATTTCTTTCTGTAAAATTGTCAAAGCCAGAGAAGTGTGAGTGATCTACACCACTCCTGAAAGACACGCTCTGGCTTTGGATGTAAACTGGCATAGAAAGGTACAGCAACAGTGAACACCACTGTTTCCAGATACAATCTACATCAAGACTATACACTACAATTAAATGTACTTCACCAAAGAACAAGATGCTGACTTTTTTTCCCATCTATAGCATCATCATCCTTGAAAACACACCAGAAGCTCTGGGGATATCTTCTCAAGAGCCCTTTTTAAAGTACTTATACTTAAGTTCTCCTTCAAGTTCCCCATTGTTAGTAATAAAGAGCCAACACCATTTATTTATTTGAGCTAGTAGGTGAGATATATTTCACGTATTGCTATAGCTATTATAATGGATCTGATTGAACAATCTTTCATGCATGTTTGTATCTATCTATCTACTGCTATATTTCTATTTCTTCTTTTCTGTATGTGTGTTCTTTTCTGCCTCTTTCTCTTTCTATCTGTGTGACCATTTGTTTTTCTATTGGAATGTTCATAACATTCAGGTTTTGTGGAAATCAGAATCTGTAGTCTTTTTAAAAAACTACCATTCCTTTCATAGGCACATAAATTTCATTCATGTAACCATCAGATAATGTAATCTTTCTGCTTTTGCTGTGCTCAAAATTAATGGATCCCAGTATCAAATGGACTCCGGAAACTTAAAATATAAAGTGTGAAATATAAGGAATACAATGATTCTAAATGTTATTAAAATAAGTTATTGTTATCTATCAATCACCAAATTATTATCTCTTCATCTATATTTATGTCTCTTTCTTTATCTATCTATCTAACTCTTTGCCTGCTCATTGAATTAGTTGAAAATTCTGGTTGTTGGGATAGAATTTGGCTCTTCAGAAGAGAGGTGTTATAACCTGTCATGCATTGGATGGCCCAGACATTCCATACTTCAGCACTTTCTCTAGGGTATTATTCTTTCTCTTTGAACATCTGACTGATTGCCAACATTGTGTTGTCTTTCTAATTCAGCTAAGCTGAAAGTTGACGGTGGATCCCAATGTAAAGAGAACTGCGATACTTTGCATGGTAGAACTGTGGGAATGTAAACAAAATAAGAATGAAGCCTAGGGTGAGTCTTTATTTTGCTAGCAAATAAAAGCAGTAATCATTATCAGCTTTCTCTTTCTCCCTCTGTGTGGAAGCCTCTCTTGGTCTCCATCTTCTCTATTTGTCTGACCATATTATTATACTCAGTGCATACAGTGAGGTTGTGGAGAACAGAACTTGGCCATTTATTCCATAATGCTACCATGTTTCTGAAGTACACTGAAGACTCTCCCATAGAAAATTTTTGTTAGAATATTGAACTTTTTTCCGAACGGGCAGCTGAGTTGGAAAAAAAAAAGACAAAAGGTACTTTGCATGAAATCTGGAAATGTGTAGTCACTGAGTAAATTAAGACTACAGCATTTCTATATGTTCTTCCACTTTGAGAAAATGATCTCTGTAGTGTTGTCATACTACTGTGCTCCTGACTGTAATATTAAACTTACAGTCCACAAAGACTAACATCCTTTATTTATCACTTGGATAGGTACTCCACGGTCCATGGAACAACAAGCTGTTTCCAAAATCCTGGCTTTAGCCTTGGCTAAGGGAAATACTCATATCCAAGTGTGACAGCAAAGATGAGGAGTCAGGAACTTGCCAATCCTCTCCTTCAGGTACTCAGAAGCGTGTGTGATCGGCCTATAGAGCTCTATTCCAAGTTGGAAAAGAGAAGTGGGTTCTAGGGTTTAGAGGTTCATGGGGCTCCTGGGTAAAGCTGGGTGAATTTTTTGGACAAAGAGTTTAGTTGCTGAAAAAGGAAGTTTCAGTCAGCTAGTGGAGGAGGAGCACCCTTTAAGATTTTTAGCCTCCTTGTCCAGACACTCAGCTGGGACATATCAGTGTGAATGTCTCTTCTAAAGCAGGCCTTTGAACCACAATCATCCTCCCTTTTTCTAGGTAAGCACACAAACCACAGGGCTATAGGCTAGGCTGGGTGGGCACTTTTCTCATTTGGGTTCAGGCAGGGAGTAGGGTTCAATAATTAGACCAATGGGTACTAGGAGTGAGGTGCAAGCTTGAAATAGATTGTGCTCTGACAATGAGACACCCTGGGTCTGTTTTGAGCTCTGGAAGGGAAGCAGTTTCTGGAGGTTAATGAAGGTCAGAGAGTCAGAGCTCCTAGATTCTATCCCATTTCTGGGAGAGGAGTTAAGTGGTTAGAGTGTGGGGAATGGAAGTCAGGACTGCTGGGTTCTCTCACTGGCTGTGGAGAGAAATGAGATCTGTTAGTTGGACAGAGGAGTGGGAGGGAGAAAGAAGAAACTCCAGTTTCAACCACTGATCAATATGAAACTTCTGACATGTTGCATCCTTACTTGTTCTTCTTGTTTATAGTCCATGCTCTTCTCCCCTGCAGGTAAGTGAAGAAGTGGCCATGAAGAATCAAACCGCACCAACTGAATTCATCCTCTCGGGATTTTCCAAACTCTGGGGCTTGCGTTTCCTCCTCTCGGGCGTCATCTCCATCATCTACATTTTCACCCTGCTGGGGAACATGCTCATCCTCCTTCTTTCCTTGGTGGACCCATGTCTCCGAACCCCCATGTACCTCTTCCTGGGGAATCTCTCCCTCCTAGACATCTTCCAGACCACCACCACCATCCCCCATATGCTGCAGCACCTTCTCTCAGGCAGGAGCAGCATCTCCTATGGAAGCTGCATGGCACAGCTCTACTTCTTCCTCTTGTTTGTGGGGGCAGAGGGCATTCTCCTGGCCACCATGGCATATGATTGTTATGTGACCATATGCAACCCACTGTTCTACACAATGCTCATGAGTACCAAGCTTTGTTCCACACTAGTGGCTGCCTCTTGGCTCACTGGCTCTTTCAATGCAGCTGTTCATACAGTCCTTCTGTGGTGTCAATAGACTCCGCTACTTCTACTGTGACATCCCACCCCTGTTGGCTCTGTCCTGTGGAGACGTCTCCCTCAATGTCATTGTTACAGTGGTCTCCAGCCTCTTCTTGGGCTGGGGTCCTTCCTTGTGCATCATCCTTTCATACGTGCACATTGTGTTCAGGATACTGAAGATGCAATCATCCCAGGGGAGGAGAAAGGCCTTCTCTACCTGTGCATCGCACCTCGCAGTAGTCCTGCTCTACTATGGCAGCTGCATCTTCACCTACATCAGACCTATCTCCAGCTACTCTCTGGACAAGGACAGGCTGATCTCCCCGCTGTACAACCTTGTCACCCCTATGTTAAATCCAATCATCTACACTCTGAGGAACAAGGATGTGAAGGGGGCTATCAAAAAGGTCTTTCATAGGAAACTGTTTTTCTCAGGGAGTCAAGATTACCGGCATCTACCCCCAATGCTGGGAAGGGAGTGGGATGTAGTGAATTAGAACATATGGGAACTGGTAGCCAAGACATAGCCCACATTCTAGCCTCTTCCTGAGTAGAGAGTAGTGTCTGGGGGTTAGAAAATGGGTACACTGGGGCAGGAATCCTGAGTTCTGTTCCTAGCTCGAGGTCTAGTGATTGAAGTAGGGGCTGCTGGGGGTTGTAGTCAATGACTCTTGAAGGGGAATGAGGCTGAAGGGTAAAGGTAGAGGGATAGGAGTCAGGCTTTCTGAATTCTATTAGGGGAGAGGATCTAGTGGTTAGAGCAGAGGACTGTAGCCTAAGAACAGATGAGTTCTATTCTTAGTTCTGCTAGTAATATATTGTGTGATATTAGGAAAATAATTTATGCCTTATTTTCCAGATGCAGAAACTAGATCTAACGATACTTACCCATTGCAATAAAGAGCTTTGATATCTGCAGATGAAAGCTTTTATATTGGTGGAAAGCATTGTTATTAAATATGGAGGTCAATCACTAGGCAAGTTTGAGAGAGAACTCAAGCATACACCATTAGAGTTAAATTAAATATTCATTATATAACCTTAATGGCAGGCAGTGTGTGGCCTTGAACATAGACATTGGATATGATGGTGGATTCTGCTTGTCACAATGAGTGGTCAAGGACAACAGTCAGTAATCACTCTTTTGTCACTGACCCAACCATCTATCCACTAGGTTTTGATCTGCCAAGGCACCTATGGTCATGTCTGAACCGGTTTTGAACAGGACAGAGCAATTGTGTGGCCAATCTCTTTAATTACAGTCAACTTCAGAGTATGTCACTTATCTTTGTCTAGTGTCCACTGACTTATTTTGATGGCAGGCTATTGGTTCTCTACTTGGCTGACGACACCATTAAATGGCTGGGCACATTTTTGCATACTTGGATGAACACATACTTTTAACTACAGCCTTGAAACTGTACAAAAATGATGAGTGAGTGGAACATTACTTATTACCTACTTCCATGAGAGGATGAGGCTTGGATTTTCATAAGAAGCTGAAGGATTTAGTTGCCCATCTCCCACTGAATTTCCTCATGGCCAAACTCATTCATTTCATCCTCACCCATAGCAATTCTACATTCAACAACAGTTGTCCAAACCAGGTGAACGGCCTTGGGTACTAGGATGGTGCAGTATGTCACCCTCTTCATAAACCATGTTGAATAAAAATTTCTAGACAAGTGCACCATAAAACCAATTAAATACCTGAGATACATTGATATTTTCATCTTCTGAACAGATGGTTCAAACAGCCTCACAGATTCCAGCACAAAAAACACCACCTGTTCCTTAAAATATGATATACCACATCCAGTGTAATAACAACAATGTGGGTGAAACCAGACAATCACTATGTTCTCAAATGTATTCACACAGAAAAATGATAGAAGACAAAAACACCCTATCACCTGTGGGTGAACACTTTTCACAGTTTGGTCACTCTGTCTGACCTATCAGTCCTCATCCTCATAGGAAACCTGCACAGCACTTTCAAAAGATGAGTCTGGGAGATTAAATTCATCACTCTGCTAGACACTAAAAATTATGGACTGGACAGAGACACTGAATTTATGGCTTATTCCAACAATCCGTAACCCATTAACCCTCCCTTTTTGTCCTATGACTGCAAAGGTGTTAACAAGCCACTCTGCCTTGAATGGTCTCTTCGAATATGTGCTAATTATTTATGGTAAACAATCTGTTCCACCTTGCATTTAACTGTGATGCTCAGAGTACCTTTCCCAGACGTGAAGAAGAGCACTATATAAATTTGAAATCTTGTCTTTCTCTCACTTAGAGAAGCTGGTCTGATAAAAAGTATTATTTCAGCCAACTTGTCTTTCTAAAGAGGTTTCTGCCAGACAAAGCATGTATATTCACCTACCTTCCTTGGTTCACATATAATTAAACATTGTAAACTAACACAATCGGAGCCCTGTTTGCATACATAACCACGTTGAAGTCATGAAGATAAGAAGTCATCACCCCAGGGAATAAACCCCGGGGACTGAAAATATGATTTTGGGGCTGTAAGAAAAAGGCAGAAGGACACCTCTTTATCCTGCACCTGAGGAAGTAATCAGCCAGTGCAATTACATTAATTGAAATAGGAACCCAACCTTCTCACAATTGGAAGCACTGTTAGGGACATTTAGGTGAGATAAGACTGCTAACAGTTTAAGTCTCTAAAAAAGTATGCAAGGATTTTGTTTTATATCTTACCTCCCTATTTCCATTATTATCCTTGCTCTCTGTATCTTACATTTCAGCCTTTGATAAGAACATAAGAATGGCCATACTGGGTTAGATCATAGGTACATCTAGCCCAGTATCTTGTCTTCTGACACTGGTCAATGCTAGGTGCCCCAAAGGGAATGAACAGAAGAAGTAATCATCAAGTGATCCCTCCCTTGTCACCCATTCCCAGCTTCTGGCATTCAGAGGCTAGAGACAGCTAATAAACTTATGGTTGTTTCCACTGCAAATATATCTGAGTGCTGTGATGTGATACAGGAGCTGATACTGTAGCATGAAACAAGGAGTGTGTGCACTGTCCACTTGGAGAAAGCTGACCTGGTATTTCTGTACAGGGACTGGGTATCAGAGGGGAACACTTCAAAGGGGCTCTAGGACTGGATTGCACCTGTTGTTAACCTGAAAAGCAAAGTGAAGGCTAGCCACACCAAAGACAGACCCTCCTAAGAAGCACCAGGCACAAGTTCATGTACCAGACAGGAGTATCAAATGTGACCAGTGATTCTGGGATCCTCAGCTTTCGAGTGTCCAGCTGGAGAGTCCACCTGCCCCTTCCATTTGGATGACAATGATTGACTCATAGACTTTATGGCCAGAAGGGACCATCATGATTATCTAGTCTGATATTCCACACATCGCAGTCTACAGAACCTCAGCCACCCACTCCCATTATAGACCTGTAACTCTGGCTGAATTACTGAAGACCTTAAATTGTGATTTAATGACTTCGAGATACAGAGAATCCACTGACATATAAATCAGAGATGAAAAATGCTGAGGTCTGGGGTTCTGGCTGCTGGCCCTTCTCAACCTGCCGCCAGTCTGGGGTTCTGGCTGCTGGCCCTGCTCAGCCCGCCGCCGGTCTGGGGTTCTGGCTGCTGGCCCTGCTCAGCCTGCCGCCGGTCTGGGGTTCTGGCTGCCGACCCCTTGCCAGCTGGGGTCCCAGCCATCAGCCCCTCTCAGCCCTCTGCCAACCTGGGGTTCCTGCCGCAGGCCCTGCTCAGCCCGCTGCCGGACTAGGTGAATGGAACCCTAGGCCAGGAGCAGGCTGAGCAGGCTGGCGGCTTAAGATCAACATTTAAATTTAATTTTAAATGAAGCTTCTTAAGCATTTTGTAAACCTTGTTTATTTTACCTACAACAGTAGTTTAGTTATATTATATAAAGATTTATAGAGAGAAACTTAAAAAACGTTAAAATGTATTATCGGCACGCGAAACTTTAAATTAAAGTGAATAAATGAAAACTCGGCACACCACTTCTGAAAGGTTGCTGACCCCTGCTGTAAATTATCATTTAAATCAGCTTCTGTACCAAATGAATGGAGGATAATTAATGACACATCAATTTTTAAAAAGGGCTTTGGGGTGACCCTGGCAATTACAGGCTGTAAGCCTGACTTCTGTACTGGGCAAACTGGTTGAAACTTTAGTAAAGAACAAAATTGTCAGACACATAGATGAAAATAATTTGTTGGGGAACAGTCAACATGGTTTTGTAAAGGGAAATCATGCCTCACCAATCTACAAGAGTTCTTTGAGGGGGTCAAGAAACAGGTGGACAAGGGGGATCCAGTGGATATAGTGTATTTAGATTTTCAGAAAGCTTTAGACAAGATCCCTCACCAAAGGCTATTAAGCAAAGTAAGCTGTCATGAGATAAGAGGGAAGGTCTTCTCATGGATTGGTAACTGGTTGAAAGATAGGAAATAAAAGGTAGGAATAAATGGTTAGTTTTCAGAATGAAGAGAGGTAAATAATGGTGTCCCTCATGGGTCTGTACTGGGTCCAGTCCTATTCAACATATTCATAAATGATCTGGGAAAAGGGGCAAACAGGGGGATGGCAAAATTTGCAAACGATACAAAACTACTCAAGATAGTTAAGTCCCAGGCAGACTGTGAAGAACTACAAAAGGACCTCTCAAATCTGGGTGACTGGACAACAAAATGGCAGATGAAATTCAGTGTTGATAAATGCAAAGTAATTCACATTGGAAAACATAAAATGATGGGTCTAAATTAGCTGTTACCACTCAAAAAAGAGATCTTAGAGTCATTGTGCATACTTCTCTGAAAACATCCACAGAACGTGTAGCAGCAGTCAAAAAAGTGAATAGAATGTTGTGAATTATTAAGAAAGGGATAGATAGGACAGAAAATACATTGCCTCTATATAAATCCATGGTATGCCCAAGTCTTGAGTAATGCGTGCAGATGTGATTGTCCCATCTCAAAAAAGATACCCTGGAATTGGAAAAGGTTTAGAAAAGGGCAACAAAATTATTAGAGGTATGGAGCATCTGCCATATGAGGAGAGATTAATAAAACTGGGACTTTTCAGCTTGGAAGAAAGACAACTGAAGGGGGATATGATAGAAGTCTATAAAATCCTGACTGGTATGGAGAAAGTAAATAAGGAAGTGTCATTTACTTCTTCTCATAACAGAAGAACTAGGGATCACCAAATGAAATTAACAGGCAGCAGATTTAAAACAAACATAAAGAAGTATTTTTCACACAACACACACTCAATCTGTGGAACTCCTTTCCAGAGGATGTTGTGAAGGTCAAGACTATAACAGGGTTAAAAAAAGAACTAGATAAATTCATGGAGAATAAATCCATCAATGGCTATCAGCCAGGACGGGCAGGGATGGTGTCCCTAACCTCTGTTTGCCAGAAGCTGGGAATGAGCGACAGGAAAAGGATCACTTGATGATTATCTGTTTTGTTCATTCCCTCTGGGGCACTTGGCATTGGCCACTGTTGAAAGACAGGATATTGGGCTAGATGGACCTCTGGTCTGACCCAGTATGACCGTTCATATGTTATGTTCTCACACATGGCATTGTAATGGTCATAAGCCATGACTTTGAGCAGAAAGCACTCAGTGGCCAGCAAAGAGACAAAGAAATACAGCTGTGCCATGCAGCCACCAGATAAGATCTTTCTGCTGTCAGCAGTGAAGTTGGACAACATCTCGGACACCGAGCAAGAGGTGTAGCAGATGTCCACCAAGGCCAGGTTGCTGAGGAAGAAGTGCATAGGGGTGTGGAGTGAGGGGGCGGTAAACATGGCTACAATGATTGTGGAGTTACCCAACAGTGTTAACAGGTAGATAATTAAAAACAGCCCAAAGGCAAGGATCTAGTGCTCCTGGAGGATGGAAAGTCCCAATAAAACAAATTCAGTCACAGTGCTTTAGTCGTTCATCTCTTGTGGAATAAACTTGACTTTTGGCAAACCAGTGATTAGGAAATCAAATATATTGTCTCTTTTTCTCATTTTCTTCATCTTTCATCCTCTTTTCCTTTTCCCAGTCCTCAGACTTTCTTCATCTCTTCCGCTTTCCATTCATTTTCATCTCTTTCTTTTATTACATATGTCCCAATTGTGAAGCGATTATCCTCTAGGGAAAATAGCAAGAAAAGCTAACACAACATAAAAATGTCAGCCTGTTTTCCTTTCGCTGTCTCTATCTGCCTACCTGCCAATGTCTCTCGGCTTTTATACTGGTGTCCATCACCATAATATCGGAGCTTCTCCAATCACTGAAAATGATTATTCTCTATGGAAACAAATAAATTTCAGTGAGACTTGTTCTCACAATTTATTTAGAGGCTTCTGAAAATCTCATCTCTCAGTGCTTAAATTTGGATTTGGGACTTTGAGATCCTACCTTTGAAAATGTTGTCCTTACTTATGGATTCTGCTGTACTTGACAACTAGTGGGGAGGTTAGAAAGTAAAATCAAAGTCTTACATCTATTTCACATAACCTACACTAAGGCAAAGTTACCCCTTGGGTAAGTAGCAATAACTATTCTTGATCTCAGCAAGAGTTACATTTGTTTAGACCATGGATAATGTTAGCCCTGTTATTACCACTGTCAAATAAGGGCTTTTTGTTGTTTATTTGTTTTCTTCATCTAAAAACTCTCTCCAGCTAAAGGAAAGAAAACTGGGATGTGATCAAAATGGAAGCCTTGTTTAATATTCCACATTTCAAAAGCGTTAACGGTTTCCTTCTTTTCTGAGTTTTAATACAATGTTATGAAGATACTTAATGGTGTGTTTGCCATGTCACTAAGCAGGCTGAGGTCTCTGTGTACCAACCCCCACACTTGTTTAACACTGTTTAATGTTGGACAGTGACAGAGTAATGTTAACACCTTTGACTGTTTGGGGTCATAATGAATACAATGGAGCCCATTGTGCTAGGCGCTGTACAAACACTGAACCAAAAGGCAGTTCATGCCCTGAAGAGCTTGCAATCTAAGTGTAAGATGAGAAACAGAAGGTGAATGGAACAGATAGACCAGCGCCTGTCTGTCTGGTTCTACAACATCTCTCTGGGTTATTACACTGTGCCCACCACCTGTGACTAGTGTCTCCTTAATAGATAGTTATTCCTTCATGAATTCCAAACATTCTTGTTATTCCCTCTAACCCCTTTGACCTTTATTCACACACTGTGCTTTTTCGGTTGCCTTCTTTGTCCTCTCATAGGCTCCATGTACATGTGGAGAGCCATTGGTTAGACATTTCTGAAAAGCCACATTTCCGAGTGTAACCATACCTTATTGGGACATAATGGAGGATGCCAAGTTCAGGACGAACTGCTAAGAAATAGGGCAAACAACCCAAAACTGGTGGCTATTTTTTTATAAGATGTACCAAAGCAGCCACAAAAGTAAACTCTCGTTTCACCACGCTGGCTAACAAGAAAACATAAAGGCAGTTTCCTTGAGCATTTCAGTTCCTATATCACCACCAAAAACACTGGATTCAGTGGTTCTTTACGACCAGTCTCATCAAATAATAAGTTCTTCTTATCCCAAAGGACCAGTCATACAGCCAGGTCTACATGTTACTTAGATCTTACCCCAAAATCATGCTGATGCCAATCCTTTAGTATCTAAAATCTAAAGGTTTATTCATAAAAAGAAAGAAAGGTGAGAGTTAAAATTGGTTAAAGGAATCCATTACATACAGTAATGGCAAAGTTCTTGGTTCACACTTGTAGCAGTGATGGAATAAACTGCTGGCTTAACTCAAGTCTCTGGAGTACACCCACAGCTTGGATGGGTCATTCAGTCCATTGGTCAGATCTTCAGTTTGTAGCAAAGTTCCTCCAGTGGTAAGAAGCAGGACTGAAGACAAAATAGAGAAGATGCAGCTGCCTTTTATAGTGTTTTTTCATGTGGAGAGCATCCCATTATTCTTACTGTGGAGAATGACAGTAACAAGATGGAGTTTGGAGTCACGTGGGCAAGTCCCATGTCCATGCATTTCGCCTAGTCACAGCAGGACTTTCCATTAAGTGTAGATGAGCGTCTCCCATAGTCCATTGTCAGTAAAATGTTCTTTCAATGGGCCACGCAATTTGAATAGTCCCTCCAAGATGTGCTCGCTAGTTACTCTGTGGGCGTTTGAACACATTGAAACATTTGAAATCCGAGTATAAAGTCAATACTTATAACTTCACATACAAAAATGATACATGCACACAGATAGCATAATGATAACCAGCAAAACATAACCTTTTCATAGACACCTCAGTTGACAACCTTTGTACAATATTTTCTGCAAATATGTAACAGTGGTTGCAACAATGATTTATATGGTCATGTTTTAATCAGATAACGTCACATCCAGTACCATTGCTCTATTTTTTAGGGTTTATTAGTAACCTATTTTCTCAGAGAAATAAATTCACTCTTCATCTCACTAGAGCTGAATGGCATTTTTTGACTGAACCTTTTTTTCCCACTTAAAATGCAGTTTGGGGTTGGCTATTTTGGGTTGATTTTAGGAAACTGTTTGGGGTAAATTTTTTTGGAAATGAGAGCTAGATTCACAAAACCAGTTAGAAGGTTCTGCTGGCCCTGTCTCGTGGAACCAAGAGCTCAATAGTTAGGCCACTCTCTTGCAATGTGAAAACCCAAGTTCAAATCTCCCCCGTCTTGAACAAGGATTTTGTCTCCTCCAATAAAGATGAATGTCCTGAGTCTCAAAGCTGGTCTTCACTACAAGGAGATCTATACTGTTTAGTGAACTCCTGCTAAACTGACAGCAGAGTGCGCTATGGTTGACCCCCAATCAGCCCGATGAATTCTGGAATTAATACGATTCTCCTACTAGCTACTGCTCCTGGGGCTACTTTATTATACAGTTCTGCCATCCTTGACTGCAGTTAATGGTACTTTAGTACACAAGTGACACCTCATGGACAATGCATGGAGTTAGGTGCCACGCATTGTGAATACGAGTGGAAAGTCAGGGACCCTTTCATCATATAAACTGATACATGCCTGGAAATTAATGAAGAAATAGAACTTCAGGGGCATGGGATAGAGGTAACGTGCCATTCAACATGAGTAAGGAGGTGCTACTCTGGTCCTGCAATTGGTGACTTCCTTGAAATATGTGATTAAGGGGTCCTTCAGAGAAGTTCTCATTAGAGCAGGCAAATGTACTCTTTGGTCCTGATGATTAATTAAGGGCAGGGGGTGTGCTTGTGGCTAGATGAATGAGCTAAAATGGGGGATGGGATTTATAAGCATAACAGTAAAACTCTGGTTCATATTCAGGGAGTCTATTTTCTGGGTGAAAAAATCAAAACCCACAGATTCACTCTTAGTGGAAGAAGGAGGAGACAAAATATTGAAATGATTCATAGAATTGTATTAATCAGAAAAGGCTGTGTCTGGCATTTTCAAAAGAATCCAAGAGACTTAGGCTTTGGCTATACTTGCAAGTTAGAGCGCATTAAATCAGCCCCGGGCGCCCTAACTCCTGAGGTGTCCACACTGGCAAGGCACGTAAAGCACCTGGACTCTGCAGCCGGAGTGCTCCTAGTAATCCACCTCCACGAGAAGCATAAAGCTTGCTGCGTCCCGTCTGAAATGCCCAAGTGTCAGTGTGATTGGCAGTTACAAATACCGCACTGTGATTGGCCTCTGGAAATGTCCCATAATCCCTTGAAGTCAAGTGGCCACTGTTCTCACTGTTTTGAACTCGGCTGCAGCCCTTGTGCACCAGTATTATAAAGTATAATGATTCATACCGTGGACTAGATGACTCCTGAGGTCTCTTCCAACCCTAATCTTCTATGATTCTAATCTTTAGAGTCTATCTTAATCTCAGCAAAGGAGATCCAATTCAAAGTTAAGACTGAATTCAGACCATCACATGCCTTGTTGTTTCTAGCTATTACAGCACATGGTTTTTGTTTAGATCATGCAACATTCAGTGGAGACCGCAGTACCCTACCAGAGATCATGCATTACTGCTAGATTCAAAATAATCATAGAATCTACTGGGATTTTTTTGTCACTGTAGTTCTGTAATGATGCTGCCTTTGGTGGGACACTTCTGAGAATATCCAATCAGGACAAATTGCTTAGAGCAGGGCAGTTACAGCCCAAGGCTGGGGTTTCTCCACTTTTAAGGCACACCAAATCAGCCAAACAGAGAGGACTTTAGTTTTACCCCACTGACTAACCATAAGTCATACAAGCAATTTGCTTAGAAAACTCCAGTTCCCCAGAATCACCACCGGTGCCACTTGTTATGGGGACGAATGGCTATGAAAACCAATACCCCAGTAAAAGAAAAAAGGTTCTCCTGATCGAAAAGACCAAGCCCCAGACCCAGGTCAATGTACAAGTTAGATCTTACCCACAAATCACACTGTTGCCAATTCTTTAGAATCTAAAATCTAAAGGTTTATTCATAAAAAGAAAGAAATATATGTGAGAGATAAAATTGGTTAAATGGAATCAAGTACATACAGTAATGGCAAAGTTCTTGCTTTAGGCTTGCAGCAGTGATGGAATAAACTGTAGGTTAAAATCAAGTCTCTGGAATACATCCCCAGCTGGGAAGGGTCATTCAGTCCTTTGTTCAGAGCTTGAGTTTGTAGCAAGGTTCCTCCAGAAGTAAGAAGCAGGATTGAAGACAAGATGGAGGAGGTGCAGCAGTCTTTTATAGTCTCTTGCCATATGGCTTCTGCTTTCTTTTTTCCAAAGACAAGCTATCCAGCACATGGCATGGGAAAACCTTAGAGTTCTGTCCATAGGCACATCCCTGCATGCCTTGCTGAGTCACAAGGTGTGTCTGCCTTCTCTCAATGGGTCAGTTGTATAGCTGATGGTCCTTCATGGGTGATCAAGCAGGCTAGGCAGTGCTGATGTCACATTTTCTGCAATGTCACCCAGAAGCATAGCACAAGTTTGAAATACAGACAGTATCAAGCCAATACTTATAAATTGAAATACAAAAATGATACACACATACAGATAGCATAATCATAACCAGCAAATCATAACCTTGTCATAGACACCTCATAATCTTTGTATAATATTTGCTGCAAATATATAACAGTGGTTGCAACAATAATCTATACGGTCACAGTTTATGTCAATAACATCACACCCTACTAGAGATCACAAATCACTGCTAGATTTAAAATTATTATAGAATGTAGTGGATTTCTTTTTCATTGTAATTTCCTTTTTCAAAGAAGCTTTTGCTCTCCAACTCCAGTACAGTATGTTACAGTTCTTCCACTGACATTCCTTCAGTCCTTTGATCTAATCCTTATGGATATCAGTGGGGAAACTCCAGTACGCTTATGGTTTCTCCATTGGGATTTGATCAATTCCATCTCAGTAATAGTCTTTTGGGAAACCTCTCTACAAAAAAGATAAATATGTAAGCACCTCCTACCCACCATTTTTTCCTCTTTCTTGCCTGTTTTCTGGTTTTTGTTTGTTTTTGTTTTGTTTTTACACAAAGCGTAAAACTTACTGTAGCTGTGACTCTCTGCATTTCTTTGATTTGCGGAGCTTCTTCCCAGCCGTATTCATTTTGCTGTTGTTGTCCTGCACAAGCAGAAGCCTCTGACTATTCTACACTTAAAGGAAGCAGTGGGCACAATGTGTTAAAATTTCTTTTCCCAACCAGAGCCCTCTTCTTAGGTAGAGGCAAAATATGCCGACCGAGTGGAATGCTTCACTCTCTTGGCCCAATGAAATCCAGTGTTATAGCCAAGCTTATCTGCTCTATTACCTAGAATAAAGCTGCCCCAAACCTTCCCAGTAATCCTTTCCTTGTGAATGTGGGTGATCTCAGAATTGCAAATGTGTGAAGCAATGCTAGGCTTGTGGAATACCTTTTAGATATGATCAGATGCTAATATGCTATAGCTTATGTCTAACACTAATGACTTTATCCCAATTAGGAATAAGAGCTATTATGTTCTTTCCAGGGGCTGGAGTAGGGGTGAAAACATTATTTATCATTTGTTCAAGCACATGGACATAGGTCACAAAAATAAAAAACAACTCTCTGCCTGCAAGAGTCACCTGTTTACTTGATGTACTTAGATGGACTCCATTACCATCTGATCTGAGCATCTCACAATCTTTTACGTATTCATTCTCAAAACACCCCAGTGAGATAGGGAAATACTGTTATCCCATTTTCCACAGGTGGGGAGCTGAGGGTACAGATGCTAAGTGACTTGCCCAGGGTCACACAGGAAGTCTTTGGATGAGAAGGAACTTGAAATTAAAAGACTTCAGAATTATAGGTAAATGTCCTTTTCCCTATTTTACAGCTGAGAAAATTTAATGACAAAGAAGGAAAGTAACTTGAGCAAAGCTACAGAACAAGAGATTGTATTTAATGGATTTATATCACAAGTCTGAAACATTTGAGATAATTGATAACAGTTCTTTCTTTCTTTCTTTCTTTCTTTCTTTCTTTCTTTCTTTCTTTCTTCTGAAACATAGTGTGACAAAGTTCCTCCTCTACCTTGGTGGGTCCTGCGCTTATTGGCAGATTTGCTCACCTCAGTGATCTTCCCCACAGTCTGGATCAACTCCTCCTGTGTCTGATCAGGAGTTGGGAGGTTTGGGGGGAACCCAGGCCCACCCTCTACTCCGGGTTCCAGCCCAGGGCCCTGTGGATTGCAGCTGTCTATAGTACCTCCTGTAACAGCTGCATGACAGCTACAACTCCCTGGGATACTTCCCCATGCCCTCCTCCAAACACCTTCTTTATCCTCACCACAGAATCTTCCTCCTGGTGTCTGATAATGCTTGTACTCCTTAGTCCTCCAGCAGCACACCCTCTCACTCTCAGCTCTTGTGCCTCTTGCTCCCAGCTCCTCACACACACTTCCTCTCCTCTGGCTCCTCCCCGCCTGACTGGAGTGAGCTCCTTTTTAAACTCAGGTGCCCTGATTAGCCTGCCTTGATTGGCTGCAGGTGATCTAATCAGCCTGTCTGCCTTAATTGGTTCTAGCACGTTCCTGATTACTCTAGTGCAGCCCCTGCTCTGGTCACTCAGGGAACAGAAAACTACGCATCAATAGTTTTAACTGGTTCCAAAAATTTCAGCCATTCAGGAAATCAACATTTGACCAGTTAGAAAGTCCTGCATGAAGACATGCACCTTGTGTCTTTTTCTACGGTTCATTCTAAGTCGCATTTCCACAGGAACGCAAACACCAGAGCTCCAGGCTTGCTATGGAACCAGTCTAGGTTTGTCCCATCATGACCTATTTCCCAGGGTATGGAAGCATTTTCTTGATGGCCATCTTGACATCTTTATTCCTTAGCGTGTAGACTATAGGATTGAGAGTTGGAGTCACCAGGGTGTACAAGGTGGCTATAATTTTGTCCCTGTCTAAGGAGTAGCTAGAGGCTGGCCGAATGTAGGTGTAGATGACAGTGGAGTAATAAAGAGACACCACAATGAGGTGGGAGGAGCAGGTAGAGAAGGCTTTTCTCTTCCCTTCAGCCGTTTTGATCCTCAGGATTGCCCTGACAATGAAGCAATAAGAGAGACACGTCAACAGGAAGTCCCCCATAGCTAGGAAAATGTCCGCCGTGAAGACCATAACCTCGTTTAAATACACTGAGGTGCAGGAGAGAGCCAGCAGTGATGGGATTTCACAGAAAAAGTGGTTGATAATGTTGGGCCCACAGAAGCTCAGCTGCAGCATGAGGCCAGTGTGCACCCACGTGTTGACCACAGCAATGACTATCACTAGGGAAGACAGGCCTACACATACGGTCTTGTTCATCATGATGCTGTAACGCAAAGGGTGGCAAATGGCCACATAGCGATCATAAGCCATGATGGTGAAAAGCACCATCTCAGCCCCCAAAGACCATGTGAAGAAGTAGAGCTGGACCATGCACCCACGGTACGAGAGAGATTTAGTTACAGCCACTAGATTTCCCAACATATTGGGGATGATGGTGGCAGTGCAGATAATGTCCACCACAGCCAAGTGGAAGAGGAAAAAGTACATGGGCCTGTGGAGCTTGGAGCTGGAAAGGATGGCAGCAATGATGAGTAAGTTGCCCAGCAGGGCGATGATGTAGATGGAGAGGAATAGGATGAAGAGTAGGACCTGGAGCTGGGGTTTACTGGAGAGTCCCAGCATGATGAATGTGGTCACGATGCTTTGGTTCTTCATTCCTGGAGCTCCGGAGACTGTTGTTGGTGAAGGCACTAGCTTCTGAAACTTCTCTAGGACTTGCATGGGACAACTCAGGCTGAGATATTCAAAACTTCCTATGGGGTTTAGATGTCCAATTTTCATCTCAATCCCTAGATACAGAGTTTGTTGGAAAACAGAACTTCCATTTCATGGGAAACACCAATATTTTGGCATTGTTTTTCATGCTGAATTGGGATGAAAAATTGAAATATCATTTTTCTTTATTTATTTTCTGAAAAGTTCTGAAAATTGTCAATTTTAACCTCTCTCTATATATGACTGAAAATAAACTATTGAAAAATCAAATTTTATTCTGAATCAGCCTTTTTTCCTCAGACATTAAAATGACACACAAAATAAAATTTTGTTCATAAATCAGCATGTTGATTCAAAGTTTTGATTTTGAATCAATATTCCAAAACAAAAGTTTAATTTTGTTTCAAAATGTTGATTCTAAATTAAATTTCATATTTCATGGAAAATTTCTTGAAAATCAAATCAAAATGTTCAGTTTTGATTAGGAATGCCAACTAATCACAGGTAAACCATGTGATTAACTCAAAAACAAATTAATTTGTTTAAAAATTAATCTTGATTATTTGCAGTTTTAATTGCATTGTTAAACAATAATAGTATACTGGTTTACATTTATTATAAATATTCTTGATGTTTTACTCATTTTCATATATATTGATTTCAATTACAACGCAGAATACAAAGTGTACAGTGCTCACTTTATATTTTTTTTATTACAAATATTTGCACTATAAAAAGAAATAAAAGAAATAGTATTTTTCAATTCACCTCATACAAGTCCTGTAGTGCAATCTCTTTATCGTGAAAGTGCAACTTACAAATGTAGATTTTTTGATACATAACTGCACTCAAAACCAAAACAATGTAAAACTTTAGAGCCTACAAGCCCACTCAGCCCTACTTCTTGTTCAGACAATTGCGAAGAGGAACAGGTTTGTTCACATTTACAGGAGATAATGCTGCCTGCTTGTTATTTACAATGTCACCTGAAAGTGAAAATAGGTGTTCCCATAGCACTTTTGTAGCTGGCATTGCAAGGTATTTAAGTGCCAGATATGCAAAACATTCATATGCTCTTTCATGATTTGACCATCATGCCAGAGTACATGCTTCCATGCTGATGACACTTGTTAAAATAAACAATGCATTAATTAACTTTGTGACTGAATTCCTTGGGGAAGAATTGTATGTCTCCTGCACCGTGGTTTTACCTGGATTCTGCCACATATTTCTTGTTATGGCAATCTCGGATCATGATTCAGCATATGTTGTTCGATTTTAGAACACTTTCGTTGTAGATTTAACAAAATGCAAAGCTGGTACCAATGTGAGATGTCTAAAGATAGCTACTGCACTTGACCCAAGGTTTCAGAATCTAAAGTGCCTTCCAAAATCGGAGAGGGTTGAGGTATGGAACATGCTGTCAGAAGTCTTAAAAGAGCAACATTCCAATTTGGAAACTATAGAATCCAAACCACCAAAAATTAAAATCAGTCTTCTGCTGATGGTATCTGACTCAGCTGATTAAACTGAACATTCATCAGTCTGCACTGCTTTGAATTGTTATCGAGCAGAACCTGTCACCAGCATGGAAGTATGTTCTCTAGAAAGGTGGTCAAAGTATAAAGGGGCATATGAAAGTTTAGCATATCTGGCACATAAATACCTTGCAACATTGGCTAAAACATTGTCATGCCAACACCTGTTCTCATTTTCAGGTGACATTGTAAATAAGATGGGGGCAGCATAAAAGTAAACAAACTTATTCATAGATTCATAGACTCTAGGACTGGAAGGGACCTCAAGAGGTCATCGAGTCCAGTCCCCTGCCCTCATGACAGGACCAAATATTGTGTAGACCACCCCTGATAGACATTTATCTGACCTACTCTTAAATATCTCCAGAGATGGAGATTCCACAACCTCCCCAGGCAATTTATTCCAGTGTTTAACTACCCTGACATTTAGGAACTTTTTCCTAATGTCCAACCTAAACCTTCCTTGTATCAGTTTAAGCCCATTGCTTCTTGTTCTATCATTAGAGGATAAGATGAACAAGTTTTCTCCCACCTCCTTATAACACCCTTTTAGATACCTGACAATTGCTATCATGTCCCCTCTCAGTCTTCTCTTTTCCTAACTAAACAAACCCAATTCTTTCAGCCTTCCTTCATAGGTCATGTTCTCAAGACCTTTCATCACTCTTTTTGCCCTTCTCTGGACCCTCTCCAATTTCTCCACATCCTTCTTGAAATGTGGTACCCAGAACTGGACACAATATACCAGCTGAGGCCTGACCAGCGTGGAGTAGAGCGGAAGAATTACTTCTCATGTCTTGCTCACAACACACCTGTTAATGCATCCCAGAATCACGTTTGCTTTTTTTACAAAAGCATCACACTGTTGACTCATATTTAGCTTGTGATCCACTATAACCCCTAGATCCTTTTCTGCCGTACTCCTTCCTAGACATTCTCTTCCCATTTTGTATGTGTGAAACTGATTCTTCCTTCCTAAGTGGAGCACTTTGCATTTGTCTTTGTTAAACTTCATCCTGTTTACCTCAGACTATTTCTCCAATTTGTCCAGATCATTTTGAATTATGACCCTGTCCTTCCTCCAAAGCAGTTGCAGTCCCTCCCAGTTTGGTATCATCTGCAAACTTAATAAGCGTACTTTCTATGCCAATATCTAAGTTGTTGATGGAGATATTGAACAAAGTCAGTCCCAAAACAGACCCCTGCGGAACCCCACGTGTTATAAGTTTCCAGCAGGATTGGGAACCATTAATAACTACTCTCTGAGTACGGTTATCCAGCCAGTTACGCACCCCCCTTATAGTAGCCCCATCTAAGTTGTATTTGCCCAGTTTATCGATAAGAATATCATGCGAGACCATATTCAATGCTTTATTAAAGTCAAACAAACTTGTTTTTCTGAGTGACTGGCTGAAGAAGAAATAGGACTGAGTGGGCTTGTAGACACTAAAGTTTTATATTATTTACTTTTGAGTGCTGTTATGTAAAAATAATAATATATAATGTATAATTGTATTTGTAGGTTGCACTTTGACAATTAAGAAATTGTACTACAGTACTTGTACATTTTCCAACAGGAAAATTTTTCAGCTGAAAAATTTCAAATAGCTCAACTGAGAAGACTTTGAAACTCTCCACCTTATCTTTTATGGATCAGTTAGTGAGTATGATACATGACACACACAGATCAATGAGCTACCATGCATCCAAATCCTGGATAGAACTGGGTGAAATTTTTTGACTAAAACTTTTTTTTTTTGAACTGAAAAATGCAGATTTAGGTCAACCAAAATATTATGTATATATCAGTTATTTGCACATCTTTAGCCCTAAGTCCCCTCATTTCCCATTAACTGAAATTGTGGTTAGAAGCACTCACAATTTCTTCTAACTGCAATGTTAGAGTTGATCTCGCTCTCTCTCTCTAATGTTGAAATATTTTTTGTTCTGTAGGTTTTGGGGGAAAAACTCACAATTTTTTATTGATTTTTGGGGGAGAATAAAAATAAATTATTGATTTTTGGAGAAACTGGGTTTGTTCCCTCCCATCCTCCCCTATTTTCCATAGAGAAAAATGGGGATCAAAAATTATTCTTTGTCAAATCAAAAGCAAAATCTCCCCCCAAACATTTGCTTTTTCCCCATAGAAAGTGTCAAACTCCATCACCTTAATCGGTGGTCAGTGGGAGCCAAACTCTTGACTTTTTCTGTGAGAGCCAATTAGAACCTGAACGAACAGGATGGTTTCTTCAACTGCTACTTGGAGTAGACTCATCTCCTGGGGACCTGCCACCTTAGGAGAACCCATAACACACAATGAACAGCAGGCTGCATAATCCCTTAAAGGGTTTTTAAAGTGTAGTTCTGTTCTGGAAAATGATTTGGTAATAGCGCCAGTCATTATAGCAAAAAGCTAGGGGACAGATCCAAAATTAACATAAATTAAAATATCTCTATTTAAATAATTGAAGCTACTGAATTGTACACAACATGAGGAACTGAGCCAAAATTTCTTCAACCATACCAAATCAAATGGGATATTTTCCACTCCTGTCTTTCAAAAATCTAAAGGTTTCTGCTGTTTGTATTTCCTTCTTCAGACATTCATCATACATGGGGCACATGTAAAATGTTCTAGCAGAATTCTTCATTCTAAGCACATAGAATATCTGTGGAAATGATAAATCTCTACAACTGGAATCAATACTCTGTGTGTGTGTCCATTTTACCACATGCACTATGTGCAATGAAGGCAATTTGATTTCATTTCAGATTTAAGACATTTGGAACTTCAGCGTTACGTCTATATATCTGTCTATCTATCTATCTATCTACATTGAAACTCACCAATGGGAAAATATAATTTTCAAATGTAAAGCAGAAATATTCTTCTACATAGCAGCCTGGCTGCCTCAGTACAGTACCTGGCAAAGCGGAGGGCCCTGATCTCAGTCAATTTTTGAGTGGAATCAAAGAAAGAAAAAGGAGGCAGTCTGAATTAATTTTGTTCTATACCATTATGGGCAAAATGTTTTCTAATGGAACTTAATGGCAAAATTTTCATTGACATCAATATAAGTAGCACATTTGGTTCAACTCCTTGCTTATCTACAGATTAAGTAGCTAAGACATTTGACAATCATGCAAATGCTCACATACTAGTTCTGATTGCTGCTCCTCTTCTTCAGTGTCAACTGTGTTGTTAGAGGAAGATTCTATATAGCAATCCTGGGAAACTGTTGATTAGATTAACAATAATAATCATAGGAGTAATTCCAGCTCTAGCACAGTCTGCACATCTCTAATGCATCCCTTATGCCAACTGTAATTCATCTACAGAGTGCATAGGTGCGGTTAGGCTCAGATGAGTTTCCAGCCTAATATATAGATTGACGTGGGGATATGTTTCCCCAAAGCAATTCAGAATAATCACTCCAATGCAGGCCCTGTAGGAAAAACAAATATATATATAAATAAATGTGTCTGTTTTGATTGGGTGACGATAAAAAGATGATCCAATGTTATTTTAATATTCAGCGTGTATTTTGCTTTGTGATTTCATTCTTTAAAATTATATCTGTTAATAATCATTGGCCTTTAGAGAGGCCTTTTCATCCCTAGATCTCCAACAGAGTTATTAAGGATGGTCAGTGTCATTATGCCAATTTTATTGATAGGGAAACTAATGCACACAGAGACTCGAAAGGCAAGTGAAGGAATGAGACCTAGAACAAGATCTGATGATTACTAGGTCGGTGGTTCGTGCTGTATTCACTGGATCATGCTGCCTTCCAGTGCTGGGCCAAAAGCTCAATTTTTCAAAATCACCTACTAATGTTAGGTGTCTATATTTAGAGTGAAGAACTGACACACTCATAGGGCCAGATTGTTCCAAGAGCCACAACTAGGATGACCACACAGCAAATGTGAAAAATCGGGATGAGGGTGAGGGTAAAAGGAGCCTATATAAGATAAAGACCCAAAAATTGGAACTGTCCCTATAAAATCAGGACATCTGGTCACCCTATCCACAACCCCTACTGCTCCCACTGATTTCAAGTTGTAGGTACTTAGCACTGCTGAAACACAGCCCCTAGGTAGAAACTTGATTCTATGTGAAGCTGTGTGCCATAGTGTACACTCAGCAAAATATTGATCTAGACTTCTTTGTGTCTCAGTGATTCTATTCGTAAAATGGACAAGATAACAGGGTACACCCAACGTCTCTAGACATCTGAGGAAGAAGGATGTTGCACATGTCCTAAGGAATGGTACTAAAACAATGTGGATGGCAGATTTATGTTCTGCAGCGTGAAGGTTATCATGATGATTATTAATTAGAATAATTAACGTCTCTCCCTTTTGTTTAAAGGAAACTCTCCCAAAGAAGCCCCGTGAATGCTGTCTGAATAAATCTGTAGACAGTTTAGGACACACAGTGAGCTGCCCTTTTCGTCTCAATTTTGTGTTCACTTTGAAACTCAATGTTGATGGTTTAAATACCAGTGAGGATGATGATTTTACCATGAATCAATTTTAGTAAGAAACGCAATCTCTTTTAGGACCAGGACTACAGCTTGGGGTTGGGACATAGCTTGAGTATTTCTCCTCCACATCATCATCAATATCACCTCTGCCATGACTGTAATGGTTGCAAAGTCAAAAACCTCAAAGTTAAGAAATGCCAGGTTTAAGCTTGACTGGACAACTTGATTTTTTTAAGGTTGTGACTTCTTCACGCAATGCAAAGTCAATCTGTGGGATGCATTGCCAGGGGATGTTGTGAAGGCCAAAAGTATAAATGGGTTAAAAAAAGCAACTAGATAAGTTCATGGAGGATAGGTCCATCAATGGTTATTAGCCAAAATGGTCAGGGATGCAACCCCATGCCCTGGGTGTCCCTAAACCTCTGATTTCCAGAAGCTAGAAGTGGATGATAGGAGATGGATCACTCAATAATTGTGCTATTTTGTTCATTCCCTCTGAAGTATCTCTTCACTGTCAGAAAACAGGGTAAATGGACCATTGGAAACTTTGTAGAAGTGTGGGGGAGGGGCACTGGTGCCAGAACTGGGGGATCTAGGAGGCCATGCCCCACACTTTTTAACACGGCCGTAGTTCGGGCAGCTGGTGGCTACTCCATGCCTCCTTGAGGCTTTTAGTTTGGGGGGGACGATGGCACACTTATGCCTCCCAAACCATGAGCATGTTAAAAAGTGTGTGTGGGGGGCATAGACTCCTGTCCTCTCTCCCAGTTCTGACACCTTTGGCACATGATAGATGGTGCTCATGAATGTTCAGCTATTCAATATTTCCTTTTAACTGCCTCCTTCAAAGTGTAGCCCCAGGCATTCTTAATTATTTAACCAGGCAATCAGCTTTTACATGGTGTTCTCGTCACTGATATATTAGGGCTCAACTCACCTAGGAATTTAGGTGTGGTAATTTGAACCGGGATTCACAAAGCTTGAGATAGGCACTCAGGCTCCCCATATGATGAATGAGAGAGATGGGTGCCTCAGAACATGATTCACGAAAGCCAGCACTGGTGCTCTGAGGTTCAACCCAGACCAGCAAGGGACAGTATCACTACCTGCCCTTCAACTCTGCGTGCCTTCAGAGCTATGCTGCTGTGGTTCACAGACTGGACACCCACAAGTGACAGACAAGCATGCATGTCTCGCCCTGGCTTCCGCCACCTCATTACTTTTCAAAGAGTGAACCTAACACTCTCCCAGTCCCAGATTTACCCCAAAACATGCACAAAATGTGACATCCAGTTGGCATTCCCCAAACTGTGAGTCGCTGTATTACCTCACTCAGTCACAGCAAGTAAGCTGCTGCTAAGCTGTGTGACAGAAAACTCTCCAGGACTCTGCCAGTCCAAACCTTGCTCAGCAGCTAACAATCAGTGAACCCCAGCTCCTGAGTTCTTTGGAGATGTCTCTTTGCCATGTCCAGCCTTCTCATGAAACACTCCCAGAGGTTACTAATTTTGTTGCCCCTTTAAAGACACAATATTCTGCAGCTGGTTGGCATAACTGGGGTTAGCACGCTGAACTGGTTTATAGTAAAAGTTAAACACATTTACTTAACAAATGGACATAGGATTAAGTAATACTAAGAATAAGGAATAAAGATAAAAAGGGTTACAAGCAAACCAAAGAAAAACTATGGTTCTAAATGCTAACTTGTGAATTAACAACTTGGACTTTCTTGTTCAAAGAAGGGTTCCCTTCAAAGTCACTTCTCTGGAATGACTGAACAAACTTTCTGGCCAAGATCTTCACAGATATCAAAGTGCTTGTTTCCTTTGTTCCTCCAGCTGGAGGATGACTACATAAGGTTTTCCTTTCTAGTTACATCTTTTCAAAGTTATAGAGCCTGCCTCAAGAGGTGGGAAGGCTTCCTGGGCCTGCAATCTCCACTGCCAGTTGAGATAGTTAAAGTAGCCTTCTTTCCCCACTCACTTTCCTGGTGGCTTTGTTTACCTTCCATATAAATGTGCTCCTCTTTGTCTTTGGTAACAGCTTGCTTAATTGACATTGGAGACAGGTAGACAGCTGCCTTCCCTCCAGTTTGGGAGAAGTCCATCTCTCTCTCTTTGTTTGGTCACAGACTTTAAAGCATAACATCAGTGAGTAGCCATAGTTCCTCACATTCTGTTCACACAAACATTTCACAACGATATTTACCACCAGTGTGTCATTAGCTTTTCCATTATATATTACATGGCACCTCTTCAATACAGGTTATGACAACAATGTGGTAGGTGCAGTGAATGTGTCAGGTCTGACATGAGTGACTGACTGAGGATAGGTTTCAGAGTAGTAGCCATGTTAGTCTTTATCAGAGAAAACAATGAGTTGTCCTTGTGGCACCTTAGAGACTAACAAATGTATTTGGGCATAAGCCAATGGGCCTCTCAGTCACTCCACTGAGGTTGGTGGCTCCCTGATTAAGCTAGTTAATGGAAAGGACAAGGAGACAGGTGTGTTTTTAGCCCCCATCCACTCCCAAAAGAAGGAAGAACAGCTTCCTCATATACTTTTTAGCCCAGTGGTTAGTATGGTCACTTGGGGTATGGGATACCCCTGGCTGAAGATGTACTTGAACAATCAGATGAGTGCCCCAACCTCTGGACTAGAGGAGACCCTGCTTTCAGAGCCCATCAGTAGCTGCACTTTGGATTCAATAATTAAAGAGTCACTGGGTCACAGTGGAGAGGAAGCACCAGCATGAGAATGACTCTATAGCTTGGTGGTTAGTGCCTGGACCTGTCATGTGGGAGATCCGCAATCCCCACGGTCCATTCAATCTTTAATTTTTTATCCACAGTGGAATGGCTTCAACAGCAGAGACTGAGAGACCTGTCCCATTACAGAGTATTCCTTAACCCATTGGCTAGTGTATTCTATGTGAATGCCCTAACGATGGAGCTGGAAGTTATGCAGGTGACAGACTGTTTTGGGTTAGCCTATGTGCAGGGCCAGATCCAGGAAGCAGCCTCTGAGCATGTTTACCATATTGAGCCCTGCAGGTGAGTTAGGCAGGGGAACACTTATCTTCTGCATGGATCTGGGGCTTAGGCAATTGGACACTGAGAATGGAGTAGGAGTGTGCATGTTCAGATGCAGCAATAGAGGTTCTGGGGAAATTTTACTGCCAAAACTTGGGTGCCAAGTGGACTTAGGTACTCATAATGTTTGGAAACAACTCAGCAGGGGTTTTGTGAATCCCAGGGGCCCTGATTCTGGGATTTAGGTGCCTAAAGTTGGAGCTAGGTACCTAAGTCCACTTGTAAATTTTGTCCCTATACCTTTTTAAAAATCCTACAAGATGCCTAAATACCTTCAATATCTCACACTAAGTGTTTAATGCATGTTTCAAAATCTGGACCCAGGTGCCTAACCTGCTTAGGCACTTCTGAAAATCCTACTAGAAATGGTCTAACCATAGTGTAACTCCTCATATTTTAGATGAAACCCTTCTTGAGTAGGTTCTTTTCACAAATATTTAGATCCTATCACCAAACTCCCAGTCATAATCATAGAATATCAGGGTTGGAAGGGAACTCAGGAGGTCATCCAGTCCAACCCCCTGCTCAAAGCAGGACCAATCCCCAACTAAATCATCCCAGCCAGGGCTTTGTCAAGCCTGACCTTAAAAACCTTTAAGGAAGGAGATTCCACCACCTCCCTAGGTAACCCATTCCAGTGCTTCACCGCCCTCCTAGTGAAAAAGTTTTTCCTAATATCTAACCTAAACCTCCCCCACTGCAACTTGAGACCATCACTCCTTGTTCTGTCATCTGCTACCACTGTGAACAGTCTAGTTCAATCCTCTTTGGAACCCCCTTTCAGGTAGTTGAAAGCAGCTATCAAATCCCCCCTCATTCTTCCCTTCTGCAGACTAAACAATCCCAGTTCCCTCAGCCTCTCCTCATAAATCAGGTGCTCCAGCCCCCTAATCATTTTTATTGCCCTCTGCTGGACTCTTTCCAATTTTTCCACATCCTTCTTGCAGTGTGGGGCCCAAAACTGGACACAGTACTCCAGCTGAGACCTAACCAGCATTGAGTAGAATGGTACTATCACCTCCTCTGACTTACATGCTAAGCCTCCTTTAATGCAACTCAAAATTGCATGATTTTTTGTTGCAACAGTATTGTATTGTTGACGAATGTTGAGCTTGTGATCCGTTGTACCTCCCAGATCCTTCTCAGCAATGCTGCTGCCAAGCCAGTTATCCCCCATTCTATATTTGTACATTTGGTTTTTCTTTCCTAAGTGCAGCTCCTTACATTTGTCTTTGTTAAATTTCTTTTTGTTGTCTATAGCCCAGTTCTCCAATCTGTCAAGATATGTTCTTTGACAGGCTAACAAGCCTTGTGAAAGCGGGAAGGCAGTAGATGTGATACATATAGACTTTTGTTATTGTCTCACATGACCTTCTCATAAACAAACTAGAGAAATATGGTTGAGATGTACCTATTATAAGGTGGGTGCACAATTGACTGGAGAATCGTACTCTGAGAATACTTATCAATGGTTTAAAATAGATCTGGAAGGGCATATTGAGGGGGGTCCCTCAGGGATTTGTTCTGGGTCAGGCTCTACTCAAGATCTTTATAAATGATTTGTATAATTGCATAGGGAGTACACTTATAAAGTTGTCAATGGTACCAGCCTAAGAGGGATCGTAAGGCCTTTGGAAGACAGGATTCAAAATTAAAATGATCTTCATTAACTGGAGAAATCATCTGAATTAAATAGGATGAAATTCAATGTGGACAAATGCAAAGTACTGCACTTAGGAAGGAATACTCAATCGCACAAATACAAAATGGGAAATGACTAGGAAGGAATACTGCAGAAAAGGATCTAGCAGGTGTAGTGGATCACAAACCAAATAGGAGTCAATAATATTATAGTGTTGCAAAAATCATTCTGAGATGTGTTAGCAGGAGTGTTGTAAGCCAGATATGAGAAGTAATTCTTCCTCTCTTATTCAGCACTGATAAGGCCTCAAGTGGAGTATTATGTCCAGTTCTGGGTGCCAAACTTTGGGAGAGATGTAGACAAATTGAAGAAGGTCCAGGGGAGAGCAACAGAAAAATGAATAAAGGTCTAGAAAACATGACCTACAAGGAAAGATTGAAAAAAAATGGCTTTGTTTAGTCTGGAAAAGAGAAGACAGAAGAGGGACATAATAGCAGTCTTCAGGTAGTAAACAGTTATTATAGAAAGGGAGGTGATACATTTTTCTTCTTAGGCACTGAGAATAGGACAAGAAGCAGTCAGCTTACATTACAGCAAGGGAAATGTAGCTTAGACATTGAGAAAAACGTCCTAACTGTCAGGGTAGTTAAGCACTGGAACAAATTGCCTAGGGAGGTTGTGGATTCTCCATCATTTGAGGTTTTTAGGAACAGGTTAGACAAACACCTGTCAGAGGTGGTCTAGATAATACTTAGTACTTCCCCAGTGCACGGAGGGGACAAGATTAAATAAGAATATAAAACCAGCCATACTGGGTAAATCCAAACATCCATCTAGCCCAGTACCCTGTCTTCTGACAGCAGCCAATGGCAGATGCCCCAGAGGGAATGAACAGAACAGGGTAATCAACAAGTGAGCCTTTCCCTGTTGCTCATTCCCAGCTTCTGGCAAACAGAGGCTAGGGACACCATCCCTGTCCTTCCTGGATAATAGCCACTGGTGGACCTATGTTCCATGAATTTATCTGCTTCTTTTTTTAACTTATCAAGGTCCCTTCCAAGCCTATATTTCTATGATTCTATGATAGACGTTAGTTGTACTGTTTACATAAACCACATCAGTTAGGAGTTGCAATATGATCTCAAACATCATTCATAGACCAGCAGTCTTATTAATAACCAAGATTCCACTTTCCAAACTAATTTCACAAAATAGGTTTATCGCAATATAGGACACCTTCAGTATAAAGAACTCATACAATATATACAATACAAGACATAACAGAATGATGTGTAGCGTTAGGTGGTATCAAGATACACAAAATAAATGACTTGAATCCTCTTTAAGGCATGCCAGTGTAAATCAGGCATAACTGCATTGCAATCAATGTAGCTGATTTGATATACACTGACGTTGTACTGGCATAAAACTAGTGTAAACAAAAGGGGAATCGTGTGCCAAAATTTCATTGGCCACAGACTCCAACGAGAAACTGCTGAACTTGAATTGATATGCAAACTAGATACTATCAATTTAGGCTTAAACAGCTGTGATTTCCCAGCAGATCTGAGTGTATTTGGTACCTGCAGGTCTTCTGCCAGGATCTGTGATCAGTAGTACATTAAGCCTTCTCCAATGATTTATCTAGCATAGCTGAAGCAAGGCATAACTTATTAGAAAATATTACAGAGCAACTCCTAGTGACTAACACACCATTAACAAAGAATAAAAGCCCAGCAACATTACAATCATGATTTGAATGGGAATTGAGCCATCCAGACAGCGGTGGAGACTCTTTCTGACCTCTTCAGCTTTGCAGGAAGCAAAATGTGAGCTCTCTGACCAAACCCCATCACAGAGCTGATGACATTGAGCTTCCCCATAGATGACAATGAAAAGACACTGGCATCAAGTCAGACATATCCCACTCTCCCCAAAAACAGACCACCCGAAATATCTATAACAAAGCAACTAATCAACCAAACACCCAACAAACAGAACATACAGAACAAAAAAAAGACACAAGCTTAAGACAGGTTTATTTACACAAGTCAAACCCTACAGTAACTCCATTAAGTTAAATGGAGCTAGTCTGGATTTTTTCTACTGCATAAACAGATTGCACGCTATGTTCACATGAGAACAATTGTATCCTCAGTTGGTTATATTTATAAAGAAATACTGAATAAAACTATGGTCATGGAAGAAATATGGACATTTTATTCTTGGAGAACAACCTCAATCCAATTATTTTCCATAGGGCAGCTTTGATATCCTTGTTCCTCATGCTGTAGATGATCGGATTCATCACTGGAGGTACCACAGAATAGAGAACAGCCGCCACGAGATCCACACCTGCTGGAGTGCTTGAGGTGGGTTTCATGTAGGCAAAGGTGCCAGTGGAAACAAACAAGGAGAACACAATGAGGTGAGGGAGGCAGGTGGCCAGAGCTTTATGTCGGCCCTGCTCAGAGGGGATTCTCAGCACTGTATTGAAGATCTGGACATATGACACAATTATTAAAACAAAGCAGCTTAAGGCTAAAAAGATAAGAATTACAATAGCTCGCACTTCACTGTGGTTTCAGTCAGGGCAAGCTAGCTTGAGTAGCTGGGGGATTTCACAGAAGAACTGATCCACCATGTTGCCTCCACAGAAGGTTATGGAAAATGTGCTCCCAGTGTGCAGTGCAGAACTGAGAAGACCACAGATCCAGGCACTGGCTGCCATTTGGACACAAACTCTCCTGTTCATCACCCTCTGCTAGTGCAGTGGTTTGCAGATAGCGATGTATCGGTCGTATGCCTTGATGGTGAGTAAGAAAACATCTGCTGAAGAGAATAATATGAAAAAAAAGACTTGGGCAAAGCATCCAAAATAAGAAATTGACCTGGTGTTCATGATGCAGTTGACCATGGATTTGGGGGTGATGACAGAGATAGAGCCGAGGTCCAGGATGGATAAATTTATCAGTAAGAAGTACATGGGAGTGTGAAGATGGAGGTCAAGAATTACAGCAATGATAACAAAGAGGTTCCCTGTCAGGGCTACCAGGTAAATCACTAGGAATACCACAAATTGTAGAATCTGAAGCTCCTGAACCTCAGAGAAGCCCAGGAGAAGGAATACCCACTTCATCAGATGCATATAGTGGAAATTTCCAGAGGCAGGTATAAATATGCAGGCAAGAACCAGTCTAAAGATAACAAGGCTAGTTCAGTCAGGGAGGATGAGGGCCTCTTCTAGCAGCTGAGGTGTGAACACCAAGGGAGGAGAAACTGCTTTTGTAGTTGACTAGCCATTCACAGTCTTTGTTTAATCCTTAGCTGATGGTGTCAGATTTGCAGATGAACTGAAGCTCAGCGGTTTCTCTTTGAAGTCTGGTCCAGACATTTTATTTTCTGTAGTATGGCTACGTTTAAATCTGCTATTTTGTGTCCAGAGAAGTTGAAGTGTTCTCCTACAGGTTTTTGTATATTACCATTCCTAATATCTGAATTGCATCCATTTATCCTTTTACGTAGGGACTGTCCAGTTTGGCCGATGGACGTAACAGAGGGGCATTTGCTGGCACATGATGGCATATCTAACATTGGTGGACGCACAGGTGAATGAACTGGTGATGGTGTGGCTGATCTGATTAGGTCCTGTAGTGGTGTCGCTGTTGTAGTTATGTGGGCAGAGTTGGCATTGACGTTTGTTGCATGGATTGGTTCCTGAGTTAGAGTTACTATGGTGCGGTGTGTGCTTGCGTACGGTTAGCGGGTTGTCTGTGGGCAAGGACTGCCCTGCCTCCCAAGGTCTGTGAAAGTGAGGGATCATTGTCCAGGATGGGTTGTAGATCAAGGATGATGTGTTGGAGAGGTTTTAGCTGAGGACTGTAAGTGATGGCCAGTGGAGTCCTGTTGGTTTATTTCTTGGGCTTGTCTTGCAGCAGGAGACTTCTCGGTACACATCTTGCTCTGTTGATTTGTTTCCTTATTTCCCTGCGCTATGCCGATGCCAGCTCTGCCCACATATCTACACCGGCGACACCATCACAGAACCTAACCAGATCAGCTACAACATCACCGGCTCATTCACCTGCACGTCCACCAATGTTAGATATGCCATCATGTGCCAGCACTGCCCCTCTGCTATGTCCATTGGCCAAACTGGACAGTCCCTATGTAAAAGGATAAATGGACATAAGTCAGATATTAGGAATGGCAATATATAAAAAATCTGTAGGAGAACACTTCAACTTCCCTGGACACAAAATAGCAAAAGTAAAAGTTGCCATCCTACCACAAAAAAACTTCAGGACCAGACTTCAAAGAGAAACCGCTGAGCTTCAGTTCATTTGCAAATTTGACATCATCAGCTCAGGATTAAACAAAGACTGTGAATGGCTTGCCAACTACAAAGCAGTTTCTCCTGCCTTTGTAGTCACACCTCAGCTGTTAGAAAAGGGCCTCATCCTCCTTGACTGAACTAACCTCGTTATCTCCAGACTGATTCTTCCCTGCATATTTACACCTGCTTCTGGAAATTTCCATTACATGTGTCTGATGAAGTGGGTATTCACCCAAAAAAACAAATGCTCCAATACATCTGTTAGTCTATAAGGTGCCACAGGACTCTTTGCTGCTTATAACTTGGATTAGCTACCTTTTAAATCAAGGGAGTCGGGTCAGTTTACACCATCTGAGGATGTTGCCCAAGATATGGCCTGATAAAATGCAATATGAAGAAATGGAGCAAAACAGAATCCAAATCCAACAATTCCAGCCAAGATGCTTCCCCTATTGTGATCAGCTCAAAATTTGGGCATGAAACTAACATTTTAAAAGAGCCTGATTCCTCCTTTCCCTGGAAATACAACATAGACACACCCAGCCTTCTAAGTGGTAGCTCATCTGTGACGATTCCACCCAAGGGCCACTTAGATGGCTGGTTGCTTGGTTACACATTGATTTATGCCACCAATCCCAGCTGCACGTCCATTTCTATGAGGTAGTGGGCTAGTGACATTGTTCAATTACTGCTGTGTTGATCTTTTACCTCTGTGACTTTATGTCTATGTTGTGCAGTTAGACCTCCATCTTACTATGGGTATCTTTTGTGTAACTGTTTACAGTTTTTTTTTTCTTTCCTCTTTTTGGCTGGCAGCAGCATGTGACAAAAGGTGTAGTGCTTGACTAAGAAGTTTGGAGTCTAGACACACTGACGTATCCTATGTCTTTGACAATGGTCAAGAAAGACATGTGTTGGCTGCTAGTCCTGACGCCTCTTTCAAAAGTCCTAATGTGTATAAAACATATTCTGGGCGCTGTTGCTTTTGTCGGTTATGTTTTGAACAGTGAAATCTTCAAAAAACAGTCATTTGTTTTTCAACTTCAAAATTGAAATTTTCAGCTGAATTTTTATGATTTCCGAAATGCTGGTGGAAAAAAGAAAAAAAACTGGGTTTAGGTTTTTTGGTAAAAATTCAAAATTCTCCAAGGAGGAAATAAAAATCTGAGCAGCCATTAATATGGAATTAATTAATACAATTTGAAGATTTTAATTAATTCTATTTCACATTTATGTTCTTAAATCCCCCAATGTAAAATAATAGAGAGTTCACGTTGTCCAGCCCCCAGCTTCAAGACAGGACCAAGTAAATCTAGACCCTCCCTGGCAGAGGTTTGTCCAACTTCCCTTGGCAGCCTGTTCAAACCAGGGCTTTGGAGCTGTGCTCCGGCTCCACTCCAGCTCCAGGCAAAAATCTGCAGCTCCATTGCTCCAGAGCTTCTACGTGCTCCAGCTCTGGGCTCTTCTCCAAAGCCCTGGTTTGAACGACCCATACTATCTAGCCTAAATCTCGCTTGCGGAAGGTGAAGCCCATTGCTTTCTGTTCTACCTTTAGTGGATGTGGAGAACAATTGATCACCGTCCTCTTTATAACAACCTTTAACATATTTGAAGATTTTGATCAGGTCCCCCCTTAGTCTTCCTTTTCTGAAACTAAACATGCCCAGTTTATTAATACCCAAATAAATTTAATTGAAATAGCAAACTTACTGTTCTGGACTTTGTGTAACTTGTCCCAACTTGCGTGGTGCACTCAGGGGAAGAAGTGGGGCCAGGGTGGGGATTTGGGAAAGGAGTCAGAATAGAGGCAGGGAGGGGGTGGAGACTTTGGGGAAAGGGTTGGAGTCAGGGCAAGGCCAAGGGCAGAGAGGGATCAAGCACTCAGCAGAAGGAGCAGAAGTTGGCACCTATATATACCACTGAGTAGCAGGCGATAGGACACTTGTGTCAACACTCATAAGAGGAGATGGGTTATCAGGATAAAAATGATTTTGTATAATAGGGAAATCAGACATTCAGACAGATGAGGGCTAAATAAAAGGCTAGAGAAATATAGAAAAAAATGTTGGCTACACAGCTGAAATGCCAGGGAAATAATTTTCCCGCTCAGGATTCTTGTCTGAGCTGTTGGGCAACTAAATAACGGAGAGAGGAGAATCTCAATACCTCTGGAATTAAATGGAAAATATTAGTTAAAATTTAATTTATCTTCCTCAGTTAAATTTGCTAAGTTTTCTGTGCCTTAGATACAATCAATAGAAAACATGGAGTGGGGAAATCAAGCCACCACCACCAAATTCATCCTCCTCGGATTCTGAAATCTCCCTCAACTGTAGATCTTTCTCTTCCCGCTGTTTTTAGTTAGCTACCTTGTGACGATGTCTGGGAACATCCTCACTGTTGCTCTAGGTGTGGGTGATCAACAACTTCACACCCTCATGTACTTCTTACTCGGGAACTTATCCTGCTTGGAGACCTGCTACAGCTCCACCATCCTGCCCAGGATGCTGCCCAGTCTCCTGACTGGGCACAGAACTATTTCTTTTCGGTGCTGCATTGTACAAGCGTATTTCTTTGATTGTCTGGGAGCTACAGAATGTTTCCTCCCAGCAGCTATGTCATATGATTGGTATTTAGCGATATGTAAACCCCTGCACTATGCAAACCTTATGAATAGCAGATTCTGTCTCCTGCTAGCAGCTGGCTCTTGGATAAGTGCATTTCTGGCTATTAGTATAATAGTATTGTTGGTGTCACAGTTTACTTCCTGTGGCTCCAATGAAATTAACCATTTCTTCTGTGATCTCACCCATGTTCAGTTCTCCAGAACTGACTCCTGCCTGATGGAACGTACAGCTTTCATTCACTCACCCCCATTTCTGTTAAATGTTATATTCTATGTTGCTATTATAGGCACTGTCCTGAGAATCTCATCTGCCAGATGGAAATAAAATGCCTTTTCTATCCACTTCTTTCACTTTATGGTTCTTACAGCTTTCTATGGGACTCTGGTGATTTTGTATGCCTTACCCAGAAATTATACCCTGAGGGACCAGAACAAAGTAGTCTCTATCTTCTACATGATCATGACTCCCCTGCTTAATCCCCTTCTCAGGGTCCCTTCCCCACTCTGAACTCTGGGGAACAGATGTGGAGACCCGCAGGAAAGACCCTCTAAGCTTATTTTACCAGTTTGGGTTTAAACTTTTCCAAGGCACAAGTTCCACCTTGTCCTTGATCACTGCCACCACCGAGTGATTTAAACAAACATTCAGGGAGGGCCACGTGGACCCCTACCTCCCCCAAAATATCCCCTCAAGCCCCCAAACCACATTTCCTGGAAAGGCTTGAGAATAATATCCTGAACAATTGGTTACAAAATGAGCACAGATCAAACCCCCCCCCCCCGGGTCTTAAAATAAGTTTATTTAAAAAAAAGATAAAAGAATCACCTCTGTAAAATCAAGATGGAAGACAACTTTACGGGGTAACAAAAAGATTCCAAACACAGAGGATTTAGACCAAACTTTAAAGTTACAAAACTAGAGATAAACCTCTCTCTTAGCACAAGGAAAATTCACAAGCTAAAACAAAAGATAATCTAACACATTTCTTTGCTATTACTGACTATTTCTACAATACTAGATGTTTAGTCCAGATATGGCTTATGGAGATGTATTTACCCTGCCCTGGTTCCTTTGCTGACTCAAAGAGAGCCAAAAGAAAAGACCCACCAAAAACCTGCCCCCCCTTCCCCCAGATCTGAAAAGATCTTCTCCCCTTATTGGTCCTTTTGGTCAGGTGCCAACCAGGTTATCTGAGCTTCTTACCTCTTTATAGGTAAAAGAGGAATTAACCCTTTCCAAGGTAAAGAAGGATTTTATGCTACCCTTAATTGTATGTTTATGACATCCCTGATCTACAACCTGAGACATTGGGAGGCAAAAGAGGGCCTATGAAAAGGATAAAGTAAATTTGTGCTCTGCATGAGAATGCAGACACTTTGAGCTATTTATTTAGAATAAAATGAAACTGAGAGACTCTATGATCTCATTGCAAGCAGTAGCAGCGAGGCACCTACAGACTACTGAAAGTTCCACTAAGTGCCTAAATATCTTTAATATTCTGGACTAAATATCTTTAACATATCCTAAGTTACACAAAAGTCATTGAAGTTGAATTCACCCCTATTAAAAAATAAAACTTTTGTTTACAAAAATAATTCAATTTAAAAAGCAATTATTTTACAATAAAAGTTTTTTTTAATTCATTTTTTAAATGAAACTTAACTTTTTTTTAAAAAAATAGCTTTTTTTCCCCTCCTCCTCTTCCATTTTGCCCCCTTTCTCAGTTTTTTTCAATGGCAAAATGGGAAAAGGACAAAAAATATGTGACCATTTAGGGGAAATCTTACTATGTACCTCTTATGAAAGCTTATGGATACTGGGGATTCTCCATGCTTGATTGTGTCAGACTGCAAACTTCTGTTTGATTGTAAGGCTGATCTTGACCTTCTTGCTGTCTTTTTGCCTCCACCTGGACTAACATTCCAAGTGGAGGTAGTGAAGGGCTCACAACAAAGGGTCATTAAACTTTGATGACCATGCATTCAATGGAGCACTTACTGTGATGGGATGAATAAATTCCACACTAGCTTAAGTAGAGCTGGAGAGCAATTAAGGCACCTGGTGTTTCCAGAAGGGTGTAGCAGGCTTAATTAAAGATGAGACCCAGTGAGGGGTGGCTAATATATAGGAAGCCCTTCTGGGGAGTAAGAGGGAAGAGAATGAGTCTCTAGGATTCCTGATTGTCTCTCTTAAGTAAGGAGACCGAGAGGGAGTTTAGGGCTTTGCATTCTCTTCTGAAATGGGGGCTCTGTCAGAGAGGCCAGGAGCAGTAAATTCTAGATGAAGTTTGTACCCTAGTATTGGCCCTGAAGGTGGAAGGGCAGCATGCATGAAGAGACTCCTGAAACATGCCTGGGAGAAGGATTCGAGGAAACAGCCCTGGGGGTCAGCAACTTTGGAGGAGTTGGACCTCTTGAAAAACAGACCTGTGAGGAAGCGCTCTGTAGTAGATCAGCAAATAATTTTCCACAGTCTGCGAGGGCCAATGAAGATTTTGCCAAGGATTGGGTCCACGGAGGATGGAATAATTTATGTTTCTTTGTATTTTGCTGGACTCTTTGTTTCACCCTTTGAGGGGTGGGAAGAAAGTGTCCTGGCTGGTGGGCAATTCACAGAATGAATCGACCACTAACAGGCCTGAATGGTGCCTAGTGGAAGCAAATGAGGAAAGGGCTCCGCAATAACATTCCCAGCTGCAAGGGGGAATGCATGCTGGTGAGACACCTTGTCACAGTCCCCCTGGCACAACAGCCCTGCCACTTGGGGAAAACCCACACTACAAGTCTGAACTCCAGAGGTGTGGTGTTGTCTAACAGTGAATCATCTGGTAGGGGGCATAGGCTGTGTCTGCACTACTGAGGCCTATCTATATTTGAAATTTAGATTGACCTAACTATGTCTTTCAGGGCTTTGAAAAATGTCATGCCCTGTGTGCCGTAGTTAGATTAACATAACCCCTCCCCCCAGTTTAGATGAAGCTAGATCAACAGAAGAATTATTCCATTTAGCTTGCAACTGCCTCTCTGGGTGGTGGATTAACTACACTGATGGAAAATCCCCTTCTGCCGATGAAGGAAGTATCTATATTATGGTGCTACAGCTATGCCATAGCCATCTTTGCTGAGCTCCCACGTCTACATACAGCGTATGCTGACAGAAGGAGTTTTTCTGCTGGTGTAGGAAGAGCACCTCCTGAACGATGTTACTTATGCAGACAGAAGTTCTCATCTGTCCACACAGCTATGTCTTATCAAAGGCTTTGTTGGCATAGCAATATTACTTGGGTTAAGTGCAGAGCAAGGCTTTGATCACATGATCAGTCTGACTTTGGAAGGGGTCACCTGACAAAGGGGATGGGAGGTTAGAGAGTCTCTCACCAGTTATTTGAAAAAAAGAGTAGAAAGTCTCTAACTCCAGGGGTCAGAGATAGAGTTCCCATGATTCAGAGAAGGAGCCATGAGCTGTAGGAATGGGAATCCTGGGCACCCTAAACGACTATGGCCTAAGCTCTAAGAATATCCCAGACGGTTGAGGAAACTGAGGGAGATGTTTTATTGCCCTATCCAGATCACTGTATTTCTCATGTGATCTCATGTTTAGAGATCTTTGCAAAGCCTGTGAATCTGTTTGCTTCACTTGCCCCTGGAGAAGTGAACCATAAACTCAGAGCACCTACATGCGTCCATCTCTGGGATGGGATGTGCTTGACATACTAGGGCATCTGGGGCATCAGCACTGGTCCTGGGGCCTAAGGCAACTGGACCATGTCATTCCATTGCCATGAAGGGTTAGAAAGAAGAAACCATGCTCCAGCCTGCTGAGATCCATGAAAGCTTAATATGCACGTCTGCAGTAGTGGCATAGGGGTAGGACTTTATATTTGTATTAAAGGCCATAATTTATCCTGCCAGCCACCCTTTTTGAATAGCAGAAAGGACTGACACTCTGGGGAACTGGTAGCAACGGATCTGACAGACTGCCAGTGTCTGTATTGATGTTAAGGCAGGGACAGACAAGATTAATTATGGTCACCCTTTGTTTTAGGATAAGTTGTATTATAAAAGATGGGGTCTTGTTTCCTATATGCATTATAAACTTCCCTCTAATCATTTCTTTGTTTTAAGGTTTAGTGAGTAAAAGGCAGGATCATGTATTGTGTCTATGTTAATTAGATTAGAGGAATGCTGAAGGCCCAAGCCACAGTGTGAACTGTTTTGATTACAAGATTTAATGAGGTTTCATTTCTACTGCCTTTCTTGCTCAACATAAAACAATGCTGTTTGTATAAGGTCTCTGTAAAAGACTGTTTGTGTGAATGAGGAGTGCATGCATCAGGAAAAGATAAGGTGTGATGCCAGAGAACGATGCCTATGGCTGTTTTACTGCCAGAGGGGCAGCACCCCAGAGAAAGGGGCACCGGAGTCCTGGGAGGGACATGGGGACCAGCAGTAAGGTTGATCAATGGCCTGCAGAGGGCGCTTCGCAAACTGGGTGAGCTAATTCCCGACAGAGACTAGCAGGAGGCACCGCAGAGGTGAGTCCCACATCGCTTACACTCCAATATCTTGCATCTTATAATGATGAGCCAGAGCCAAAGTCTTTGTAGTTAACAAAAAAGACTCTCAAAACATGTCTACACTGGCAACGTTAAATCTCTGCTGTGGCAGCGCTGCCACGACAACACTTTAACGTGGCCATGCAGTCGCAGCACCAGCACTGGGAGAGAGCTATCTCAACGCTGTAAAAATCTCACTTCCATGAGGGGAATAGCTACCAGCACTGGGAGCCCGGCTTCTAGCAGTGGTCCTCTGTCTACACTGCCATGTTACAGCATTGAAACTTTCTGTGCTCAGAGGTGTGTTTTTTCACACCCCGAGCAAGAAAGACGCAGCGCTGTAAAGTGCCAGTGTAGATAAGTCCTCTGTCAATGACTACAAGGGGTTTTGTGTAAGGACGCATATGGGGCAGAGGCAACAGATATTTTCTCAACATTTGATATGGGCTAGGCTCTTTGTCTTCCCTTCCCACTCTCAAAACAAACACTCGCAGATTACATTCACGTTTTACAATACAGCAATCCACCTCCCCCTTTCCCAACCCACATACACAGAATATTCCCTCACACTGTGGGAGAGGGAGCCTCTTGCTGTTTCAGCAAAGACTAGAAGGATGGGAAATAATTATGTCATCAAGCATCTAAGTAGAGATTTTCAAAGGAGCATAGAATGGTTAGCTGCCCAACTCCCTTTGATATTCAAATGTAGTTGGGCGCCTAACTCCCTTAGATTTCTTAAAAAATCACAGCCAATGTCAACAAGGAGATTTAAACTTTTTTCATGTGGCAGCTTTTAGGGTCTACTAGGCCTGTGTTTGGAGTTCCAGGTCCAGAGATCAAACTGACCTGGGAGCTTTAGCCAAGAATTTTTTAACTTGGGAGTAGTTAATTTTCTTATTACTATGAAATAGAATTGACATTGGTTCCTTTTTGGCTATTATTCTAGCAGACCTACTCATCAAATACATCAGGTGATCAGAGATTTTCATTGAGATCAGAAGTTCTTCTGCATTAATTTTCTTTGAAATGACATTCCCTTTTTTTTTATTACTTTGTCTTTTGGGTCAACAGTTCTGCTGTCTGTTATTTTCCCTTTGGAATCAGTTGTTTTCCATGACTTCCCCTTTGAGGTTACCATTGTTTTTCCTTTCCAAAAACAAAGATTAACTTTCCTCTACACAATAATTTCAAATTCCCACCAGAAGAAATATCAAGGGAGATTACGTCATCTCCTATGAAGGAGAAATTACCTACCAGGAGAGACCATCATTTCTGTGAAAGGAAATATCAACAAAATACACCAAGAAGCGCCGTAGGACCCTGACATTCAGATAGGAACCCAAAGTTCAGGTTACTGAGATAATGTAAGACTATCAATAGCAGATGAGTGGATAATGTAGTGCAAAAACTGAAAATTTATCTCAGAAATCTGAAGAAAGGGTTAGAGAGTAATAAAGCATCAGTATGAAAGGTAAATCAACAAAGTAAAAAGGAAATAATTTGACTTAGAAAAAAAAGAAATGCCTACTCAGGCATCCACCATGTCAGAAACAGTATAACTGCATGTTCAGTCCAGGAGGGAAAGTAAATAAAGTTTGATGGGGTGACAGTGCACACTATATTCTTCATAGTGATAGTATTATGTTATGATTAGAGCATAATTATGATGTATTTTGTGCAAGACAAGTCATGTAAGGTGTCATTGGAAAAGATGTGATTTGCTTAATATGATTATCCTATTTCTATGCATGTGTCATTTTTGTATATGAAGTTATGAATATGGACTATGTATCTGTATTTCAAAAGTAGTTACACCTTGGTAATTTCCACTAGGCAAGATGCTTTCAGTCTACGTGCCTGGTTGGGAAGGGCCTATTCAGGGTAATGAGCCATTAGGGAAAACAATAGACCTTAGGAGAAGCTTATCTCCCACCCGATAAGCCTTCCTGAGAACACTCCAGAGAGCCTGTAAGTAATTGTTGCTATGACTCTGCAAGGGCAGGGGACCAGACCACATGACTCTGAACTCCATCTTGGGATGTCTGTATTTTTCCACGCATTGATCCAGGCACCAAGTTTTGAAACAAAAGGTTCCCACCCTATGCTAAAGCTATAAAAGGAAGGGAGTGAAATCAACAGTTCTTCACTCTTCACACAAGAGGGCTCCTGGAAAGACCTAAGGAACCAACACTGAAGTGAGGGAAGTGCTTGAACCAGGCTAGAGGAATTTTAGCCTGTGTATGGAGACCTGAGAAATCTTAACTGCAAAGCAAATGCAGCCTGTGCCTTGAGAATCTGCAAGACCGCTGGTATCATCAGTCAGGGTTAGCAACTGCTCATTCATAGTCAATCTAACCACTGTGTTATTCTTAATTTACATTTTTGTTTATTTGCTGGTAATCTGCTTTGATCTGTTTCCTATCCCTTATTGTCACTTAAAATCTGTGTTTTGGAGTTAAACTTGTTTATAGTTTAACATAAAGCAGTGTGCCTTTAAGTGAAATATCTTGGGAAAAATCTCAGCTTGCTTAGCATAAGTGTGCATATTCCTCTTCACACTGAGGGAGAGAGGCAAACCGGGTAACAAATTCCTACTGGTCAGTGTTTTAACCAGGCCAGGGTGGTACAGCTGTGGGGTCCTAGCCTGGGGATTTTGTGGCTTCTGTACTGTTGGTTCATGCAGTGGCTGGTCAGGGAGCCTGTGTACAAATGCAGCTGGGTGTCTCCCTACCTGTGTAAAAGCTGGAGGAAATGTCGGACCAGCAGTAGGTCTGCAGATTGCCACAGCAGCACAGTGTCAGAGGGAGCCCAGACCAGTGGGTCAGAGGGCTCAGTGGAACTACAGTTCCATGTAGCACCCCAGGGGTAAGCCATCAAAAATGGGTTATAGCAAAGCAAGCTTAAGAAAGAGCAGTGCATAGCTCTCAGATTTAGAACATGAGAATGGCCATACTGCGTCAGACCAAAGTTCCATCTAGCCCATTCTCCTGTCTTTTGACAGTGGCCAATGCAAGGTGCTTCAGAGGGAACGAATGGAAGAGGTAATCAGCAAGTGATCCATCCCCTGTCACTCATTCCCTTTTTCCTGTACCATATAATTACTGGTTATTTAGTCTTTTGACTATATTTTATAATGAACCCCAATGAGTGAAGCAATTTACTATACAATTCAGCAACACTAAGCTACAATAACTATGTTGCAATCACTACAAAGAGAGAATGGTATCTGTTGGCCTGGTTTGTTCACGTCATCAGATCAATACTTCCCCACGAGTCAACTTCCCATCACCGACCAGCCCCCTACTGTATAAGTTGTCATCCTGTTAGTAGATACAAACTAGGGGCCAAACCATTCTTTACCTCACTATGGCTCACATGCTCCAACATCTTGCATCTTGTGTTATAAGCATGAGCCAGATCCAAAGTTTTTTGTAGTTAAGGGAAAGACTCTCAGTCATTGAGTACAAGAGGTTTTGTGTCAGGTCCCTTACAGGGAAAAGGCAAGAGATATTTTCCTCACGTCTGACACGGGCCAGGATCCCTGTCTCCCCTGCCAATTCAAAATAAACCATTGCAGACTGTATTCACATTTTTACAATAGAACAATCCACCTCCACCTTTCCCACCCCACATGCACAGCATATTCCCTCACATCAATGTTCCCTTTCATTTTTTCTATCCATGTGCAGAGGGAGTTTTGTTATGTGCACCAATATAGAGGTGATGTGTGCCACCAGGAAAAACTAAAACAAAAACATAGATATATATTTTTGAAAAGTTACCATAGGGTTAATTACTCCATCCAGGACAGTTTAGGCATTTTAATACTAACTAGTATTAAATTTATGTGTAAGAGAGAAATAAAATTATGCAATGCATAGACCAGTCATAAAACTGCAATAACACAAGAGCACAAATATGTGTTGGGAGGTAAGTGAATAAGAGAGACACTGTGTGTGTGTGTGTGCATGTGTGTGTGTGTGAGAGAGAGAAAGACACCGAGGGTATGTGTCAGAGACACAGAGACTGTGTGTGTGTGTGTGTCAGAGTGTATTTGCGTGTGTGAAACAGACTGTGTGTGTGTGAGACACAGTGTGTATGCGTGAGAGACACAGTGTGCGTGAGACAGAGAGAAAGAGGGAGAGACTGTGTGTGTGTGTGTCAGAGACAGAATGTCTGTGTGTGTGTGTGTGTCAGAGACACAGAGACAGTGTGTGCGTGAGCGAGAGACACAGAGACAGAGTGTGAGTGTGCTGGCTGCTGGAGAAGCCTATGAGAGACCGTACTTTGTCTTTTTAAGGTACTCCCACCACAAAGCTGAGACTGAAGCAGCTACCTGAAGCCCTCTGCTCCTGAGCCCTGTCCCCACTCTCCTGCTCTCTGGAGATGGAGTACATGGGCAGGGGAGAGTGGAGGAGAGGGATATCCAGACATCAGCATCCCCCCTGCCCTGCACAGGAAGCAGCAAGGTCCCGGGAGCCGCTTGCAAGGGGCTCCAAGGCAAAGAGCAGGAGCACTGTGGCTGCAGAGCTGTCGGGGGAAGGGTACCTGAACACATGCCACCCTGGGAGGCTCTGCTAATCAGTGCATGGCAGTTGATTCTCTCCTGCACAGTTTCACAGCCACACAGCTTAGAGGGAACACTTTATCTTTCCTCTATGCAATCCTTTCAAATTCCCACTAGCGGAACTATCAAGGGAGATTACATCACCTCATAAGAATGAGAAATTCCCAACCAGGAGAGACATTAATTTCTATGAAAGGGAATAACAACAAAATACACCAAGGAGCACTGTAGGATCCAGTAATTACTGAGATAATTGAAGATTATCAAGAGTAGAAGAGATTAGAAAATGTAGTGCAAAGACTATAATCTTCTCTCAGAAAAGCTGAAGGAAGGGTTATGGTTAGGGGGCAGGTGGCAGTAGACTGTCAGTGTGAAACGTAAAGCATTCTGTCTATATATATCTTCCTTTTTTTCTCCAGTTTTTCATTTTTCTCCAAGCACATTCTCCCTTCTGGATAAAAATGACTCTCTTATTTGTCCCTTAATGAGTTTTCATTTTTATCTAACTTTCATTTCTTTGTATGCTGTTGGATTCCGATTTCTCAGTTGCACTTGCATACATCCACATGAAGCTGATGCAATTTACCCTGGTGCACCTGAGATCAGGAAACAACCCGTGGTCTGTGTTTGGGGTTTGTTTGTGTCATTTTCTGTTTCTCAGCTGCATTTTATCAAATAGTGCAAATTTTAATTTGAATCTGCTAGGATAGAGGACAGCAGGCTAGACCTTCATACAAACCACAGCCTCATGAGTGTTTCAGTATCTGTCTTATGGGGGATATGTGTACTGCATCTGGACAGTGTAATTCCCTGTTCTGGTAAACCCACCACACACAATCTTTGATTGAGTTATTGTGCTAAAAATAGCAGCATAGCCTTGGCAACACAGACTAGCTGCCAGAGCCTAATCCCATCTGAGTTCCTAGGTATGTTCACAGGTGGCCTTCCCAAACGGCTGCATGTGCTGCTGTTTTCTCATTGCTTATTTTATTTTGCTTGCTTGATCAAAGCTAGTGCATGTACGTCTACCCAAGCTGGGAATTACACGTCCCAGCTGCAGGGGAGACATACTAGTGGTAGAACTCTAAATGTCTTTCTTTTCTACTCTATTGATTTTTTGTTATGTCTTCTAGATTTGTTGATGTGACACTGATATGATAAAGATATTTCAAAATCCCAGCCGAAAGGTATTTAAAGTTGAAGAGAGCTTAAGGGAATTAGATGGGACATTTCAATAATTCAGTAGGATTCCATGCTCTTGTTTCACCTATATTGGAAACTCAACCTCTTAAGGATAGGAGTCTTCCTCTGTTTTTTTGGCAACTTCATTTTTCCAGTGGAGAGATGCAGTGGTATGAGGTTACCTCTCCACGGTTTCTGCCAGTATAACCAACAGCACAGCCTGACTGTGTGTACTCCATCAATATTTAATGGTTTTCTGACTCTAGATACATATTATGGAGAAAGCAGAAGTAAGAAACCAAACGCCCATCGTGGAATTCATTCTCTTAGGATTTGGGAATGACCCTGAACTGCAGCCCCTTCTCTTCCTGCTGTTTCTAGTGATCTACACTGTGACCGTCGCCACAAACGTCCTCTTCGTTGTGCTAGTTGTGACTAATCAGCACCTTCACATCCCCATGTACTTTTTACTGGGGAACTTGTCGTGCCTGGAGATCTGCTACACCTCTGCCATCCTGCCCAGGCTGCTGGCCAGTCTCCTGACTGGGGACAGAACCATTTCTGTTAAGGGCTGCCTTGTGCAATTATATTTCTTTGGTATCCTGACAAATACAGAAAATCTGCTGCTCACGGCAATGTCTTATGATCGGTATTTAGCGATATGCAATCCACTCCGTTATGGTGCTCTGGTGAATGGCAGGGTTTGTTGGCAGCTTGTGGCAGGGTCCTGGATAAGTAGCTTTCTGCTCTCCACCATAGTAAATGTTTTCATTTTCCAATTAACGTTCTGTGATTCTAAAGAAATTGACCATTTCTTTTGCGATTTTTCACCCATGATAAAGCTGTCCTGTGTCGACACTCAGACTCTGGAACTGTTGACATTTGTTATCTCTGTAATAGGGACATTTGTGCCCTTTCTTCTGACTCTGACATCCTACATTTGTATCATAATCACCATCCTGAGAATCCCTTCCAGCGTCGGGAGGCAAAAGACCTTTTCCACCTGCTCCTCTCACCTCATTGTGCTTGCAACTTTGTATGTGACCGTATTAACTGTTTATGTAATTCCAGCAGCCATTGTACCCAAGGTCCTACAGAAAATCTTCTCTGTCTTCTACACAGTCCTGACTCCCATGATCAACCCTGTCATCTACAGCCTGAGAAACAAGGAGGTCAATGAGTCCCTAAGAAAATCTATTCTTAAACTAGTAGCTTAGAGAAACAGGCATAGACTGTGAAAGTATACATATATAATAAAATAGAGATGAACTGATATAGTTTCTTATGTGAGTCCAAGTCCATGAGAACAGGGTTACCCCTTTTTAACCTTATTTCAGACTTTTCTTTCTTTCTCTCTCTTTTTCTGTTCCTGTTACTCTGCTACCTTTTGAGCATTCATCTTTCATACATTTAATACACATTTCTTTTATACAAAGCTTCATACTGTAAGAAACATTCTTGATGATAATTGGGCTTTTTTCCAAACTCACGTTTCGGTAAAGCACCCTGGTTCATTCATCCGTACATGAACACTTATGTCCAAATTCTGCAAGGAGTTTACCATCTTTTGAGTGGTTCTGGGTCTCTTCCACTGCCAATGAAGCCATTGACATTCATTCTCCATTTTTTTTAGGATCCTCCTGTCAGAAGCAGATAGGTAAGGGTTAATTTTCTTTTAGTTGTAAAGGGTGAACAACGGGGGAACCAAACACCTGACCAGAGGACCAATCAGAGACCTGGATTTTTTTTAAAGTCTGGGAGGGAACTGGAAACTCGGGGGTCTTTTTTGTTTTCCTCTGCTGTGAGTAAACAAGCTTTTCTTCTAACTCCATCTTCTTTCTCTACTATCAAGTGTGGGTACAAAGGAACCAAAGTAATCGGCTGCGATGTGCTTTAATTTGTATTTACATGGGTGTTGATTTGCTGGACTGGTTTAGATTGGCTATTTTTTAAATCAGACTGGTTATTCCTATTTTCTTATAAGCCATATTCCCTGTATTGAATTTCTTAATGCAGAGTTTAGTATATGTAAGTTCTTTCTTTTTTTTATATATAAAGTTTCTTTTTAAAACTTGTGGCAGTTTCTTTTCCTAGTGAGGCAAAGGGATAGAAATTTCTGTACCAGGTATCTGTCTCCCTCACGGGAAGACAGGGAGGGGCAGGGAAGCATTACATTCTGTGTTGACTTTCCTATTGTCCCCAGGGCGGGAAGAGGCTACGGGGAAAGAGAGAAAGAATCAACTCTGTTCTCTTGTGTTTGAGGTTTTTCTCTAATTACTGCTACGAGACAAGGGAGGGGTGAATCTCCTGGTGTGTTAGCTGTGACTAGGTTTGAATGCATAGCCTCGAGGGAGGTAAATAGCTCTCTTGGTTTTGCATTAAAGGAGTTAAGTATAGCATCCCCCAGGCTCACCCAGGGAAAAGAGGGGGGAGCTGGGGATGAGAGAGGGAGACCCAGGGGTCTGGGTCCTGGGGGGGTCCCTCAGGGAAAGGTTGGGGTGACTCGGGGTGACCAGGAACCCTAAAAAATCCTGGTTGGTGGCAGCGAGATAGATCCAAGCTGGGTACAATCTTGGGGGGGGGGAATCATAGTAAGCACCCAGATTTTGGACGCTAAAGTCCAGATTTCAGACGGACGTTTACCACACCTCCATTTTCATTTATGCTTCCGAATAGGGGGTAAAAAATGTTGCCGCCACAGTGAGTAGAGAACTTTGATTGAGCAGTATTCTCTGCAGATCTGTAACTGGGTAAACAAAAAATGAAAGTCTCTGGAGGGTTGGGAGTCTCAGTGTCCTGCCATGTGAAATTTCCTTCCTGTTCATACATATTTGCAGGGTCAAGGCAACATTAAAATATCTATATTTATATCAATGGTGGTATAGAGATAAATACAGATGTTTGAAATGCAAACATAAGATTTACGGCCAAAATGTTCATAGCTCATAAGATCTGATTTTCCTCCCCCACCCAAATAAAAAGAAAGGAATGAATTAATATGAATAGGAAATGAGCACCAAAAAACACTAGGCAACTTTGCAAATCTCAGCCTAGGTATTGTCACACGGGCCTCCCTCGTCCCGGACAGAAATACACTTACACATAAAAATATTTACCACCAAAATTTGACCCAAAAAATTAATTAAAGAGCCAAATCTTACTGAGTCTCCCTGGTATTTTTGGTCTTCCTCCAAATGTTTGGGGCCTGTTTTTTACCAAAAAATATTGTCAGTCCCCTGTTCTCCTTGTAACTGGTTAGGTACCCATTGCTCTCCTGAGCACCAACCCCACCCTCGTGCTGTCCCCTGATGCAAGGCCATATGGGATGTGTGACACTATACCCCATATTCTTCATGGAGATATTGTTATAATATGAATTTGGCATAACTGAGACATGTTTTATGCAATATGGGTCTTGTGAGATCGCATTGGAAAGTTTATTACTTACTGATTCTGATTATCTAATTTGTATGTTTGTGTCTTTCTTGTAGCTGAAGCAATCCCATGATATACATAAGTGATAAAAATGCTGGGCATTTCTAATCTAGTTGAGATTCACATAGGCTTGAATCTTTACCTCATCTGAATGACTTTTGTTTTACATTGGTTTAAGTTACAGGGGAGCTGGACTATTGAATTGAGTGAATTTTTCATAGAATGAAACATTTTAAGGTCAGTGGGGACCTTTTGGGGCAATCCAATCTGTAGAATCTCAGCTAGGGGTTCCTCCATAAAACCCAGCAAGTTCAGCTGAACATGAGGATACTTTTCAAAGAGACAAAAATGATGCTATTTGAGGAAGGACTGCTAGGCAGAGATGGCGTTCACCTTTCGAGGAGGGGAAAGACCCTATTTGCACACAGACTGGCTAACCTAGTGAGGAGGGCTTTAAATTAGGCTCGATGGAGACAGGTGAGAAAAGCCCACAGGTAAGTGGGGAACATGAAGACCTGGGAGATGGGTCAGAAACAAGAAGGAGCATGGGCTATAATGGCAGTGAGAAAGGAGGGTCAGGGCAAAACTGGGAGGCAAGATCAAACCAGTATCTTAGATGCCTATATACAAATGCGAAAAGTATGGGTAATAAGCAGGAAGAACTGGAAGTTCTAATAAATAAATACAAATATGACTTTGTTGGCATCACTGAAACTTGGTGAGATAATACACATGATTGGAATGTTGGTGTGGATGGATATAGTTTGCTCAGGAAGGATAGACAGAGGAAAAAGGGAGGAGGGGTTGCCTTATATATTAAAAATGTACACACTTGGACTGAGGTGGAGATGGATGTAGGAGACGGAAGTGTTGAGAGTCTCTGGGTTAGGATAAAAGGGGTAAAAAACAAGGGTGATGTCATGCTAGGAGTCTACTACAGGCCACCTAACGAGGTGGAAGAGGTGGATGAGGCTTTTTTTAAACAACTAAGAAAATCATCCAAAGCCCAAGATTTAGTGGTGATGGGGGACTTCAACTATCCAGATATATGTTGGGAAAATAACACCGCGGGGCACAGATTATCCAATACGTTCCTGGACTGCATTTCAGACAATGTTTTATTTCAGAAGGTTGAAAAAGCTACTGGGGGGAAGCTGTTCTAGACTTGATTTTAACAAATAGGGAGGAACTCATTGAGAATTTGAAAGTAGAAGGAAGCTTGGGTGAAAGTGATCATAAAACCATAGAGTTTGCAATTCTAAGGAAGGGTAGAAGGGAGTACAGCAAAATAGAGACAATGGATTTCAGGAAGGTGGATTTTGGTAAGCTCAGAGAGCTGATAGGTAAGGTGCCATGGGAATCATGACTGAGGGGAAAAACAACTGAGGAGAGTTGGCAGTTTTTCAAAGGGACACTATTAAGGGCCCAAAAGCAAGCTATTCTGATGGGTAGGAAAGAGAGAAAATGTGGCAAAAAACCACCTTTGCTTAACCACGAGATCTTGCATGACCGCCAAAATAAAAAGGAGTCATATAAAAAATGGAAACTAGGTCAGATTACAAAGGATGAATATAGGCAAACAACACAGGAATGCAGGGGCAAGATTAGAAAGGCAAAGGTACAAAATGAACTCAAACTATCTATGGGAATAAAGGGAAACAAGAAGACTTTTTATCAATACATGAGAAGCAAGAGGAAGACCAAGGACAGGGTAGGCCCACTGCTCAGTGAGGGGGGAGAAACAGTAACAGGAAACTTGGAAATGGCAGAGATGCTTAATGATTTCTCTGTTTCGGACTTCACTGCGAAGTCTGAAGGAATGTCTAACCTAGTGAATGCTTATGCAAGGCGGTAGGTTTAGAAGATAAAATAAAAAAAGAACAAGTTAAAAATCACTTAGAAAACTTAGATGCCTCCAAGTCACCAGGCCCTGATGAAATACATCCTAGAATACTCAAGGAGCTAATAGAGGAGGTATCTGAGCCTCTAGCTATTATCTTTGGAAAGTCATGGGAGACGGGAGAGATTTCAGAAGACTGAAAAAGGGCAAATATAGTGCCCATCTCTAAAAAGGGAAATAAAAACAACCCAGGAAACTACAGACCAGTTAGTTTAACTTCTGTGCCAGGGAAGATAATGGAGCAAGTAATTAAAGAAATCATCTGCAAACACTTGGAAGGTGGTAAGGTGATAGGGAATAGCCAGCATGGATTTGTAAAGTACAAATCGTGTCAAACCAATCTGATAGCTTTCTTTGATAGGATTACGAGTCTTGTGGATAAGGGAGAAGCGGTGGATGTGGTATACCTAGACTTTAGTAAGGCATTTGATACGGTCTCGCATGATATTCTTATCGATAAACTAGACAAATACGATTTAGATGGGGCTACTATAAAGTGGATGCATAACTGGCTGGATAACCGTACTCGGAGAGCAGTTATTAATCTCTCCCAATCCTGCTGGAAAGGTATAACAAGTGGAGTTCCTCAGGGGACTGTTTTGGGACCGGCTCTGTTCAATATCTTCATCAACGACTTAGATGTTGGCATAGAAAGTACGCTTATTAAGTTTGCGGACGATACCAAACTGGGAGGGATTGCAACTGCTTTGGAGGACAGGGTGAAAATTCAAAATGATCTGGACAAATTGAAGAAATGGTCTGAGGTAAACCGAATGAAGTTCACTAAAGAGAAATGCAAAGTGCTCCACTTAGGAAGGAAGAATCAGTTTCACACATACAGAATGGGAAGAGATTGTCTAGGAAGGAGTATGGCAGAAAGAGATCTGGGGGTCATAGTGGACCACAAGCTAAATATGAGTCAACAGTGTGATACTGCAGCAAAAAAAGCAAATGTGATTCTGGGATGCATTAACAGGTGTGTTGTAAACAAGACACGAGAAGTCATTCTTCCGCTCTACTCTGCACTGTTTAGGCCTCAACTGGAGTATTGTGTCCAGTTCTGGGCACCACATTTCAAGAAAATGTGGAGAAATTGGAGAGGGTCCAGAGAAGAGCAACAAGAATGATGAAAGGTCTTGAGAACATGAGCTATGAAGGAAGGCTGAAAGAATTGGGTTTATTTAGTTTGGAAAAGAGAAGACTGAGAGGGGACATGATAGCAGTTTTCAGGTATCTAAAAGGGTGTCATCAGGAGGAGGGAGAAAACTTGTTCACCTTAGCCTCTAATGGTATAAGAAGAAGCAATGGGCTTAAACTGCAGCGAGGGAGATTTAGGTTGGACATTAGGAAAAAGTTCCTAACTGTCAGGGTAGTTAAACACTGGAATAAATTGCGTAGGAAGGTTGTGGAATCTCCATCTCTGGAGATATTTAAGAGTAGGTTAGATAAATGTCTATCAGGGATGGTCTAGACATTATTTGGTCCTGCCATGAGGGCAGGGGACTGGACTCGATGACCTCTCGAGGTCCCTTCCAGTCCTAGAGTCTATGAGTCTATGACTCTATTCCCAGATATAGTACATAGATTCCTAGACCAGAAGGGACCATTCTGATCATCTGGTCTGATCTCCTGTACAGCACATATGCATGGGGCCTCCGCGGGAGAAGGCCAAGTGGGGGTGGGCATCAGGGCAAAGCAAGGGGAATGGCCTCCAACTTAGAGGGAACTTCTGGTGCTCATGCCCAGCCTCTCCCAAAGTGAGAGTCTCACACCTCCCTCCTTCTGTTTCTCACCCACCCTGAAGAGCCAAGGTAGAAGGATAAGAGCTGGTTGCAGATTTTCTCAGGGAAGAGTTTTCAATTGTAAAGCTCTGAAATGACAGCAATTGAAACCTTCCACAGAAACATGGTGATTCCACAGAAGTTTTCAGTGGAAAACAGGATGTCTGGATGGAAGCTCCTGAACACCCCCCCCCCACATTCCCACCTGTACCCCTCACACCAAATGGGAGCTGCTCAGGTAAGTGCTCCAATCCTGAGCCCCCTCCCTCATTCTAGCTCCTGGCCAGACCCTTCACCCCTAGCCCTGTGCTCTGTGCACTCCCACCCTCAGCTCAGTGCAGAGAGAGGAAGACAATAGGCCACAACCAAGGAGAAGGTAGGTACCCATTGCATGTGGGCAGGGCCGGGACCCCAGAGCGACAGTGGGCTCAGCAGGTTCTGCAGCCAGGATCCCAGCTGGCAGAAGCCAGCAAATGGGACCCCTGAGCAGCAGTGGGCTGAGCTGTTCAGTCCACTGGCGGTCTGGGGTCCTGGCCACCAGCCCCACACAGCCTGCTGCTGGTCTGGGGTTCTGGCTTCCAGACCTTTCCCAGCTGGGGTCCCGGCCTCAGGCCCCGCTCAGCCCTCTGCCAGCCTCAGTGAACGGAGCCTCAGACCAGCAGCGGGCTGAGCAAGCCAGCTGCGTAAGATCAATATTTTAATTTAATTTTAAATGAAGCTTCTTAACCATTTGAAAACCTTGTTTATTTTACAATACAACAATAGTTTAGTAAATAATATATAGACTTATAGAGAGAGATTTCTAAAAAACATTAAAATGTATTACCGGCACTTGAAACCTTAAATTAAAGTGAATAAATGAAGACTGGACACACCACTTCTGAGACGTTGCCAACCCCTGACTCATGCTCTTAGCATGATGCCATCCGGAGGTGTCATTTTGATCCAGGTTACCCTGTACCAAGCCCTCTCATCACGTGATTTTATATCTTCTTTATTTTGTGAACTGGACCCCGGCTGATATTCTAAAGTTCGATGTTGAAACATACATGCAAATCAAGCCATTATTAACCATTCAAATGCAGTTTCAGCACCTCCAATAATTTTTCACATCATTTATCTAATGCTCATAGAATCCTGCTCCCAGAATCCTCTAGCAAAGTCAGACATACCAAGCCCATGCTTCCCACATTAATTCATATCAATGACAGCAATTCATAAAAATTTGGAACCGTCTCAACAGTTTGTGCAGATCAGTGTGTCTACATTTCCTTTCTTGCTGGCCTGTGAAGCACAGAGCAGAAGGGTTTGATTCCATCTATTGAGAACTTGAATGTCTGTTGAACAGATGTCATGGAGATAGGACAATAACTAATAATAATAATCCGCATCCGACGAAGTGGGTATTCACCCACGAAAGCTCATGCTCCAACACGTCTGTTAGTCTATAAGGTGCCACAGGACTCTTTGCTGCTTTTATTAATAATATAGTTTGAGTCTATATAGATTCATATGCTGTGCTCATCATCATAGCTGGGAATGGTTGAACAGATGTCACGGTGATGGGACAATACCTACTACTAATAATATAGTTTAATTCTATATAGATTCATATCAAATCTGTGGTGGAGGAGGAGGGATAGCTCAGTTGTTTCAGCATTGGCTTGCTAAACCCAGCATTGTGAGCTCAATCCTTGAGGGGACCTTTTAGGGATTTGGGGGGAAGTAGGGCATTGGTCCTGCTTTGAGCAGGGAGTTGAGCTAGGTGATCTCCTGAGGTCCCTTCCAACTCTGATATTCTATGATATGCCATGCTGCTCATCATCATAGGCCAGGACTGGTGAACCCTGGGAGCTGCAGGGGGCCATACCTGCATAAGGTCAACATCAGCAAAATGCCTCACAACCTGCAATCAGATTACTCTGATGGGCCGCTTGTGGGCTGCAGGTTGCCCACCACTGACCTAGCTTCTAGGTAATGCTTATTAATTTGCTATTAGTAATTATTTGATAATGGGGGGAGGCAATTAGGGATCTCAGGCAAAAATCTCTGTGGGGATTGGTCTTGCTTTGAGCAGGAGGTTGGACTAGATGACCTCCTGAGTTCCCTGCCAACCCTGATATTGTATGATTTACTTTGGTGTATAGCAGCAATATCTTGGGGGCTGGGTTCTTTTTAATATCATTTGGGATTCCATCAAGACACAGACAGCTGTCTACATGTCTTTGAAAAATGCTAGGTGTTACACAGAACACATTTGTAACACATACCAAGATTTATCAGCGAGATCAACAAACCCATTATCTCTGAAGTTAGCCAGAAAAGCAGATGGGACTATCCAGAATGAAGCAATGGTGCCTGCTAGTGCTGGCGTGTCGTTGGGTAACAGGAGGGACACGCACAAGGGTGTGGTATAAAGAATCCCACTGTCAAGCATGACTCAGAGAAGAGAAAATTTATGGGACTTAACACCAACTAGGACAGGCAAAGAGCTGCCTGGGTGGACATGGTCAGCACAGCACTGCTAAGTCTAGAGGCCCAGTCATAACTCGAGAAGTCAAGGTGCAAACACATAACAAAGGGACAGTCACTTCCCCAAGGACCTTTCAGTGTAAGTGCAAGACATAAGACAGCAAGAGGACACACCAAACACACAGAAGGATCAAAAAGAAACACAGGGAATGCAGATCAGTATAGAAAGCGTGGCCACAGCATACCAGCTACTTGACTGTCGGCAAATACGTCTGGCCAACAATTTTCCCATCCAAACTGTTTTTCACACAGAAATATGAAAGGGGGCTGCTTTTCATGGAACCTTTCCATTTTTTTTCACTGATAAACCAAACACCCCAAAACTGAACCATTGGGAGTCAGACGTCCTTCTGCAGCATCTCACGGGAGCTGCAGCTCAGCATCTCAGTCTAGCTGAATGCATTAACCCCTGGGCAATGGCTCTCTCTGTCTGACCTGACAGAGTTGGTCCACGTTGTAAAGAACAATTAGCTATTTACTGGAGCAGGGGCTTGGACCTGATTGTCCAGCCTCTGGGCATGCTGACTGGCTGGAATTCAGGCACCTATAGGGTTAGGCAGCAACTGAGCAGGGAACAAAATTTTAGAGTTAGGCACCCAAAGGGGCAGTTAAGTACCTAAATGCTTTGGGGGATCTAGCTCCCAGTGGGATTTCAAGAAGCACCTAAGGGCATGTCTACACTGCATCTGGGAACAAGTGTCCCAGTCTGGGGCCACAGACTCAGGCTAGCAGGTTGCATGCTAAAATTGGAGTGTAGACATTGTGGTGTGGGCTGGAGTTCTGAAGCCTAATGTCAAAGCATTGGCTACACAGCTTTTTTTAGTGCCCTAGCCTGATGCACATGACTGTAAGTGTGTGCATCCGGGTGGATGCCTTCCAAAATGTAGCTTGCTGTGTAGATATACACGAGTGAGTATGGCAGCTAACTCCCATTGACTTTCCTTGGGAACTAGATGCCTAACCTGATCAGGGTTTTTTTTCAGTTGGTTTGGTTTGGTTTTTTGTCAGTTACTAATGTCTAGCAGGTATGCCACTAGACAATGCTGCTATAATTAGCATTTACTGACTCTGCTTTTAGAATTCTGTTCCTAGTTCATAGACTGGAGTGGCCATGAAGACTGAATTCCACTTTCAGTTCTGGAGGGCTTGCCAGTCAGAGAGTCTGCTGGTGCTCCTGCCCATTCTGCACCTGCTTAACGGATAGACGTCTCCAGTCCCCAGGGCTCTCAAGGAAGTATTGCTTCTCCAGCACAGGCTTAGGCCACGTCTAGACTACGCGCCATATCGGCGCGTTACAATCGATTGCTCGGGGATCGATATATCGCGTCTGATCTAGACGGGATATATCGATCCCTGAGCGCGCTTAGATCGATTCCAGAACTCCACCAAGATGAACGGATTTCCGGATTCGACATGGCGAGCCGCGGACATCGATCCCGCGCGGTGAAGATGGGTGAGTAAATCGATTTTAGATATTCGATTTCAGCTACGCTATTCTCGTAGCTGAAATTGCGTATCTAAAATCGATTTTATCTCGTCGTGTAGACCTGGCCTTAGAAATAACAAACTGCTTTCGCTGGTAACACCTTTAAGGGGAAGTGCCACTTTCTCTCTTTTAGCCATGAGATCCCCACAGGCTAGAAAGGGATTTTAAGGGCTTGTCTTCCACTGTTTAATTATGCAAAGGCAGCAGCAATTGTAGAGGAGAGATTTTTTTTTCTTCCAGAGGTAGGAATAAATGGAGTTGGTTTTATTTTGTAAACACACTAAGGGATGCATGGGGAAAAGGAGACTGCATGGCTATCTGAAATTGTCTGGCCTGTGTCATGCAGGAAGTCAGTCTAATGGATCCAAATGGTTCTTTCTAGACTGAAATTCTATGGGTGAAATCCTGGCTCAGTTGAAGTTAATAAGTAAGATCTGACTAGCTGCTTCAGGATCATGGAAAGGGAAATCTAGCATCTTTTTTCAGATATCACACACACAGGCAAAACTCCAAAATAATTTGAAAAGAGTAAGCCTTGACTGAAACCCGAGGGCAATCCTCTGGATTTTGCCCAAGGGCCAGGGAGATGTATCTTACCAATTAATTCAGTACTGGTCACTAGGACATGTTGTTAGTCTGGATGTGGCCCTGAGAAAGCGATCAGTGTCAGCACTCTTTTGGAGTTGTATTGGAGAGAAAACAAATATATTAAATTGTGTTATTCCACATTCCTTCTAAACATACGGTCACTTCTCTTTCATACACACACACATATACACGTCTGGACATACAAACAGCAGCACATTTCAAACACACTTCAAAAGGAATCAATATTCAGCTTGATACATCTCATGCTTGTCTAACACGTGGACATTTCCACAAAGAAGCCCCACTGGTTCATGCCTGGAATCTCCAGTGTTCAGAATCATCTGACTTCCAGTGAAGATTGCAGAGAGTGGGCAAAATTTGCTTTTTAAATAAAAAGATTTTAATCTCTCGCCTAATTACGGTGTCAACGCTGGGAAGGATTCTCCATAGGCAGAAGCTTCTCTGATTGATTCATTTTCTTTCTCAGGTAGGCAGATAGCCTGTTCCTCTACATTATTTTACAGGTTGGAGCCTCAGTATGAATCAGATTACAACCCCCCACAATGGATTCTTTAGATCTGAGGTTCCACTGAAGGTCCATCTCTGATCGTTAAGATTCACTTATTATATGATGAAAACAAACAACTAGAAGGGGTCTAGAAAGTATGTATGAAAAAATTTGTTTCCCAATTGTCAATTTAAAAAAATCCCACTTTTTAACAAAAATTGTTTCCATTAGACAAAGTAAACTTTAGTTGAAACTGTAAAAATAGAAATACAAATGGAAACTTTGTGTTAAAACAAACAAACAATCCAATACCACAAATTCTTGGTGAAAATAATTTTTTTTTCTTTTTAAATCATACTGCTGACTGGTCATATGGGAAATACAAATTAACTGTGTATTTGTATTAGAGAGAAAGGATAACCCATAAAATATTAGATTTTTCCTGTTAATTTAATGGAACATTTTATAATAACATCCTCATACCAGTTAAGAATTATTTTTTGTTACATAACTTTTTCAATGTATTTGATTTTTTAATCCTCCGGAGAAGACTGTGATCTTTATGATTTTGTTTTCAGTGTTTGAAATATTCATGGAATATTTTTTTACCAAAAATTCTTAGGGTCAAATCTTCAGCTGTTGGGAAATATTCAGAAAGCACACTGAATTGTATCAGCTAGGGATCTGACCCATTGACCTCAGTCAATCTATGCCGGTTTAATAGCTGGGGATATGGTCTACTAGCTAGAATGCAGCCACTGCACATTGATTTACACTGGCTGAGGATATGATGCATTTATTCTAACGGGGCTATGCTGATTTACACCAGCTGGCTCCACAGATTTTGATGGAGATTTTGGCTCCTGGTCTGTCACTGATTTATGGACACAATGTTTCATGAGTGTGCCGGATGTGTTCTCTTTCGATGGGATACACAGTTCATGTGGGGTATCCATCCCCACTCTGATATGTTGAGGTCTGGTTTTTACATTATCATTCAAAAATAAATTAAGTCTCTCAAGAGCTGTGCCCAGTTTGCACTGTGCTGTAGACAACCTCTGGGACTACATATAACTCATACTTCCTCTCAGTCTGGGATTTTCAAGGCCGGAGAAGGTTAGGTGCCCCCTTCGCTGTTCTTTCCTGAGAGTTGGATGCTTAACTTCCTTGGGTTTTTTGAAAATCCCTACTTCAGTTCTGCTTCTCTTAAATAAGATTAACAGTATTCTTTCCCTACATTGTGGGGATGTGACGCTGTTAAGGATTGTCAAACACTTGGGTATTATGGGGTCTGGGGCCATGCAAGTAATGAGGTGGAGAACTTGAGCAGAAGGCAATGGAGGTACTGACCACCACTGCATCCTCTAGACTTCAGAAACTCCCAAGGACTGTGCAGCTCTTAGGCTGCATGATACAGCATGGCCAGAGGGCAGCAGGAGAGGGTTAGAAGGGAGCCTTATTCCCTGTAGAGGGAAGAAAGTTTGCTATAGATTAATTAGAGCACCTGAAGCCAATTAGAGGACCTGCAGTCAGTCACCTGATAAAAACCCCTGCTTCAGCTAGACAGGGGAGGAGTTAGAGCAGAAAGGATTGGTGTTGGAGCAGAGAACAGTTTGAAGGAAGCAGAGGAAAGAAGTGCTGCGGTGGGTTAAGAAGTCCAAGACCCTAGGTAAGGGGCACCTGGCTTGTGCAGAGGGCAGGCAGGAAGTCCCCCGCCCCCACAAGCTGTAGGGCAGGAGAGGGAAGTAGCCCAGGGGAAGGAACCGCCAGTTCAAAGTGATTCACCACTATTGTCAGAGCCCTGGGCTGGGACCTGGAGTAGAGGGTGGGACCAGGTCCCTCCCTCTCCACTCCCCTCCTCTAGGACACTAGTGGGGCATTTAATATTCCAATTCAGGGGCAAAAAATGATGCCCTGACCCCCTCCCCCAAAGAAGAGAAAGCGTGAGACCCATCATAATAGTGCTGGCAATTTGCCACAGCTGCTATGGAATTTTGAGAGGGACATCTACAAGGGTTGAAGTCAGAACTTTTCAAAATAAACGTGAGTATTTACTGGCTGAGATAAAAAACCCGAACCATCAGCTCAAAGGCTGTAGCAGACGTGCTCTCCATGTCCTCTGGCCAATAGAGAGGAAGAAAGAGTTTCATTATTTTAGCTTGGGCTACACCTTCATCTGTGTGAAGTGGCAACATTTTAGGATCTTATTGTAAATGAGGAGTGTTTAAGGTGCTCTCAGGGAGTTAGCTACCCAACTCTCGTTGGAACAATTTCCCAAGATCATGGTGGATTTTCTATCCTTGGCCATTGTCAAATCAAGATAGGCGGTTGTTGTTTTGTTTTTTTCCTAAAAGAATTGTTCTGAGGGAAGTTCTCAGCCCCCTTCCGGTCTTATATTAAATTCAGAAATGGGCCTTCTTAGAACATTCAGTCTAAAGTTTTATCTCACCCCGGTGCTAATGCTGGAGCTAGAATCAAACAACCTCTGAAATCCCCTTTAGCTTTACTGGGCAGGAGCAAAAGAGTTTGTGCTTTGGAGATCAGGGGATTCCATCTGAAGCGGAGTCATTAAAAAGTTCATGGAGCGTTTCCATTCTTTATGTGTTTCTTTGAGGCATGGAAACTCAACAGGCTTTGGAAATATCCTCCTGTGCCAACTATATTGAGGGTGGTACAAGGAAGGTATTTGACGTACGTAGAAAGAAGTGGCTATTTGACTGGCCTGTGAAGCAAAGGAAGTCTTAGGACTCCTGGGTTGGGTTCATGGCACTGGAAGAGAAAGCTGAAGAAGAAGCTAAAGCCTGAGAAAATTAGTCAGGACTTCTGGGTTCCATGCCATTTCCAGGAATGAGTGGGATCTAGTGGCTATGAAATCAGAACTCTACAAATAATTTATTAAAGCCTGAATGTGAGCATTCTTTGGGGTTACTTTCAGAAGCTCATGTATTCTTGTAGTTAATTCTGGTTTCTGCAAGTGAAGGGGATAGTGTAATGTGGGAGAGTGGGATATTTCCTATTCTATGGTAGGGCTCTTATATTTAATTGTTTGTTTATTTTGCAATGTCTTGCCTTCATCCCAGTTCAGATTAAAAATAATTTTTGAAACCTCACGAGGCTTACTGTATCTCATACGTATCAAGTTAATGAATGTATTCTGCAGGGGATAAAGCAGAAATGGTTTCAGGTTAGTGTTTAGAGTAGCGGCCTAGGTTCTGCCTAAAGTTCTAGAAGTGGAGTGGGATCTAGTGGTTAGAGAAGAGGATCAGAAATTATCTTGGGGTTGTTCAGTTCTTGCCTCTGGAAGTGCAGTTCATATTATGGTTAAAACAGGGTGCTAAGCATCACAATTCCTACATTCTGTCCCAGGTTCTGGGAGTGGAGGGGGTTCTAGTGGTTAGAGAAAGGGGTCGGGGAGTCATGAGTCCTGGGTTGTTGAGTTCTTTGCTGTGGAGTGGGTGTCATATTTAGAAGAGGTGGTGTTTGGAGTCAGGACTCTTGGGTACTATTGGCTCTGGGAGAAATTCAGAGATCTGGGGATCTGGGTTATTCTCAGCTCCATGACTGTCCCACTACATCATCTTTATCATGTGACCACGTCACCCTGTGTCTCAGTTAAATGATAAAATGATCTATCCATGAATATAAAATAGTTATGCTTGCCCATTTTTTTAAAATTCCTAGGATGAGATTTGTTAAAGTTTAGGCACCTATGTGTTTTTGAAAACCCCACTAGGCATCTATTTACATCGTTAGGCACCCAGTCTTATATCAAATGGGGGAAAAGTCAACTAAAGGGAAGCTTTGTTTTACATGTTAAGGTAGAAATATAAATAATATGTCAATGCTATTATATCCAGTTATGGTGACCAGATGTCACGATTTTCTAAGGACAGTCCCGATTTTTGGGTCTTTTTCTTATATAGGTTCTTATTACCCCCCACCCCGTGTCTGGATTTTTCACACTTCCTGTCTGGTCACCCTATATCCAGTCCTCTACAAAAGCAACATCTGAATTTATTAAGACAGGTCGTTGGTAGATTATTTAAGTAAGACATAAAAGCCATGTATGTACATAAGGAGGAGGAAAGGACCCATGAAATATTAGCCTATTTTCATTGATCTATTCAAATATTCTGTAATATGCTAATTTCAGGTGGGCAAATAATTCATAAGAATAATGGCCAACATTTTCAAACGTGATTAGTGATTGTGAGAAGTCCAATTTGAGACATCTTCTAGGGGCCTGATTTTCAGAAGGCCAATGCTCGGCACTTTCTGAAAATCAGAGCTGTTTAAGGGGTCGGAAGTTGGTCTCCCAAGAACAGAGGCATCCAAAATCACAGATCACTCTTGCAGGGATAAAATTGACTTCATGGAGATCAGGTGGATCATCCAGTGTCGAGGGTCCTAGCTTGGCAGTATCAAGAACTGGGTTCATTTCCCTCATCCTCCAGGGACTTCTTCTGTGATTTTGGGCAAGTCAATTAATTTCTTTCTTCCCCAGAGCTGTGTAAGAGGGAAAATGGTGTAAGAGGGAGCTGGCTGATGTGATTGTAGAGCCATTGGCCATTATCTTTGAAAACTCATGGCAATCAGGGGAGGTCTTGGAAAAAGGCAAATATAGTGTCCATCTTTAAAAAAGGAAAGAACGAGAATCCAGGGACCTATAGCCTCACCTCAACCTCACCTCAGTCCCCAGAAAAATCATGGACCAAGTCCACAAGGAATCCATTTTAAAGCACTTGGAGGAGAGGAAAGTATCAGAGGGGTAGCCGTGTTAGTCTGGATCTGTAAAAGCAGCAGAGAATCCTGTGGCACCTTATAGACTAACAGACGTTTTGGAGCGTGAGCTTTCGTGACGAAGTGGGTATTCACCCACGAAAGCTCACGCTCCAAAACGTCTGTTAGTCTATAAGGTGCCACAGGATTCTCTGCTGCTTTTGGAGGAGAGGAAGGTGATCAGGAACAGTCAACATGGATTTACGAAGAGCAAGTCATGCCTGACCAACCTGATTGCCTTCTGTGTTGAGATAAATGGTTCTGTGGATATGGGGAAAGTGGTGGACGTGATATACCTTGACTTTAGCAAAGCTTTTGATACGGTCTCCCGCAGTATTGTTGCCAGCAACTTAGAGAAGGATGGATTGGATGAATGGACTATAAGGTGGATAGAAGGCTGGCTAAATCATCAGGCTCAATGGGTAGTGATCAATGGCTCCATGTCTAGTTGGCAGCTGGTATCAAGTGAAGTGCCGCAGGGGTAGGTCCTAGGGATGATTTTCTTCAACATCTTCATTAATAATCTGAATGATGGGATGGACTGCACCTTCAGCATGTTTGCAGATGACACTAAACTGACTCCCCTTCAAACAGAATCCCCTGAACTCCAAAGCACAAACTCTTTTGCTTCTGCCCAGGAGAGCTAAAGGGGATTTCACAGATTCTTTGATCCTAGCTCCAGCCTTAGCACAAGGAGAAAATATAATATAAGTGGATGTTTTCTTCTGCTGTTACTCTGTGGCTCCAGATCCCCTTCTCCTGCCTGTCAGGAGAGCAAAGATCAGCTTTGAGATCACAGAAGCGATCATTTGCAGGCGGCCGACTCTGGGATGACAGAAATAGCAGCTTATAGGAGGTAACACCAGAATATGCATCATTATTGTAGGGGGAGATGCATAGAGACCATGCTGACAAGGAAGGCGAGATGTACTTGCAGAGATAACATTTTTTAATGATAGATCTTTTTTTCTATTCTAAAGGGGTTTATAGGTATTCGCTGGAGATTTCAGAGGAGCTTAATCAGTTAGGAAGATAACAGCCCACAGACCCACTACTGCCATCACTGTCTGAGACCTTCACGTGACTAGTTCAGTGTCACTCATCTTCTCCTATGGCAAGGGTTCTAAGCTGCTAAGACCTAAAATGCATTTTTCTCTGGGGGAGGTTGGAGATAGGAAGTGGACCAGAGAAGTTTCCAGATCTGCAGATAAAACCAGAGTGAAATTCCCACCATGGATTTCTTTCAATTAGAATCTTTTATGCTTTTAAGCTTTTGAATAACATTAGACTGGAATTTTCTCAGAAGGCCCATTTCAGAATTTTACGTTCTAAGACCAGAAGAGGCCAGATAATTCCTTTAAAATAATTTCTCTTCTTTTTCTAAAAAATCTATCTTGATTTAAAAACTGTCAGTGATGGAGAATCCACCACAACCTTGGTAAGTTGTTCCAATGCAGCTGGGCATCTAATTTCCTGAAAGTTGAGAGCAGTTCCCATTTACACTAAGGTCCTAAAATGCTTAAAGGTGACTTACTTCACAACAGATCAAGGTGTAGCCCACGCTGAGCTAATGAGGCGCCTCTCTACTGGCTAGAGCACATACAGAGTACATCTGCTACAGGCTTTTAACTAATGGCTCTGGTCTTTCATCTCACTCAGTGAGACACTGATGTGTTTCTATTGAAACTTTCACAGCAGCCTAAGAGATGCAGCAGCCTCTGGAGTCTCTGAAGTCTAGATGAGGGAGTGATGGACAATGCCCCTACCTTCATTCGTTTCCACCCAAGTTCTTCACCTAATTACTTGCCATGGCCACAATCATCACGGTGCCCATGTGCCTGACAATCCTTAATCGATTAACCTCCCCAGACTCTTGCAATGTAGGGAAACTATTGCTAATCCCAATTAAATCCCAAGAGGAGGAGCAGAGGCAGGGATTGTCAAAGGACCTGAGGAGTTTAAGCATCCAGCTCCCAGTAATGATCAGCAGAGGTGAATACCTAACCTTCTTCTGCCTTGAAAATCCCAGATAGAGAAGAGGTATCAGTTATCTGCAGTCACAGAAGTTGTCTGTTGCAGAGCAGAAACTTAACCCAGCTCGCAAGCATCTAGTGCTCTACGTTCAAAGCCATCCTCTCCAACTACTCACACCCCAATCTGAAACCATACTTTATGATCAAGGTTTTTAGAGCCGATTGACATCCTTTGCAAGACATATCAACAGACTGCAAATGGGAAAATCTGTTTTGGGGGGCTTTTTTAACACAAATGTTTCAATTTTTCATCTGAAAATATCAATCAAAATTAAGCTTTTCCTTCTATTTAAACAACATTTTCTTTTGAAAAGAATATCACTATAAAATAAAATGGTTGATTGGAATCAAAATATTTAATGGGAAAATTGTTTTTTTTCAATTATGTCTTTTCACTTTTTCATGAGAAATTTTCAAAAGAAAATGAAGCTTTTCATTTCACCTGGATACAAAATTTTCACTTCTTACTCTTTGCATGGTAAATTGTGAGAGAAAGGCAAACTTTCTCCCACTTTTCGTACTTTCCTTTCCACAATTTTAGGGTGGAAAAGTGGGATAGACTTCGGTAAAAAAAAAGAGGTTAAAAAAATGAGACTGAAAATCCAAAGCCTAAACATTGAAAAAAAAATTGGGAGGTCTAGAGCATCAAAGTTGCAGATGGATGAGTGGACACTGTAAGGAACAGGGATACTTTTGTGGAGCAAACCACTCCCTTTCACTTCCAGGAGTGAAGAGGGTCTGCTGAATCAGGATTCTCCTGAATTCAGCTGAGTACATGGTGTTTAATTGAGAAAAAATAAGAAATTTCCCAAACGAAGTTTGTTTGCTAACTTGGATTTAAGAATAATGTAATATCAGTCATTTAAACTATGTCTACATTACCTCCTGGATAGACGCTCCAGAGATCAATGCACAGAGGGCAATTTAGTGGATCTACTGCCAAATCGACTGCAGATCACTTTCCAGTCAACTCTGGTACTCCACCCCACACGAGAAAATTAAGGTAAGTTGATGAGAGAGTGTCAATCTAAGCTACGTTGACTCCAGCTACGTTATTCACGTACCTGGAGTTGCGTAATGTAGATCAACTTACTGCAGTAGAGTACACGTAGCCTTAGAGGGAGACATGGGGAGAATTACAAAAAGGACATAATTATTATTGTTATTTCTGTTTAATTGCAGATATATTTTAAGTCCATGAAATGGACCAGCAGAATCTCACTACAACAGTGACTGAATTTGTGCTCCTGGGACTCACCCAGAGTCCTGAGCTAGAGTATTTTTTCTTCATTGCCTTCTTCATAGTATATGTGACCACTTGGTTAGGAAATTTAACTATCATCATCACGGTGATCTCTGACCACAGACTCCACACCCCTATGTACTTCCTGCTGGCCAACCTGGCTTTCCTAGATGTGAGTGACTCATCTGTCAGTACTCCCAGATTGCTGTTGTGTCTCCTCTCCCAGTGTAAAACCATCTCATTCAATGACTGTCTCCTCCAGATCTTCTTCTTCCACTTCATAGGGGGTGCAATGGTATTTTTCCTTGTGGGGATGGCAGTCGATCGGTATGTGGCCATCTATAAACCACTGAGATACTTGATTATCATGAATCGGAGTGTGTGCGTGGGGATAGTGGCACTGGCATGGTTGGGTGGATTTGCTCACTCTGCTGTTCAAATTGGACTGCTCCTCCAGCTACCGTTCTGTGGGCCGAACGTCCTGGACAATTTTTACTGTGATGTCCCACAGGTCATCAAACTGGTCTGCACTGACACCCATGTGATCGAGCTGCAGATGGTCTTCAATAGTGGAGTGCTCCTTCTAATTGTATTCATAATTCTGCTAATTTCCTATATCATCATCTTAGTCCAGATCAGGTCACATGTCACAGATGGGAAGTGCAAGGCTCTGTCGACCTGTGGAACCCAGATTACCGTGGTGTGTTTAATATTCATACCCACCATTTTCATCTATGCTCGGCCCTTCAAGAAGTTTGCCCTGGACAAAGTGGTGTCTGTCATTTACACAGTAATCACCCCAATGCTGAACTCAATGATCTACACGCTGAGAAATGCGGAGATGAAGAAGGCCATCAAGAGACTGATGAGCAGATTCCTATTCTCATGCAGGAAACTAAAAACATAATTTATTTTTGAATGATCATTTATCTTAGAAACTAGACCATATCAGAGAGGGGATAGATACGTCACATGAATTGTGTATCCTATTGAAAGGGATCACATCCTGCACACTTGTGAAATATGTGCACAAATAAGTTACGGAACAAGGGCAATAATCTCCATTGAAATCCGTGGAGCCTGTTGGTGCAAATCAACATAGCTCCTTTGGAGTAAATAGATCATAACCCCAGCTGGTGTAAATCAATGTACAGTAGTTGCTGTGACAAAGAGGGTTTTTTCATCTTGTTATGTTGCATGTAAGTCACACTGTCCTACACTAATACTGTGTGTACCTCAGTTTGCCTGTGTATTGCACCAATGTCTAGGTGGTGGGAATTGGACATGTGAGTTTTGCAGAGTCCCTCAGGGCAGGTGACGCTTCTCATCTGTCTGCATGTAAGCGATGGCCGTTGCCCTTCATAACCTGAAATCCAGGAGGGGGATGAGACCAGGTGTCATTTTCCCCAGGAAGCAGGACAAAGCCCAGGGGAGGAGCAACGAGCATGCTGGAGGCCAGGCAGTGGGGTCCAGGGCAATCTGCAGTGTGGGACTGGAAGCGGGGGAGTCCAGGGCATCTGTCCCGAGACTCCCCAAGATGGACTTGTCTGAAAGCCACTGATTTCTGTGCTCACAAATTCTGTTCTCTCGACTAATAAACCTTCCATTTTACAATGCTGGTTGAGTCACAGCTGACTGCAGAGTTGGGGTGCAGGGCCCTCTAGCTTTCCTAGGAGCCCCACCTAAGTGGACTTGCTGCAGGAAGCGCACGGTGTGGAAGGGGATCCAGGATGGTCGAAGCTGTGTAAGCTTCTTGTCCTGGTGACAGTTTTCTCAGAGAGAGGAGGCACACTACTCCAGAGTCCTGACTGGTTTCATATGGAGTAGTTCCAGAGCATCGGACCGGTGACTCCATGACAGATGAATTGGAGCCAGTAGATCATATCCCCAGCTGTAAACCTGCATAGTTCCACTGGAGTCAATGGGTCAGATCCCCAGATGATGCAATTCAGTGTGCTCTCTGAATATTTTCCAACAGTGGAGGATTTGACCCTGAGAAGCTTTGGTAAAAAAATATTCTATGAATAGTTCAAATACTGAAAATAAAATCGTAGTTTTCTCAGGAGAAAAAAAAATTCAAATAAATTGAAAAAAAAGTAATTTAAATAATTCTTAACTGGTAGGAGTATTTTATTATAACATGTTCTACTAAATTAACCAACATATTCTATTACTTTATGTCTTATCCTTTTTTCTCTTGTACAATTAGACAGCTTATTTATATTTCCCACATGACAAATCAGGAGTCTGATTTCACAAAATTCATTGATACTTTTACCAAGAATTAGTGAGATTGGAGTGTTTGTTTGTTTTAACACAAAGCTTCCATTTCTATTTCTATCTTTACAGGTTCACCTAAAGTTGTCTTTGATTATCTAATCCTGATGTAAAGGTGTATTTATAATAAAGCAGGGCAATCTTTCTTTTTTTAGTTGAAAAGGTTTTTGTTAATATGTTTTTCTTTTAATTGACAATTGGTAAATAAAAATGTTCATACTTTTCCAGATTTTCAGAGAGAAAAAATGAAAAAAAAATCTCTCATTTACTTGTTTGTTAGGTTTTATTCCACCCCCCCCCCCCATTTTTCTCCTTCTGTACTGCCCTGTTGCTTAGAAAAAGAGGAGAAAGCAAAAAAGAGAAAATGAGGAGAGAAGTAGGAGAAAAAAGGAAAACTGACAGAAACAAAAAAATAATAGTTTTAGATAGAAGTGTCATTAATACTACTACCACAAATAACTACTTTCCAAAACATTTGCAATGAAATGTTTTTGAAATTGTTCAGTAATTCTCTGATTTTTTTTTTCTTTTCCAATCAGCTCAAAACGTAGAACTTTAAGTAGTTAAAATGCAGCTCCACTGTAAAATCTAATTAAATAACAAAAGACCCCTTTGTAATCCACAGTTCTGCAATCCAAGGGTGTCGGAGTTGGATTGTCAGAGTCAAAATAATTTTGAGTTCTGACCCCTGCTAATCCAGCAGTACAGAGATACATCCATGCAGCCCACGAACACAAAATATCTCATCACAAGTTCCCTCCCTTCAGCTTTTCCCCAACTTCCTATTTCATAGATCCTCTTTGCAGCATGCCCTAAAATTCAGCGGGGTTGCTTTGAAGACTTCTCTATTAAATAGGTCTTTTGTGGATGTTAAGACCAGAAGGGACCACTGTGAACACTAAGCCTGACCTCTGGCATAACACAAGCCAGCTCATTGCATCCATGATAACATGAGGCTGAGCTACTATTATTTATTGTAGCGTGAAGTAGCCCAAGTCATGTAGCAGAACCCTGCTGTGCGAGGTGTAGAAAATATCTTTTAGAAAGATGTCACATCTTGATGTAAAGACTCCAAAAATAGAAGAAATTTACTACACACCTCGGTGAATTGCTCTAATATTTAATTACATGCACTAATTACATAGGAGGTTTAGGTTCGATATTAGGAAAAACTTTTTCACTAGGAGGGCGGTGATGCACTGGAATGGGTTACCTAGGGAGGTGGTGGAGTTTCCTTCCTTAGAGGTTTTAAGGTCAGTCTTGACAAAGCCCTGGCTGGGATGATTTGGCTGGGGATTGGTTCTGCTTTGGGCAGGGGTTTGGACTAGATGACCTCCTGAGGTCCCTTCCAAACCTGACGTTCTATGATTCTATGATTTAAACTTGTGCCCTATTTCTATCCTGAATGTATCTAGCTTCAACTTATAGCCATTGGATCTTATTATTCCTTTATCTGCTGAAGAGCCCTCTACTATCAGAAACTATCTTCCCAGCAGCCCATGAACATGTCACCTCTTACCGTTCTCTAGGATAAGCTAAACAGGTTATGTTTCCTGGCTCTTCTCTGACCCCTCTTCATGTTTCACTGTCCTTTTTGAGGTATGAAGGCCACAAATATACATAGTATCCCAGTAAAATTTTCCAATGAACTATTTACATTGAACCCAGTAGCTTCATCATCATCAAAAGATGAAAGGGAGAAGGAGGAAGATGATGAAAAGGTAGCAGAGGGGAAAGAAGAAGTATCACGTGTCCCTTGGCTAGACTTAACTCAGCTATAAGGTGGGCGGGATAGCTCAGTGTTTTGAGCATTGGCCTGCTAAACCCAGGATTGTGAGCTCAATCTTTGAGGGAGCCATTTGGGGAACTGGGCTAAAAATCTGGGGATTGGTCCTGCTTTGAGCAGGGGGTTGGACTAGATGATCTCCTGAGTTCGCTTCTAACCCTATGATTCTATGAGTGATTCCTAGTTGAGAAGAAGCCAAATGCAAGCTTCAGGTCTAAGACTAGTTCCAGCACAAGGGATTGTCCCTGCTAGTCAAAAGTAGTGCCACAAATTCTGTCCTGCTTTTCACCCTATGCCATGCCAAAGAAGTTTCACTTGAAATGGAGTGAGAGTCATTCCTTTATACTCTTAGTTCTTCCTTAATTCCATCTGTTTAGAAGGCAAGTCAGCTCAGATTCTGGGGCTTACCTCTGAGAAAGAGACCATTGCCTCAGTTTTCTAAGGACTTCTTTGTGTCTCAAACTGGAGTTTTTCAGCTGTCTTCCCCCTGCCCAGGAAGACTCATCAGTGGAAGCTCACAGATGCGTCCTCTGAGGACTAAGGTATTAGATCAGAGTGGCCCTTTTGGCAAGTATGAGGCTCTAGGCAGAGCCCTGACAGGAAGCAGTCCTTGTGGTGAAGATAAACAAGGGCCATTATTCTTAGAGCTGGTTGGGAACTGGAATTTCCAGCCCTTGGGAGAGATATTTCCAAAAAATTCCATTGAAGAAGAACCAAAATAGATGTTCGTTGAAGTTTCAAGCCACACTGTCCAAGTCTCCCTAGCTCTGAAGCAGCCCATCTCCAGGATACCAAGATTCTAGGAAACTTAGAAGACCAGAAAGCTTGGGAGCCTGGGCTTCTCTGAAGCCCACCAGACTTCTTGCCAAGGAGGCTGGAAGCCTAGGGAGGAGTGTGGGGACAAGCTGGCAGGAACACAGGCTGACCATCCAGACATCCTGTTTTCCACTGAAAACTTCTGTGGAATCACCATGTTTCTGTGGAAGGTTTCAATTGCTGTCATTTCAGAGCTTTACAATTGAAAACTCTTCCCTGAGAAAATCTGCAACCAGCTCTTATCCTTCTACCTTGGCTCTTCAGGGTGGGTGAGAAACAGAAGGAGGGAGGTGTGAGACTCTCACTTTGCGAGAGGCTGGGCATGAGCACCAGAAGCTCCCTCAAAGTTGGAGGCCATTCCCCTTGCTTTGCCCTGATGCCCACCCCCACTTGGCCTTCTCCCGCGGAGGCCCCATGCATATGTGCTGTACAGGAGATCAGACCAGATGATTAGAATGGTCCCTTCTGGTCTTGGAATCCATGTACTATATCTGGGAATAGAGTCATAGACTCATAGACTCTAGGACTGGAAGGGACCTCGAGAGGTCATCGAGTCCAGTCCCCTGCCCTCATGGCATGACCAAATAATGTCTAGACCATCCCTGATAGACATTTATCTAACCTACTCTTAAATAGCTCCAGAGATGGAGATTCCACAACCTTCCTACGCAATTTATTCCAGTGTTTAACTACCCTGACAGTTAGGAACTTTTTCCTAATGTCCAACCTAAATCTCCCTTGCTGCAGTTTAAGCCCATTGCTTCTTCTTATACCATTAGAGGCTAAGGTGAACAAGTTTTCTCCCTCCTCCTGATGACACCCTTTTAGATACCTGAAAACTGCTATCATGTCCCCTCTCAGTCTTCTCTTTTCCAAACTAAATAAACCCAATTCTTTCAGCCTTCCTTCATAGGTCACGTTCTCAAGACCTTTCATGATTCTTGTTGCTCTTCTCTGGACCCTCTCCAATTTCTCCACATTTTCTTGAAATGTGGTGCCCAGAACTGGACACAATACTCCAGCTGAGGCCTAACCAGTGCAGAGTAGAGCGGAAGAATGACTTCTCGTGTCTTGTTTACAACACACCTGTTAATGCATCCCAGAATCACATTTGCTTTTTTTGCTGCAGTATCACACTGTTGACTCATATTTGGCTTGTGGTCCACTATGATCCCTACATCTCTTTCTGCCATACTCCTTCCTAGACAATCTCTTCCCATTCTGTATGTGTGAAACTGATTCTTCCTTCCTAAGTGGAGCACTTTGCATTTGTCTTTATTGAACTTCATTCGGTTTACTTCAGACCATTTCTTCAAATTGTCCAGATCATTTTGAATTTTCACCCTGTCCTCCAAAGCAGTTGCAATCCCTCCCAGTTTGGTATCGTCCGCAAACTTAATAAGCGTACTTTCTATGCCAACATCTAAGTCATTGATGAAGATATTGAACAGAGCCGGTCCCAAAACAGTCCCCTGAGGAACTCCACTTGTTATACCTTTCCAGCAGGATTGGGAGAGATTAATAACTGCTCTCCGAGTACGGTTATCCAGCCAGTTATGCATCCACTTTATAGTAGCCCCATCTAAATCGCATTTGTCTAGTTTATCGATAAGGATATCATGCGAGACCGTATCAAATGCCTTACTAAAGTCTAGGTATACCACACCCACCGCTTCTCCCTTATCCACAAGACTCGTAATCCTATCAAAGAAAGCTATCAGATTGGTTTGACACGATTTGTACTTTACAAATCCATGCTGGCTATTCCTTATCACCTTACCACCTTCCAAGTGTTTGCAGATGATTTCTTTAATTACTTGCTCCATTATCTTCCCTGGCACAGAAGTTAAACTAACTGGTCTGTAGTTTCCTGGGTTGTTTTTATTTCCCTTTTTAGAGATGGGCACTATATTTGCCCTTTTTCAGTCTTCTGGAATGTCTCCCGTCTCCCATGACTTTCCAAAGATAATAGCTAGAGGCTCAGATACCTCCTCTATTAGCTCCTTGAGTATTCTAGGATGCATTTCATCAGGGCCTGGTGACTTGGAGGCATCTAAGTTTTCTAAGTGATTTTTAACTTGTTCTTTTTTTATTTTATCTTCTAAACCTACCGCCTTCCATAAGCATTCACTAGGTTAGACATTCCTTCAGACTTCGCAGTGAAGTCCGAAACAGAAAAGTCATTAAGCATCTCTGCCATTTCCAAGTTTCCTGTTACTGTTTGTCCCTCCTCACTGAGCAGTGGGCCTACCCTGTCCTTGGTCTTCCTCTTGCTTCTCATGTATTGATAAAAAGTCTTCTTGTTTCCCTTTATTCCCATAGATAGTTTGAGTTCATTTTGTGCCTTTGCCTTTCTAATCTTGCCCCTGCATTCCTGTATTGTTTGCCTATATTCATCCTTTGTAATCTGACCTAGTTTCCATTTTTTATATGACTCCTTTTTATTTTGGCGGTCATGCAAGATCTTGTGGTTAAGTAAAGGTGGTTTTTTGACACATTTTCTCTCTTTCCTACCCATCAGAATAGCTTGCTTTTGGGCCCTTAATAGTGTCCCTTTGAAAAACTGCCAACTCTCCTCAGTTGTTTTTCCCCTCAGTCATGATTCCCATGGCACCTTACCTATCAGCTCTCTGAGCTTACCAAAATCCACCTTCCTGAAATCCATTGTCTCTATTTTGCTGTACTCCCTTCTACCCTTCCTTAGAATTGCAAACTCTATGGTTTTATGATCACTTTCACCCAAGCTTCCTTCTACTTTCAAATTCTCAATGAGTTCCTCCCTATTTGTTAAAATCAAGTCTAGAACAGCTTCCCCCCAGTAGCTTTTTCAACCTTCTGAAATAAAACATTGTCTGAAATGCAGTCCAGGAACGTATTGGATAATCTGTGCCCCGCGGTGTTATTTTCCCAACCTATATCTGGATAGTTGAAGTCCCCCATCACCACCAAATCTTGGGCTTTGGATGATTTTCTTAGTTGTTTAAAAAAAGCCTCATTCACCTCTTCCACCCGGTTAGGTGGCCTGTAGCATGACATCACCCTTGTTTTTTACCCCTTTTATCCTAACCCAGAGACTCTCAACACTTCCGTCTCCTACGTCCATCTCCACCTCAGTCCAAGTGTGTACATTTTTAATATATAAGGCAACCCCTCCTCCCTTTTTCCTCTGTCTATCCTTCCTGAGCAAACTATATCCATCCACACCAACATTCCAATCATGTGTATTATCTCACCAAGTTTCAGTGATGCCCACAAAGTCATATTTGTATTTATTTATTAGAACTTCCAGTTCTTCCTGCTTATTACCCATACTACTCGCATTTGTATATAGGCATCTAAGATACTGGTTTGATCTTGCCTCCCAGTTTTGCCCTGACCCTCCTTTCTTTCTGCCATTATAGCCCATGCTCCCTCTTGTTTCTGACCCATCTCCCAGGTCTTCATGTTCCCCACTTACCTGTGGGCTTTGCTCACCTGTCTCCATCGAGCCTAGTTTAAAGCCCTCCTCACTAGGTTAGCCAGTCTGTGTGCAAATAGGGTCTTTCCCCTCCTTGAAAGGTGAACGCCATCTCTGCCTAGCAGTCCTTCCTCGAATAGCATCATTTTTGTCTCTCTGAAAAGTATCCTCATGTTCAGCTGAACTTGCTGGGTTTTAGGGAGGAACCCCTAGCTGAGATTCTACAGATTGGATTGCCCCAAAAGGTCCCCACTGACCTTAAAATGTTTCATTCTATGAAAAATTCACTCAATTCAATAGTCCAGCTCCCCTGTAACTTAAACCAATGTAAAACAAAAGTCATTCAGATGAGGTAAAGATTCAAGCCTATGTGAATCTCATCTAGATTAGAAATGCACAGCATTTTTATCACTTATGTATATCATGGGATTGCTTCAGATACAAGAAGGACACAAACATACAAATTAGATAATCAGAATCAGTAAGTAATAACCTTTCCAATGATATCTCACAAGACCCATATTGCATAAAACATGTCTTAGTTATGCCAAATTCATATTATAACAATATCTCCATGAAGAATATGGGGTGTAGTGTCACACATCCCATATGGCCTTGCATCCGGGGACAGGACGAGGGTGGGGTTGGTGCTCAAGAGAGCAATGGGTACTAACCAGTTACAAGGAGAACAGGGGAATGACAATATTTTTTGGTAAAAAACAGGCCCCAAACATTTGGAGGAAGACCAAAAATACCAGGGAGACTCAGTAAGATTTGGTTCTTTAATTAATTTTTGGGTCAAATTTTGGTGGTAAATATTTTTATGTGTAAGTGTATTTCTATCCGGGAAGAGGGAGGCCCATGTGACAATATCTAGGCTGAGATTTGCAAAGTTGCCTAGTGTTTTTTGGTGCTCATTTCCTGTTCATATTAATTCATTCCTTTCTTTTTTTTTGGGTGGGGGAGGAAAATCAGATCTTATGAGCTATGAACATTTTGGCCATACATCTTATGTTTGTATTTCATACATCTGTATTGATCTCTATACCGCTATCGATATAAATATAGATATTTTAATGTTGCCTTGACCCTGCAAAGATGTATGAACAGGAAGGAAATTTCACATGGCAGGACACTGAGACTCCCAACCCTCCACAGACTTTCATTTTTTGTTTACCCAGTTACAGATCTGCAGAGAATACTGCTCAATGAAAGTTCTCTACTCACTGTGGCGTCAACATTTTTCACTCACTATTCGGAGGCATAAATGAAAATGGAGGATCCTAAAAAAAATAGCGAATGAATGTCACTGACTTCAGTGGGAGTGGAAGAGATCCAGAACCACTCAAAAGATGGTAAACTCCTTGCAGAATTTGGACATTAGTGTTCATGTACGGATGAATGAACCAGAGTGCTTTACTGAAACGTGAGTTTGGAAAAAAGCCCAATTTTCATCAAGAATGTTTCTTACAGTATGAAGCTTTGTATAAAAGAAATGTGTATTAAATGTATGAAAGATGAATGCTCAAAAGGTAGTAGAGTAACAGGAAGAGAAAAAGAGAGAGAAAGAAAGAAAAGTCTGAAGTAAAGTTAAAAAGGGGTAACCCTGTTCTCATGGACTTGGACTCAAATAAGAAACTATATCAGTTCATCTCTATTTTATTATATATGTATACTTTCACAGTCTATGCCTGTTTCTCTAAGCTACTAGTTTAAGAATAGATTTTCTTAGGGACTCATTGACCTCCTTGTTTCTCAGGCTGTAGATGACAGGGTTCATGATGGGAGTCAGGACTGTGTAGAAGACAGAGAAGATTTTCTGTAGGACCTTGGGTACTTTGGCTGTTGGAATTACATAGACAGTTAATACGGTCACATACAAAGTTGCAAGCACAATGAGGTGAGAGGAGCAGGTGGAAAAGGTCTTTTGCCTCCTGACGCTGGAAGGGATTCTCAGGATTGTGATTATGATACAAATGTAGGATGTCAGAGTCAGAAGAAAGGGCACAAATGTCCCTATTACAGAGATAATAAATGTCAACAGTTCCAGAGTCTGAGTGTCGACACAGGACAGCTTTATCATGGGTGAAAAATCGCAAAAGAAATGGTCAATTTCTTTAGAATCACAGAACGTTAATTGGAAAATGAAAACGTTTACTATGGTGCAGAGCAGAAAACTACTTATCCAGGACCCTGCCACAAGCTGCCAACAAACCCTGCCATTCACCAGAGCACCATAACGGAGTGGATTGCATATCGCTAAATACCGATCATAAGACATTGCCGTGAGCAGCAAATTTTCTGTAATTGACAGGAAACCAAAGAAATATAATTGCACAAGGCAGCCCTTAACAGAAATGGTTCTGTCCCCAGTCAGGAGACTGGCCAGCAGCCTGGGCAGGATGGCAGATGTGTAGCAGATCTCCAGGCAGGACAAGTTCCCCAGTAAAAAGTACATGGGGATGTGAAGGTGCTGATTAGTCACAACTAGCACAACGAAGAGGACGTTTGCGGCAACGGTCACAATGTAGATCACTAGAAACAGCAGGAAGAGAAGGGGCTGCAGTTCAGGGTCATTCCCAAATCCTAAGAGGATGAATTCCATGATGGGCGTTTGGTTTCTTACTTCTGCTTTCTCCATAATATGTATCTAGAATCAGAAAACATTAAATATTGATGGAGTACACACAGTCAGGCTGTGCTGTTGGTTATACTGGCAGAAACGTGGAGTAGGTAACCTCATACCACTGCACCTCTCCAGTGGAAAAATGAAGTTGCCAAAAAAACAGAGGAAGACTCCTATCCTTAAGAGGTTGAGTTTCCAATATAGGTGAAACAAGAGCACGCAATCCTACTGAATTATGGAAATGTCCCATCTAACTCCCTTAATCTCTTTTCAACTTTAAATACCTTTCGGCTGGGATTTTGAAATATCTTTATCATATCAGTGTCACATCAACAAATCTAGAAGACATAACAAAAAATCAATAGAGTAGAAATGAAAGACATTTAGAGTTCGACCACTGGTATGTCTCTCCTGCAGCTGGGAGGTGTAATTCCCAGCTTGGGTAGACGTACATGCACTAGCATTGATCAAGCAAGCAAAATAAAATAAGCAGTTGGAAAACAGCAGCACATGCAGCCGTTTGGGAAGGCCACCTGTGTACATACCTAGGAACTCAGATGGGATTAGGCTCTGGCAGCTAGTCTGTGTTGCCGAGGCTACGCTGCTATTTTTAGCACAATAACTCAATCAAAGATTGTGTATGGTGGGTTTACCAGAACAGGGAATTACACTGTCCAGATGCAGTATAGATATCCCCCATAAGACAGATACTGAAACACTCATGAGGCTGTGGTTTGTATGAAGGTCTAGCCTGCTGTCCTCTATCCTAGCAGATTCAAATTAAAAATTGCACTATTTGATAAAATGCAGCTGAGAAACAGAAAATGACACAAACAAACCCTAAACACAGACCCCGGGTTGTTTCCTGATCTCAGGTGCACCAGGGTAAATTGCATCAGCTTCATGTGGATGTATGCAAGTGCAACTGAGAAATCGGAATGCAACACCATATAAAGAAATGAAAACTCATTAAGGGACAAATAAGAGAGTCATTTTTATCCAGAAGGGAGAATGTGCTTGGAGAAAAATGAAAAACTAGTGGAAAAAAGGAAGATATATATAGACAGAATGCTTTATGTTTCACACTGACAGTCTACTGCCACCTGCCCCCTAACCATAACCCTTCCTTCAGCTTTTCTGAGAGAAGATTATAGTCTTTGCACTACATTTTCTAATCTCTTCTACTCTTGATAATCTTCAATTATCTCAGTAATTACTGGATCCTACAGTGCTCCTTGGTGTATTTTGTTGTTATTCCCTTTCATAGAAATTAATGTCTCTCCTGGTTGGGAATTTCTCATTCTTATGAGGTGATGTAATCTCCCTTGATAGTTCCGCTAGTGGGAATTTGAAAGGATTGCATAGAGGAAAGATAAAGTGTTCCCTCTAAGCTGTGTGGCTGTGAAACTGCGCAGATGTGAATCAAGTGCCGTGCACTGATTAGCAGAGCCTCCCAGGGTGGCATGTGTTCAGGTACCCTTCCCCCGACAGCTCTGCAGCCACAGTGCTCCTGCTCTTTGCCTTGGAGCCCCTTGCAAGCGGCTCCCGGGACCTTGCTGCTTCCTGTGCAGGGCAGGGGGGATGCTGATGTCTGGATATCCCTCTCCTTCACTCTCCCCTGCCCATGTTCTCCATCTGCAGAGAGCAGGAGAGTGGGGAAAGGGCTCAGGAGCAGAGAGCTTCTGGTAGCTTCTTCAGTCTCAGCTTTCTGGTGGGAGTGCCTTAAAAAGACAAAGTACGGTCTCTCAAAGGCTTCTCCAGCAGCCAGCACACTCACACTCTCTCTCTGTGTCTCTCGCTCACGCACACACTGTCTCTGTGTCTCTGACACACACACACACACACAGTCTCTCTCTCTTTCTCTCTCTCTCACACACACTGTCTGTGTCTCTCACACATACACACTGTGTCTCATATACACACAGTCTGTTTCACACACACAAATACACTCTGACACACACACACACACAGTCTCTGTGTCTCTCACACATACACTCGGTGTCTCTCTCTCTCTCTCTCATACACACACACACACACATGCACAAACACACACACACAGTGTCTCTCTTATTCACTTACCTCCCAACACATATTTGTGCTGTTGTCTTATTGCAGTTTTATGACTGGTCTATGCATTGCATAATTTTATTTCTCTCTTACACTTAAATTTCATACTAGTTAGTATTAAAATGCCTAAATTGTCCTGGATGGAGTAATTATCCCTATGGTAACTTTTCAAAAATATATATCTATGTTTTTGTTTTAGTTTTTCCCGGTGGCACACATCACCTCTATATTGGTGCACATAATAAAACTCACTCTGCACATGGATAGAAAAAATGAAAGGGAACATTGATGTGAGGGAATATGCTGTGCATGTGGGATGGGAAAGGTGGAGGTGGATTGTTCTATTGTAAAAATGTGAATATAGTCTGCAATAGTTTATTTTGAATGGGCAGGGGAGACAGGGATCCTGGCCCATATCAGACGTGAGGAAAATATCTCTTGCCTTTTCCCTGTAAGGGACCTGACACAAAACCTCTTGTACTCAATGACTGAGAGTCTTTCCCTTAACTACAAAAAACTTTGGATCTGGCTCATGCTTATAACACAAGATGCAAGATGTTGGAGCATGTGAGCCAGAGTGAGGTAAAGAATGGTTTGGCCCCTAGTTTGTATCTACTAACAGGATGACAACTTATACAGTAGGGGGCTGGTCGGTGATGGGAAGTTGACTCGTGGGGAAGTATTGATCTGATGATGTGAACAAACCAGGCCAACAGATACCATTCTCTCTTTGTATTGATTGCAATATAGTTATTGTAGCTTAGTGTTGCTGAATTATATAGTAAATTGCTTCACTCATTGGGGTTCATTATAAAATATAGTCAAAAGACTAAATAACCAGTAATTATATGGTACAGGAAAAAGGGAATGAGTGACAGGGGATGGATCACTTGCTGATTACCTCTTCCATTTGTTCCCTCTGAAGCACCTTGCATTGGCCACTGTCAAAAGACAGGATAATGGGCTAGATGGAACTTTGGTCTGACGCAGTGTGGCCATTCTCATGTTCTAAATCTGAGAGCTATGCACTGCTCTTTCTTAAGCTTGCTTTGCTATAACCCATTTTTGATGGCTTACCCCTGGGGTGCTACATGGAACTGTAGTTCCACTGAGCCCTCTGACCCACTGGTCTGGGCTCCCTCTGACACTGTGCTGCTGTGGCAATCTGCAGACCTACTCCTGGTCCTACATTTCCTCCAGCTTTTACACAGGTAGGGAGACACCCAGCTGCATTTGTATGTAGGCTCTCTGACCAGCCACTGCATGAACCAACAGTACAGAAGCCACAAAGTCCCCAAGCTAGGACCCCACAGCTGTACCACCCTGGCCTGGTCAAAACACTGACCAGTAGGAATATGTTACTCGGTTTGCCTCTCTCCCTCAGTGTGAAGAGGAATATGCACACTTATGCTAAGCAAGCTGAGATTTTTCCCAAGATATTTCACTTAAAGGCACACTGCTTTATGTTAAACTATAAACAAGTTTAACTCCAAAACACAGATTTTAAGTGACTATAAGGGATAGGAAACAGATCAAAGCAGATTACCAGCAAATAAACAAAAACACAAATTAAGAAAAACAGAGTGGTTAGATTGACTATTAATGAGCGGTTGCTAACCCTGACTGATGATACCAGCGGTCTTGCAGCTTCTCAAGGCACAGGCTGCATTTGCTTTGCAGTTAAGATTTCTCAGGTCTCCATACACAGGCTAAAATCCCTCTAGCCTGGTTCAAGCACTTCCCCCACTTCAGTGTTGGTTCCTTAGGTCTTTCCAGGAGCCCTCTTGTGTGAAGAGTGAAGAACTGTTGATTTCACTCCCTGCCTTTTATAGCCTTAGCATAGGGTGGGAACCTTTTGTTTCAAAACTTGGTGCCTGGATCAATGCATGGAAAAGTACAGACATCCCAAGATAGAGATCAGAGTCATGTGGTCTGGTCCCCTGCCCTTGCAGAGTCATAGCAACAATTACTTACAGGCTCTCTGGAGTATTCTCAGGAAGGCTTATCGGGTGGGAGATAAGCTTCTCCTAAGGTCTATTGTTTTCCCTAATGGCTCATTACCCTGAATAGGGCCTTCCCAATCAGGCACGTAGACTGAAAACATCTTGCCTAGTGGAAATTACCAAGGTGTAACTACTTTTGAAATACAGATACATAGTCCATATTCATAACTTCATATACAAAAATGACACATGCATAGAAATAGGATAATCATATTAAGCAAATCACATCTTTTCCAATGACACCTTACATGACCCGTCTTGCACAAAATACATCATAATTATGCTCTAATCATAACATAATACTATCACTATGAAGAATATAGTGTGCAGTGTCACCCCATCAAACTTTATTTACTTTCCCTCCTGGACTGAACATGCAGTTATACTGTTTCTGACATGGTGGATGCCTGAGTAGGCATTTCTTTTTTTCTAAATCAAATTATTTCCTTTTTACTTTGTTGATTTACCTTTCATACTGATGCTCTATTACACTCTAACCCTTTCTTCAGATTTCTGAGATAAGTTTACAGTTTTTGCACTACATTATCCACTCGTCTGCTATTGATAGTCTTACATTATCTCAGTAACCTGAACTTTGGGTTCCTATCTGAATGTCAGGGTCCTACGGCGCTTCTTGGTGTATTTTGTTGATATTTCCTTTCACAGAAATTATGGTCTCTCCTGGTTGGTAATTTCTCCTTTATAGGAGATGATGTAATCTCCCTTGATATTTCTGCTGGTGGGAATTTGAAATTATTGTGTAGAGGAAAGTTAATCTTTGTTTTTGGAAAGGAAAAACAATGGTAACCTCAAAGGGGAAGTCATGGAAAACAACTGATTCCAAAGGGAAAGTAACAGACAGCAGAACTGTTGACTCAAAAGACAAAGTAATAAAAAAAAAAAAGGAATGTCATTTCAAAGAAAATTAATGGAGAAGAACTTCTGATCTCAGTGAAAATCTCTGATCACCTGATGTATTTGATGAGTAGGTCTGCTAGAATAATAGCAAAAAAGGAACCAATGTTAATTCTATTTCATAGTAATAAGAAAATTAAATACTCCCAAGTTAAAAAATTCTTGGCTAAAGCTCCCAGGTCAGTTTGATCTCTGGACCTGGAACTCCAAACACAGGCCTAGTAGACCTTGAAAGCTGCCACATGAAAAAAGTTTAAATCTCCTTGTTGACATTGGCTGTGATTTTTTAAGAAATCTAAGGGAGTTAGGTACCCAACTGTATTTGAATATCAAAGGAATATGCTCCTTTCTATGCTCCTTTGAAAATCTCTGTTTACATGCTTGATGACATAATTATCTCCCATCCTTCTGGTCTTTGCTGAAATAGTGAGGGGCTCCCTTTCCCGCAGTGTGAGGGAATATTCTGTGTATGTGGGATGGGAAAGGGGGAGGTGGATTGCTGTATTGTGAAACGTGAATGTAATCTGCGAGTATTTGTTTTATGAGTGGGCAGGGAAGACAAAGATCCTAGCCCATATCAAATGTGGAGAAAATATCTGTTGCCTCTGTCCTATATGCGTCCTTACACAAAGCCCCTTGTAGTCAATGACAGAGGACTTATCTACTCTAGCACTTTACAGCTTTCATAAACAGATAAGTAAGAGTTAATAGAACAGATGTACTTCATATCTCTTTTGCCTGTAAAGGGTTAACAAGATCAGTGAGCCTGGCTGTCTCCTGACCAGAGGACCAATCAGGGGACAGGATACTTTCAAATCTTGAGGGAGGGAAGTTTTTGCGTGTGCTATTAGAATTTGGTTGTTGTTCATTCTCGGGGCTCAGAGGGACCAGATGTGCAACCAGAGTTCTCTCCAATCTCCCTGATACAGGTTCTTATATATTCAAAATAGTAAGTACTAGGTAGAGAAGGCGAGTTAGGCTTATGTTTGTTTTCTTTATTTGCAAATGTGTATTTGGCTGGAAGGAGTTCAAATTTGTATTTTGCTGAAAGGATTTTAATTTGTACTTGTATACTTAGGCTGGGAGGGTATTCTCAGTGTCTATTGCTGAAAGACCCTATACCTATTCCATTTTAAATTTACAAAGATATGTTTTACTTTTTTTCTCTCTTTAATTAAAAGTTTTTCTTGTTTAACAACCTGATTGTTTGTTTTTGTTTTATTCTGGTGTGAGACCCCAGGGGACGGGGTCTGGATTCACCAGGGAATTGGTGGGGAGAAAGGAGGGAAGAGGCAGAGAAAGGCTAATTTCTCTCTGTGTTAGGATAACTGTCTCTCTCAGGGAGAGTCTGGGAGGGGGAGAGAGAAGGAGGGGGTAAGGTGCATTTTCCTCTCTGCTTAAGATTCAAGAAGTTTGAATCACAGTGATCTTCCAGGGTAATCCAGGGAGGGGAAGCTGGGAGAGGCAACGATGAGGGAAAGGGTTTCCTTTCCTTGTGTTAAGATCCAGAGGGTCTGGGTCTTGAGGGTCCCCGGGCAAGGTTTTGGGGACACCAGAGTGTACCAGGCACTGGAATTCCTGGTTGGTGGCAGTGCTACAAGTACTAAGCTGGTAATTGAGCTTAGAGGAATTCATGCTGGTACCTCATCTTTTGGACACTAAGGTTCAGAGTGGGGGTTTATACCATGACAACAGCGCTGCAACTTTCTTGCTCGGGGTATGAAAAAACATACCCCTGAGCACAGAAAGTTTCAGTGCTGTAACGTGGCAGTGTAGACAGTGCACCAGTGCTGGTAGCTATTCCCCTCGCGGAGGTGAGTTTTTTACAGCACTGAGATAGCTCTCTCCCAGTGCTGGTGCCCTGCCTACATGGTCACGTTAAAGTGTTGTCATGGCAGCGCTTTAACATTGCTAGTGTAGACATGCCGTGAGAGTCTTTTTGTTAACTACAAAGACTTTGGCTCTGGTTCATCATTATCAGATGCAAGATATTGGAGTGTAAGTGATGTGGGATTCACCCCTGCGGCTCCTCCTGCTAGTCTCTGTCGGGAATTAGCTCACCCAACTTCCGGAGCGTCCTCTGCAGGCCAGTGATCCACCTTACCGCTGGCCCCCATGTCCCTCCCAGGACCCTGGTGCCCCTTTCCCTGAGGTGCTGCCCCTCTGTCAGTAACTCTTCAGTCTCAGGGTCTCTGCACTCAGGAAAACCTCCCACCCCCCATCCCCACCTTGATTCAGTGTAAGGCTACTGCCAGTCACCAACTACCCCCCATTCCCTGGGGCAGACTGCAGTGTCTGCCACTCATCACTAGCAAGGGGGGGTTGGGCCTGCTGCCTCTGTCTAGCCTTGGGCTGTCTCCTACAACCCCAGTAGCTGTTTGGCCTTATACTAGTCCGCAGCTTGGGGGGGTTCAAGGCTGGAGCTCCCTTGACCATTCCCCAGCCCTGCTCCACTCCTGGTACCTTGTCTCTAACTCTGTGCAGCCAGGCCCATCTCCCTCTAAAGCTAGAGAGAGACTGTTGCTCCTGGCTCGCAGCCTCTTATAGGGGCTAACTGGGCTCTGTTTGGGGTGTGGCCGCAGCTCTGCCTGCTTCCCCCAGTGTAGCTGCATTCTCTTGCCACAGCCCTTTCCTAGGGCTGTTTTAAGCCCCTCAGGGCAGGAGCGAATGTCCACCCACTACATGGAGCACATGAGCGATAGTGAGATCAAGAATGGTTTGGCCACTATTTTGTGTCTATTCACAGGGTGACAACTAATAAAATAGGAGGTGAGTGGTGATGGGAAGTTGACTCATGGGGAAGTATTGATCTGATGACATCCACAAACCAGTCCAAGAGCTACCATTCTCTCTTTACTTATATTGCAACCAATACAATGTTACTAAGTGTTGATGAATTGTATGGGAAATCGCTTCACCCACGTTGATTCATTATCAAATATATTCAAAAGACGGAATAACCAATGTCAGTTAAGTTGATTGCTTGAAACCAGTAATAATATAGAACAGAAAAAAGGTTCGGTATGATACCGATCTCCGGGAAGTGATCTCATACGCTCATGTTATATTTACCTTACGCAGAAGGTGCGCTCCCAAATTTATACTCCTAAAGCCATCATTTTATACCTGCCCCATTTAGAAATAAAAGATGCTGCATACATCATTTGAAACTAGTCAGCTTTATATCTTGTTTTTCTGGAAGCATGGTGTACCCCTTATCTCCTAGGTGTGAACAGATCCATTTCAAGTACCAAAGAGAATGAAAGCACCTGCTAGGCCTGTAATAGGGCCGAACAAACATGAGTCTTGTCCTCTCAAAGTCATTCCAGTACAGGGCTATGAAAATCACTCCCAAGCTGTTGCTATGGTAAAATTATCATCTAATATAATACAGATTATTACCTAAATCATCTAATTGCCAATTGGGGTTATATTCATAAATCTCATAGGGCTTGGACTTTAACGATATAAGATTAGAACTGAGTGAAAAAATTGATTTTTTTTTGTTTTGGGGGGGTTTTTTTGTTCAGTGATTGAATCCAAAAATCCATGAAAAAATTGGCTCTTTTGGAACCAACACTTGGCATTCAGCAGGCAGCTGTGTTGGGTCCCAGTGTTATGCTTATACAAAGCACACAAAATCTTTTTATAGGGGAGAAGGCAACACGTCACATTTATTGAGAATACAGCAGTTAGCATATGCTTTTCAGTCACACACATACAAGACATACACAGTCCCCGCCAGTTAATATTTATAGTTACCAGTCCAAAGTCTGCATCAATCTAGTGGCTGACCTGATTGGTCGCAGAGCGGAGCCGGACTCTGTCTGTCGCGATCCAATGCTCCTGGAGTTGTGGCAAGATGAACTCGAAGCTCCATGGCAGAGCACCCTGTTCTTATAATCCTTTGCCTTCGTTGAAGTCTGTGGATTTTGCTGTGTCAATTTGTGGCAGGTTACTCCTTAATCAGTGTTATTTTCTGATGCTAATATTCCAAAGCACCATTCTGTCCTTTTGATTTAATCAATTGTCTTTTCTTTAGGGGTGCCAGCCTCCTCCTCAGGGTCATCAATCTGCCTTTCCTCAGTCATGGATGTGCATTGATGGTTCTCTGGCATCGATAAGACTGTTTAATTTCTTCACTCCTTCTCCCCTGACCATCTGGCTCTGACAATGGCCTTCACACCTTATCTTTTCCTGATGCATGCTCTCCTCATTCACACAAACAGTCTTTTATAGAGACCTTATACAAACAGCATTGTTTTATATTGAGCAAGAAAGGGCAGTAGAAATTAAACCTCATTAAATCTTGCAATCAAAACAGTTCACACTGTGGCTCGGACCTTCAGCATTCCTCTAATCTAATTAACATAGACAAAATACATGATCCTGTCTTTTACTCAATAAACCTTAAAACAAAGAAATGATTAGAGGGAAGTTTATAATACATATGAGAAACAAGACCCCATCTTTTATAATGCAACTTATCCTAAAACAAAGGGTGACCATAATCAATCTGGTCTGTCTCTGCCTTAACATCAGTACAAACACTGGCAGTCTGTCAGATCCGTTGCTACCAGTTTCCCAGAGGGTCAGTCCTTTCTGCTATTCAGAAAGTGTGGCTGGCAGGATAAATTATGGCCTTTAATACAAATATAAAATGCTATCCCTATGCCACTACTGCAGATATATGTATTAAGCTTTCATGGATCTCAGCAGGCTGGAGCATGATTTCTTCTTTCTAACCCTTCATGGCAATGGAATGACATGGCCCAGTTGCCTTAGGCCCCAGGACCAGTGCTGATGCCCCAGATGCCCTAGTATGTCAAGCACACTCCATCCCAGAGATGGACGCCTGTAGGTGCTCTGAGTTTATGGTTCACTTCTCCAGAGGCAGGTGAAGCAAACAGATTCATAGGCTTCGCAAAGATCTCTCAACACAAGATCACATGAGAAATACAGTGATCTGGATAGGGCAATAGAATACCTCCCTCGTTTCTCTCAACCATCTGGAATATTCTTAGAGCTTGGGCCATAGTGTGCCCAGGATTCCCATTCCTACAGCTCATGGCTCCTTCCCTGAATCATGGGATCTCTATCTCTGCCCCTGGAGTTAGAGTCTTTCTACTCTTTTTTTTCATATAACTGGTGAGAAACTCTCTAACCTCCCATCCCCTCTGTCAAGTGACCTCTTCCAAAGTCAGACTGATCATGCGATCAAAGCCTTGCTCTACACTTAACCACACACCCAAGTAATATTACTATGCCAACAAAACCTTTGGTAAGACATAGCTATGTGGACAGATGAGAACTTCTGTCTGCATAAGTAACATCGTTCAGGAGGTGCTCTTCCTACACCGGCAGAAAAACTCCTTCTGTCAGCATACGCTGTATGTAGACATGGGAGCTCAGCCATGATGGCTATGGCATAGCTGTAGCATCATAATGTGGACACTTCCTTCATCAGCAGAAGGGGATTTTCCATCAGTGTAGTTAATCCACCTCCCAGAGAGGCAGTTGCAAGCTAAATGGAATAATTCTTCTGGTGATCTAGCTGCATCTACACTGGGGGAGGGGTTATGTTAATCTAACTACGGCACTCAGGGCATGACATTTTTCACAGCCCTGAAAGACATAGCTAGGTCAATCTAACTTCCAAGTATAGATAGGCCTCAGTAGTGCAGACACAGCCTATGCCCCCTACCAGATGATTCACTGTTAGACACCACCACACCTCTGGAGTTCAGACTTGTAGTGTGGGTTTTCCCCAGGTGGCAGGGCTGTTGTGCCAGGGGGACTGTGGCAAGGTGTCTCACCAGCATGCATTCCCCCTTATAGCTGTGAATGTTATTGCAGAGCTCTTTCCTCACTTACCTCCACCAGGCACCATTCGGGCCTGTTAGTGGTCGATTCATTCTGTGAATTGCCCACCAGCCAGGACACTTTCTTCCCACCCCTCAAAGGGTGAAAAACACTCTTTGTACAAAATCCTTGGCAAAATCTTCATTGGCTCTCCCAGACTGTGGAAAATTATTTGCTGATCTACTACAGAGCGCTTCCTCACAGGTCTGTTTTTCAAGAGGACCAGCTCCTCCCAAGTTGCTGACCCTCAGGGCTGTTTCCTCGAATCCTTCTCCCAGGCATGCTTCAGGAGTCTCTTCACCCATGCTGCCCTTCCACCTTCAGGGCCAATACCAGGGTACAAACTTTGTCTGTAGAATTTACTGCTCCTGGCCTCTCTGACAAAGCCTCCATTTCAGAAGACAATGTAGAGCCCTAAACTCCCTCTCAGTCTTCTTACCTAGGAGAGACAATCAGGAACCCTAGACACTCACTCTCTTCCCTCTTACTCCCCGGAAGGGCTTCCTATATATTAGCCACCCCTCACCGGGTCTCATCTTTAATTAAGCCTGCTACACCCTTCTGGTACCACCAGATACATCTCCCTAAGCCATATCTGGACTAAGCATCTAGTAGTGCAGAAATAGTAAGTAATAGCACAGAAATACTTTAGATTATCTTTTGTTTTAGCTTGTGAATTTTCCCTATGCTAAGAGGGAGGTTTATCCCTAGTTTTGTAACTTTAAAGTTTTGCCAAGAGGGGAAATCCTCTGTGTTTGGAATCTTTTTGTTTTCTTGTAAACTTGTCTTCCATCCTGATTTTATAGAGGTGATTCTTTTATCCTTTTTTTTTAAATACACTTCTTTTAAGAACCTGATTTTTTTCAGTGTCCTAAAGACCCAGGGGAGTTGTTCTCTGCTCATTTTGTAACCAATTGGTCAGGAGATTATTCTCAATCCTCCCCAGGAAAGGGGGTGTAGAGGCTTGGGGGAATATTTTGGGGGAGGTAGGGCTCCAAGTGGCCCTCCCTGAATGTTTGTTTGAATCACTTGGTGGTGGCAACAATCAAGGACAAGGTGGAACTTGTGCTTTGAGAAAGTTTTAACCCAAGTTGGTACAATTAGCTTAGGAGGTGTTTCATGCAGGTCCCCACATCTGTACCCTAGAGCTCAGAGCAGGGGAGGGACCCTGACAAGGGGACTGAGCAGGGGAGTCATGACCATGTAGAAGATAGAGACTACTTTGTTCTGGTCCCTCAGGGTATAATTTCTGGGTAAGACATGCAAAATCATCAGAGTCCTATAGAAAGCTGTGACAACCATAAGGTGAAAGAAATGAGTAGAAAAGGCATTTTACTTCCACATGGTGGATGAGATTCTCAGGCCTATAATAGCAACATAGAATATAACATTTAACCGAAATGGGGATGAGTGAAAATCGAGGCAAATATGAAAGCTGTAAGTTCCATCAGGCAGGATTCAGTTCTGGAAAGTTTAAACAAAGGAGTGAGATCACAGAAGGAATGGTCCATTTCATTGGGGCCACGGAAAGTAAATTGTGACACCAACAATACTATTATGCGATTAGTCATAAACGGATTTATACAGGAACTGGCTGCTAGCAGGAGACAGAACCTGCTATTCATAAGGTTTGCATAGTGCAGGGGTTTACATATCACTAAATACCAATCATATGGCATTGCTGCTAGGAGGTAACATTCTGTAGCTCTCAGAGAACCAAAGAAATAGATTTGTACAATGCAGCCCCCAAAATAAATAGTTCTGTCGCCAGTTAGGAGAGTGGCCAGTATCCTGGGCAGGATGGTCGAGGTTTAGCAGGTCTCCAAACAGGACAAGTTGTCGAGAAAGAAGTACATGAGGGCGTGAAGTTGTTGATCACCCAGAACTAGAGCAAAGAGAGGATATTCCCAGCCATCTTCACAATGTAACTAACAAAAAGAGCAAGAAGAGAAGGATTAACAGTTCTGGGAGATTTCCAAATCCCACAAAGATGTATTTGGTGATGGTGGTTTGATTTTCCTGCTCAGTATTTTCTATTGAGTACATCTAAGGGAGAGAAAACTTGGTAATTTCAACTGAAGAAAATAAATTACATTTTTAACTATATCTTCCATTTAATTCCAGAGGTATTGAGCTTCCCCTCTCTGTTATTTAGTTGCCCAACAGTTGGGGTTTGAATTCTGACCAGACAAATGATTTGCCTGGCATTTCAACTGTATAACCAACATATTTCTATATCTCTGTAGCCTTTTAATTATCCCTTATCTGTTTGAATGTCTGATTTCTGTAGCATAAAAATTCATTTTTATCCTGATAGCCTACTTCCTCTTATGAGAACTGACACAAATACTCTGTTTATCCTCAGGTTGAGCTGCTGCCGTGAGATTTTTTTTTCATCTTATCTGGTCTCCTACCTCCTGCCACTCAGTGGAATATTGGCACCTTACTGCCACTGACACTTATTTAATGTGTCCATAAATTCCAAGGCCTGGAGGAAATGCTGTGATCGGCAAGTCTGACCCTCCTGTATAACACAGAGCATAGAACTTCCCCGTAATAATTCCTAGAGCAGATCTTTTAGAAACACATCTTACCTTCACTTAAAAATTGTCAGCGATGGAGAATATTCCATGAACCTTGGTAAATTGTTCCAATGGTTAACAGCACTCTCTATTAATAAATGTACACCTTATTTCCAATATGCATTTGTCTGGCTTCAACTTCCAGCCATTGGATGGTAGTAGTCCCCCGTTTGCTAAATTGAAGAGTCCATTATTAAATAATTGTTCCCCATGTAGTACTTATTGTGACTGATTGCCCCCTTTAAGATGCCACCTTATGTGCTGACATACTACTCTGTCCACCTGTTCTGCCAGCCTGGGCATCTTTTTGACCTGTCTTGCTGAGCCAAGCTATTCAGTCTCCTCCAGCACAGACACAGGCAGGGCCACACCAAATGCAGGACAACACAGACACTGAGATTAGCTCTGGGAAAACTCAGTTTGAGGATCTTGCCCCAGCAATCAGGTGTCCACCTTCCTTGGAGTGCAGACCCAAAGGTATATTATGAAATCCACCTCCTCCCTCAATATGGAGGAAGGTATGCACACCCTCTTACAACAGACACATCCCATTATGAATTGTACAAACGGGGTTGTATTATAAACAAGAAATAAAAGTATTAACTACAAAAGGTGAATTTTAAGTAGTTGAAGAGGCATCACTAAGAGGTACACTAAAATGTGGGGAGAGGTAGATACATTGGAGGGTAGGGATAGGGTGCAGAGTGACATAGACAAATTGGAGGATTGGGCCAAAATAAATCTGATGAGGTTTAACAAAGACAAGTACAGAGTTCTGCACTTAGTACAGTAGAATCCCATGCACTGCTACAGGCTGGGGACTAACTGGCTAAGAAGCAGTTCTGCAGAAAAGGACCTGGGGATTACAGTGGACGAGAAGGTAGATATGAGTCAGCAGTGTGTCCTTCTTGCCAAGAAGATCAAGCACATATTGGGCTGTATTAGTAGCAGTGATTATTCCCCTCCATTCAGCACTGGTGAGGCCACACCTGCAGTATTGTGCCCAGATTTGTCACCCTCCATTAAAGAAGGGATCTGGACAAATTGGAGAGAATCCACAGGAGGGCAATGAGAAGGATTAGGAGGCTGGGACACATGACTTACAAGGAGAGGCTGAGGAAACAGGGCTTATTTAGTCTGCAGAAGAGATGTGTGTGGGGGGATTTGATAGCAGCCTTCAGCTACCTGAAGTGGGGTTCCAAAGAGGATGGACCTAGGCTGTTTTCAGTGGTGGCAGATGACAGAACAAGAAGCAATGGTCTCAAGTTGCAGTGTGGGAGATCTCGTTTGGGATATTAGGAAACACTATTTCACTAGGAGGGTGGTGAAGCACTGGAATGGGTTACCTAGGGAGGTGATGGAATCTCCATCCTTAGAGGTTTTTAAGGCCCAGCTTGGCAAAGCCCTGGCTGAGATGATTTAGTTGGTCCTGTTTTGAGCAGGGGATCGGACTAGATGACCTCCTGAGGTCTTTTCCAGCCCTGATATTCTATGATTCTATGTATGAAAGAGAACAAAGCAGATTACGAAGCAAATGAAACCAAACACGCAAACCAAGCTTGTTTCACTAAGAAATTTTTTACAAATAGCAATTTCCCACTCTAGATATTGTTACAAGCAGATTGCAGAAAGTCTTGAAAGGCAGCTGCTCTGGTCTTCTGCTTGAGACCTCACATATTATTACTCACAACCTAGATGCCTTTCCAGTTTGGGCTCAACCCTTCTCCTCCCAGCCCATTTCACTGGGGTAATGTATAAGACAGGAAGGTTCCCCACAAAACTGAGCCTTTTCCCCCACTTCCACTTGGAATGTTAGTGCGGGGTGGAGGCAAAAAGACAGCATGAAGGCAAAAGGCAACTTTACAATCAAACGGAAGTTTACAATCTGACACAAACAAGCATGAAGAATCCCCAGTATCCATCAGCTTTCATAAGAGGTACACAGTAGTATTTCCCCCAAATGCTCAAACATCTTTTGTCCTTTTCCCATTTTGCCACTGAAAAAAAAGGGAGAAAGGGGACAAAAGGGTAGGAGAGGAGAGGAGAGGAGAGGAAAGGAGAGGAGAGGAGAGGAGAGGAGGAAAAAAACTCTAAAATCTGTTTTTAAAAATCTAATTTCATTAAAAAATAGAATTAAAAAATGTTTTTAATCTTTTTGGTGAAACATTTTCTTGTAAAACAAGACTTTTTTACATTAAATTTTTTTTTGTTAAATATCAATTTTCTCTATTAATAAGGTTGAATTAAATTTTGATGACCTTTGAGTAACTTAGGATACAGCGACCAGAATGTTAAAGATATTTAGACACTTAGTGGGACTTTCAGCAATCTCTAGGTGCCTAAATCCCCTTGGATGAAATGGGACCATTGATTCTCGCAGTTTCATTTTATTCAAAATTAATTAGCTCACAGTGTCTGCATTCTTGTGCAAAGCAGAAATTTACTTAACCCCTTTCTCAGGCCATCTTTTATCTCCTGATTTCTCAGGCTGTGGATGAGGGGATTGAGCAGGGGAGTCAGGACGGTGTAGATGACGGAGAACACCCTGTTCAGGTCTCTCAGGGTATCATTATTGGGTAAGACATACACAATCATTAGGGTTCCATGGAAATCAATAACCAATGTGAGGTGAAAGGAGCAGGTAGAAAAGGGCATTTGCTTCCCCGTGGCAGAAGAGATTCTCGGGATGGTGCCTATAATAACAACATATGATATAACAGTTAACAGAAATGGGAGGAGGTGAATATGAAAGCTGCAAGTGCCATCAGGCGGGTGTCAATTCTGGAGAGTTTTAACACAAGGGTGAGATCTCAGAAGAAATGGTTAATTTCATTGGGGCCACAGAAAGTAAACTGTGACACCAATAATACCATTATACTAATAGCCAGAAATGCACTTATCCAAGAGCCAGCTGCTAGCAGGAGACAGAATCTGCTATTCATAGTGCAGGGGTATATTGCTAAATACCAATCATATGACATAGCAGCTGGGAGGAAATATTCTGTAGTTCTCAGACAGTCAAAAAAAATGCTCTTGTACAATGCAGCCCCGAACAGAAATAGTTTTGTGTCCAGTCAGGAGTCTGGCTGGCATCCTGGGCAGGATGGTGGAGCTGTAGCAGGTCTCCAAGCAGGATAAGTTCCCGAGTAAGAAGTACATGAAGGTGTGAAGTTGTTGATCACCCACACCTAGAGCAACAGTGAGGACGTTCCCAGACATCGTCACAAGGTAGCTAACTAAAAACAGCGGGAAGAGAAAGATTTACAGTTGAGGGAGATTTCAGAATCCAAGGAGGATGAATTTGGTGGTGGTGGCTTGATTTCCCCACTCCATGTTTTCTATTGATTGTATCTAAGGCAGAGAAAACTTAGCAAATTTAACTGAGGAAGATAAATTAAATTTTAACTAATATTTTCCATTTAATTCCAGAGGTACTGAGATTCTCCTCTCTCCGTTATTTAGTTGCCCAACAGCTCAGACAAGAATCCTGAGCTGGAAAATTATTTCCCTGGCATTTCAGCTGTGTAGCCAACATTTTTTTTTCTATTTTTCTCTAGCTTTTTATTTAGCCCTTATCTGTCTGAATGTCTGATTTCCCTATTATACAAAATCATTTTTATCCTGATAACCCACCTCCTCTTCGGAGTATTGACACCAGTGTCCTATCGCCTGCTGCTCAATGGTATATATAGGTGCCAACTTCTGCTCCTGCCGCTGGGTTCTTGATCCCCCTCTGCCCTCAGCCTTGCCTTGACTCCAACCCTTTCCCCAAAGTCTCCACCCCCTCTCGCCCCTATTCTGACTCCTTCTCCAAATCCCCATCCCGGCCCCGCTTCCTCCCCTGAGTGCACCACGCACCTGCTCCTCCCCCCTCCTAGAACAGCCAAAAAGCTGTTTGGCAGTGGCCAGGCGGGAAGCACTGGGAGGTAGGTGGACGAGCAGGGACACAGGCATGCTCAGGGGAGGAGGCAGAGCTGAGATGGGGGGAGGGGAGCTTGGCTGTCGGTGGGTGCAGAGCACCCACTAATTTTAACCCATTTGTGTTCCAGCTCAGGACCCACCCATGGAGTCAGGACCTATGGTGGTATATGGGCACCTTACTGCCTTCAACATTTTTTAAATAGAGACATAGATTGCAAAGCCCCAAGGGAACACTCTGATCTAGCAGTCTGTCCTGTATTCCCCAGGCATAGGATTTCCCCCAAAATAATTCTTATAGTAGATTTTTAGAAAAACATCCAATGTTCATTTTAAAATTCTAGGTGATGGAGAATCCACCATGAAATTTGGTAAACTGTTCTAATGGGTAATTACACTTACAGCTGAAAATGTACACTTTATTTCAATCTTTATTTGACAATCTTCAACTTCCAGCCATTGGATGGTGTTAGTCCTTTGTCTACTAGTTTGAAGAGCCCATTATTATATATTAAATATTTCTTCTCCGTGTAGATAGTGTGAGGACCTATAACCCCCCACCCTCTTGTAGGAAGCTTTGTAATACTCCATATAGGGCCTGATTTTTCTGCTGCCTATAAGAGTTGCTGTCACTGTCATCGGGGTACTGGTCGAAATGGAATACAAACAGTACGTCGGGGCCGGTCCCTGCCATTGATACGGGCATCTGAAATTCTAACATAATATAATATGGTAATAAGTAATGCTTCAGCTTTATTAGTTTATAGGTTCATATATTCAGGTCCTAGACTTTAGCTAAACTTAATAAAGACCAAATAATTGTTAAGTAAAGCCATGGTTTTAGTTCTCAAATAAACTTGCGTAGCAAACATATCAGGCACTGGGTGTGGAGAAACTAATATAAGGAAATGGGATATGAAACACTGACTAAAGAGGAACTAGAAGGGGGGACAAGGGTCCCCCTCGAATGCCAGCTCTGCTTTATGCAGTATATGCAATATAATAGATAATGCTTGCTTAAGGGAAATTCCAAGGAGAGGTTATTAAAATAACCAGCTCAATCACTGCCAGAACATGTGAAATATGTTTCAACTAGCTTGCTGATATGCAATATTTAATGACTTTTGCAAGATGTATTTGCAATCAAGGGGTCATAAGACAGTCAGTATAATTGCAAAAGAAACAATAACTGGAAATACCCCAAACTGTACTTACAGTAAATAACCTGCTGATTTGCAAAATTGTATAACCAAAAATGATAGTGTAATCAGCGTAATCTTTATGATGTTTTGTGGTTTTAACCTTTATAAGCTTGGTAAAATTTGTAAGGGTCAGAGCAGCTTGTCCCTTGCATGGGATTTTTGCTGTCTCTCCCTGTGTGCACACTTGTACTCTTGTTATAACGATAAAGGTGCCTCGGGCTGTCTGAACCAAAATCAACTGGGTGGTGGTCTTTTCTCCAACAATCGTTATAAATTGTATTCAAGTCACCGCTTCACCTTGTCTTTCTTGAGATGAATAGATTGAACTCCTTGAATCTGTGCCTAGTGTGGCCAGCGTGAAATCAAATTTATAATATCAGTTTTATGAAACCGATTTTAGCTAATTTGATATTATCGCGTAGTGTAGACGTGGCCCCAGTCAATGCACATGACGAGTGTTGTGCGACTCTCACATTCACATCAGGAGATCTTAATGGAGAGGAATCAGGGTAATTCCTTCTGTTCTAATCATGAGCATTTTCTTTGTTCTTCCCTACACAGGACATGAGGACAGGCAGGACATGATGTACTGAGAAGGAAAATGTTCAACCGAACCACCGTGACCGAGTTCCTTCTCCTGGGCTTCTCTGAGGGTCAGGAGCTGCAGATTTTACAATTTGTGGTGTTCCTAGTGATTTACCTGGTAGCCCTGACATGGAACCTCTTTATTATCACCGCTGTAATCCTTGACCTCCATCTTCACACCCCCATGTACTTCTTACTGATAAATTTATCCATCCTGGACCTCGGCTTTATCTCTGTCATCATCCCCAAATCCATGGTCAACTGCGTCATGAACACCAGGTCAATTTCTTATTTTGGATGCTTTGCCCAAGTCTTTTTTTTTCATATTATTCTCTTCAGCAGATGTTTTCTTATTCACTATCATGGCATATGACCGATACATCGCTATCTGCAAACCACTGCACTATGAGAGGGTGATGAACAGGAGAGTTTGTGTCCAAATGGCAGCCAGTGCCTGGATCTGTGGTCTTCTCAATTCTGCACTGCACACTGGGAGCACATTTTCCATAACCTTCTGTGGAGGCAACATGGTGGATCAGTTTCTTCTGTGAAATCCCCCAGCTACTCAAGCTCGCCTGCCCTGACTCAAACCGCAATGAAGTGCGAGTTATAGTAATTGTTACCTTTTTAGGCTTTAGCTGCTTTGTTTTAACAGTTGTGTCATATGTCCAGATCTTCAACACAGTGCTGAGAATCCCCTCTGAGCAGGTCCGGCATAAAGCTCTGGCCACCTGCCTCCCTCACCTCATTGTGTTCTCCTTGTTGGTTTCCACTGGCACCTTTGCCTACCTGAAACCCACCTCAAGCACTCCAGCAGGTGTGGATCTCATGGCGGCTGTTCTCTATTCTGTGGTGTCTCCAGTGATGAATCCGATCATCTACAGCATGAGGAACAAGGATATCAAAGCTACCCATATGGAAAATAATTGGATCGAGGTTGTTCTCCCAAGAATAAAATGTCCATATTTCTTCCATGACCATAGTTTTATTCAGTATTTCTTTATAATATAACCAACTGAGGATACAATTGTTGCCATGTGAACATAGCATGCAATCTGTTTATGCAGTAGAAAAAATCCAGATTAGCTCCATTTAACTTAATGAAGTTACTGTAGGGTTTGACTTGTGTAAATAAACCTGTCTAATGAGTAGCTATAAGTAAGTCTTAAGCTTGGTCTTTTTTTTGTTCTGTATGTTCTGTTTGTTGGGTGCTTGGTTGATTAGTTGCTTTGTTATAGATATTTCGGGTGGTCTGTTTTTGGGGACCGTGGGATATGTCTGACTTGATGCCAGTGTCTTTTCATTGTCATCTATGGGGAAGCTCAAGTCATCAGCTCTGTGATGGGGTTTGCTCAGAGAGCTCACATTTTGCTTCCTGCAAAGCTGAAGAGGTCAGAAAGAGTCTCCACCGCTGTCTGGATGCTGAATTCCCATTCAAATCATGATTGTAATGTTGCTGGGTTTTTATTCTTTATTAATGGTGTGTTAGTCACTAGGAGTTGCTCTGTAATATTTTCTAATAAGTTATGCTTTGCTTCAGCTATGCTAGATAAATCATTGGAGAAGGCTTAATGTACTACTGATCACAGATCCTGGCAGAAGACCTGCAGGTACCAAAGACCACTCAGATCTGCTGGGAAAATCACAGCTGTTTAAGCCTAAGTTGATAGTATCTAGTTTGCATATCAATTCAAGTTCAGCAGTTTCTCGTTGGAGTCTGTGGCCAATGAAATTTTGGCACACGATTCCCCTTTTGTTTACACTAGTTTTATGCCAGTGCAACGTCAGTGTATATCAAATCAGCTACATTGATTGCAATGCAGTTATGCCTGATTTACACTGGCATGCCTTAAAGAGGAATCAAGTCATTTATTTTGTGTATCTTGATACCACCTAACGCTACATATCATTCTGTTATGTCTTGTATTGTATATATTGTATGAGTTCTTTATACTGAAGGTGTCCTATATTGCGGTAAACCTATTTGTGAAATTAGTTTGGAAAGTGGAATCTTGGTTATTAATAAGACTGCTGGTCTATGAATGATGTTTGAGATCATATTGCAACTCCTAACTGATGTGGTTTATGTAAACAGTACAACTAACATCTATCATAGATGCATAGAAATATAGGCTTGGAAGGGACCTTGATAAGTTAAAAAAAGAAGCAGATAAATTCATGGAACATAGGTCCACCAGTGGCTATTATCCAGGAAGGACAGGGATGGTGTCCCTAACCTCTGTTTGCCAGAAGCTGGGAATGAGCAACAGGGAAAGGCTCACTTGTTGATTACCCTGTTCTGTTCATTCCTCTGGGGCACCTGCCATTGGCTGCTGTCAGAAGACAGGGTACTGGGCTAAATGGATGTTTGGTTTTACCCAGTATGGCCGGTTTTATATTCTTATTTAATCTAGTCCCCTCCCTGCACTGGGGAAGTACTAAGTATTATCTAGACCACCTCTGACAGGTGTTTGTCTAAACCTGTTCCTAAAAACCTCAAATGATGGAGAATCCACAACCTCCCTAGGCAATTTGTTCCAGTGCTTAACTACCCTGACAGTTAGGACGTTTTTCTCAATGTCTAAGCTACATTTCCCTTGCTGTAATTTAAGCTGACTGCTTCTTGTCCTATTCTCAGTGCCTAAGAAGAAAAATGTATCACCTCCCTTTCTATAATAACTGTTTACTACCTGAAGACTTCTATTATGTCCCTCTTCTGTCTTCTCTTTTCCAGACTGAACAAAGCCAGTTTTTTTCAATTCTTTCCTTGTAGGTCATGTTTTCTAGATCTTTATTCATTTTTCTGTTGCCTCTCCCTGGACCTTCTTCAGTTTGTCTACATCTCTCCCAAAGTTTGGCACCCAGAACTGGACATAATACGCTACTTGAGGCCTTATCAGTGCTGAATAAGAGAGGAAGAATTACTTCTCATATCTGGCTTACAACACTCCTGCTAACACATCTCAGAATGATTTTTGCAACACTATAATATTATTGACTCCTATTTAGTTTGTGATTCACTACACCTGCTAGATCCTTTTCTGCAGTATTCCTTCCTAGTCATTTCCCATTTTGTATTTGTGTGATTGAGTATTCCTTCCTAAGTGCAGTACTTTGCATTTGTCCACATTGAATTTCATCCTATTTAATTCAGATGATTTCTCCAGTTTATGAAGATCATTTTAATTTTGAATCCTGTCTTCCAAAGGCCTTACGATCCCTCTTAGGCTGGTACCATTGACAACTTTATAAGTGTACTCCCTATGCAATTATACAAATCATTTATAAGGATCTTGAGTAGAACCTGACCCAGAACAAATCCCTGAGGGACCCCCCTCAATATGCCCTTCCAGATCTATTTTAAACCATTGATAAGTATTCTCAGAGTACGATTCTCCAGTCAATTGTGCACCCACCTTATAATAGGTACATCTCAACCATATTTCTCTAGTTTGTTTATGAGAAGGTCATGTGAGACAATAACAAAAGTCTATATGTATCACATCTACTGCCTTCCCCCTTTCACAAGGCTTGTTAGCCTGTTCAAAGAACATATCTTGACAGATTGGAGAACTTGGCTATAGACAACAAAAGGAAATTTAACAAAGACAAATGTAAGCTGCTGCACTTAGGAAAGAAAAAACCAAATGTACAAATATAGAATGGGGGGATAACTGGCTTGGCAGCAGCATTGCTGAGAAGGATCTGAGAGGTACAACGGATCACAAGCTCAACATTCGTCAACAATACAATACTGTTGCAAACAAAAAATCATGCAATTTTGAGTTGCATTAAAGGAGGCATAGCATGTAAGTCAGAGGAGGTGATAGTACCATCTACTCAATGCTGGTTAGGTCTCAGCTGGAGTACTGTGTCCAGTTTTGGGCCGCACACTACAAGAAGGATGTGGAAAAATTGAAAAGAGTCCAGCAGAGGGCAATAAAAATGATTAGGGGGCTGGAGCACCTGATTTATGAGGAGAGGCTGAGGGAACTGAGATTGTTTAGTTTGCAGAAGGGAAGAATGAGGGGGGATTTGATAGCTGCTTTCAACTACCTGAAAGGGGGTTCCAAAGAGGATTGATCTAGACTGTTCACAGTGGTAGCAGATGACAGAACAAGCAGTAATGATCTCAAGTTGCAGTGGGGAGGTTTAGGTTAGATATTAGGAAAAACTTTTTCACTAGGAGGGCGGTGAAGCACTGGAATGGGTTACCTAGGGAGGTGGTGGAATCTCCTTCCTTAAAGGTTTTTAAGGTGAGGCTTGACAAAGCCCTGTCTGGGATGATTTAGTTGGGGATTGGTCCTGCTTTGAGCAGGGAGTTGGACTAGATGACCTCCTGAGTTCCCTTCCAACCCTGATATTCTATGATTATGACTGGGAGTTTGGTGATTGGATCTAAATATTTGTGAAAAGAAGCTACTCAAGAAGGGTTTCATCTAAAATATGAGTAGTTACACTATTGGTTAGACCATTTCTAGTAGGATTTTCAGAAGTGCCTAAGCAGGTTAGGCACCTGGGTCCAGATTTTGAAACATGCATTAACACTTAGTGTGAGATATGAAGGTATTTAGGCATCTAGTAGGATTTTTAAAAAGGTATAGGGACAAAATTTACAAGTGGACTTAGGTACCTAGCTCCAACTTTAGGCACCTAAATCCCAGAATCAGGGCCCCTGGGATTCACAAAACCCTGCTGAGTTGTTTCCAAACATTATGAGTACCTAAGTACACTTGGCACCCAGGTTTTGGCAGTAAAATTTCCCCAGAACCTCTATTGCTGCATCTGAACATGCACACTCCTACTCCATTCTCAGTGTCCAATTGCCTAAGCCCCAGATCCATGCAGAAGATAAGTGTTCCCCTGCCTAACTCACCGGCAGGACTCAATATGGTAAACATGCTCAGAGGCTGCTTCCTGGATCTGGCCCTGCACATAGGCTAACCCAAAACAGTCTGTCACCTGCATAACTTCCAGCTCCATCGTTAGGGCATTCACATAGAATACACTAGCCAATGGTTAAGGAATACTCTGTAATGGGACAGGTCTCTCAGTCTCTGCTATTGAAGCCATTCCACTGTGGATAAAAAATTATAGATTGAATGGACCGTGGGGATTGCGGATCTCCCACATGACAGGTCCAGGCACTAACCACCAAGCTATAGAGTCATTCTCATGCTGGTGCTTCCTCTCACTGTGGCCCAGTGATTCTTTAATTATTGAATGCAAAGCGGAGCTACTGATGGGCTCTGAAAGCAGGGTCTCCTCTAGTCCAGAGGTTGGGGCACTCATCTGATTGTTCAAGTACATCTTCAGCCAGGGGTATCCCCATACCCCAAGAGACCATACTAACCACTGGGCTAAAAAGTATATGAGGAAGCTGTTCTTCCTTCTTCTGGGAGGGATGGGGGCTAAAAACACGCCTGTCTCCTTGTCCTTTCCATTAACTAGCTTAGTCAGGGAGCCACCAACCCTTAGTGGAGTGACTGAGAGGCCCATTGGCTTATGCCCAAATACATTTGTTAGTCTCTAAGGTGCCACAAGGACGACTCATTGTTTTTTCTGATACAGACTAACATGGCTACTACTCTGAAACCTATCCTCAGTCAGTCACTCATGTCAGACCTAACACATTCACTGCACCTACACATTGTTGTCATAACCTGTATTGAAGAGGTGCCATGTAATATATAATGGAAAAGCTAATGACACACTGGTGGTTAATATCGTTGTGAAATGTTTGTGTGAACAGAATGTGAGGAACTATGGCTACTCACTGATGTTATGCTTTAAAGTCTGTGACCAAACAAAGAGAGAGAGATGGTCTTCTCCCAAACTGTAGGGAAGGCAGCTGTCTACCTGTCTCCAATGTCAATTAAGCAAGCTGTTACCAAAGACAAAGAGGAGCACATTTATATGGAAGGTAAACAAAGCCACAGGAAAGTGAGTGGGGAAAGAAGGTTACTTTAACTATCTCAACTGGCAGTGGAGATTGCAGGCCCAGGAAGCCTTCCCACCTCTTGAGGCAGGCTCTATAACTTTGAAAAGATGTAACTAGAAAGGAAAACCTTATGTAGTCATCCTCCAGCTGGAGGAACAAAGGAAACAAGCACTTTGATATCTGTGAAGGTCTTGGTCAGAAAGTTTGTTCAGCCATTCCAGAGAAGTGACTTTGAAGGGAACCCTTCTTTGAACAAGAAAGTCCAAGTTGTTAATTCACACGTTAGCATTTAGAACCATAGTTTTTCTTTGGTTTGCTTGTAACCCTTTCTATCTTTATTCCTTATTCTTAGTATTACTTAATCCTATGTCCATTTGTTAAGTAAATGTGTTTAACTTTTACTATAAACCAGTTCAGCGTGCTAACCCCAGTTATGCCAACCAGCTGCAGAATATTGTGTCTATAAAGGGGCAACAAAATTAGTAACCTCTGGGAGTGTTTCATGAGAAGGCTGGACATGGCAAAGAGACATCTCCAAGGAACTCAGGAGCTGGGGTTCACTGATTGTTAGCTGCTGGCAAGGTTTGGACTGGAAGAGTCGTGGAGAGTTTTCCGTCACACAGCTTAGCAGCAGCTTACTTGCTGTGACTGAGTGAGGTAATACAGCAACTCACAGTTTGGGGAATGCCAACTGGATGTCACATTTTGTGCATGTTTTTGGGTAAATCTGGCACTGGGAGAGTGTTAGGTTCACTCTTTGAAAAGTAATGAGGTGGCGGAAGCCAGGGCGAGACATGCATGCTTGTCTGTCACTCGTGGGTGTCCAGTCTGTGAACCACAGCAGCATAGCTCTGAAGGCACGCAGAGTTGAAGGGCAGGTAGTGATACTGTCCCTTGCTGGTCTGGGTTGAACCTCAGAGCACCAGTGCTGGCTTTCGTGAATCATGTTCTGAGGCACCCATCTCTCTCATTCATCATATGGGGAGCCTGAGTGTCTATCTCAAGCTTCGTGAATCCCGGTTCAAATTACCACACCTAAGTTCCTAAGGTTAGTTGAGCCCTAATATATCAGTGATGAGAACACCATGTAAAAGCTGATTGCCTGGTTAAATAATTAAGAATGCCTGGGGCTGCACTTTGAAGGAGGCAGTTAAAAGGAAATATTGAATAGCTGAACATTCATGAGCACCATCTATCATGTGCCAAAGGTGTCAGAACTGGGAGAGAGGACAGGAGTCTATGCCCCCCACACACACTTTTTAACATGCTCATGGTTTGGGAGGCATAAGTGTGCCATCGTCCCCCCCAAACTAAAAGCCTCAAGGAGGCATGGAGTAGCCACCAGCTGCCCGAACTACACCCATGTTAAAAAGTGTGGGGCATGGCCTCCTAGATCCCCCAGTTCTGGCACCAGTGCCCCTCCCCCACACTTCTACAAAGTTTCCTATGGTCCATTTACCCTGTTTTCTGACAGTGAAGAGATACTTCAGAGGGAATGAACAAAATAGCACAATTATTGAGTGATCCATCTCCTATCATCCACTTCTAGCTTCTGGAAATCAGAGGTTTAGGGACACCCAGGGCATGGGGTTGCATCCCTGACCATCTTGGCTAATAACCATTGATGGACCTATCCTCCATGAACTTATCTGGCTGCTTTTTTTAACCCATTTATACTTTTGGCCTTCACAACATCCCCTGGCAATGCATCCCACAGATTGACTTTGCATTGCGTGAAGCAGTAACAACCTTAAAAAAATCAAGTTGTGCAGTCAAGCTTAAACCTGGCATTTCTTAACTTTGAGGTTTTTGACTTTGCAACCATTACAGTCATGGCAGAGGTGATATTGATGATGGTGTGGAGGAGAAATACTCAAGCAATGTCCCAACCCCAAGCTGTAGTCCTGGTCCTAAAAGAGATTGCGTTTCTTACTAAAATTGATTCATGGTAAAATCATCATTCTCACTGGTATTTAAACCATCAACATTAAGTTTCAAAGTGAACACAAAATTGAGACGAAAAGGGCAGCTCACTGTGTGTCCTAAACTGTCTACAGATTTATTCAGACAGCATTCACGGGGCTTCTTTGGGAGAGTTTCCTTTAAACAAAAGGGAGAGATGTTAATTATTCTAATTAATAATCATCATGAGAACCTTCACGCTGCAGAACATAAATCTGCCATCCACACTGTTTTAGTAACATTCCTTAGGACATGTGCAACATCCTTCTTCCTCAGATGTCTAGAGACGTTGGGTGTACCCTGTTATCTTGTCCACTTTACGAATAGAATCACTGAGACACAAAGAAGTCTAGATCAATATTTTGCTGAGTGTACACTATGGCACACAGCTTCACATAGAATCATGTTTCTACCTAGGGCCTGTGTTTCAGCAGTGCTAAGTATCTACAACTTGAAATCAGTGGGAGCAGTAGGGGTTGTGGATAGAGTGAGCAGATGTCCTGATTTTATAGGGACAGTCCCAATTTTTGGGTCTTTTTCTTATATAGGCTCCTTTTACCCTCACCCTCATCCCGATTTTTCACATTTGCTGTGTGGTCATCCTAGTTGTGGCTCTTGGAACAATCTGGCCCTATGAGTGTGTCAGTTCTTCACTCTAAATATAGACACCTAACATTAGTAGGTTATTTTTAAAAATTGAGATTTTGGCCCAGCACTGGAAGATAGCATGATCCAGTGAATAGAGCACTAACCACCGACCTAGGAATCATCAGATCTTGTTCTAGGTCTCATTCCTTCACTTGCCTTTCGAGTCTCTGTGTGCATTAGTTTCCCTATCAATAAAATTGGCATAATGACACTGACCATCCTTAATAACTCTGTTGGAGATCTAGGGATGAAAAGGCCTCTCTAAAGGCCAATGATTATTAACAGATATAATTTTAAAGAATGAAATCACAAAGCAAAATACACGCTGAATATTAAAATAACATTGGATCATCTTTTTATCATCACCCAATCAAAACAGACACATATTTATTTATATATATATTTGTTTTTCCTACAGGGCCTGCATTGGAGTGATTATTCTGAATTGCTTTGGGGAAACATGTCCCCACGTCAATCTATATATTAGGCTGGAAACTCATCTGAGCCTAACCGCACCTATGCACTCTGTAGATGAATTACAGTTGGCATAAGGGATGCATTAGAGATGTGCAGACTGTGCTAGAACTGGAATTACTCCTATGATTATTAATGGTAATCTAATCAACAGTTTCCCAGGATTGCTATATAGAATCTTCCTCTAACAACACAGTTGACACTGAAGAAGAGGAGCAGCAATCAGAACTAGTATGTGAGCATTTGCATGATTGTCAAATGTCTTAGCTACTTAATCTGTAGATAAGCAAGGAGTTGAACCAAATGTGCTACTTATATTGATGTCAATGAAAATTTTGCCATTAAGTTCCATTAGAAAACATTTTGCCCATAATGGTATAGAACAAAATTAATTCAGACTGCCTCCTTTTTCTTTCTTTGATTCCACTCAAAAATTGACTGAGATCAGGGCCCTCCGCTTTGCCAGGTACTGTACTGAGACAGCCAGGCTGCTATGTAGAAGAATATTTCTGCTTTACATTTGAAAATTATATTTTCCCATTGGTGAGTTTCAATGTAGATAGATAGATAGATAGACAGATATATAGATGTAACACTGAAGTTCCAAATGTCTTAAATATGAAATGAAATCAAATTGCCTTCATTGCACATAGTGCATGTGGTAAAATGGACATACACACAGAGTATTGATTCCAGTTGTAGAGATTTATCATTTCTACAGATATTCTATGTGCTTAGAATGAAGAATTCTGCTAGAACATTTTACATGTGCCCCATGTATGGTGATGTCTGAAGAAGGAAATACAAACAGCAGAAACCTTTAGATTTTTGAAAGACAGGAGTGGAAAATATCCCATTTGATTTGGTATGGTTGAAGAAATTTTGGCTCAGTTCCTCATGTTGTGTACAATTCAGTAGCTTCAGTTATTTAAATAGAGATATTTTAATTTACGTTAATTTTGGATCTGTCCCCTAGCTTTTTACTATAATGACTGGCGCTATTACCAAATCATTTTCCAGAACAGAACTACACTTTAAAAACCCTTTAAGGGATTATGCAGCCTGCTGTTCATTGTGTGTTATGGATTCTCCTAAGGTGGCAGGTCCCCAGGAGATGAGTCTACTCCAAGTAGCAGTTGAAGAAATCATCCTGTTAGTTCAGGTTCTAATTGACGCTCACTGAAAAAGTCAAGAGTTTGGCTCCCACTGACCACCAATTAAGGTGATGGAGTTTGACACTTTCTATGGGGAAAAAGCAAATGTTTGGGGGGAGATTTTGCTTTTGATTTGACAAAGAATAATTTTTGATCCCCATTTTTCTCTATGGAAAATAGGGGAGGATGGGGGGAACAAACCCAGTCTCTCCAAAAATCAATAATTTATTTTTATTCCCCCCCAAAAATCAATACAAAATTGTGAGTTTTTCCCCCAAAACCTACAGAACAAAAAATATTTCAACATTAGAGAGAGAGAGAGAGATCAACTCTAACATTGCAGTTAGAAGAAATTGTGAGTGCTTCTAACCACAATTTCAGTTAATGGGAAATGAGGGGACTTAGGGCTAAAGATGTGCAAATAACTGATATATACATAATATTTTGGTTGACCTAAATCTGCATTTTTCAGTCCAAAAAAAAAAGTTTTAGTCAAAAAATTCCACCCAGTTCTATTCAGGATTTGGATGCATGGTAGCTCATTTATCTCTGTGTGTCATGTATCATGCTCACTAACTGATCCATAAAAGATAAGGTGGAGAGTTTCAAAGTCCTCTCAGTTGAGCTATTTGAAATTTTTCAGCTGAAAAATTTTCCTGTTGGAAAATGTACAAGTACTGTAGTACAATTTCTTAATTGTCAAAGTGCAACCTACAAATACAATTATACATTATATATTATTATTTTTACATAACTGCACTCAAAAATAAAATAATATAAAACTTTAGCGTCTACAAGCACACTCACTCCTATTTCTTCTTCAGCCAGTCACTCAGAAAAAGAAGTTTGTTTGACTTTAATAAAGCATTGAATATGGTCTCGCATGATATTCTTATCGATAAACTGGGCAAATACAACTTAGATGGGGCTACTATAAGGGGGGTGAATAACTGGCTGGATAACCGTACTCAGAGAGTAGTTGTTAATGGTTCCCAATCCTTCTGGAAACATATAACATGTGGGGTTCAGCAGGGGTATGTTTTGGGATGGCTTTGTTCAATATCTCCATCAACGACTTAGATATTGGCATAGAAAGTACGCTTATTAAGTTTGCAGACGATACCAAACTGGGAGGGACTGCAACTGATTTGGAGGAAGGACAGGATCATAATTCAAAATGATCTGGACAAATTGGAGAAATAGTCTGAGGTAAACAGGATGAAGTTTAACAAAGACAAATGCAAAGTGCTCCTCTTAGGAAGGAAGAATCAGTTTCACACATACAAAATGGGAAGAGACTGTCTAGGAAGGAGTACGACAGAAAGAGATCTAGGGGTTATAGTAGATCACAAGCTAAATATGAGTCAACAGTGTGATGCTTTTGTAAAAAAAGCAAACGTGATTCTGGGATGCATTAACAGGTGTGTTGTGAGCAAGACATGAGAAGTAATTCTTCCGCTCTACTCCGCGCTGGTCAGGCCTCAGCTGGTGTATTGTGTCCAGTTCTGGGCATCACATTTCAGGAAGGATGTGGAGAAATTGGAGAGGGTCCAGAGAAGGGCAACAAGAATGATGAAAGGTCTTGAGAACATGACCTATGAAGGAAGGCTGAAAGAATTGGGTTTGTTTAGTTAGGAAAAGAGAAGACTGAGAGGGGACATAATAGCAGTTTTCAGGTATCTAAAAGGGTGTCATAAGGAGGTGGGAGAAAACTTGTTCATCTTACCCTCTAATGATAGAACAAGAAGCAATGAGCTTAAACTGCTGCAAGGAAGGTTTAGGTTGGACATTATGAAAAAGTTCCTAAATGTCAGGGTGGTTAAACACTGGAATAAATTGCCTAGGGAGATTGTGGAATCTCCATCTCTGGAGATATTTAAGAGTAGGTCAGATAAATGTCTATCAGGGATGGTCTAGACAATATTTGGTCCTGCCATGAGGGCAGGGGACTGGACTCGATGACCTCTCGAGGTCCCTTCCAGTCCTAGAGTCTATGAATCTATGAATAAGTTTGTTTACGTTTATGCTGCCCTCATCTTATTTACAATGTCACCTGAAAATGAGAACAGGTGTTGGCATGACAATGTTTTAGCCAATGTTGCAAGGTATTTATGTGCCAGATATGCTAAACTTTCATATGCCCCTTTATACTTTGACCACCTTTCTAGAGAACATACTTCCATGCTGGTGACAGGTTCTGCTCGATAACAATTCAAAGCAGTGCAGACTGATGAATGTTCAGTTTAATCAGCTGAGTCAGATACCATCAGCAGAAGACTGATTTTAATTTTTGGTGGTTTGGGTTCTATAGTTTCCAAATTGGAATGTTGCTCTTTTAAGACTTCTGACATCATGTTCCATACCTCATCCCTCTCCGATTTTGGAAGGCACTTTAGATTCTGAAACCTTGGGTCAAGTGCTGTAGCTATCTTTAGAAATCTCACATTGGTACCAGCTTTGCATTTTGTTAAATCTGCAATGAAAGTGTTCTAAAATCGAACAACATATGCTGAATCGTCATCCGAGATTGCCATAACAAGAAATATGTGGCAGAATGCAGGTAAAACCACGGTGCAGGAGACATACAATTCTTCCCCAAGGAATTCAGTCACAAAGTTAATTAATGCATTGTTTATTTTAACAAGTGTCAGCAGCATGGAAGCATGTTCTCTGGAATGATGGTCAAATCATGAGGGAGCATATGAATGTTTTGCATATCTGGCACTTAAATACCTTGCAATGCCAGCTACAAAAGTGCTATGGGAACGCCTATTCTCACTTTCAGGTGACATTGTAAATAAGAAGCAGGCAGCATTATCTCCTGTAAATGTGAACAAACCTGTTTCTCTTCGCAATTGTCTGAACAAGAAGTAGGGCTGAGTGGGCTTGTAGGCTCTAAAGTTTTACATTGTTTTGTGTGTCATCTTAATGTCTGAGGAAAAAAAGGTTGATTCAGACTAAAATTTGATTTTTCAATAGTTTATTTTCAGTCATATATAGAGAAAGGTTAAAATTGACAATTTTCAGAACTTTTCAGAAAATAAAATAAAGAAAAAGGATATTTCAATTTTTCATCCCAATTCAGCATGAAAAATAATACCAAAATATTGGTGTTTCCCATGAAATGGAAATTCTGTTTTCCAACAAACTCTGTATCTAGGGATTGAAATGAAAATTGGACATCTAAACCCCATATGAAGTTTTGAATATCTCAGCCTGAGTTGTCCCATGCAAGTCCTAGAGAAGTTTCAGAAGCTAGTGCCTTCACCAACAACAGTCTCCGGAGCTCCAGGAATGAAGAACCAAAGCATCGTGACCACATTCATCATGCTGGGACTCTCCAGTAAACCCCAGCTCCAGGTCCTACTCTTCATCCTATTCCTCTCCATCTACATCATCGCCCTGCTGGGCAACTTACTCATCATCGCTGCCATCCTTTCCAGCTCCAAGCTCCACAGGCCCATGTAGTTTTTCCTCTTCCACTTGGCTGTGGTGGACATTATCTGCACTGCCACCATCATCCCCAATATGTTGGGAAATCTAGTGGCTGTAACTAAATCTCTCTCGTACCGTGGGTGCATGGTCCAGCTCTACTTCTTCACATGGTCTTTGGGGGCTGAGATGGTGCTCTTCACCATCATGGCTTATGATCGCTATGTGGCCATTTGCCACTCTTTGCGTTACAGCATCATGATGAACAAGACCGTATGTGTAGGCCTGTCTTCCCTAGTGATAGTCATTGCTGTGGTCAACACGTGGGTGCACACTGGCCTCGTGCTGCAGCTGAGCTTCTGTGGGCCCAACATTATCAGCTACTTTTTCTGTGAAATCCCATCGCTGCTGGCTCTCTCCTGTACCTCAGTGTATTTAAACGAGGTTATGGTCTTCACGGCGGACATTTTCCTAGCTATGGGGGACTTCCTGTTGACGTGTCTCTCTTATTGCTTCATTGTCAGGGCAATCCTGAGGATCAAAACGGCTGAAGGGAAGAGAAAAGCCTTCTCTACCTGCTCCTCCCACCTCATTGTGGTGTCTCTTTATTACTCCACTGTCATCTACACCTACATTCGGCCAGCCTCTAGCTACTCCTTCGACAGCGACAAAATTATAGCCACCTTGTACACCCACGTGACTCCAACTCTCAATCCTATAGTCTACACGCTAAGGAATAAAGATGTCAAGATGGCCATCAAGAAAATGCTTCCATACCCTGGGAAATAGGTCATGATGGGACAAACCTAGACTGGTTCCATAGCAAGCCTGGAGCTCTGGTGTTTGCTTTCCTGTGGAAATGCGACTCAGAATGAACCGTAGAAAAAGACGCAAGGTGCATGTCTTCATGCAGGCCTTTCTAACTGGTCAAATGTTGATTTCCTGAATGGCTGAAATTTTTGGAATCAGTTGAAACTATTGATGCATAGTTTTCTGTTCCCTGAGTGACCAGAGCAGGGGCTGCACTAGAGTAATCAGGAACCTGCTAGAACCAATTAAGGCAGACAGGCTGATTAGATCACCTGCAGCCAATCAAGGCAGGCTAATCAGGGCACCTGCGTTTAAAAAGGAGCTCACTCCAGTCAGGCGGGGAGGAGCCAGAGGAGAGGAAGTGTGTGTGAGGAGCTGGGAGCAAGAGGCACAAGAGCTGAGAGTGAGAGGCTGTGCTGCTGGAGGACTAAGGAGTACAAGCATTATCAGACACCAGGAGGAAGATTCTGTGGTGAGGATAAAGAAGGTGTTTGGAGGAGGCCATGGGGAAGTAGCCCAGGGAGTTGTAGCTGTCATGCAGCTGTTACAGGAGGTACTATAGACAGCTGCAATCCACAGGGCCCTGGGCTGGAACCCGGAGTAGAGGGTAGGCCTGGGTTCCCCCCAAACCTCCCAACTCCTGATCAGACACAGGAGGAGTTGATCCAGACTGTGGGGAAGATCACTGAGGTGAGCAAATCTGCCAATAAGCGCAGGACCCACCAAGGTAGAGGAGGAACTTTGTCACACTATGTTTCAGAAGAAAGAAAGAAAGAAAGAAAGAAAGAAAGAAAGAAAGAAAGAAAGAAAGAAAGAAAGAAAGAACTGTTATCAATTATCTCAAATGTTTCAGACTTGTGATATAAATCCATTAAATACAATCTCTTGTTCTGTAGCTTTGCTCAAGTCACTTTCCTTCTTTGTCATTAAATTTTCCCAGCTGTAAAATAGGGAAAAGGACACTTACCTATAATTCTGAAGTCTTATAATTTCAAGTTCCTTCTCATCCAAAGACTTCCTGTGTGACCCTGGGCAAGTCACTTAGCATCTGTACCCTCAGCTCCCCACCTGTGGAAAATGGGATAACAGTATTTCCCTATCTCACTGGGGTGTTTTGAGAATGAATACCTAAAAGATTGTGAGATGCTCAGATCAGATGGTAATGGAGTCCATCTAAGTACATCAAGTAAACAGGTGACTCTTGCAGGCAGAGAGTTGTTTTTTATTTTTGTGACCTATGTCCACGTGCTTGAACAAATGATAAATAATGTTTTCACCCCTACTCCAGCCCCTGGAAAGAACATAATAGCTCTTATTCCTAATTGGGATAAAGTCATTAGTGTTAGACATAAGCTATAGCATATCAGCATCTGATCATATCTAAAAGGTATTCCACAAGCCTAGCATTGCTTCACACATTTGCAATTCTGAGATCACCCACATTCACAAGGAAAGGATTACTGGGAAGGTTTGGGGCAGCTTTATTCTAGGTAATAGAGCAGATAAGCTTGGCTATAAGACTGGATTTCTTTGGGCCAAGGGAGTGAAGCATTCCACTCGGTCGGCATATTTTGCCTCTACCTAAGAAGAGGGCTCTGGTTGGGAAAAGAAATTTTAACACATTGTGCCCACTGCTTCCTTTAAGGGTAGAATAGTCAGAGGCTTCTGCTTGTGCAGGACAACAACAGCAAAATGAATACGGCTGGGAAGAAGCTCCGCAAATCAAAGAAATGCAGAGAGTCACAGCTACAGTAAGTTTTACGCTTTGTGTAAAAACAAAACAAAAACAAACAAAAACCAGAAAACAGGCAAGAAAGAGGCAAAAATGGTGGGTAGGAGGTGCTTACATATTTATCTTTTTTGTAGAGAGGTTTCCCAAAAGACTATTACTGAGATGGAATTGATCAAATCCCAATGGAGAAACCATAAGCGTACTGGAGTTTCCCCACCGATATCCATAAGGATTAGATCAAAGGACTGAAGGAATGTCAGTGGAAGAACTGTAACATACTGTACTGGAGTTGGAGAGCAAAAGCTTCTTTGAAAAAGGAAATTACAATGAAAAAGAAATCCACTACATTCTATAATTATTTTAAATCTAGCAGTGATTTGTGATCTCTTGTAGGGTGTGATGTTATTGACGTAAACTGTGACCGTATAGATTATTGTTGCAAGCACTGTTATATATTTGCAGCAAATATTGTACAAAGATTATGAGGTGTCTATGACAAGGTTATGATTTGCTGGTTATGATTATGCTATCTGTATGTGTGTATCATTTTTGTATTTCAATTTATAAGTATTGGCTTGATACTGTCTGTATTTCAAACTTGTGCTATGCTTCTGGGTGACATCGCAGAAAATGTGGCATCAGCACTGCCTAGCCTGCTTGATCGCCCATTAAGGACCATCAGCTATACAACTGACCGATTGAGAGAAGGCAGACACACCTTGTGACTCAGCAAGGCATGCAGGGATGTGCCTATGAACAGAACTCTAAGGTTTTCCCATGCCATGTGCTGGATAGCTTGTCTTTGGAAAAAAGAAAGCAGAGGCCATATGGCAAGAGACTATAAAAGACTGCTGCACCTCCTCCATCTTGTCTTCAATCCTGCTTCTTACTTCTGGAGGAACCTTGCTACAAACTCAAGCTCTGAACAAAGGACTGAATGAGCCTTCCCAGCTGCAGATGTATTCCAGGGACTTGATTTGAACCTACAGTTTATTCCATCACTGCTGCAAGCCTGAACCAAGAACTTTACCATTACTGTATGTACTTGATTCCATTTAACCAATTTTATCTCTCACATATATTTCTTTCTTTTTATGAATAAATCTTTAGATTTTAGATGCTAAAGAATTGGCAACAGTGTGATTTGTGGGTAAGATCTAACTTGTACATTGACCTGGGTCTGGGGCTTGGTCTTTTCGATCAGGAGAACCTTTTTTCTTTTACTGGGGTATTGGTATTCATAACCATTTGTCCCCATAACAAGTGGAACCAGTGGTGATTCTGGGGAACTGGAGTTTTCTAAGCAAATTGCTTGTATGACTTATGGTTAGTCAGTGGGGTAAAACTAAAGTCCTCTCTGTTTGGCTGATTTGGTGTGCCTTAAAAGTGGAGAAACCCCAGCCTTGGGCTGTAACTGCCCTGCTCTAAGCAATTTGTCCTGATTGGATATTCTCAGAAGTGTCCCACCAAAGGCAGCATCATTACAGAACTACAGTGACAAAAAAATCCCAGTAGATTCTATGATTATTTTGAATCTAGCAGTAATGCATGATCTCTGGTAGGGTACTGCAGTCTCCACTGAATGTTGCATGATCGAAACAAAAACCATGTGCTGTAATAGCTAGAATCAACAAGGCATGTGATGGTCTGAATTCAGTCTTAACTTTGAATTGGATCTCCTTTGCTGAGATTAAGATAGACTCTAAAGATTAGAATCATAGAAGATTAGGGTTGGAAGAGACCTCAGGAGTCATCTAGTCCACGATATGAATCATTATACTTTATAATACTGGTGCACAAGGGCTGCAGCCGAGTTCAAAACAGTGAGAAGAGTGGCCACTTGACTTCAAGGGATTATGGGACATTTCCAGAGGCCAATCACAGTGCGGTATTTGTAACTGCCAATCACACTGACACTTGGGCATTTCAGACGGGATGCAGCAAGCTTTATGCTTCTCGTGGAGGTGGATTACTAGGAGCACTCCGGCTGCAGAGTCCAGGTGCTTTACGTGCCTTGCCAGTGTGGACACCTCAGGAGTTAGGGCGCCCGGGGCTGATTTAATGCGCTCTAACTTGCAAGTATAGCCAAGGCCTAAGTCTCTTGGATTCTTTTGAAAATGCCAGACACAGCCTTTTCTGATTAATACAATTCTATGAATCATTTCAATATTTTGTCTCCTCCTTCTTCCACTAAGAGTGAATCTGTGGGTGTTGATTTTTTCACCCAGAAAATAGACTCCCTGAATATGAACCAGTGTTTTACTGTTATGCTTATAAATCCCATCCCCCATTTTAGCTCATTCATCTAGCCACAATCACACCCCCTGCCCTTAATTAATCATCAGGACCAAAGACTACATTTGCCTGCTCTAATGAGAACTTCTCTGAAGGACCCCTTAATCACATATTTCAAGGAAGTCACCAATTGCAGGACCAGTGTAGCACCTCCTTACTCATGTTGAATGGCATGTTACCTCTATCCCATGCCCCTGAAGTTCTAATTCTTCATTAATTTCCAGGCATGTATCAGTTTATATGATGACAGGGTCCCTGACTTTCCACTCGTATTCACAATGCGTGGCACCTAACTCCATGCATTGTCCATGAGGTGTCACTTGTGTACTAAAGTACCATTAACTGCAGTCAAGGATGGCAGAACTGTATAATAAAGTAGCCCCAGGAGCAGTAGCTAGTAGGAGAATCGTATTAATTCCAGAATTCATCGGGCTGATTGGGGGTCAACCACAGCGCACTCTGCTGTCAGTTTAGCAGGAGTTCACTAAACAGTATAGATCTCCTTGTAGTGAAGACCAGCTTTGAGACTCAGGACATTCATCTTTATCGGAGAAGACAAAATCCTTGTTCAAGAGGGGGGAGATTTGAACTTGAGTTTTCACATTGCAAGAGAGTGGCCTAACTATTGAGCTCTTGGTTCCACGAGACAGGGCCAGCAGAACCTTCTAACTGGTTTTGTGAATCTAGCTCTCATTTCCAAAAAAATTTACCCCAAACGGTTTCCTAAAATCAACCCAAAATAGCCAACCCCAAACTGCATTTTAAGTGGGAAAAAAAGGTTCAGTCAAAAAATGCCATTCAGCTCTAGTGAGATGAAGTGTGAATTTATTTCTCTGAGAAAATAGGTTACTAATAAACCCTAAAAAATAGAGCAATGGTACTGGATGTGACGTTATCTGATTAAAACATGACCATATAAATCATTGTTGCAACCACTGTTACATATTTGCAGAAAATATTGTACAAAGGTTGTCAACTGAGGTGTCTATGAAAAGGTTATGTTTTGCTGGTTATCATTATGCTATCTGTGCGCATGTATCATTTTTGTATGTGAAGTTATAAGTATTGACTTTATACTCGGATTTCAAATGTTTGCTCCTGGGATAACGCCCACAGAGTAACTAGCGAGCACATCTTGGAGGGACTGTTCAAATTGCGTGGCCCATTGACAGAACATTTTACTGACAATGGACTATGGGAGACGCTCATCTACACTTAATGGAAAGTCCTGCTGTGACTAGGCGAAATGCATGGACATGGGACTTGCCCACATGACTCCAAACTCCATCTTGTTACTGTCATTTTCCACAGCAAGAATTATGGGATGCTCTCCACATGAAAAAACACTATAAAAGGCAGCTGCATCTTCTCTGTTTTGTCTTCAGTCCTGCTTCTTACCGCTGGAGGAACTTTGCTACAAACTGAAGCTCTGACCAATGGACTGAATGACCCATCCAAGCTGTGAGTGTACTCCAGAGACTTGAGTTAAGCCAGCAGTTTATTCCATCACTGCTACAAGTGTGAACCAAGAACTTTGCCATTACTGTATGTAATGGATTCCTTTAACCAATTTTAACTCTCACCTTTCTTTCTTTTTATGAATAAACCTTTAGATTTTAGATACTAAAGGATTGGCATCAGCATGATTTTGGGGTAAGATCTAAGTAACATGTAGACCTGGGTGTATGACTGGTCCTTTGGGATAAGAAGAACTTATTATTTGATGAGACTCGTCGTAAAGAACCACTGAATCTAGTGTTTTTGGTGGTGATATAGGAACTGAAATGCTCAAGGAAACTGCCTTTATGTTTTCTTGTTAGCCAGCGTGGTGAAACGAGAGTTTACTTTTGTGGCTGCTTTGGTACATCTTATAAAAAAATAGCCACCAGTTTTGGGTTGTTTGCCCTATTTCTTAGCAGTTCGTCCTGAACTTGGCACCCTCCGTTATGTCCCAATAAGGTATGGTTACACTCGGAAATGTGGCTTTTCAGAAATGTCTAACCAATGGCTCTCCACATGTACATGGAGCCTATGAGAGGACAAAGAAGGCAACCGAAAAAGCACAGTGTGTGAATAAAGGTCAAAGGGGTTAGAGGGAATAACAAGAATGTTTGGAATTCATGAAGGAATAACTATCTATTAAGGAGTCACTAGTCACAGGTGGTGGGCACAGTGTAATAACCCAGAGAGATGTTGTAGAACCAGACAGACAGGCGCTGGTCTATCTGTTCCATTCACCTTCTGTTTCTCATCTTACACTTAGATTGCAAGCTCTTCAGGGCATGAACTGCCTTTTGGTTCAGTGTTTGTACAGCGCCTAGCACAATGGGCTCCATTGTATTCATTATGGCCCCAAACAGTCAAAGGTGTTAACATTACTCTGTCACTGTCCAACATTAAACAGTGTTAAACAAATGTGGGGGTTGGTACACAGAGACCTCAGCCTGCCTAGTGACATGGCAAACACACCATTAAGTATCTTTATAATATTGTATTAAAACTCAGAAAAGAAGGAAACCGTTAACGCTTTTGAAATGTGGAATATTAAACAAGGCTTCCATTTTGATCACATCCCAGTTTTCTTTCCTTTAGCTGGAGAGAGTTTTTAGATGAAGAAAACAAATAAACAACAAAAAGCCCTTATTTGACAGTGGTAATAACAGAGCTAACATTATCCATGGTCTAAACAAATGTAACTCTTGCTGAGATCAAGAATAGTTATTGCTACTTACCCAAGGGGTAACTTTGCCTTAGTGTAGGCTATGTGAAATAGATGTAAGACTTTGATTTTACTTTCTAACTCCTCACTAGTTGTCAAGTACAGCAGAATCCATAAGTAAGGACAACATTTTCAAAGGTAGGATCTTAAAGTCCCAAATCCAAATTTAAGCACTGAGAGATGAGATTTTCAGAAGCCTCTAAATAAATTGTGAGAACAAGTCTCACTGAAATTTATTTGTTTCCATACAGAATAATCATTTTCAGTGATCGGAGAAGCTCCGATATTATGGTGATGGACACCAGTATAAAAGCCGAGAGACATTGGCAGGTAGGCAGATAGAGACAGCGAAAGGAAAACAGGCTGACATTTTTATGTTGCGTTAGCTTTTCTTGCTATTTTCCCTAGAGGATAATCGCTTCACAATTGGGACATATGTAATAAAAGAAAGAGACGAAAATGAATGTAAAGCGGAAGAGATGAAGAAAGTCTGAGGACTGGGAAAAGGAAAAGAGGATGAAAGATGAAGAAAATGAGAAAAAGAGACAATATACTTGATTTCCTAATCACTGGTTTGCCAAAAGTCAAGTTTATTGCACAAGAGATGAACAACAAAAGCACAGTGACTGAATTTATTTTATTGGGACTTTCCATCCTCCAGGAGCACTAGATCCTTGCCTTTGAGCTGTTTTTAATCATCTACCTGTTAACACTGTTGGGTAACTCCACAATCATTGTAGCCATGTTTACCGCCCCCTCACTCCACACCCCTATGCACTTCTTCCTCAGCAACCTGGCCTTGGTGGACATCTGCTACACCTCTTGCTCGGTGCCCGAGATGTTGTCCAACTTCATTGCTGACAGCAGAAAGATCTTATCTGGTGGCTGCATGGCACAGCTGTATTTCTTTGTCTCTTTGCTGGCCACTGAGTGCTTTCTGCTCAAAGTCATGGCTTATGACCATTACAATGCCATGTGTGAGAACATAAAATATGAACTGTCATAGTGGGTCAGACCAGAGGTCCATCTAGCCCAATATCCTGTCTTCCAACAGTGACCAATGCCAGGTGCCCCAGAGGGAATGAACAAAACAGATAATCATCAAGTGATCCTTTTCCTGTCGCTCATTCCCAGCTTCTGGCAAACAGAGGTTAGGGACACCATCCCTGCCCATCCTGGCTGATAGCCATTGATGGATTTATTCTCCATGAATTTATCTAGTTCTTTTTTTAACCCTGTTATAGTCTTGACCTTCACAACATCCTCTGGAAAGGAGTTCCACAGATTGAGTGTGTGTCGTGTGAAAAATACTTCCTTATGTTTGTTTTAAATCTGCTGCCTGTTAATTTCATTTGGTGATCCCTAGTTCTTCTGTTATGAGAAGAAGTAAATAACACTTCCTTATTTACTTTCTCCATACCAGTCAAGATTTTATAGACTTCTATCATATCCCCCTTTAGTTGTCTTCCTTCCAAGCTGAAAAGTCCCAGTTTTATTAATCTCTCTTCATATGGCAGATGCTCCATACCTCTAATAATTTTGTTGCCCTTTTCTAAATCTTTGCCAATTCCAGTATATCTTTTTTGAGATGAGACAATCACATCTGCACGCATTACTGAAGACTTGGCCATACCATGGATTTATATAGAGGCAATGTATTTTCTGTCCTATCTATCCTTTTCTTAATAATTCACAACATTCTGTTCGCTTTTTTGACTGCTGCTGCACGTTCTGTGGATGTTTTCAGAGAACTATGCACAATGACTCCAAGATTTCTTTTTTGAGTGGTAACAGCTAATTTAGACTCATCATTTTATGTTTTCCAATGTGAATTACTTTGCATTTATCAACACTGAATTTCATCTGCCATTTTGTTGTCCAGTCACCCAGATTTGAGAGGTCCTTTTGTAGTTCTTCACAGTCTGCCTGGGACTTAACTATCTTGAGTAGTTTTGTATCGTTTGCAAATTTTGCCATCCCCCTGTTTGCCCCTTTTCCCAGATCATTTATGAATATGTTGAATAGGACTGGACCCAGTACAGACCCATGGGGGACACCACTATTTACCTCTCTTCATTCTGAAAACTAACCATTTATTCCTACCTTTTATTTCCTATCTTTCAACCAGTTACCAATCCATGAGAAGACCTTCCCTCTTATCTCATGACAGCTTACTTTGCTTAATAGCCTTTGGTGAGGGATCTTGTCTAAAGCTTTCTGAAAATCTAAATACACTATATCCACTGGACCCCCTTGTCCGCCTGCTTCTTGACCCCCCTCAAAGAACTCTTGTAGATTGGTGAGGCATGATTTCCGTTTACAAAACCATGTTGATTATTCCCCAACAAATTATTTTCATCTATGTGTCTGACAATTTTGTTCTTTACTAGAGTTTCAACCAGTTTGCCCAGTACAGAAGTCAGGCTTACCAGCCTGTAATTCCCACGGTCACCCCAAAGCCCTTTTTAAAAATTGATGTGTCATTAATTATCCTCCATTCATTTGGTAAAGAAGCTGATTTAAATGATAATTTACAGCAGGGGTCGGCAACCTTTCAGAAGTGGTTTGCCGAGTCTTCATTTATTCACTTTAATTTAAAGTTTCGCATGCCAATAATACATTTTAACGTTTTTTAGGTTTCTCTCTATAAATCTTTATATAATATAACTAAACTACTGTTGTAGGTAAAGTAAACAAGGTTTACAAAATGTTTAAGAAGCTTCATTTAAAATTAAATTTAAATGTTGATCTTAAGCCGCCAGCCTGCTCAGCCTGCTCCCGGCCTAGGGTTCCATTCACCTAGTCCGGCAGCGGTCTGAGCAGGGCCTGCGGCAGGAACCCCAGGTTGGCAGAGGGCTGAGCGGGGCTGATGGCTGGGACCCCAGATGGCAAGGGGTCGGCAGCCAGAACCCAAGACTGGCGGCGGGCTGAGCAGGGCCAGAAGCCAGAACCCCGGACCTCAGTATTTTTGATCTCTGATTTCTATGTCAATGGATTCTCTGTAACTTTAAGTCATTAAATCACGATTAAAGAACTTCAGTAATTCAGCCAGAGTTAGAAGTCTATAATTGGAGTGGGTGGCTGAGGTTCTGTAGACTGCAATGTGTGGAATATCAGACTAGATAATCATGATGGTCCCTTCTGGCCATAAAGTCTATGAGTCAATCATTGTCAACCAAATGGAAGGGGCAGGTGGACTCTCCAGCTGGACACTCAAAAGCTGAGGATCCCAGAATCACGGGTCACATTTGATATTCCTATCTGGTACACGAACTTGTGCCTGGTGCTTCTTAGGAAGGTCTGTCTTTGGTGTGGCTAGCCTTCACTTTGCTTTTCAGGTTAACAACAGGTGCAATCCAGTCCTAGAACCCCTTTGAAGTGTTCCCCTGTGATACCCAGTCCCTGTACAGAAATACCAGGTCAGCTTTCTCCAAGTGGACAGTGCACACACTCCTTGTTTCATGCTACAGTATCAGCTCCCGTATCACATCACAGAACTCAGATATATTTGCAGTGGAAACAACTATAAGTTTATTAGCTGTCTCTAGCCTCTGAATGCCAGAAGCTGGGAATGGGTGACAAGGGAGGGATCACTTGATGATTACCTCTTCTGTTCATTCCCTTTGGGGCACCTAGCATTGGCCAGTGTCAGAAGACAAGATACTGGGCTAGATGTACCTGTGATCTGACCCAGTATGGCCATTCTTATGTTCTTATCAAAGGCTAAAATCTAAGAGACAGAGAGCAAGGATAATAATGGAAATAGGGAGGTAAGATATAAAACAAAATCCTTACATACTTTTTTAGAGACTTAAACTGTTAACAGTCTTATCTCACCTAAATGTCCCTAACAGTGCTTCCAACTGTGAGAAGGTTGGGATCCTATTTTAATTAATGTAATTGCACTGGCTGATTACTTCCTCAGGAGCAGGATAAAGAGGCGTCTTTCTGCCTTTTTCTTATATCCCCAAAAACATATTTTCAGTCCCTGGGGTCTATTCCTTGGGGTGATGACTTCATAGAATCATAGGTCAGAAGGGACCAACATGATCATCTAGTCTGACCTCCTGCACAAGGCAGGCCACAGAACCCCACCCATCCACTTTTATAACAACCCCTAACCCATGACTGAGTTATTGAAGTCCTAAAAATTGTGGTTTGAAGACCTCAAGCTGCAGAGAATCCACCAGCAAGCGACCCACGCCCCACGCTGCAGGGGAAGGCGAAAAACGTCCAGGGCCTCTGCCAATCCGCTCTGGAGGAAAATTCCTTCCCAACCCCAAATATGGCGATCAGCTAAACCCTGAGCATGTGGGCAAGACTCACCAGCCAGCACCCAAAAAGAATTCTCTACAGTAACTCAGTTCTCATCCCATCCATCATCCCCTCACAAACCATTGAGCAGACTTATCTGCCGATAAGCCAAGATCAGTCGCCCAAATTAAACTAACCCATCATATCATCCCCTCCATATACTTATCAAGCTTAGTCTTAAAGCCCGATAAGTCTTTTGCCCCCACCACTTCCCTCGGAAGACTGTTCCAGAACTTCACTCCCCTAATGGTTAAAAACCTTCGTCTAATTTCAAGTCTAAACTTCCTAATATCCAGTTTGTACCCATTCGTCCTCGTGCCTACATTAGCACTAAATGTAAATAATTCCTCTCCCTCCCTAACGTTAATCCCCCTGATATATTTATATAGAACAAACATATCCCCCCGGAGCCTTCTTTTGGCCAGGCTAAACAAGCCAAGCTCTTTGAGTCTCCTCTCATAAGGCACGTTTTCCATTCCTCGGATCATCCTAGTAGCCTGTCTCTGAACCCGTTCCAGTTTGAATTCATCCTTCTTAAACATGGGACACCAGAACTGCACACAATATTCCAGGTGGGGTCTCACCAGCGCCTTATATAACGGCACTAACACCTCTTTATCCTTGTTGGCAATACCTCGTCCGATGCACCCTAAAACCGCATTTGCTTTTTTAACGGCCATATCACACTGGCGGCTCATAGTCATCCCGCTATCCACCAATACCCCAAGGTCCTTCTCCTCCTCCGTCACTTCCAACTGATACGTCCCCAACGTATATCTAAATTTCTTATTATTAATCCCTAAGTGCATGACCTTGCACTTTTCACTATTATATTTCATCCTATTCCTATTACTCCAGTTTACAAGGTGGTCCAGATCTTCCTGAATAGTATCCCGATCCTTCTCCGTGTTAGCAATACCCCCCAGCTTCGTGTCATCTGCAAACTTTATTAGCACATTCCCGCTCTTTGTGGCAAGGTCAGTAATAAAAAGGTTAAATAAGATCGGTCCCAGAACCGATCCTTGAGGGACTCCACTAGTAACCTCCTTCCATCCCGACAGTTCTCCCTTCATTACGACCCGCTGGAGTCTCCCCTTTAACCAGTTCCTTATCCATCCTACAACTTTAGAATTCATCCCCATCTTTTCCAATATAACTAACAATTCCCCATGAGGAACCGTGTCAAACGCCTTACTGAAATCGAGGTAAATTAGATCTACCGCATTTCCTTTGTCTAAGTAATCCGTCACCTTCTCAAAGAAGGAGATCAGGTTGGTTTGGCACGATCTACCTTTAGTAAATCCATGTTGCAGTTCGTCCCAATTACCACTGACCTCAATGTCCTTAACTACTCTCTCCCTTAAAATTTTTTCCAGGACCTTACATACTACAGACGTCAAGCTAACAGGCCTATAATTACCCGGATCACTTTTTTCCCCTTTCTTAAAAATAGGAACTACGTTAGCAATTCTCCAGTCATACGGTACAACCCCCGAGTTTACCGAACACTTAAAAATTCTCGCTAACGGACTCGCAATTTCACGTGCCAGTTCCTTTAATATCCTCGGATGGAGATTGTCCGGGCCCTCCGATTTTGTCCCATCCAGCTGTTCAAGTTTGGCCTCTACCTCAGCTGCGGTAATATCCACCTCCGTATCCTCCTTCCCGTTCATCATCCCTCCATCATCCCTAAACTCCTCGCTAGTTTTATTAAAAACTGAGGCAAAATACTTATTTAGATATTGGGCCATGCCTAGGTTATCCTTGACCTCCATTCCATCCTCAGTGCATAGCGGCCCCACTTCTTCTTTCTTTGTTCTCTTCTTATTTATGTGGCTGTAGAACCTTTTGCTGTTAGTTTTAATTCCCTTTGCAAGGTCCAGTTCTACTTGGCTTTTAGCTTTCCTCACTTTATCCCTACACGATCTGACCTCAATAAGGTAGGTCCCCTTGCTAATCCCACCTTTCTTCCACTCCCTGTAAGCTTTCTGCTTTTTTCTAATCCCCTCTCTGAGATGCTTGCTCATCCAGCTTGGCCTACAGTTCCTGCCCATGGTTTTTTTCCCCTTTCTCGGGATGCAGGCTTCCGACAGTTTCCGCAGCTGCGACTTAAAGTAATTCCAGGCCTCCTCCACATTTAAATCCACAAGTTCCTCCGTCCAATCCACTTCCCTAACTAATTTCCTTAACTCTTTAAAATTAGCCCTCGAGAAGTCGAAAACCCTAATCCCAGATCTATATTTCTTTATCCTTCCATCTAGTCTGAACTGAATCAGCTCATGATCACTCGAGCCAAGGTTATCCCCTACCACCATTTCTTCTACGAGATCCTCACTGCTCACCAAAACCAAATCTAAGATGGCATCCCCTCTCGTAGGTGCTTCAACTACTTGATGAAGAAAGCCATCCGCTATCACATCCAGAAAAATCTGACCCCTATTATTCTTGCAAGCACTCGTCCTCCAGTCTATATCCGGAAAGTTGAAGTCTCCCATGATCACACATTTCCCCTTAGTGTTTACTTCATTAAAGACATTAAAGAGGTCTCTATCCATCTCCCAATCAGATCCCGGCAGTCTGTAGCACACCCCAAGCACTATCTCAGGGGAAGCTCTAGTAGCTTTTTTACCCAGCGTGATTTTTGCCCAGACAGACTCCGTCTTATCCATTCCATCACTTCTTATTTCATTACAGTTAACCTCATCATTGATGTACAATGCTACTCCACCACCTTTGCCTTTCTTCCTGTCTTTTCTAAACAGCACATATCCTTCAATACCCGTACTCCAGTCATAACTGCTATTCCACCAGGTTTCTGTTATCCCTATAATGTCCGGTTTCACTTCCTGCACCAATAGCTCCAGTTCGTCCATCTTGTTACCTAGGCTCCTCGCATTAGTGTACAGACATTTTAATTTTCGGTGGTTGGCGTCAGTGTCATTCTTTACCCCGTTGCGCTCAAACCTTCCACCACCAGCATCACCTGTCAGTCCAGTTTCTACTTCGCTTTTCTTCCTTGGGTCAATTCTTTGGTCCACAAGGGTATCCCCTCTGTTTACCTCCCTCTCCAGGTTAAATTCCGGCGTGGAGATCTCCCGGACATCTCCCAACCATCTCCCCCAACTTCCTAGTTTAAAGCTCTCTTAATGAGGTCGGCGAGCCTCGATCCTAGAAGTCTATTTCCCTCCTTACTCAGATGAAGTCCATCCCGAGCGAACAGTCCTCTGTCCGTAAATGCTTCCCAATGACCATACATCCCAAAGCCCTCCTTATAGCACCACTCCCTGAGCCATCTGTTAATCATCATGATTTTGTCGCTCCTTCGTCGCCCCGCTCTAGGAACCGGCAGAATCCCACTGAAGATGATCTGAGCCTCGATTTCCTTGAGCGTCTTCCCCAGTCTGGCATAGTCCTCCTTGATTTTGTCCAGCGAGTAACTAGCCGTATCATTTGTCCCCACATGAAGGACAATCAACGGATTCTTTCCCGCACCCGCAAGGATCCTTTTCAGCCTAAGGTCCACATCCTGTATCTTAGCTCCCGGCAGACAGCACACCCTTCTGTTCTCCCGATCAGGTCTAGTTACAGGCCTGTCTATCCTTCTCAGTAAAGAGTCTCCAATCACGTAGACTTGCCTTTTTCTGGCGACAGTGTGATTCTCCAGTCTGTCCCCCGCACCAGCTGGCTGCAAGTCTTCTCGATTCCTATATGCCGTCGCAATCCTCCTGGGGTTCATATTTGATGTCGCCTCCATCGACTCCTCCTCTCCTTCTGCAGGACTAGCCGCTCGCCTCTTTTTCCTCGCCCTCTCTCCTTCAGCGAGCACCAGCTGAGCTCCATCTTCATTTTCCAACCCAGCAAACCTGTTCCTCAGTTCTATTTCTCCATCGCTGGCCCGTCTTTTCCTCTGCCTGGTTCTCCTAGTCACATGCTTCCACTGTCCACTTTCCTCACCCAGCGGCTCCTCAGAGCTCTTTGGTCCTGCTTCCATCTGCATATCTGGGCTTATCCCCTGTGCCTCATCATGTCTATGTTCCATCATCTGCTCAAACCCCCTCCTGAACCCAGCCAGGGTTTCTACCTGCATCTCCAGACCTCTTATCTTTTCTTCCAGCAGCTCTATCAAACGGCACTTCATGCAGATGAAATTCCTTTCAGGTGCCCCCTCTAGGACCATGTACATGCCGCAGCTACTGCCTCTACTTGCTGCCTCTGTCTCAATCATGGCCCTCCAGCTCTGTGCCTGGCGGTCTGGGCCACACACTACTCCAAAGGCCCCCAACAAGCTCTGGGCTGCCAGCAGACCCCTACATCCCCACTTATCTGGCTTGCTGTTCCTCTGCCCTGGTCTCCTCTGGAATCTCCCCCTGGAAACTCCCACTGAAACTCCCCTGTTAGCAGTCCTGTTCGCTGGCTCCTGTGCCACTGCAGCTGTCTTATCTTCATGACTTCAACATGGTTATGTATGCAAACAGGGCTCCGATTGTGTTAGTTTACAATGTTTAATTATATGTGAACCAAGGAAGGTAGGTGAATATACATGCTTTGTCTGACAGAAACCTGTTTAGAAAGACAAGTTGGCTGAAATAATACTTTTTATCAGACCAACTTCTCTTGGTGAGAGAGAGACGAGCTTTCAAAATTATATAGAACTCTTCTTCACGTCTGGGAAAGGTACTCTGAGCATCACAGTTAAATGCAAGGCGGAACAGATTGTTTAGCAAAAATAATGAGCACGTATTCGAAGAGACCATTCAAGGCAGAGTGGCTTGTTAATACCTTTGCAGTCATAGGACAAAAAGAGAGGGTTAATGGGTTACAGATTGTTGGAATAAGCCATAAATTTAGTGTCTCTGTCCAGTCCATAATTTTTAGTGTCTAACAGAGTGATGAATTTAATCTCCCACTGATAGATAAAATGCTTCATGCTTTGCTGTTTTTGTGACATAATGCTATGACCTGCTTTCATAACCAAACATTGCTAAATACTTTGGTCAAGGAGAGCAACGTGGAATGTTTAGAGTGTATCAGCAAGCAAATAGACCTATGTACAGGCAAATAGACCTATGTACCCCACGTCTGCAAACCCCTGAAAATATGCTTTGTCAGTGTGGTCTGATATGACGTAAATAATGGTATATATATATGTATTAACTGCTATGCCTCGGGGTGTCACTCCTCTGACATTAGTCGGGGAGGGCACCCGTCCAGCTGGTCGTGTAATAAAGGTCTGGATAAAACTCAGTCTTGTTCTCTGTGCCTCCTTGGAGTAATTGACTAGCTCCGGGGAGAACGAGGCCATTTGGCTAGCACCAGGCTCATCTTTTGAAAGTGCTGTGCAGGTTTCCTATGAGGATAAGGACTGATAGGTCAGACAGAGTGACCAAACTGTGAAAAGTGTTCACCCACAGATGATAGGGTGTTTTTGTCTTCTATCATTTTTCTGTGTGAGTACATTTGAGAACATAGTGATTGTCTGGTTTCACCCACATTGTTGTTATTACACTGGATGTGGTATATCACATTTTAAGGAACAGGTGGTGTTTTTTGTGCTGGAATCTATGACGCAGTTTGAACCATCTGTTCAGAAGATGAAAATATCAGTGTATCTCAGTTATTTCATTGGTTTTATGGTGCACTTGTCTAGAAATTTTTATTCAACATGGTTTATGAAGAGGGTGACATACTGCACCATCCTAGTACCCAAGGCCGTTCACCTGGTTTGGACAACTGTTGTTGAATGTAAAATTGCTATGGGTGAGGATGAAATAAATGAGTTTGGCCATGAGGAAATTCAGTGGGAGATGGGCAACTAAATCCTTTAGCTTCTTATGAAAATCCAAGCCTCATCCTTTCATGGAAGTAGGTAATAAGTAATGTTCCACTCACTCATCATTTTTATACAGTTTCAAGGCTGTAGTTAAAAGTATGTGTTCATCCATGTATGCAAAAATGTGCCCAGCCATTTAATGGTGTCGTCAGCCAAGTACAGAACCAATAGCCTGCCATCAAAATAAGTCAGTGGGCACTAGACAAAGATAAGTGACATACTCTGAAGTTGACCATAATTAAAGAGATTGGCCACACAATTGCCCTGTCCTGTTCAAAACCGGTTCAGACGTGACCATAGGTACCTTGGCAGATCAAAACCTAGTGGATAGATGGTTGGGTCAGTGACAAAAGAGTGATTACTGACTGTTGTCCTTGACCACTCATTGTGACAAGCAGAATCCACCATCATGTCCAATGTATATGTTCAAGGCCACACACTGCCTGCCCTTAAGGTTATATAATGAATATTTAATTTAACTGTAATGGTGTATGCTTGAGTTCTCTCTCAAAATTGCCTAGTGATTGACCTCCATATTTAATAACAATGCTTTCCACCAATATAAAAGCTTTCATCTGCAGATATCAAAGCTCTTTATTGCAATGGGTAAGTATCGTTAGCTCTAGTTTCTGCATCCGGAAAATAAGGCATAAATTATTTTCCTAATATCACACAATATATTAGTAGCAGAACTAAGAATAGAACTCATCAGTTGTTAGGCTACAGTCCTCTGCTCTAACCACTAGATCCTCTCCCGTAATAGAATTCAGAAAGCCTGACTCCTATCCCTCTACCTTTACCCTTCAGCCTCATTCCCCTTCAAGAGTCATTGATTGACTACAACCCCCAGTAGCCCCTACTTCAATCACTAGACCGAGCTAGAACTCAGGATTCCTGCCCCAGTGTACCTATTTTCTAACCCCCAGACACTACTCTCTACTCAGGAAGAGGCTAGAATGTGGGCTATGTCTTGGCTACCAGTTCCCATATGTTCTAATTCACTACATCCTACTCCCTTCCCAGCATTGGGGGTAGATGCCGGTAATCTTGACTCCCTTAGAAAAACAGTTTCCTATGAAAGACCTTTTTCATAGCCCCCTTCACATCCTTGTTCCTCAGAGTGTAGATGATTGGATTTAACATATGGGTGACAAGGCTATACAGCAGGGAGATCAGCCTGTCCTTGTCCAGAGAGTAGCTGGAGATAGGTCTGATGTAGGTGAAGATGCAGCTGCCATAGTAGAGCAGGACTACTGTGAGGTGCGATGCACAGGTAGAGAAGGCCTTTCTCCTCCCCTGGGATGGTTGCATCTTCAGTATCCTGAACACAATGTGCACGTATGAAAGGATGATGCACAAGGAAGGACCCCAACCCAAGAAAAGGCTGGAGACCACTGTAACAATGACATTGAGGGAGACGTCTCCACAGGACAGAGCCAACAGGGGTGGGATGTCACAGTAGAAGTAGCGGAGTCTATTGACACCATAGAAGGACAGGCGGATTGTGAGGACTGAATGAACAGCTGCATTGAAAGAGCCAGTGAGCCAAGAGGCAGCCACTAGTGTGGAACAAAGCTTGGTACTCATGAGCATTGTGTAGAACAGTGGGTTGCACATGGCCACATAATGATCATATGCCATGGTGGCCAGGAGAATGCCTTCTGCCCCCACAAACAAGAGGAAGAAGTAGAGCTGTGCCATGCAGCTTCCATAGGAGATGCTGCTCTTGCCTGAGAGAAGGTGCTGCAGCATCTGGGGGATGGTGGTGGTGGTCTGGAAGATGTCTAGGAGGGAGAGATTCCTCAGGAAGAGGTACATGGGGGTTCGGATACATGGGTCCACCAAGGAAAGAAGGAGGATGAGCATGTTCCCCAGCAGGGTGAAAATGTAGATGATGGAGATGACGCCCGAGAGGAGGAAACGCAAGCCCCAGAGTTTGGAAAATCCCGAGAGGATGAATTCAGTTGGTGTGGTTTGATTCTTCATGGCCACTTCTTCACTTACCTGCAGGGGAGAAGAGCATGGACTATAAACGAGAAGAACAAGTAAGGATGCAACATGTCAGAAGTTTCATATTGATCAGTGGTTGAATCTGGAGTTTCTTTTTTCTCCCTCTCACTCCTCTGTCCAGCTAACAGATCTCATTTCTCTCCACAGCCAGTGAGAGAACCCAGCAGTCCTGACTTCCATCCCCCACACTCTAACCACTGAACTCCTCTCCCAGAAATGGGATAGAATCTAGGAGCTCTGACTCTCTGACCTTCATTAACCTCCAGAAACTGCTTCCCTTCCAGAGCTCAAAACAGACCCAGGGTGTCTCATTGTCAGAGCATAATCTATTTCAAGGTTGCACCTCACTCCTAGTACCCATTAGTCTAATTATTGAACCCTACTCCCTGCCTGAACCCAAATGAGAAAAGTGCCCACCCAGCCTAGCCGATAGCCCTGTGGTTTGTGTGCTTACCTAGAAAAAGGGAGGATGATTGTGGTTCAAAGCCCTGCTTTAGAAGAGACATTCACACTGATATGTCCCAGCTGAGTGTCTGGACAAGGAGACTAAAAATCTTAAAGCGTGCTCCTCCTCCTCTAGCTGACTGAAACTTCCTTTTTCAACAACTAAACTCTTTGTCCCAAAAATTCACCCAGCTTTACCCAGGAGCCCCATGAACCTCTAAACACTAGAACCCACTTCTCTTTTCCAACTTGGAATAGAGCTCTATAGGCCGATCACACACGCTTCTGAGTACCTGAAGGAGAGGACTGGCGAGTTCCTGACTCCTCATATTTGCTGTCACACTTGGATATGAGTATTTCCCTTAGCCAAGGCTAAAGCCAGGATTTTGGAAACAGCTTGTTGTTCCATGGACCGGGGAGTACCTATCCAAGTGATAAATAAAGGATGTTAGTCTTTGTGGACTGTAAGTTTAATATTACAGTCAGGAGCACAGTAGTATGACAACACTAAAGAGATCATTTTCTCAAAGTGGAAGAACATATAGAAATGCTGTAGTCTTAATTTACTCAGTGACTACACATTTCCAGATTTCATGCAAAGTACCTTTTGTCTTTTTTTTTTTTCCAACTCAGCTGCCCGTTCGGAAAAAAGTTCAATATTCTAACAAAAATTTTCCATGGGAGAGTCTTCAGTGTACTTCAGAAACATGGTAGCATTATGGAATAAATGGCCAAGTTCTGTTCTCCACAACCTCACTGTACGCACTGAGTATAATAATATGATCAGACAAATAGAGAAAACGGAGACCAAGAGAGGCATCCACACAGAGGGAGAAAGAGAGAGCTGATAATGATTATTGCTTTTTTTTGCTAGCAAAATAAAGACTCACCCTAGGCTTCATTCTTATTTTGTTTACATTCCCACAATTCTACCATGCAAAGTATCGCAATCCTCTTTACATTGGGATCCACCGTCAACTTTCAGCTTAGCTGAATTAGAAAGACAACAAAATGTTGGCAATCAGTCAGATGTTCAAAGAGAAAGAATAATACCCTAGAGAAAGTGCTGAAGTATGGAATGTCTGGGCCATCCAATGCATGACAGGTTATAACACCTCTCTTCTGAAGAGCCAAATTCTATCCCAACAACCAGAATTTTCAACTAATTCAATGGGCAGGCAAAGAGTTAGATAGATAGATAGATAGATAGATAAAGAAAGAGAAATAAATATAGATGAAGAGATAATAATTTGGTGATTGATAGATAACAATAACTTATTTTAATTAATAACATTTAGAATCATTGTATTCCTTATATTTCACACTTTATATTTTAAGTTTCCGGAGTCCATTTGATACTGGGATCCATTAATTTTCAGCACAGCAAAAGCAGAAAGATTACATTATCTGATGGTTACATGAATGAAATTTATGTGCCCATGAAAGGAATGGTAGTTTTTTAAAAAGACTACAGATTCTGATTTCCACAACACCTGAAAATTATGAACATTCCAATAGAAAAACAAATGGTCACACAGATAGAAAGAGAAAGAGGCAGAAAGGAACACACATACAGAAATAGGGAAATAGAAATATAGCAGTAGATAGATAGATAGATAAAAACATGCATGAAAGATTGTTCAATCAGATCCATTATAATAGCTATAGCAATACATGAAATATATCTCACCTACTAGCTCAAATAAATAAATGGTGTTGGCTCTTTATTACTAACAATGGGGAACTTGAAGGAGAACTTAAGTATAAGTACTTTAAAAAGGGCTCTTGAGAAGATATCCCCAGAGCTTCTGGTGTGTTTTCAAGGATGATGATGCTATAGATGGGAAAAAAAGTCAGCATCTTGTTCTTTGGTGAAGTACATTTAATTGTAGTGTATAGTCTTGATGTAGATTGTATCTGGAAACAGTGGTGTTCACTGTTGCTGTACCTTTCTATGCCAGTTTACATCCAAAGCCAGAGCGTGTCTTTCAGGAGTGGTGTAGATCACTCACACTTCTCTGGCTTTGACAATTTTACAGAAAGAAATAAGTGTCTAAGCCTCATGGGTGGGAAATAAATACACTAAACGTGACCCCGGTAAAGGATTCTGTGTGGAAAATCTGTGTTTAAGATTTTAAACAGGATCTAAGGAAGTTTGGTGTCTGAATTCCACTGAGTTTTAGTCGGAATCGAGCATCTAAAATTTGTAGCAGTCATTTGGAATCTCCAGAGAGAAATATTTGCTCCAGCTTCATTTAAATCAATGTACTTATGCCAGGCATAAATTTGACCCAAGAGGTCCATGGAACATGGTGATGGATCTCTCGCTTCTCAATTAGGGTCTCAACTCTGAAGCCTAATGATAATATTTGGGCCAGCTTTGTAAAGTTGATTTACCTAATCATAGGCACTGAGACTGGTGTTTTCAAAGGGATGTTAGGCAGTAACGCCCCAAGCTAACCTTGCATGAGGGCCGATGGAAGTTGGATGCCTAACTCCCTGACAGTCTTCTGAAAATCCCAGCCTTAAAGCTTTATTTCAACACAGTCATTTTCAAATCTCTTTTGGCCCCACCTATGCATACTATTATAGCTGTTTCACTGTTGACTAGTTCAACAGAAATAGAATAGAACAAGGGTCGGCAACCTTTCAGAAGTGGTGTGCCGAGTCTTCATTTATTCAAAGTATTTTAATGTTCCACGTGCCAGTAATGCATTTTAACATTTTTAGAAGGTCTCTTTCTATAAGTCTATAATATATAACTAAACTATTGTTGTATGTAAAGTAAATAAGGTTTTTCAAATATTTAAGAAGCTTAATTTAAAATTAAAATAAAATGCAGAGTTCCCTAGACCAGTGGCCAGGACCCAGCAGAGTGAGTGCCACTGAAAATCAGCTCGAGTGCCACCTTCGGCACATTTGCCATAGGTTGCCTGCCTCTGGAATAGAATCAGAGAATCACAAGACTGGAAGGGACTTTGAGAGGTAAACTAGTCCAGCCCCCTGCACTCTCATGGCAGGACTAAATATTATATAGATCATTCCTGACAGATGTTTGTCTAACCTGCTCTTAAAAATCTCCAATGATGGAGATTCCACAACCTCCCTAGGTAATTTATTCCAGTGCTTATGCGCCCTCCTCCTTGAAACATTTTATGTACTTGAAAACTGTTATCAAATCCCCACTCAGTCTTTTTTCCAGACTAAACAAACCCAATTTTTTTTCAATCTTCCCTTAAGGTCATATTTGTAGACTGACGGTCCACGCCCCTAGGGTCAGGGCCATATGGTCTTTCTGTCAGAGTCTATGGAGCAGCCCTTCAGTGCAGGGCATGGCGGCCTAGCAGCCAGAGTCTATAGCACCACCCTTGGGTGCAGGACAGCATGGCCTAGCGGTCAGAGTCTACAGAGCATCCCTTTGGCACAAGGCAGTGTGGCCTAGCGGCCAGAGTCTACAGAGCAGCACTTGGGTGTAGGGCAGTGTGGCCTAGCGGCCAGGGTCTACAAAGCATTGGGGCACCCCTTATGGGGTGGGGCCACCCCAGAAGGAGGGGGCCCAAACCCACCTGACTCTACCAGGCCCCAACCCAGGGCCCTAACAGTGGCTTAGCAGCTTGCCACTGACTCAGCCAGAGATGGGGGGATCCTGCCAAAATACACTGCGTTTCTCCAGGTGGGAGGTACCACTCCATCACCCTCCCTGGGTCACTTCCTACCAAGTCTGTGTTGGGATTTCCCATGAGATGTCGGGTCCTCTGTGTTCGGCAGGGCCAGTTGTTTCCAGGGGTTTCTCCAGTCGCTGGGGTGTAGGCGGGCCATGGATAGTTTCAATTCCCAGGGCAGTCAGAAGCTGTGGCAGGTCCTCTGCAGGAACTTCCCAGGTAGGTCCTCCCCCCTGTGACCTCCAGCCCAGAATGAGATTGTCTCCCTCCCTTTATACTACCAGAGCACTTGGAGCATGCCCAGTCTTGCCAGGGAGGCGGGACTTCCGCTGTCAATACCATTGGCTTAACCCAGTCCAGGCTAGTGCGGGATAAGCAGACCCCGTCACATAGACCTTTAATCATTTTTGTTGCTCTTCTCTGGACTCTCTCCAAATATGTCCACATCCTTCCTGAAATGTGGCCCCCAAAACTGGACAGAGTACTCCAGCTGAGGCCATATCAGAGTGGAGTAAAGCAGAAGAATTACTTTTCGTGTTCTCGCATAGAACATTTCTGCTTATACATCCCAGAATGACATTCGCTTTCTTTGCAATAGCGTTACACCGTTGACTCAAAATTTAGCTTGTGATCCACTATGACCCCCAGATCCCTTTCCACAATACTCCTTTCTAGGCAGTCATTTCCAATTTCTTATATGTGCAACTGATTGTTCCTTTCTAAGTGAAGTACTTTGCATTTGTCCTTATTGTAGATCTTTTTGGTGGTTGGGCTGGGAATATGGAATTTTGGATGGATATTGGGAGGTGAGTGTAATGTGAACTGATAGTGTGATGTGGACAGAGACACCAGACTCCCTTTTCCTTAGCAGTGGACTGCTACCATAAAAGCCACACATGATTAACTTTCCCCTGAAATCTTTAATGTTCTTCTCTGGAAACTGAGGACCAAGAACTCTGTGAATTCAACTCAACTTCACAGTTGGTCAAGATTCAGGAGAGTACCACCATTTTTCCACACACTAATTTCACCTCTTCTGGACATTGTGGGAATGGGGAGGGAGGAGCCTTGGGAGTGTGGTGCCTGGAAGCCCTAGTAGGAGGCAGCAGCCCACCAGGCAGGCAGGGCTTTTGAGAGTCCCAGGAGCCAACCAGAAGGGCAATCTCATGGGAAGTTGGAGACCCGGGTCCAACTTTCATTGGAGCCTGGCTCGCTCAGGAAAATGCATTAGCCACATTAGCCACTAGGCTATAGAGTAATTCTCACTCTCTCTTTAGCCTAGTGGCTTAGTATCTTGCTCCTGGGAGACCCTGGCTCCAAGTCCCTGCTCCAGGGAAGTATTAAGTATGTACACAAGGTGGAACAGCTCAGCAGGAGAGATTGAGAGAGAGAGATCTGAGCACACCCACGGGATCAGTCCCCTCAGGCGAGATAGGTGGGGGAACATCTAGTTTGTAAATCCCAGTGAGGTTTAGGCCTGAGTTAGGTGCTGAGCTGCTCAGCAGTGTCAGTGCTTAGGGGACTTTGCGTATACCCACTGGCAAAAAAAATGGCATCTTGGGGACTTTACAAGTGGAAACTTAGACACTTGAGGTTTGTAGGCACCTATAGGGCTAGGGAGCAGCTGAGCAGGGTTTCCATGAATGTCAGCGGTTTCTAAATGTCAGCACCTAGTGCAGCAGTTAGACACCTAAATCCACCTTCTGAATCTGGCCCTAAAAGTCTTTGTTACAGTTGCAAAGACAGGAAAACAAGGAGACACAAACTCTCCTCTCCTCACAAAGCAACACCAGAGTTACAGAGCTTAGTGCTCTCAGTCTGATCTCACTGCCCTGGGAGACTTGGCTCAGGTTAGCAACCTTAGATGAGGCAGGGTCTCTCTCCTGCCTTCACTGTCTTGAGCAATTCTGGGTTCCTTGTGAAAGGCCGCACAATACAAGTTTCATGTAAGAAATCAAATAGAAGGGAAAATATCTCTGGTGCTTGTTTTAATGTTCTGAAGAAAGGTCTTAAGATTCAATTTGTTTTGGAAGTAAAACACCCAGAATTAAAGTGTGTGTATAAGAAGGATCTGCCACTAGATGGAGCTGTGGAGACAGCTGTGTTTGACTCCACAAAGGAAAATGTGCCAGTAATTTGAAACTAAGCTGGTCCTGGTTTGTTTGTTAAGGGGCTTTTTCTTTACCTTTTTATTTTTTCTGGTTCTTGTTGTGCACACAGAAAGCAGAAGACCAGACGATCAAAGTGCAGGCAATCAAATGTTTATTGGGCTTAGTTTTCAGCAAGCATGTGTTCTATAACACAGCCTTGGTTTTCAGTGTTTCGATTTTCCCTTTACAGTAGCCATAATTATACCTGAAATGCACACCGACAGTTTCATCCCTTACAAATGTATGGTTATGTTTTATTTTGGGGGGTCATGAGTCTAGAGTTTTTATTTCACCCCTTTTCTACCCCCATGGGAGGGTTAAGGGAGTGAGGTTGTGCTACGGTCAGGGGGAGGTATTTTTTGGTCTTTTTAGTGTTTTATCTCCCCCCCACACACAAATCCCCCATTTGCTGTTCCCAACTGGCTGCTTGTTTGACCTTGGCTTTGAAATAAGGAGTTGAGGCAGTTTTTAAGTGTGCACTCGTGTATTATACTTTTACCATGCCCAGTAACACTTTAACTGCTTGTATTTGTTTTTATTTTTATTCTCACAAACCCATTTGGCATGGGCAAAAGCAACATATACACAGTGTTGTTGTTGTTGGGTTTTTTTTTTAGTAAAGATTGCTTTTGTTCATGGAGTATTAGTAAGAATATATATGTATCAAAAATTAAACAGGGAAGCAAAACTTAAAATACTATATTTTAGGGAAAAATACAGGCCTGAATCCTAACATTGACATTAGCACTCCCTAACACCATCATGTCAGGTTGGAAAAAAGGGTCTCAAGGGGGGGGTGAAAATGACGACACAGGTTGACACCTCTCATGGGACCCAAACAAAACATAGTCAACCATTAGGGACTTCACACAGACAGGAGAGGCTGGGTATCTTTAATGAGCTGCAGTGCGTACAAGTTACACAGGCTTATCACAGAGCACTACAGCGCATGGGGAGGATGAGAGGAACCCATCAGTACACCTGCAAACAGGAGGCCTTCAAACGAGGTGGCTGTGCTCCCTGGAGGATAGGATTTGTGAGATGGACCATTTCGTGGAGCTCTATGTGGTGGAAAAATGAACAGCCAATATCTCATCCCCTTAATTATATTAATGTAAAGCTGAATGAAGTGATATTAGAAACGGAAATAGATACATGAGCAGCGGCTGGCTATATATGTCCATGATCTCCGAGGGGCTTACAAAGTCCTTAAAAAATCCCATGCCCATCCCCCCAATTTTTAGCATGGGTGTAATAATTTGGGAAGCAAGAGGCCATGCTGCAAGCCTCAGGTGGGTGTGGAGCAGTGCTGGCAGGGGCTGAGCTTCATTGGTGGGGGAGCTGAGCAGATAAGGTGATCAGATCAGGTCCGTAGTGAAGGATACTGCTCCTCGTAGGAATGTGCTACCTGCAGCACTTTCCGATACACACAGATTGTTAGATGCTGCTATTGTATTAAACTGCTACTTGATGTAGCAAATGCCTACAGGGAGCAGTTTCTTGCACTATCATCTATGTAAAATTGCTACATCTAGAAATGTGCTATCTGTAGCAGTTAGTGACAAGAATAGATTGTAAGAAACAGCTTCTGTAAAAAGATCCTACTTTCTTTGTACATGCGTGAAAACTGTTATCATATTTCTATGCCATTATCTCAGTCATTACAATTTTGAATAGAAACATATCCAGAACTGATCCCTGGAGAACCCCACTTGTTATGCTCATCTTATTTATAGTTATATTCATCTAGGTTTCATTTCCATACTTTGTTTATGAGAAGGTCATGGAAGACAATATCAAAAGCCTTACTCTAAAGGCTAGATATACCACATGTACTGCTTGTAGGCTCGTTACACTGTTAAAGAAAGCTTTCAGGTTGGTTTTACATGTGAGACTGCTTGAAATACCTTTTCTAGCAAAGTTGGACCTTTCGCTGCTGCAAGAAGCATGGTCCTACAGGTCGCATTTTCATACACACATGTATGAAAATGCAAACTATAGGGATATGCTGCTTACCTGTAACACTGCAATGTGACAGGTTTCAGAGTAGCAGCTGTGTTAGTCTGTATCCGCAAAAATAACAGGAGTACTTGTGGCACCTTAGAAACTAACAAATTTATTTGAGCATAAGTTTTTGTGGGCTACAGCCCATTTCATCAGATGCATAGAATGGAACATAGTGAGGAGATATGTATACATACAGAGAACATGAAAAGGTGGGAGTTGCCCAACCAGCTCTAAGAGGCTAATTAATTAAGATGAACTGTTGTCAGCAGGAGAAAAAAAACTTTTGTACTGATAATCAAGATCTCCCATTTAAGACAGTTTGACAAGATACTTAACATGAGGGAAATAGATTCAATGTGTGTAATGGCTCATGTTCTCTGTATGTATAAGATAGATAGATATATCTATCTCCTCACCATATGTTCCATTCTGTGTGTCCGATGAAGCGGACTGCAATGTGATGAAGCTAATTCCTATAGGCAGCAGTTTCTCACACCACCAGTATGTGAGGCTACTATCTGTAGGAATCAGCTAAAATGGCAGTAGATCCTAACCCCTTGCCAATGATGAGTGGCCATTACACTGCAGTCTGCCTCATTGAGCAGGAGCTAAGATGATGACTTGCAGTAGCCACTGAGGCAAGATGGGTTTAGAGGGTTAGGGGTTCCTCTGGGAGGGGAAACCCAGAATAAGGGGTTACTGTGGGGGCAGCACCCCAAGATAAAGGGCACCAGGGTCCGACAGGGACCTGGGTGCCAGCGGCAGGCGAGACACTGGCCAGTAGGAGACGCTCTGAACACTGGAGAGCTAATTCCCGAAATGACCAGCAGGAGGAGCTGTGCTGGTGAGTGCCATTGGATTAAAGGAGCTTTTGTGGCAAGAACCACCAGTAGAGCAATGTACGTCTAATATAACTGTTAAAAACTCCCACTTTAACCTATTACTTCCAATTCATGAGGATAAAAGAACTAATGCTCTGGATACCAGTAATACTCTAAACTTTAACTTTTCTTTGTGGGTCAACTGGACAAGTCTGTACAAACTAATGAAGAATAATAACCAAATTATCCAACTGACTGAAATTACACGGGGCCAGGTTAAGACACGCAGTCTGGCTTATTTTACATCTGTGATCTTATTTTACTCGGATGCACTGGCCAGGTAGACAAGAAAAGCTCTGCAAACTTTTGAATTTCTTTTCCTGTTTGCCCAGCGTGGAGCACCGATCAGCACAGGTGACCATGCAGTCCCAGAATCAAAAAAGAGCTCCAGTATGGACCGTACGGGAGATACTGAAGCTGATCTCTGTATGGGGAGATGAATCTGTTCTATCAGAACTCCGTTCCAAAAGACGAAATGCCAAAGCATTTGAAAAAATCTCCAAGGCTGTGATAGACAGAGGCCACAATAGGGACTCAACACAGTGCTGCGTGAAGGAGCTGAGACAAGCATAATGGAAAGCCAAAGAATCAAACGGACTCTCACGGAGGGAGGGAAGGGGGACTGAGGACTCTAGCTATCCCACAGTTCCCGCACTCTCCAAAAACCATTTGCATTCTTGGCTGAGCTCCCAAAGCCTGAAGGGTCAAAAACATTGTCGCAGGTGGTTCATAGAATCATAGAATATCAGGGTTGGAAGGGACCTCGGGAGGTCATCTAGTCCAACCCCCTGCTCAAAGCAGGACCAATTTCCAGCTAATCATCCCAGCCAGGGCTCTGTCAAGCCTGACCTTAAAAACCTCTAAGGAAGAAGATTCCACCACCTCTAGGTAATCCATTCCAGCGCTTCATCACTCTGAGTGAAAATTTTTTTCCTAATATCCAACCTAAACTTCCCCCCACTGCAACTTGAGACCATTACTCCTTGTTCTGTCATCAGGTACCACTGAGAACAGTTTAGATCCATCCTCTTTGGAACCCCCTTTCAGGTAGTTGAAAGCAGCTATCAAATCCCCCCTCATTCTTCTCTTCTGCAGACTAAACAATCCCAGATCCCTGAGCCTCTCCTCATAAGTCATGTGTTCCAGCCCCTTAATCATTTTTGTTGCCCTCCGCTGCACTCTTTCCAATTTTTCCACACACTTCTTGTAGCGTGGGCCCAAAACTGGACACACTACTCCAGATGAGGCCTCACCAAAGTCGAATAGAGGGGAATGATCACATCCCTCGATCTGCTGGCCATGCCCCTATTTATACAGCTCCAAATGCCGTTAGCTGGCAACAAGGGCACACTGTTGACTCATATCCAGCTTTTCGTCCACTGTAAACCCCTAGTTCCTTTTCTGCAGAACTGCTTCCTAGCCATTCGGTCCCTAATCTGTAAGAGTGAATGGGATTCTTCTGTCCTAAGTACAGGACTCTGCACTTGTCCTTGTTGAACCTCATCAGGTTTCTTTTGGTCCAATCCTCTCATTTGTCTAGGTCCCTCGGTATCCTATCCCTACCCTCCAGAGTATCTACCACTCCTCCAAACTTGCTGAGAGTGCAGTCCATGCCATCCTCGAGATCATTAGTGAAGATATTGAACAAAATTGGCCCCAGGACCGACCCAAGGGCACTCCACTTGAAAGCGGCTGACAACTAGACATGGAGCCATTAATCACTACCCGTTGAGCCCGATGATCTAGCCAGCTTTCTATCCACCTTATAGTCCATTCATCCAATCCATACTTCTTTAACTTGCTGGCAAGAATACTGTGGGAGACTGTATCAAAAGCTTTGCTAAAGTCAAGGAATAACATCTACTGCTTTCCCCTCATCCACAGACCCAGTTATCCCCTCAGAGAAGGCAATTAGGTTAGTGAGACATGACTTACCCTTGGTGAATCCATGCTGACTGTTCGTGATCACTTTCCTCTCCTCGAAGTGCTTCAAAATTGATTCCTTGAGGACCTGCTCCATGATATTTCCAGGGACTGAGATGAGTCTTGACTTCCCTGTAGTTCACCGAATCCTCCTTCTTTCCTCTTTTAAAGATGCGCACTACATTAGCCTTTTTCCAGTCATCTGGGACCTCCTCCGTTCGCCATGAGTTTTCAAAGATAATGGCCAGTGGCTCTGCAATCACATCCGCCATCTCCTTTAGCACCCTCGGATGCAGCGCTCCAGTTTTTCTAAATAGTCCTGAACCACTTCTTTCTCCATAGAGGGCTGGTCGCCTTCTCCCCATACTGTGCTGCCCAGTGCAGCAGTCTGGGAGCTGACCTTGTTTGTGAAGACAGAGGCAAAAAAATCATTGAGTACATTAACTTTTTCCACATCCTCTGTCGCTAGGTTGCTTCTCTCATTCAGTAAGGGGCTCACACTTTCCTTTACCACCTTCTTGTTGCTAACATACCTAAAGAAACCCTTCTTGTTACTCTTAACATTTCTTGCTAGCTGCAACTCCAAGTGTGATTTGGCCTTCCTCATTTCACTCCTGCATACCTAAGCAATATTTTTATACTCCTCCCTGGTCATTTGTCCAATCTTCCACTTCTTGTAAGCTTCTTTTTTGTGTTTAAGATCAGCAAGGATTTCACTGTTAAGCCAAACTGGTCGCCTGCCATCTTTACTATTCTTCCTACACATCGGGATGGGTGTGGACATTCCTTCCTGCCCCCTGCCGCTGGCTGGCTGAAACCCTGAAGCATGAGCTTTAGGAACATAGAACATGAACTGGAAGTGAGCCACGGGGCTGCTAAGCTCTGCCCCCAGCCCTCACAAGCAGCCCCATTGTACAATCACACTCAAACATTTCTCTAACTCTCTCTAAAAATTAAGTTGCTCTCCAAACAACTCCTACTGGGAGGTTGCTGCAGAACCTCCTGCCTCTGATGGTTAGAAACCTCCTGTTAATTTGCAGCCTGAATTTGTACATGGCCAAGTTAGTGCTTGGAGCAGGGAAGGGTGGGTGGCGGAACAATGCAGCAGCCACAGAAGAATCAAAACAAGAACGAAGCTGTGGGTGAAAATCAGGAATCCTAGAATCCATTTTCCACAGAAAAATGAGGAAAAACACATTTGCATTTTTACAGAGATTTTTTAGTTTTTATATTTTGTGAAAAAATAAAAACATATACAGCTGATGAAATTCAATGTTGACAAATGCAAAGTAATGCACATTGAAAAACATGCTCCCAACTAATATATATATATATATATATAAATAAATAAATGATGAGTTCTAAACTAGTTGCTACCGCTCAAGAAAGAGATTTTGGGGTCATTGTAGATAGTTCTCTGAAACATCCATCCAATGTGCAGAGGCAGTCCAAAAAGCAAATAGAATGTTGGGAATCATTAAGAAAGGGATAGAAAATATCATATTGCCTCTATATAAATCCCTGATATGGCCACATCTTGAATACTAGGTGCAGATGTGATTGCCTCATCTCAAAAAAGATATATTGGAATTGGAAAAGGTACACAAAAGGGCAACAAAAATGATTAGGGGTATGGAACATCTTCCATATAAGGAGAAATTAATAAGATTGGGAATTTTCAGCCTGGAAAAGAGACAATTAAGGGGGGACATGATAGAGGTCTATAAAATCATGACTGGTGTAGAGAAAGTAAATAAAGAAGGGTTATTTATGTCTTCTCATAACATGAACTAGGAGTCACCAAATGAAAATAGTAGGCAGCAGGTTTAAAAACAAACACAAGGAAGTATTTCTTCACACAACGGACAGTCACCCAATTTGCCAGAGCATGTTGTGATGGCCAAGACTATGACAGGGTTCCAAAAAGAACTAGATAAGTTCATGGAGCATATGTCCATCAATGGCTATTAGCCACGATGGGCAGGGATGGTGTCCCTAGCCTCTGTTTGCCGGAAGCTGGGAATGGGTGACAGGGAATGGATCACTTGATGATTCCCTGTTCTGTTCATTTCCTCTGGGGCACCTGGCATTGGCCACTGTCGGAAGACGGGATGCTGGGCTAGATGGACCTTTGGGCTGAACCAGAATGATTGTTCTTATGTTTTTAGAATCCTCTTTACAAGAGAATTCATTATCCGGCTCTATTTATTAACTGAACCAGGGATGAAGCTCTACAGATTATCGGAATTTTTGATGATCCAACCTGGCACCGGTCCCTATTAGATGCGATAAGCGGGGTTCCATTTTACTGGTGATAGGAAAACTAAAATCCAATGTTCCATTTTAATCATGGAAAAGCACAGATTTTTATGGGTTTTTTTTTTTTTAAAAAAAATCACAGAATTTGGATTTTATCATCATGGAAAACTAGGATTCCTGGTGAAAACCCACCTGTCAGTGACAACTTATCCTCCCCTTTCTCTCTGCCTCTTCTGTGAAGGATGTAGGGTGAGATGGGTCTGATATCTGCTCTCTGAGTCACTGGGTCCCTAGGAGTTGGTCTCTGGAGTGGTTAGGAGCATCCAGATCTGAATTTGATCCCTAAAAGGTCTGTGGACCCAAGGGAAGTGCTAGGGAGAGCCACTCAGTTTTCCACACACACATGCTGCAGATTTCTCCACACACATACACATGGCTTTGGGGGTTTCAAGATGAGGCCACATTGAAAGACCCAACACCATCCCCTTGGTTACATGTTGAATCTTGGCCAGGGCCTGGCATTACTAAGGCATTCCTCTGTCTTCTACCAGGCGCTGGGTTCTCTCACTCTCTCCACACACCGATCAGGGTTCATTCCCTCCCTTAGACAGCATCAGGGACACATCCTACCAAGCAAGCCATCCCCTTGCGGTGCCTTTTTGTGGTGGCTCCCAAGCCATCTTTCCCTAGAGCTGGCTACATCTCAGCACCAGGCAAAACATCTCCATGCAATGTTATTGCATGGCTGTTACGAAGCTACCTTACACCAGAGCTGGCTGCATCTCAGCACTGGGAAAAACATCTTCATGCAGTGTCAGCCTGCAGCTGTCACCCAGCTGCCACAGCCCAGAGCTGGCTGCATCTCACCTGTGCAGTGTACATTGAGTCAAATGGGGCAAAGATGTTCTATGAATGCAGGCCAAGTGCAGATCTCATGCAACAGGGGGATGATGTGTTTCTCCTTTGCCAAACCAAGGGAAAAGCATAACCCATTATGGGATCCACATTCTGTGGGCCCTATACTCAGACAGCACCTTGTTGAACATTCTTATTAATTAACTAGAAGGTCTCACACATCCCTGTTTCTCTAGGCCAAACTATTCACTCAGCTGGGCCCTGTCCCCACTATGGCTGGCCTCTAGCCCCTCCTCTGGTCAGAGCCCAATGGATGAGGGTGAAAACTGGAAAACTAGAAAAACTTACCCCTTAAAATCCAGCTTTTCCAATTTTTGCAAAAAAAAAAAATAAACAGGGTGATCTCCTGGGGGTGGCTGGAGTGGTGGAGAGGGGCCTGGTGGGGGTTGGGGGAGTTGAATGGAGTGGGGGTAAGAGGCCAGGCTAGGGGGCTGGATAAAGTTGGGATGATCAGCTGGGATGATGAGCCAGCTGGGGGGATGGAGAAAGTAGAGTGAGGGTCCTGAGTGTGGGGGTGAATGGTATAGATGTGGGGCAGCTTGTTGTTGGGGCTAGACAGAGGGAGGTTCGGGGAGGGAGGTGCTGGACAGAGTGGAGGTGATAGGCTTGACTGCGGTAGGGGTGAGGGTCTGGTTGTGGTGGCTGGACAGAGCGGGGTTCAGGGGACTTGGTGGGTGGGGCTGGATGAAATGGGGCTGAGGGGCCTGTCTGGGTTAGGGGGCTGGATGAAGAATGGTGAGGGGTCCAGCTAGTGGGGGCTGGATGAGTGTGATGAGAGGTGTGGCTGGATGGTGATGGATTGAATGGGGGGTGATGGGTGGCTGAGGGGGCTGTAAGGAGTGTGGGACAGGGGCCTGGCTGAGGTGTCTGGCTGGAGTGGGGGACAGGGCCATGGCCGGTGGGGCTGGATTAGTGCGGTGAGAGGTGTGGCTGGGGGGGAGTGATGGATGGAATGGAGGCGAAGGCTGTGGTTTGTGTAGACATGCTGGGGTATATAGCCGGGGGGACCCAGAACATGGCGATTCCCCCTATGGAGAGGAACTTGGGCACCTGGGGTGGGAGGCATATATGGGGAGGTCAGAACAGGGCTGTTCCCCCTAGATAGAGTGACTGGTGTGGTCAGGGACAAAGGCATAGACATGGTACCTTAGAATGGGGCAATCCCTACCATGGAGAGGGACAGAGATGCCCCTTTTCCCATGCTTTCTCTGTTTAAGATGGTTTCCACCTCCCCTTGCACTCAGCTAGACCCAGGCTCTACCCCATGGTGCCCCAATAAACCAACTCCATGGGCTGATCCTGAATGGGAATAAATCTCACTAGGACTAGGAGACCCCTACCGAGCCCATCAAGACCCTCTCCATCTGCACCTCTTCCCTACCACCTCAAGGCACCAGTGACACCCACCTGCTCTGTGCAATGGGTCCTATGTGTAATGAGTGTGTTGGTTCCCAGCCAAGCAGGGATCCATGTGAATCTGAGTCTCAGCAGCTCTGCTCATTGCCAGATCCTGAAGACTCAAGTGTCCTCTCTGCCCATGCCCCTCAGTCCTGACCCATAACCTCCACTCCACTCCTAGCACTGGGATCTGTGCTGAGCTCTCTGTGGAGATGAGGCAACTTTTGCTTTGAATTGCAAGTGGTCCAAATCATCAATATCCAGCGTGAGAAATGTTCAGACATCAAAACAAGCTAATTCTGCCAAGTGATTTGCAGTCTGGTCTGTGTGAATTATTAAGTGTCTTTAACTCCCATGAAAGATACCAGGCAGACAATCCGCAGAGATAGACAGGCTCTGTTAATGCCAAGGGTTGACACAGCACTGGAAGTGGGTGTGAGGTCAGTGGTCAGAGGACTGGACTGGGAACCAGGACTCCAGGGTTCTTTTACAAGCTCTCAGACGACAGTGAGGTCCAGTGGCTTAGAGTGGGGAGGGATGAGTTGTCAGCACTCCTGCAATCTATCTATCGCTCGGGGTGGGGGGCGGAATGGGATCCAGTGGTTTAGAGCAGAGTCTGGGAGTCTGGACTCCTGGGTTAGAATTTAAAGCAAGAGAGGACCACCAGATCACCTTGTCTGACCTTTTGTAGATCACAGCCCACCAACACCAACCAGCAGCTGAAATTAGACCAAAGTAAGACAGTGCTTTGGAGGCTAAACTGTGATGTGCCACAGTCAGAGAATAGCAGGGACTGATGTGCACCATTCGCTAAGGCCCCCACAATGGCAGGGAAATGATTAAAGGAGATACATCCAGGTAGTCCTGGCAACTGACCTGCACCCACATGCTGCAGAGGAAGGTGTAAAAATCCAGGGTCACTGCCAGTCTGACCAGAAGGAAATTCCTTCCCACGTGACCAGTTAAACCCTGAGCATGTGAGCAAGGACCAGCCAGCCAAGCACCTGAGACAGAGTATGCTGCCTCTGAGCCCTGTCTTACCCTGTCCGATGTCCCATCTCCAGCCATGGCCATCCCTGATGCTTTGGAGGTGGAAACATCTATAGAATTTTTTTAGGGAGGCGGGCGGTGGGATCCCTTCCTGACCGCTGCAGGTGACTAGCTGTAACCCTGAAGCATAAGAGTCCCTGTAACACTGAAGCATGAAGCTGGAGAAAATCCAGTGAAGGGCAAGAAAAATGATTAGGGAGTTGGGGCACATGACTAATGAGGAGAGGCTGAGGGAACTGGGCTTCTTTAGTCTGCAGAAGAAAAGAGTGAGGGGGGATTTAATAGCAGCCTTCAGCTACCTGATGGGGGATTCCAAAGATGATGAAGCTCAGCTGTTCTCAATGGTGGTAGATGACAGAACAAGGAGCAATGGTCTCAAGTTCCAGTGGGGGAGGTCTAGGTTGGATATTGGGAAACACTATTTCACTAGGAGGGTGGTGAAGCACGGGAATAGATTACCTAGGGAGGTGGTAGAATCTCCATCCTTAGAGGTTTTTAAGGCCCAGCTTGACAAAGCCCTGGCTGGGATAATTTAGTTGGGGTTAGTTCTGCTTTGAGCAGGGGGTTGGATTAGATGACCTCCTGAGGTCTCTTCCAACCCTAATCTTCTATGATTCTATGAGCTTTTAGAATCAGACATGAACCAAAAGAGACCTTGTGGGCTGCCAAGCCCTGCTCCCTGTTTTCCTCCCAATCACAAGAAACTCCATCAGACAATCCCACACATAGATTTGTCCAGCTCATCCTCAAAATGAATGAAGTTGATTAATTCCGGAACTCCTGTTTGGAGGCTATTCCAGAACTCAATACCACTCATTGTTAGATAATGTCTTCTCCTTTCTGTCCCTCGCTATGTAGGAGGGGCGTGGGGTCTAGTGGGTTAGATCTGGGAGGCTGGGACTCCTGGGTTCTATCCCTCTCTGTGGGCAGCAAATGGGATTGAGTGGGTTAGATTCAGGGCTAGGGTGTGTCTGGGACTCCTGGGTTCTATCCCTGGCTGTGAAAAGGGAATGAAGTCCATAAAAAAACAATATACTGCTGCATTGATTTGTGTCCCACTTGTCAGTCTCTTGACATCATCGAGGTTGATCCTAACTGACAGCAAAGAAAATAAGAGCAGCATTTTTCTCTCTGGCTCTAAGTGTGAACACACATTTATCCAGGTAACAATCTTGAAATACAGCTGCACAAAAAGGGCAGAGAGGCGAGCCAGCCTGCCTACACACACACACACACACACACACACACACTGAGCAGGGCTCATTTCCTCCAGCAAGAACGCATACGCGCCCCTCTTCCCCCCCACACACCGCCCAGCTCATCTTTGCATTCTGGTTGTATCATCAAATGCATTTTTTTTTTATAGTGGGAGTGACTCCTAGAGGTCATGCAAAATGCTGTGTGTGTTCGCTCTCCAGGATTGGAGTGAGCAACCCCTTGAAGGGAAAGAACTCATATCCCATTGCCCACCCTCCTGACCAGCCAGTTCCCGCAGGCTGGGGCCAGAGCAGCACTTCCTACAGCTTCCCCAGCAGGGTCCTCCTCAGAGCATCCTTCATCTCCTTGTTCCTTAGGCTGTAGATCAGTGGGTTGAGCAGGGGGGTCGCCACCGCATAGAAGAGGGTCGCCATCTTCCCACTGCCCCCTGCAGCTGACGGGCTGATGTAGGTGACCATGCCAGAGCCCCAGAAGAGGCTCACAACGGCCAGGTGCGAGGAGCAGGTGGAGAAAGCCTTGTGCCGCCCGGCCCCTGCGGGCAGCCTGAGCACTGCCCTGACGATCAGCCCGTAGGAGGTAAGGGTGAAAAAGGCAGCACCAAAGATGATGAGGGAGCTCAGGACATAAGTGGCCAGTTCAGCCTGGGGAGCTGGGGCACAGGAGGAAGCCAGCAATGGGCCGGGATCACAGACAAAATGATCCAGGGTGAGGACGCAGAAGGAGAGCTGGGAAATGAGGACGACAGGCACAACGAACCACAGAAAGCCGGTGACCCAACAGGAGGCCGCCAGCACCCAGCATCTGTGGGGGGACATGAGGATGGGGTAGCGCAGGGGTTGGCAGATGGCCAGGTATCTATCTAAGGCCATGGCTGCGAGGAAGCAGTTCTCAGTGGTCCCCATGCAAAAGAAGATGTAGAACTGCACAAAGCAGATATGGGAGGAGATGGGGACCCCGGGGTTCATCAGGTCTGAGAGCATCCGGGGCATGGTGGTCGTGACATAGCAGATCTCCAGCCAGGAGAAGTTCCCCAGCAGAATGTACATGGGCAGGCATTGGAGGCGAGGGTCCCGCAGGATGGCCCACACAACGCAGAGGTTGCCTGCCAGTGTCCCAATGTAGGTGGAGGAAAAAAGCGCACAAACAAGATTGCGACTTAGCGGGCTCAGGGAGGGGAAACCTAGCAGGATGAACTTGGTCACCGGGATGGTGCCATTGACTGGATTCATCAGGGGGCCCTGGAGCTGAAAGGAAACGATCAACAGAATTCTAAGGGGCTGCCCAGAGATCTGGGACAGGAGAGGGGTCTAGTGGTTACAGTAGTAGGGACTAGCACACACAGCCACAATCAGTCTCTTTCATACATCTCACATCACAAACTCCACCTCAGAGCCCTGGCCCACCCCACAACAGCCTGGTGCTGCAGAAGAAGCAGATTTAAAAAACAAACAAGCAAAAACCTCTCCAAATATATGGTGGAAATCCCTGTCTGGCCGCTGCCTATGGCCAGGTGAAGCCCTGAAGGATGAGGTTTAGGGACATAGAACATTTACTGGAAGTTAGCCCCTGGGCTGCTGAGCCCTGTCCCCCACCCCTTCATCACAAGCAGCCCCGTCATACAATCACACTCATATATTTGTCCAGTTCACCCTTAAAACTAAGTTGCTCAACTCCACAAGTCCTACTGGGAGGCTGTTGCAGAACATCCCCCCTCTGATAGTTAGAAACCTCCTGTTAATTTACAACCTGCACTTGGGCAAGGCTGGGTTAGTGGTTGGAGTTGGGAGGTGCGGTGGCAGAACAGTGCAGCAGCCAGGGAAGAATGGAAACAAGAAGGAAGCTGTGTCTGAAAACCCACCTGGCTGTGAGATCTCAGCCTCCTCTCTCTGCCTCTGCTGTGACGGGAGCTGGGCAAGAGTGGGTTGATATCTGCTCTTTGAATCACTGGGTCCCTGGGACTTGGCCTCTGGGGTGTGTAGCAGCGGCCAGGTTTGGATTTGATCTCTGTATGAGTACCAGAGAGAGCCCCCACAAGCCTTCCATGCAGCACCAATACAAACACCCCACACCAATTTCCCCTCACACATACACAGTCTCCCCCACTTCCGCTTCCTTGCGTACAGCCTTCCAGAGACTGCCCCAGCCCACCCTCAACACACACACACAACCCCCCCACTCCTACAAATAGGCCTTGGGAGTGTCAAGATGAGGCCACACTGAAAGCTCCAGCACCAGCCTCTCAGACACATGACAAATTGAAGCCCAGGCTGGCAGTACTAAGGCAGTGCGCCGTCTTCTACCAGGTGCTGGGTTCTCTCGCTCTCTGCACCCACAGAGCAGGGTTCATTCCCTCCAGCAGGCACAGACACCAGAGCCTGTTCATGGGTGCTCTCCCCTAGCACCAGATCTGTCAATGCACATAGCCAGCAGAGGATAGCTAAGGGCCTCCATATTCTTCCTTGCTTCCCTGCACAAACATACAGCCAGGCTCACAGCCGAGCCCAAAAGGACTGCAGGATTTGGCCTGGTTTGTTTCTTGCAGCAATGCCAATGATGCTAAATAGTGACAGTCCATTTATGGCATGTGGCCCAGTGGATTAGAGGGCTGGAGCACATGAATTATGAGGAGAGGTTGAGGGAACTGGGATTGTTTAGTCTGCAGACGAGAAGAATGAGGGGAGATTTGATAGCAGCTTTCAACTACCTGAAAGAGGGTTCCAAAAAGGATGGATCTAGACTATTCTCAGTGGTAACTGATTACAGAACAAGGAGTAATGGTCTCAAGTTGCAGTGGAGGAGGTTTAGGTTGGATATTAGGAAAAACTTTTTCACTAGGAGGATGATGAAGCACTGGAATGAGTTACCTAGGGAGGTGGTGGAATCTCCTTCCTTAGAGGTTTTTAAGGTCAGGCTTGACAAAACCCTGGCTGGGATGATTTAGCTGGGGATTGGTCCTGCATTGAGCAGGAAGTTGGACTAAATGACCTCCTGAGGTCCCTTCCAACCCTGATATTCTATGATAACACAGTTCAGAGCAGAAGGATGTATAGGTTCAGCTTGGACAGCATCACCCATTAGCCGAAACCCTGGTCCTTGCCTTGGCCATCTCTTACTCTCACTAGTGTAAACTCCTCCCCTCAGGACTCCTTGCTTATAACCTTTTCCCTCTCCTGTATACGCAGTTACAATGATAACCCTCCTCTGGCACTCCAGCAATCTTACCTACCTCCTCTTGAAATCGTTTCACTGGCCTTCCCTACTATTCCTTTACAGGCTCAAGTTACTTTACTGCACTTCCAAGGCCCTACACAATTTCATCTATATTTGCATCAATTTCTTCCTATTCTCTAGCCCCCAGAGCCCTAGGCTCCACCCAGTCTGGTCTCACTAGTGTTCTGCTTATCTCCTGCAGCCAACCTCAGCATCATGTCTCTCTTCAAAGCAATTCCAAGGGCCAAGTGATGTCCCTACACCTCATTTCATTCACTCAGCCTTCCAATACTGGTCTCTTCTTCAGTGCAGTCTGGTCGCAACCCTCTGTGATTTGGACTGAACATATCTGAATTAAGTTGCAGAGCAAACATGTCACCTTCCTCTGTGTTTGTAATAGTTGTAATTGTGCTTCAGTGCCAGGCAAACCATCTCCTTGTGGCCTGCTTTTGTGGCTGTTCCCCTGCTGTCCTTCCCCAGAGCTGGCTGCATCTCAGCACCAGGCAAGCCATCTCCATGCAGTGTTGATGAGTCACTGTTACTGAGCTACCTCACATCAGAGCTGGCTGCATCTCACCTGTGCTGTGTGGATGGGCAAAGATGCTTTATAAGCACGGGGCAAGTATAGACCTTCCACTGCAGGGGGATGATGTGATTCTCTTTTGCCAAGAGAAGGGAAGAGCAAAACTCTGAACTCCCCATAGTGTGAGTCCTATACTCAGCTGGCACCACATTAATCATAAACTAGAAGGTCGCACACTTCCTTGCTTCTCTAGGCCAAGCTGTTCACCCGGCTGGGCCCCGTCCCGACTCTGGTCAGACCCCAGCCCCCACTCTGGTTGGAATCCAATGGATGAGGGTGAAAACTGGAAAACTTGCCACTTAAAATCAGGTTTTTTTCCAGTTTTTGCCAAAATAAACAGGGACATCTCCTGGCTGGAGTGTGGAGAGGGGCCTGGCGGGGCATGGGGGAGTGAAAAGGGGGTTGGGGCAAGTATTAGTGAGCAGTGTGGCTGGGGGGCTGGAGAGAGTGGGGTTGACTGGCCTAGCTGGGGGTGTGGGACTTGATGGTTTGAAACTGGGGGGCCTAGCTGGGCACCTGGACAGACTGAGTGTGAAAAGCCTGGTTGTGGGAACTAGACAGAGTGGGAGTGGGGGGCCTGGCTGGGGAGGCTGCATGGAGTGGAGGTGAGGGGCCTGGTGGTGGGGCTGGAAATAGTGGGGTTCAGGGGCTTTCCTGGGGGGGCTTGACAGAGTGGGTGTCTGGGGCCTGGCTGAGGGGTATTGGCTGAAGGGGTGGGGTGAGGGGCTTGGGTGGCAAGGCTGGCTGCAGTGGGAATAAGGAGGTGACTGGAGGGGCTCAATGGGGTGGGCAAGGGGCCTGGTTGTAGGGACTGGACAGAGTGGGGGTGAGGGCCCTGGATGGGGCGGGGCTGGGCAGAGCAGGATTGTGGGGTGTGTCTGGGGGCATTGGATGGAGTAGGGGTGAAGTGCCTGGTTGTGGGGGCTAGAAAAATTGGGATTCAAGGGCCTTGCTAGAGAGAGGGAGTCCTGGCGGTGAGGGGCCTGGCTGGACAGAAGTTGGAAAGAGTGGGAGTGGGGGCCCTGGAGGGGGGACTTGATGGAGTGGGTGTGAGGAGCATGGCTGGAGGGCTGCACAGATTGGGAGTGTGGGACCTGGGGAGGGTTGGACAGAGTGGAGGTGAGGGACCTGGCTGGGGAATCTGGGTGGAGCATGGAGTGAATGGCCTGGCTGGTGGGGCTAGATGGAGTGGAGGTCTTGTTATGGTGGCTGGACATAATAGGGATGAGGAGTCTTTTAGCGGGGGCTGGACAGGGTAGGATTCAGGGGCATTGCTGGGTTAGGCAGGACAGAGTGGGGATGAGGGGCCTGGTTGGGTGGCCTAGCTGGAGCGGCAGAGAGGGACCTGTTTGTGGGGATGAATAGAGTTGGGTTCAGGGGTTTTGGGACTGGATGCAGTGGGCATGAGGGTCCTGGCTTTGGAGGCTGGACGGAGCAGACGACAGCGGCTGGAGATTGAGGGGGCTGGACCAAATAGAGGTGAGGGGCCTGGATGTGGTGGCTGACTGGAATGGGGCTCAAGGGCCTTGCTAGCAGGGTTGGATGAAGTGAGGTGATGGATGGAGCGGGTGTGTGGTGACTAGCTGGGGAGGGCTTGATGAAGTGCAGCTGAGGGATCAGGCAGGAAGGCTTGAAGGAGTGGGGCTTAAGGGCCTGGATGGCAGGAGACTGGATGGAGTGGGAGTCAGAGGCCTGGCATAGGGGGAGGTGGGGGCTTGATGACATGCAGCGGTGGGGCCAAGCTGAAGAGGGTTGGACAGATTGGGGGTGAAGAGGGGCCTATGTGTGGGTTGGAGAGAGAGAGGGGTTCAGGGGCCTTGCTGTGGAGGAGGGCTGCTGGACAGAGGGGATGTAAGGGGCCTGGCTTGCTGGGGGGGCGAGGAAGAGATGGACAAATTGGGAGTGAATGTTCTGGCTGGGGGGGCTTGACAGGTTGCAGATGAGGGACCTGGGATGAGGCGGTATGGATTGGGGGAAAGGGGCCTGACTGGGGGGACTGGACAAATTGGAGATGAGGTGCCTGGCTGTGGGTGCTGGATGGAGTGGGGGGCAGGGCTCTGGCTGGTGGGGCTGTACTGAGTGGAGATGAGAGGTCCATATGTGAGGGCTGGGTGGAGTGGGGATGAAGGGTGTGGCTTATGCAGCTATGCTGAGGGGAGTAGATGGGAGAGCTCAGAACATTGTGAACCGCCCTATGGAAAGGGACTTGGGCACCTGAGGTGGGGGGCATATATGAGAAGCTGACAATGGGGATGCTCCCCCTACAGGGAGGTACTGCTGTGGCTCAGGTGTGGGGTACCTTAGAATGGGGTGATCCCCACTATTGAGAGGGACAGAAATTCCCCTGTTCTCATGCTATCTCCCCTTTCACTCAGTGAGACCCAGGCTCTGCCCCAATATACCAACCAAAAGGGCTGATCCCAGGTGGGAAGAAATCTCACTGGGACTAGGAGACCCCTAGCAAGCCCATCAAGGCCCCTCCATCTGCACCTCTTCCCTGCCCTATCATTGCGTGCTTTGTGCAGTGAGTCCCATATGCAATGTGTGGGTTGGTTCCTAGCAGAGCAGGGGTCCATTTGAACTTGATACTCAATAACTCTGCTCATTGCCAGAGATCAAGAACTGAACAGATCATGGAGGCTCAGCTTTCCTCTCTGTCTCTGCCCCTCAGTCCTGACCCACAGTTCTCACCCCACTCCTAGCACTGGGATCTGTGCAGAGCTCTCTTAGGAGATGAGACAACTTTTGCTTTGAATTGCCTGATTCCAACTTTTGAAGCAGGAACCAGCAGCAAACTCAGCTCTTAATTGGCTTCGCGAACGGTCCAAATCATCAATACCCAGAGTGAGAAGTGTTCAACGTCAAAACAAGCTAATTCCATCAAGGGATTTGCAGTCTGGTCTGTGTGATTTATTAAAAGTCTCTATGAAAGTCTCCATGAAAGATACAGGGCAGACAATCCTCTGAGATGGACAGCCTCTGTTAATGCCAAGAGCCGACACAGTACAGGCAGTGGGTGTGAGTTCAGTGGTCAGAGGACTGGACTGGAAGCCAGGACGACTGAGTTCTTTTTCCAGCTCTCAAAGGGTGGTTGGGTCTAGTTGGTAAGAGAAATGAGGAAGTACATAGTCAGTGCTCCTGGGTTGTATCCATAGGTCTGAGAGGGGAGCGGGAAAGGGCTCCAGTGGGTTACATTGGTGTGATTGGGTGTCTGGACACAAGAGTTAGAATTTAAAGCCAAAAGGGACCAGCACATCACCTAGTTTCAGTGTCTGTAGATCTCAGGCCAGCAACACCACCTAGCAACTGAAATTGGGCCAAGATATTGCAAACCTCAGGAGGCTAACTTATTATGTGCCATGGGTGGAGAATAGCAGCTACTGATGTGCACCAGTCCCTAAAGCCCTCACAATGGCAGGGAAATGATTAAAGGAGACACAGCCAGCTAGTCCCGGCAACTGAGCCACGTGCTGACCCACATACTGCAGAGGAAGGTGGAAAAACCCAAGGTCACTGTCAATTTGAGCTGGGGGGAAATTCCTGCCCCAGCCCACATATGGAGACCAGTTAGACTCTAAGCATCTGAGCAAGAACTGCCAACCAAGCACCCGAGAGAGAATTTGGCTCTGTGCTACCTCAGAGCCCTGGCCCACCCCACCCAGTATCCCATCTCCATCTGTGGGAATCCCAGTGCTTCAGACCAAGAAAACAACATAAACAACCCCCAAAAATAGATTGGGGGGGTATCCCTCAGCTCTGCAAGTGACTAGCTGAAATCCTGAAGTTTTTAGGAACATCAGACATGAAACACAAGGGACCTTCAAGGCAACCAACCATTGGGAGGCTGTTCCAGGACCTGACACCTCTGTTAGCTACAGATCTTCTTTCATTTCTGTCCCTGGCTATTGGAGGTTAATGGAGTCTACTGGGTTAGACTGGGGAAGGGCTGGGACTCCTAGGTTCTATCCCTGGCTGTGGGAAAGGAGTGTGGTCTGTAACATACAAATATAATGTTGCCATGATTTTGGTCCCAGCTACATAGGAGTCAGTCTCATTTATCCAGGTGACAATTATAAAATACAGCTGCACAAAAAGGGCAGAGATACAAGCTAGCATCTCTGCAAATGCATTTGGTTCGGTCTCCTACCCCCTGCACACACACACTAAGCAGGGCTCATTTCCTATGGCAAGGACACATACACCCCCACACCTTCCCCATTTCCCTTTGTGTTCTGGGTGTATCATCAAACAGCCATTTTTTAATATTACAAGTGACCTGTGAGGGTCACATAAAATGCTGTGTGTGTTCCCCCTGCAGGATTGGACCCAGCAACCCCTGGAAGGGGAAGATACTATACCCCATTGACCAAGGCCTGACAGGGGCCAGACAAAACCCTCTACCGTTTCCCCAACAGCATCTCCTCAGAGCTTCTGTAATGGGTTGGTACTCACCACCTGGCGCCTCCTGCTGATCACTCCTGAGAATTAGCTCATTTCCAGTGGAGTGTCCCCTCCTGGTGGTGTCCCGTCCGTTATTCTGCCCTCTGTCGGCGTCTCTGCACCCGCGTTGCTCCCTGCTTAGCGGCGTCCTCTTCGAGGACACTGCCCTCTGGCAGTGCCCCTCAGTCCATCTGCAGCCCCTTCCAGGGATCAATCGTAAGCAGTCCTCCAGTCAAGCCTTCATTTGCAACCACCCGCCCTCAAAGTCTAATCCCTCTTGGCAGGGATCTGGTGTGGTCTGTAATGGCCAGTGACTGGCTGTACTGGAAGGAGGAAGCGGGGGGGGGAACCCAGGCCCGCCCTCTACTCTGGGTCCCGACCCAGGGACCCTCTGGCATTAGCCTTGCTGTCCTCCTCCTTTTCCTCCTCTGTCTGTTTCCCTGGGCCGCTTCCTCTACAGCCCCTTGCACCCACTTGGCCCTTTCTGTCAAGGCCTGCAGTCTGGCAGCTAGGGGCTAGAGCATTCTAGCCTCCTTGAGCCTCCCCAGCACTGAGCTGTCCGCGGTAATAATCTCCCCCCTGGAGACTGACCTTCTCCCTTCAAAGGCCTGGGACAGACTGACTGCTCCTGCTATGGGCAGCCTTTATATACCCCTGAGCCTTACCCTGATTGGCTGTGTGCAATCTGGGCCCTGATTGGCTCCCTATAAGCCCTTCTCTGATTGGCTCCTGGGCTGCGCAGGCTCCCTGGCCTGCCCCAGCCCACTCTCCCAAGGAGTGGGGCAATCTGCCCCACTACACTTCCTTCATTTCTTTGTTTCACAGGCTGTAGATCAGCAGGTTGAGCCTGCTGCTCCTCGAGGCTGCCGGGTTGACGTAGATGGAACTGTAGAATAGGACCATGATCACCAGCTGCATATGGAGAAACCCTTATGCTGCTCAGTCCCTGAGGTCAGCACTGCCCTTTCAACTACCCCACAGGAAGCCAGGATGAAGATGATGGTGGTGAAGATGATGGGGGTGCTCAGGGCATAGCAGGACTGTTCAGTCCAAGAAGTTGTCTTGCATGAAGCAGCCACCTATGGGGCAAGGTCACACAGACAAAATGATCCAGAGTGTTGGGGCCTGTGAGAGGGGGTGTACATACTCCACACTAGGCAGGAAAGGGTTAATTCCACACTATTGGTGGAGGAAGTCCTGCCCATCAGACCATGCTGGCCATGCTCCAAGTGCCCTGCTAGTCCAAAGGAGAACAGCCTAGCTCAGTCTGGGCTGACTGACAAGGAGAAAGGATGCTTGGTGGAGGTTCAAGCCCGAGATCCAGACCGGAGATCTGTTGCCCATAGCAGACCAGCTGGAGTCAGAGTCCCAGAGAGTACTCCAGCCATTAGGCCACTCTGTCTTACACTCAAGGGCCACTTTATTGACACTGGTCACTAGGCCACATAGCCCTGCACCCAAGTAGAGCTGTATTGACTCTGGCCACTAGGTCATGCTGCCCTGTGCTTGAGGGACACTAGATTGACTCTGGAGGCTAGGTCATGCTGCTCTGCACTCAAAGACCGCTATATTGACTCCGGCCACTAGGCCACACCACCCTGTGCTCGTGGGCAGCCATATTGTCTCATGCCATTAGGCAACACAGCCGACAACCCAAGGACTGCCGCTTTGATTCTGGCCATTGGGCCACACTTTTGAGAGGCCCAGGACAGTCTGGCAGACTGTAACCGCAGTATCAGCGCACCGACGATCCACTCTGAAGTGGAACAGGGTGTGTATACACCACCACAGGGCCACAGAAGGAGAGCTGGGAGGTGAGGACCGTGGGCATCATGAACCACAGAAATCTGGAGAGCCATCAGGAGACCATTAAGGCCCAGCAGAGCTGGTGGGACAAGAATATAGGGCAGCACAAGGGACAGCAGATGGCCAGGAACCTATCCAAGGCCATGTCCGAGAGGAAGAAGCACTCAGTGGCCCTGCGGAAAGGAAGAAGAAGAACTGCATGAAGTAGACATGGAAGGAGATGGGGATAGTGTGGGACACCAGGTCAGAGAGCATCTGTGGCATTGTGATTATGACATATCAGATCTCCAGCCAGGAGAATTTCCCCAGAAGGATGAATATGGGCAAGGATCGGAGGCAGGATCCTGCAGGATAGCCCATACAATGAACAGGTTGCCTGCCAGTGTCCCAGTGTAGGTGGAGAAGAGCACAGTGGAGAGTGCAGCCCTGCTGGCCTAGGGAGCGGAAACCCAGCAGGATGCCCTTTTTCACTGGGTTGTTGTCATTCACTGGATTCATCAGAGGGCCCTGGAGCTGAAAGGAAATGATCAACAAGACTCCAATGTTCTATCCAGGTCACTGGAAATGGAGAGGGGTCTAGTGTTTACAGCCATGGGGAATAGCAGACTCACAACCACACACATGCACATTGTCTCTCTCTCATACATAACACATTTCAAACTCCACCTAGGACCTGATACTCAAGCTGGGTTACTTCTTCCTTTGGAAACTCTCAGTGTTGGATAAAGATGGATGAGGGTGAAAACTGGAAACTGGAAAAACTCTCTAAGGATTGGGGATGAAGGGCCTCACTACTGGAGTCTGCACAGAGCAAGGCCACTTGTACAGTTTTACACCAGACTACTTTTTTTGGCTGCTTTCTCCCCCATCCAGCTGGGGTGGGGCAGTACACTGTTGAAAGTGATATCACTCACGCAGCATGAAAAGGTCACTCTGGGAAGAGCAGCCGCACACCATTCCCAGAAGTGCTGGAATGTTCAATATTCCAAGGACGTGTGCATGGCCACTCTAGTCCCTCACTAAAGGCTCTTAAGCAAACTAAGCAGCCATGGGATAAGAGGGAAGGTCCTCTCATGGATATGTACCTGGCTGAAAGATAGGAAACAAAGAATTTGAATGAATGGTCAGTTTTCTCAACGGAGAGACGTAATTAGTGCTATACCCCACATTCATAAATGATCTGGAAAGGAGAGTGAAAAATGAATTTGCCAGATTTGCAGACAATAAAATATTACTCAAGATAGTTAAATCCAAATCTGATGGTGGAGAGTTACAAAAGAATCTCACTAAACTGAGTGACTTGGACTGAAATCCAGTGCTGGTAATTGCATAGTAATGCACATTCGGAAACATAATCCCAAATTATGGGATCTAAATTATCTATTACCACTCAAGAAAAAAATCATCATGGATAGCTCTCTGAAAACTTCTGCTCAATGTGCAGTGGCAGTCGAAAACGGTAATGGATTATTAGGAACCATTAGGAAAGGGATAGATATGTAAACAGAAAAATATCATAATGCCACCATAGAAATCCATGGTGCATCCTCACTTTGAATATTGTGCACAGTTCTGATCACATCATCTCAAAATAAGATATGTTAGAATTGGACAAAGTGAGGAGAATAGAAATGAAATGATTAAGAGGATGGAAAAAGACAGGGACTTTTCTTCTTAGAAAAGAGATGACAAAGGGGGATATGATAGAGGTCTATAAAATCATGAATGGTGTGAGAAAAGTGAATAAGGTAGTGTTATTTACCCCTTCTCATAAAACAATAACCAAGGGTCAAACAAATTAGAAGAGATTTAAAACAATCGTCAGAAAGTACTTCTTCACACAACTCACAGTCATTCTCTCCAACTTATTGCCAGGGGATGTTATGAAGGTCAAAAGTATAGCCAAGTTCAAAAAAAAGAATTATATACGTTCATGGAGAATAGGTCCATCAACGGCTATGAGCCAAGAGGATCAGGGATGAAACAGCATACCCTGGGTCTCCCTAAACTATAACTCCCTGAGCTGGGACTCAGCAATAGGGAATGGATCACTCAATAATTGCCCTGTTCTGTCCATTCCCTCTGAAGCTTCTGGTACTGACTACTGTCAGAAGACTGGATACTGGACTAGATGCACCATTGGCCTAACCCAGTATGGCCAGGCTTATATTACGTTCTTATGTTCACATTCCTGGATTCAAACAACTAACCCAGGTCAGCCCTTTCTTGCACAAAAAGAAGGGATGTATGTGCACCATTTTACTCAGAAGCCCAGTGTTTAAGATCCCCCACTTTCACAGGCCTTGGGTGCCAGGCCAGTCCTCGCCCACAGACAACCTGCCAACCTGAAGCATATTCTCACCAGTAACTGCACATCATGCCATAGTAACTCTAGCTCAGGAACCAATCCATGCAACAAACCTCGATGCCAACTCTGCCCACGTATCTACACCAGCGACACCATCACAGGACCTAACCAGATCAGCCACGCCATCATCGGTTCATTCACCTGCACGTCCACCAATGTAATATATGCCATCATATGCCAGCAATGCCCCTCTGCTATGTACATCAGCCAAACTGGACAGTCTCTACGGAAAAAGATAAATGGACACAAATCAGATATTAGGAATGGCGATATACAAAAACCTGTAGGAGAACACTTCAAGCTCCCTGGCCACACAATAGCAGATCTTAAGGTGGCCATACTGCAGCAAAAAACTTCAGGAGCAGATTTCAAAGAGAAACTGCTGAAGTTTAGTTCACCTGAAAATTTGACACCATCAGCTCAGGATTAAACAAAGACTGTGAATGGCTTGCCACCTGGAAAACCAGTTTATCCTCCCTCAGTTTTCACATCTCAACTGCTAGAACAGGGCCTCATCCTCCCTGATTGAACTAACCTCCTTATCTCTAGCTTGCTTCTTGTTTGCATATATATACCTGCCCCTGGAAAATTCCACTACATGCATCCGATGAAGTGGGTATTCACCCATGAATGCTCATGCTCCAAAACGTTTGTTAGTCTATAAGGTGCCGCAGGATTCTTTGCTGCTTTTACAGTGTTTAAAGAAGTCACCAAGCATGTTAGAGACTCCTATTTAAACCTTCAATCTGCCTCATTCAGAGCAACAACGTGAACCCAGGTAACCTACCTCCCATGTGACTGTCCTAACTGCTGGGTTATAGGGTATACTGAGGTGGGTTTCTTTCCATCTGTCCTATTGAAGTTGCTCCACTTCTTGTAAAATATGCCAGAAGAAGAGGCAGTGCACACCTCTGCAAGCTAAGCAGAGATTTTGAGGAGCGTAGGATTGGATTTAAGCATCAAAAGTGGCAGTTAGGTTCCTCAATCTCTTTGTGGATCTAGTCCGTAGTCTTTTGTAAGATGTTTGACTTAGTGCTGCACAACCTTCTAATTTAAAAAAAAATATCACTTTATAATGTCAATACAGCACATATTAAACAGATTAAGAACTAGTTAATTGATTGAGCTAAAAAAAATAGAGAGACAAAGTGGATGAGGTGAAATATTTTATTGGACCAACTTCTGTTGGTGAGAGAGGTCCCAAGCCATACAGAGTTTCATACAAACCAGAAGAAGAGTTCTGTGTGACTCAAAAATTTGTCTCTCTCACCCACTGAAGTTGGTCCAATAACACATATTACCTCACCATCTTGTTTCTCTAACATCCTGGGACTGATACAACTGCAACTACACTGCATACTTTTCTTTAAAAAAATCATTATTGAGGACTAATCCTCTAGTGAGATACTTCAGTTCCAATGACATTCAGCATTTTAATCAATGATCTGGAAGTAAATATGTCTGCTGATATAACTTGCAGATGACACAAAGATTGGTAAAATGGTAAATAATGATGGGGACAGGGAAATGACACAGAATGCTCTGAATGGCTTAATAAGTAAGGCCAACTCAAATGAAATGTGCTTGAACACAGCCAAATGCAAAGGTATTCATTGAGGAACAAGAAAGGAAGGTACTTAAAAACTCTTTGATCTAGGAGAAGAAGGCAGAAGAGGAACTAGTGGCTGGAAGCTGAACCCAGACAAATTTAATTTAGAGAGAAATTTTTAACATTAACCATTGCAACAAGTTACCAAGGCAAGTGGTATATTCTCCATCTCTCTATGCCTTCAATGCAGATGGAATGCCCTTCTAGAAGATACTGTGGGGTATAGGGCTCATTGAGTCCCCACCAGACCACAGTTTGGGTTGCTTCCCTTTTCTAGCACTCACCAGCTCCTTCCCCTGCTTGGGGCATATCAGAGTCTCTCAAAACAAAATCAGTGCAGGGATGATCAAAGTAAATAAAGGAAAAAAGGGGCTTAGTCTCTTGGTCACCCCTTTGGGGCCCAGCTTGTCTGTAGGCTTTTTCATGTTCTGCTAAGGATTAGAGTCCATCCTTAGACCCCCAACCAGCCTTTCTGTAACCTTCATTCTGTATCGGGATGGACAGTGTCAAGGGCAGCTGGGTCCATGACTCACTCTCATTTTGCTGATCTACCTCTATAGCCAGCTTTCCCCCAGCTATCTTCTGCTGGTTGCCATTTCTTCGTGTGGCAGACACTCCCTTTTTGAATCCAGTCCTCTCCACTCGTCTACCCCACTGGACCCCACTATCCTCCCAGATTTGGGGATATAGCCCAGGAATCTGGACTGATAGACTTCTCTTGTTATAACTCACTAGACCCACTCCCCACCTGAAGCCACGAGAAAGAAACAGGAGCCTTCCTACCAATCACTACACAAGTCTATCAAAGTTTTGATTTATTTTCTGACAGCAGGATCCTTCCTATTAACCTCCTGATGGGCTTTTCATCTCAGTGTTCCTCAAGGTGTGGATCTTCAGGTTCAGCATTGGAAAAATCACTATACAGCATAGACACTGCCTTGTCCACCATGAACTCCTGGAAAGGCCAGTCATAGATAAAGATCCAGGGCCAAAGTGCAATCTCAGCACTGTGATCTGAGTGGCAGAGGTGGTCAGGGCTTTGTGCTTCCCTTCTATGACTTGTGCCCTTATCTGGACCAAGATGACGGTATAGGATATGAGTAATGCAATGAAGACTCCTGTGGTGACCAGCCCACTGCTGGAGACCAGCAGCACCTCCATCTTGTATGTGTCAGTGCAGACCAGTTTGATGACCAGGGGGATGTCAAAAAAGAAATTGTGTAACATATTGGGTCCACAGAAGGGGAGCTGGATGAGCAGTACAACCTGGAGAATGGAATAGTCAAAGACACCGTAAGCCATGGTGGAGCCCTCAGCAAAACTAGCAGCATGAACCAAAGGCCATGAACCAGAGTAGGCCTGGAACTGGCAAAGTAGTAGCACACACTGGGTGTCATCAAACCAAGTAAGCACATTCCTGACCAGAGAGGATGGTACCAAAATACCCATATCCCTCAGGTAACTAATAAATGCATTCCTAAGAGATGGCACAGGAACACAAGGGCACTTCAGATGATAAGAAGGGGATAACAGGATAATGGATAAGGATATCTTATTCAAACTGGCACATATGCGAATGAGGATGGTGTCAAGGTGTCTCCCCCACTCTGAACTTTAGGGTACAGCTGTGGGGACCTCCGTGAGATAAACCCTAAGCTTATTTACCAGCTTAGATCTAGTAGCGGCCACCACCAAATAGTTTAAACAAATGTTTATAGAAGAGTCATTTGGAAACTCTGTCTTCCCCCCAAATATTTCCCCAGTTTTTATCCCCCTTTTCCTGGCAAGATTGAGAATGATTCACCTCCCACCAATTCCTGCTGAGCCCAGATCCAAAAACACCCTTGGATCTTAAAAAAAGGAAAAATCAGTCAGGCTTTTAAAAAAAGACTTTTAATGAATGAAAAAGGGTGAAAGGAAAACCTGCATGAGATTAGCATGCAAGCTACTCTCACAGACAACAGATGCAAAATACAGAGGATGTCCCTCTTGCCAAAACCTTAGTTACACAAAGAATCCCAATTTGATTTTTCCTCTAAGCAAAACAAAGTCACAAAAGAAAATAAACATTATCTAATACATTCCTTCTTTAAACACTTACTACTTTTAAGAAATGTTAGATGGCTGATTTCTGGATCCTTTACTCAGGCACAAACTTTTCTGATCAGACCTAAGACTGATTTCCCTCCTCCCTCTTTGAAAACATCTTGTCCCCCCATTGGTCCTCTGATCATGTGTCATCTAGACTATGTGAACTTCTTAACCCTTTACAGGTAAAAGAGAAATTAACCCTTAACTGTCTGTTTATGACAGATGGTAAATAACAACATCTGGAGTGTGATACATAGCTTGTTTGTATCAAGGAGGGAGGTTGCGGAATCTCCGTCATTGGAGATTTTTAAGAGTAGGTTAGACAAACACCTATCAGCGATGCTCTAGATAATACTTAGTCCTGCCATGAATGCAGGGGACTGGACTAGATGACCTCCTGAGGTCCCTCCCAGTCCTATGATTCTAGGTATAAAAAGAGAAGTCATGGGAGGGGCATCTTTGGGCAGCTGCAAGGAAACACGATTCTGGTGTCCTGATTGTACCAGTACCATTCTCATGGGTATACATGTGTTAAGTATATCTATACGGCCCTCATACTGTGCTTTGTCAACAATAAATCTGGCAAAGTGCCCTCCCCATTGTACAGAGCCTGTATAACATGGAGGTCTGCTGAATCAGTATGCTTCACTCTCTGTGCAGCTAACACCAGAGCTCCAAGAATAGTAGCACCAGCAGCACTGTCAATTCAGCAGCCTTAAAAAAGCTCAGTGAATTCAAAGTGCAAGTCTCTCTCACCACATGTCCTGGCAGCCTTACTGGCAGAATCTTTCCATCAGTCCCAGTCTGTTTCCTTTGTTCTTCATGTGTTCTCACTGACATAAGTAGAGATGAAGGGAGAGAACATTTGGGATGTCTGTTCCCCATTTTTGTATTTTTTCCTCCTCTTTGAGAATCATCTCTGGTGGGGCTTCAGGAGACAGAAGGTCTGTGGGACGGGAACCTGCACTTGTTTCTTTGCCGATATGTAAATTCCTTGCTCACATCCTCTTTCCTGCCAAAAAATGGCTGCTTAACCACCTGATAGCTCATTTGATTTCATTGACACCTGGCTGAGGCATCAGTTTGCCTTCTGTCTTTGAAGACTGGTTTGTGCCTGCTTGAAATATGCCTCAATAATGTTATACAGTAGAATCTTATAACTTTACCTACAGTGTTGCTACACATATTTTACCATAAAAATAATGATCAGAACATTATGAGTTTTCACAAGGTGTACTTTGTACAAAATCCATTATAGTTTTGTAAAAAGGATGAACATAGGGATACAGACTGTTACACTAGGCTGAAAGAGGAATTAGCCCCATAAGCAATCTCATTATATCATTTCTGACCCTTCCACTAACACTGCCATTAGGATGAAAAATTCCCTGTAATCAACCAGAATTTCACTAGACATGGCCCAAAATGATGCTACGCTGAGACCTTGGGCATTATGCACAAGTCATTTTGATTCCAAGTGGGATTATGAAAAATTTCACAGAAGTTTCAGGTTTTGGATTTAAATTTTGCAGGTGTTTCTTTGTGTGGAATTAACTGAGCATTGAGTTACACTGAGACTCAGAGAAAATTTGGATGTTTGCTTGACTCCTGAGAGAGAGAAAAACCCAGGAATCCTGGGTTATTCTTCTCTACCTGGGAGAAGAACATGATAAGAACATGATAAAGTGTTTTGGGAAGGAGAGTGGTAGTCAGAACTCCTTCTTTCCTTGGCTCTGAAAGGGAAGTGGGAGTGAGTGATCTGAATACTTGGGTAATGTTTTCCAAAGTGCCTAAGTTCCATTAAAAGTCAATGGGACTTAGATCCTGTCAGGGTTCCCTCCCCACTCTGAACTTTAGGGTACTGACGTCAGGACCTGTATGAAGACCCCCTAAGTTTATTTCTGCCAGCTTAGGTTAAAAACTTCCCAATGCACAAATCCTTCCTTGGACTTAGAATTAGGTAATCACCAAGTGATTTAAAGAAACATTTAGGGAGCCCTATCTTCCCCAAATATCCCCCCAAACCCTACACCCCTTTTCCTGGGCAGGCTTGAGAATAATATCCTCCCCAACTGGTACAGGTAAACACAGACTCAAACCCTTGGATCTTAAAACAATGAAAAATCAATCTTCTTAAAAGAAGAATTTTAATTAAAGAAAAGGAAAAAGAATTACCTCTGTAAAATCAGAATGGTAAGTACTTTACAGAATAACAAAAGAATCAAGAACACAGAGGATCCTCCCTCTAGGCAAAACCTTAAAGTTACAAAACCAGGTATGAACCTCCCTCTTAGACAAAGGAAATCACAAGCCAAAATAAAAGTAAGCTAACGCATTCCTTCGCTAGTACTTACTAATACTAATGGAGTTGGATTGCTTGCTTCCTTGATATGTCTCCGGCAAGCACACAGAACAGAGGGACAAAGAACAGACAAAACAAAGCCCTCCTTCCCCCCGCCCCCCGATTTGAAAGTATTTTGTCCCCTTATTGGTCTTTTTGATCAGGTGCCAGCCAGGTTACCTGAGCTTCTTAACCCTTTACAGGTAAAAGGATTTTTTTGCCCCTGGCCAGTAGGGATTTTATAGTACTGTATACAGGAAGGTGGTTACCCTTCCCTTTATATTTATGACAGATCCCTTTGTCACTTAGGTGCTTGTTTTAAAAATGTACAGAGGGCGATTAGTAGAAAGTCTCCTGGTTCTTTGTCTGGGGAGTGGGTCCAGTGAGTTATAACAAGAGAAGTCTATGTCCAGGTTCCTGGACTATATCCCCAAATCTGGAAGGAGAGTGAGGTACAGTGGGTTAGACGGGGCATGGGATACTGGATTAAGAAAGGGAAAGCCTGCCACAGGAAGGGATGCCAAGTAGGAGAAGATAGCTGGGAGAAATCTAGCTACAGGGGCAAATCAACAAAGAGAGAGTGAGTCATGGACCCAGCTGCCCTTGACACTGTCTGCCCCTGTCACAGAATGAAGGTTACAGAAAGGCTGGGTGAGGATCTAAGGATGGACTCTAATCCTTAGCAGGACACTAAAAAGCCTACGTACAAGATGGGCCCCAAAGGGGTGACCAAGAAGCTAAGCCCCCTTTTCCCTTTATTTACTCTGATCTTCTCTGCACTGTTTTTGTTTTGAGAGACTCTGATATGCCCAAAGCAGAGGAAGGAGTTGGTGAGTGCTAGAAAAGGGAAGCAACCCAAACTGTAGTCTGATGGGGACTCAATGGTCCCCCATGCTCCGCAGCAGCTTCTAGAAGGACATCCCATCTGGACTGAAGACATCAAGAGATAGAGACCCCACCACTTGTCTTGGTAGCTTGTTGCGATGGCTAATGTTAAAAATTTGTGTCTAAATTACATTTGTCTGACTTTAGCTGCTAGCCACTGGTTCCTGTTCTGCCTTCCTCCCCTAGATTAAGGACTCCTTTAGCTCTCAAGTCATTGTTCCTTGATGAACACCTTTGCATTTGGCTGCCTTGAAACACATTTTGTTTTCTATATCTCCTGATCTGACCCCCTGTGTAGCACAGGCTGCTAACTTCACTCAGCACCCTCACACTAAACCAACCAACAGAAATTGGACCTAAGTATTATGACCCACAGAAGACTAGGCTGTTATGTGCCACAGGCAGAGAATAGGAGGAATGGGTTGCACCAGTGCCTGAGGTCTCCGCAATGTCAGGACAATGACTGAGATACACCCAGATAATCCTGGTGAGTGACCATCACCCAAAGTTACAGAGGAAGGTGAAAAATCCCCAACTCCCACTGCCAATCTCAGCTAGGGGAAAACTCCTTTCTGACCACATATATGGCCATCTGTTAGACCCTAAGAATATTTGAACCTGCCAGCCAGCCACCTAAGACGGAGAATGCTGACTGCAACCCCAAAGCCCATCTCATGCCCTCAAATGTCCCATCTCCAGCCATGGGCATCCCTGATGAGTCAATGGTTTTTCACAAGTTTCATAGGCTGGAAGTTAGTTAATAATGTTTTTATTATTTCAGCTGAAAATAGCAGCCAGCCACCATCCCAGAAATCTGTTGGCTCTGCAGGACTAGCAGGGGTCAAAACTCAAAATTATTTTGACTCTGAAAATCCAATTCCGACACCCTTGGATTGCAGAACTGTGGATTACAAAGGGGTCTTTTGTTATTTAATTAGATTTTACAGTGGAGCTGCATTTTAACTACTTAAAGTTCTACATTTTGAGCTGATTGGAAAAGAAAAAAAATCAATTACTGAACAATTTCAAAAACATTTCATTGCAAATGTTTCGGAAAGTAGCTATTTGTGGTAGTAGTATTAATGACACGTCTATCTAAAACTATTATTTTTTTGTTTCTGTCAGTTTTCCTTTTTCTCCTACTTCTTTCCTCATTTTCTCTTTTTTGCTTTCTCCTCTTTTTCTAAGCAACAGGGCAGTACAGAAGGAGAAAAATGGGGGGGGGTGGAATAAAACCTAACAAACAAGTAAATGAGAGATTTTTTTTCATTTTTTCTCTCTGAAAATCTGGAAAAGTATGAATATTTTTATTTACCAATTGTCAATTAAAAGAAAAACACATTAACAAAAACCTTTTCAACTAAAAAAAGAAAGATTGCCCTGCTTTATTATAAATACACCTTTACATCAGGATTAGATAATCAAAGACAACTTTAGGTGAACTTGTAAAGATAGAAATAGAAATGGAAGCTTTGTGTTAAAACAATCAAACACTCCCATGCCACTAATTCTTGGTAAAAGTATCAATGAATTTTGTGAAATCAGACTCCTCACTTGTCACATGGGAAATATAAATAAGCTGTCTAATTGTATAAGAGAAAAAAGGATAAGCCATAAAGTAGTAGAATATGTTGGTTAATTTAGTGGAACACTTTATAATAAAATACTCCTACCAGTTAAGAATTATTTAAATTACTTTTTTTTCAATTTATTTCAATTTTTTTTCTCCTGAGAAAACTACGATTTTATTTTCAGTATTTGAACTATTCATAGAATATTTTTTTAACCAAAACTTCTCAGGGTCAAATCCTCCACTGCTGGAAAATATTCAGAGAGCACACTGAATTGCATCATCTGGGGATCTGACCCATTGACTCCAGTGGAACTATGCAGGTTTACAGCTGGGGATATGATCTACTGGCTCCAATTCATCTGTCATGGAGTCACCGGTCCAATGCTCTGGAACTACTCCATATGAAACCAGTCAGGACTCTGGAGTAGCGTGCCTCCTCTCTCTGAGAAAACAGTCACCAGGACAAGAAGCTTACATAGCTTCGACCCTCCTGGATCCCCTTCTACACCGTGCACTTCCTGCAGCAAATCCACTTAGGTGGGGCTCCTAGGAAAGCTAGAGGGCCCTGCACCCCAACTCTGCAGTCAACTGTGACTCAACCAGCATTGTAAAATGGAAGGTTTATTAGTAGAGAGAACAGAATTTGTTAGCACAGAAATCAGTGACTTTCAGACAAGTCCATCTTGGGGAGTCTCGGGACAGATGCCCTGGACTCCCCCGCTTCCAGTCCCACACTGCAGATTGCCCTGGACCCCACTGCCTGGCCTCCAGCATGCTCGTTGCTCCTCCCCTGGGCTTTGTCCTGCTTCCTGGGGAAAATGACACCTGGTCTCATCCCCCTCCTGGATTTCAGGTTATGAAGGGCAACGGCCATCGCTTACATGCAGACAGATGAGAAGCGTCACCTGCCCTGAGGGACTCTGCAAAACTCACATGTCCAATTCCTATCATCTAGACATTGGTGCAATACACAGGCAAACTGAGGTACACACAGTATTAGTGTAGGACAGAATGACTTACATGCAACATAACAAGATGAAAAAACCCTCTTTGTCACAGCAACTACTGTACATTGATTTACACCAGCTGGGGTTATGATCTATTTACTCCAAAGGAGCTATGTTGATTTGCACCAACTGGCTCCACGGATTTCAATGGAGATTATTGCCCTTGTTCCGTAACTTATTTGTGCACATATTTCACAAGTGTGCAGGATGTGATCCCTTTCAATAGGATACACAATTCATGTGGCGTATCCATCCCCTCTCTGATATGGTCTAGTTTCTAAGATAAATGATCATTCAAAAATAAATTATGTTTTTAGTTTCCTGCATGAGAATAGGAATCTGCTCATCAGTCTCTTGATGGCCTTCTTCATCTCCGCATTTCTCAGCGTGTAGATCATTGAGTTCAGCATTGGGGTGATTATTGTGTAAATGACAGACACCACTTTGTCCAGGGCAAACTTCTTGAAGGGCCGAGCATAGATGAAAATGGTGGGTATGAATATTAAACACACCACGGTAATCTGGGTTCCACAGGTCGACAGAGCCTTGCACTTCCCATCTGTGACATGTGACCTGATCTGGACTAAGATGATGATATAGGAAATTAGCAGAATTATGAATACAATTAGAAGGAGCACTCCACTATTGAAGACCATCTGCAGCTCGATCACATGGGTGTCAGTGCAGACCAGTTTGATGACCTGTGGGACATCACAGTAAAAATTGTCCAGGACGTTCGGCCCACAGAACGGTAGCTGGAGGAGCAGTCCAATCTGAACAGCAGAGTGAGCAAATCCACCCAACCATGCCAGTGCCACTATCCCCACGCACACACTCCGATTCATGATAATCAAGTATCTCAGTGGTTTATAGATGGCCACATACCGATCGACTGCCATCCCCACAAGGAAAAATACCATTGCACACCCTATGAAGTGGAAGAAGAGGATCTGGAGGAGACAGTCATTGAATGAGATGGTTTTACACTGGGAGAGGAGACACAACAGCAATCTGGGAGTACTGACAGATGAGTCACTCACATCTAGGAAAGCCAGGTTGGCCAGCAGGAAGTACATAGGGGTGTGGAGTTTGTGGTCAGAGATCACCGTGATGATGATAGTTAAATTTCCTAACCAATTGGTCACATATACTATGAAGAAGGCAATGAAGAAAAAATACTCTAGCTCAGGACTCTGGGTGAGTCCCAGGAGCACAAATTCAGTCACTGTTGTAGTGAGATTCTGCTGGTCCATTTCATGGACTTAAAATATATCTGCAATTAAACAGAAATAACAATAATAATTATGTCCTTTTTGTAATTCTCCCCATGTCTCCCTCTAAGGCTACGTGTACTCTACTGCAGTAAGTTGATCTATGTTACGCAACTCCAGGTACGTGAATAATGCAGCTGGAGTCAACGTAGCTTAGGTTGACACTCTCTCATCAACTTACCTTAATTTTCTTGTGTGGGGTGGAGTACCAGAGTTGACTGGAAAGTGATCTGCAGTCGATTTGGCAGTAGACCCACTAAATTGCCCTCTGTGCATTGATCTCTGGAGCGTCTATCCAGGAGGTAATGTAGACATAGCTTAAATGACTGATATTACATTATTCTTAAATCCATGTTAGCAAACAAACTTCGTTTGGGAAATTTCTTTTTTTTTCTCAATTAAACACCGTGTACTCAGCTGAATTCAGGAGAATCCTGATTCAGCAGACCCTCTTCATTCCTGGAAGTGAAAGGGAGTGGTTTGCTCCACAAAAGTATCCCTGTTTCTTACAGTGTCCATTCATCCATCTGCAACTTTGATGCTCTAGACCTCCCAATTTTTTTTCAATGTTTAGGCTTTGGATTTTCAGTCTCATTTTTTTAACCTCTTTTTTTTTACCAAAGTTTATCCCACTTTTCCACCCTAAAATTGTGGAAAGGAAAGTACGAAAAGTGGGAGAAAGTTTGCCTTTCTCTCACAATTTACCATGCAAAGAGTAAGAAGTGAAAATTTTGTATCCAGGTGAAATGAAAAGCTTCATTTTCTTTTGAAAATGTCTCATGAAAAAGTGAAAAGACATAATTGAAAAAAACAATTTTCCCATTAAATATTTTGATTCCAATCAACCATTTTATTTTATAGTGATATTCTTTTCAAAAGAAAATGTTGCTTTAAATAAAAGGAAAAACTTAATTTTGATTGATATTTTCAGATGAAAAATTGAAACATTTGTGTTAAAAAAGCCCCCCAAAACAGATTTTCCCATTTGCAGTCTGTTGATATGTCTTGCAAAGGATGTCAATCGGCTCTAAAAACCTTGATCATAAAGTATGGTTTCAGATTGGGGTGTGAGTAGTTGGAGAGGATGGCTTTGAACGTAGAGCGCTAGATGCTTGCGAGCTGGGTTAAGTTTCTGCTCTGCAACAGACAACTTCTGTGACTACAGATAACTGATACCTCTTCTCTATCTGGGATTTTCAAGGCAGAAGAAGGTTAGGTATTCACCTCTGCTGATCATTACTGGGAGCTGGATGCTTAAACTCCTCAGGTCCTTTGACAATCCCTGCCTCTGCTCCTCCTCTTGGGATTTAATTGGGATTAGCAATAGTTTCCCTACATTGCAAGAGTCTGGGGAGGTTAATCGATTAAGGATTGTCAGGCACATGGGCACCGTGATGATTGTGGCCATGGCAAGTAATTAGGTGAAGAACTTGGGTGGAAACGAATGAAGGTAGGGGCATTGTCCATCACTCCCTCATCTAGACTTCAGAGACTCCAGAGGCTGCTGCATCTCTTAGGCTGCTGTGAAAGTTTCAATAGAAACACATCAGTGTCTCACTGAGTGAGATGAAAGACCAGAGCCATTAGTTAAAAGCCTGTAGCAGATGTACTCTGTATGTGCTCTAGCCAGTAGAGAGGCGCCTCATTAGCTCAGCGTGGGCTACACCTTGATCTGTTGTGAAGTAAGTCACCTTTAAGCATTTTAGGACCTTAGTGTAAATGGGAACTGCTCTCAACTTTCAGGAAATTAGATGCCCAGCTGCATTGGAACAACTTACCAAGGTTGTGGTGGATTCTCCATCACTGACAGTTTTTAAATCAAGATAGATTTTTTAGAAAAAGAAGAGAAATTATTTTAAGGGAATTATCTGGCCTCTTCTGGTCTTAGAACGTAAAATTCTGAAATGGGCCCTCTGAGAAAATTCCAGTCTAATGTTATTCAAAAGCTTAAAAGCATAAAAGATTCTAATTGAAAGAAATCCATGGTGGGAATTTCACTCTGGTTTTATCTGCAGATCTGGAAACTTCTCTGGTCCACTTCCTATCTCCAACCTCCCCCAGAGAAAAATGCATTTTAGGTCTTAGCAACTTAGGACCCTTGCCATGGGAGAAGATGAGTGACACTGAACTAGTCACGTGAAGGTCTCAGACAGTGATGGCAGTAGTGGGTCTGTGGGCTGTTATCTTCCTAACTGATTAAGCTCTTCTGAAATCCCCAGCAAATACCTATAAACCCCTTTAGAATAGAAAAAAAGATCTATCATTAAAAAATGTTATCTCTGCAAGTACATCTCGCCTTCCTTGTCAGCATGGTCTCTATGCATCTCCCCCTACAATAATGATGCATATTCCGGTGTTACCTCCTATAAGCTGCTATGTCTGTCATCCCAGAGTCGGCCGCCTGCAAATGATCGCTTCTGTGATCTCAAAGCTGATCTTTGCTCTCCTGACAGGCAGGGGAAGGGGATCTGGAGCCATAGAGTAACAGCAGAAGAAAACATCCACTTATATTATATTTTCTCCTTGTGCTAAGGCTGGAGCTAGGATCAAAAAATCTGTGAAATCCCCTTTAGCTCTCCTGGGCAGAAGCAAAAGAGTTTGTGCTTTGGAGATCAGGGGATTCTGTTTGAAGGGGAGTCAGTTTAGTGTCATCTGCGAACATGCTGAAGGTGCAATCCATCCCATCATTCAGATTATTAATGAAGATGTTGAAGAAAATCATCCCTAGGACCTACCCCTGCGGCACTTCACTTGATACCAGCTGCCAACTAGACATGGAGCCATTGATCACTACCCATTGAGCCTGATGATTTAGCCAGCCTTCTATCCACCTTATAGTCCATTCATCCAATCCATCCTTCTTTAAGTTGCTGGCAACAATACTGCGGGAGACCGTATCAAAAGCTTTGCTAAAGTCAAGGTATATTGCATCCACCACTTTCCCCATATCCACAGAACCATTTATCTCAACACAGAAGGCAATCAGGCATGACTTGCTCTTCGTGAATCCATGTTGACTGTTCCTGATCACCTTCCTCTCCTCCAAGTGGTTCAAAATGGATTCCTTGTGGACTTGGTCCATGATTTTTCTGGGGACTGAGGTGAGGTTGAGGTGAGGCTATAGGTCCCTGGATTCTCCTTCTTTCCTTTTTTAAAGATGGACACTATATTTGCCGTTTTCCAAGACCTCCCCTGATTGCCATGAGTTTTCAAAGATAATGGCCAATGACTCTACAATCACATCAGCCAGCTCCCTCTTACACCATTTTCCCTCTTATACAGCTCTGGGAAAGAAAGAAATTAATTGACTTGCCCAAAATCACAGAAGTCGTCCCTGGAGGATGAGGGAAATGAACCCAGTTCTTGATACTGCCAAGCTAGAACCCTCAACACTGGATGATCCACCTGATCTCCATGAAGTCAATTTTATCCCTGCAAGAGTGATCTGTGATTTTGGATGCCTCTGTTCTTGGGAGACCAGCTTCCAACCCCTTAAACAGCTGGGATTTTCAGAAAGTGCCGAGCATTGGCCTTCTGAAAATCAGGCCCCTAGAAGATGTCTCAAATTGGACTTCTCACAATCACTAATCACGTTTGAAAATGTTGGCCATTATTCTTATGAATTATTTGCCCACCTGAAACTAGCATATTACAGAATATTTGAATAGATCAATGAAAATAAGCTAATATTTCATCGGTCCTTTCCTCCTCCTTATGTACATACATGGCTTTTATATACTTAAATACTTTTATATGCTTAAATAATCTACCAACAACCTGTCTTAATAAATTCAGACGTTGCTTTTGTAGAGGACTGGATATAGGGTGACCAGACAGGAAGTGTGAAAAATCCGGGGTGGGGGGTAATAAGAACCTGTATAAGAAAAAGACCCAAAAATCGGGACTGTCCTTAGAAAATCGCGACATCTGGTCACCCTAACTGGATATAATAGCATTGACATATTATTTATATTTCTACCTTAACATGTGAAACAAAGCTTCTCTTTAGTTGACTTTTCCCCCATTTGATATAAGACTGGGTGCCTAAAGATGTAAATAGATGCCTAGTGGGGTTTTCAAAAACACATAGGTGCCTAAACTTTAACAAATCTCATCCTAGGAATTTAAAAAAGATGGGCAAGCATAACTATTTTATATTCATGGATAGATCATTTTATCATTTAACTGAGACACGAGGTGACGTGGTCACATGATAAAGATGATATAGTGGGACAGTCATGGAGCTGAGAATAACCCAGACCCCCAGATCTCTGAATTTCTCCCAGAGCCAATAGTACCCAAGAGTCCTGACTCCAAACACCACCTCTTCTAAATATGACACCCACTCCACAGCAAAGAACTCAACAACCCAGGACTCATGACTCCCCGACCCCTTTCTCTAACCACTAGAACCCCCTCCACTTCCAGAACCTGGGACAGAATGTAGGAATTGTGATGCTTAGCACCCTGTTTTAACCATAATATGAACTGCACTTCCAGAGGCAAGAACTGAACAACCCCAAAATAATTTCTGATCCTCTTCTCTAACCACTAGATCCCACTCCACTTCTAGAACTTTAGGCAGAACCTAGGCCGCTACTCTAAACACTAACCTGAAACCATTTCTGCTTTATCCCCTGCAGAATACATTCATTAACTTGATACGTATGAGATACAGTAAGCCTCGTGAGGTTTCAAAAATTATTTTTAATCTGAACTGGGATGAAGGCAAGACCTTGCAAAATAAATAAACAATTAAATATAAGAGCCCTACCATAGAATAGGAAATATCCCACTCTCCCACATTACACTATCCCCTTCACTTGCAGAAACCAGAATTAACTACAGGAATACATGAGCTTCTGAAAGTAACCCCAAAGAATGCTCACATTCAGGCTTTAATAAATTATTTGTAGAGTTCTGATTTCATAGCCACTAGATCCCACTCATTCCTGGAAATGGCATGGAACCCAGAAGTCCTGACTAATTTTCTCAGGCTTTAGCTTCTTCTTCAGCTTTCTCTTTCAGTGCCATGAACCCCACCCAGGAGTCCTAAGACTTCCTTTGCTTCACAGGCCAGTCAAATAGCCACTTCTTTCTACGTACGTCAAATACCTTCCTTGTACCACCCTCAATATAGTTGGCACAGGAGGATATTTCCAAAGCCTGTTGAGTTTCCATGCCTCAAAGAAACACATAAAGAATGGAAACGCTCCATGAACTTTTTAATGACTCCGCTTCAGATGGAATCCCCTGATCTCCAAAGCACAAACTCTTTTGCTCCTGCCCAGTAAAGCTAAAGGGGTTTTCAGAGGTTGTTTGATTCTAGCTCCAGCATTAGCACCAGGGTGAGATAAAACTTTAGACTGAATGTTCTAAGAAGGCCCATTTCTGAATTTAATATAAGACCAGAAGGGGGCTGAGAACTTCCCTCCGAACAATTCGTTTAGAAAAAAAACAAAACAACAACCACCTATCTTGATTTGAAAATGGCCAAGGATAGAAAATCCACCATGATCTTGGGAAATTGTTCCAACGGGAGCTGGGTAGCTAACTCCCTGAGAGCACCTTAAACATTCCTCATTTACAATAAGATCCTAAAATGTTGCCACTTCACACAGATGAAGGTGTAGCCCAGGCTAAAATAATGAAACTTTTTCTTCCTCTCTATCGGCCAGAGGACATGGAGAGCACGTCTGCTACAGCCTTTGAGCTGATGGTTCAGGTTTTTTATCTCAGCCAGTAAATACTCACGTTTATTTTGAAAAGTTCTGAGTTCAACCCTTGTAGATGTCCCTCTCAAAATTCCATAGCAGCTGTGGCAAATTGCCAGCACTTATATGATGGGTCTCACGCTTTCTCCTCTTTGGGGGAGGGTGTCAGGGCATCATTTTTTGCCCCTGAATTGGAATATTAAATGCCCCACTAGTGTCCTAGAGGAGGGGAGTGGAGAGGGAGGGACCTGGTCCCACCCTCTACTCCAGGTCCCAGCCCAGGGCTCTGACAATAGTGGTGATTCACTTGAACTGGCGGTTCCTTCCCCTGGGCTACTTCCCTCTCCTGCCCTACAGCTTGTGGGGGCGGGGGACTTCCTGCCTGCCCTCTGCACAAGCCAGGTGCCCCTTACCTAGGGTCTTGGACTTCTTAACCCACCGCAGCACTTCTTTCCTCTGCTTCCTTCAAACTGTTCTCTGCTCCAACACCAATCCTTTCTGCTCTAACTCCTCCCCTGTCTAGTTGAAACAGGGGTTTTTATCAGGTGACTGACTGCAGGTCCTCTAATTGGCTTCAGGTGCTCTAATTAATCTATAGCAAACTTTCTTCCCTCTACAGGGAATAAGGCTCCCTTCTAACCCTCTCCTGCTGCCCTCTGGCCATGCTGTATCATGCAGCCGAAGAGCTGCACAGTCCTTGGGAGTTTCTGAAGTCTAGAGGATGCAGTGGTGGTCAGTACCTCCATTGCCTTCTGCTCAAGTTCTCCACCTCATTACTTGCATGGCCCCAGACCCCATAATACCCAAGTGTTTGACAATCCTTAACAGCGTCACATCCCCACAATGTAGGGAAAGAATACTGTTAATCTTATTTAAGAGAAGCAGAACTGAAGTAGGGATTTTCAAAAAACCCAAGGAAGTTAAGCATCCAACTCTCAGGAAAGGGGGCACCTAACCTTCTCCGGCCTTGAAAATCCCAGACTGAGAGGAAGTATGAGTTATATGTAGTCCCAGAGGTTGTCTACAGCACAGTGCAAACTGGGCACAGCTCTTGAGAGACTTAATTTATTTTTGAATGATAATGTAAAAACCAGACCTCAACATATCAGAGTGGGAATGGATACCCCACATGAACTGTGTATCCCATCGAAAGAGAACACATCCGGCACACTCATGAAACATTGTGTCCATAAATCAGTGACAGACCAGGAGCCAAAAATCTCCATCAAAATCTGTGGAGCCAGCTGGTGTAAATCAGCATAGCCCCATTAGAATAAATGCCTCATATCCTCAGCCAGTGTAAATCAATGTGCAGTGGCTGCATTCTAGCTAGTAGACCATATCCCCAGCTATAAACCTGCATAGATTGATTGAGGTCAATGGGTCAGATCCCTAGCTGATACAATTCAGTGTGCTTTCTGAATATTTCCCAACAGCTGAGGATTTGACCCTAAGAATTTTTGGTAAAAAAATATTCCATGAATATTTCAAACACTGAAAACAAAATCATAAAGATCACAGTCTTCTCCGGAGGATTAAAAAATCAAATACATTGAAAAAATTATGTAACAAAAAATAATTCTTAACTGGTATGAGGATGTCATAAAAAAATGTTCCATTAAATTAATTGGAAAAATCTAATATTTTATGGGTTATCCTTTCTCTCTAATACAAATACACAGTTAATTTGTATTTCCCATATGACCAGTCAGCAGTATGATTTAAAAAGAAAAAAAAAATTTATTTTCACCAAGAATTTGTGGTATTGGATTGTTTGTTTTAACACAAAGTTTCCATTTGTATTTCTATTTTTACAGTTTCAACTAAAGTTTACTTTGTCTAATGGAAACAATTTTTGTTAAAAAGTGGGATTTTTTTAAATTGACAATTGGGAAACAAATTTTTTCATACATACTTTCTAGACCTCTTCTAGTTGTTTGTTTTCATCATATAATAAGTGAATCTTAACGATCAGAGATGGGCCTTCAGTGGAACCTCAGATCTAAAGAATCCATTGTGGGGGGTTGTAATCTGATTCATACTGAGGCTCCAACCTGTAAAATAATGTAGAGGAACAGGCTATCTGCCTACCTGAGAAAGAAAATGAATCAATCAGAGAAGCTTCTGCCTATGGAGAATCCTTCCCAGGGTTGACACCGTAATTAGGCGAGAGATTAAAATCTTTTTATTTAAAAAGCAAATTTTGCCCACTCTCTGCAATCTTCACTGGAAGTCAGATGATTCTGAACACTGGAGATTCCAGGCATGAACCAGTGGGGCTTCTTTGTGGAAATGTCCACGTGTTAGACAAGCATGAGGTGTATCAAGCTGAATATTGATTCCTTTTGAAGTGTGTTTGAAATGTGCTGCAGTTCGTATGTCCAGACGTGTATATGTGTGTGTGTATGAAAGAGAAGTGACCATATGTTTAGAAGGAATGTGGAATAACACAATTTAATATATTTGTTTTCTCTCCAATACAACTCCAAAAGAGTGCTGACACTGATCGCTTTCTCAGGGCCACATCCAGACTAACAACATGTCCTAGTGACCAATACTGAATTAATTGACAAGATACACCTCCCTGGCCCTTGGGCAAAATCCAGAGGATTGCCCTCGGGTTTCAGTCAAGGCTTACTCTTTTCAAATTATTTTGGAGTTTTGCCTGTGTGTGTGAAATCTGAAAAAAGATGCTAGATTTCTCTTTCCATGATCCTGAAGCAGCTAGTCAGATCTTACTTATTAATTTCAACTGAGCCAGGATTTCACCCATAGAATTTCAGTCTAGAAAGAACCATTTGGATCCATTAGACTGACTTCCTGCATGACACAGGCCAGACAATTTCAGATAGCCATGCAGTCTCCTTTTCCCCATGCATCCCTTAGTGTGTTTACAAAATAAAACCAACTCCATTTATTCCTACCTCTGGAAGAAAAAAAAATCTCTCCTCTACAATTGCTGCTGCCTTTGCATAACTAAACAGTGGAAGACAAGCCCTTAAAATCCCTTTCTAGCCTTTGGGGATCTCATGGCTAAAAGAGAGAAAGTGGCACTTCCCCTTAAAGGTGTTACCAGCGAAAGCAGTTTGTTATTTCTAAGTCTGTGCTGGAGAAGCAATACTTCCTTGAGAGCCCTGGGGACTGGAGACGTCTATCCGTTAAGCAGGTGCAGAATGGGCAGGAGCACCAACAGACTCTCTGACTGGCAAGCCCTCCAGAAGTGAAAGTGGAATTCAGTCTTCCTGGCCACTCCAGTCTATGAACTAGGAACAGAATTCTAAAAGCAGAGTCAGTAAATGCTAATTATAGCAGCATTGTCTAGTGGCATACCTGCTAGACATTAGTAACTGACAAAAAACCAAACCAAACCAACCAAAAAAACACCCTGATCAGGTTAGGCATCTAGTTCCCAAGGAAAGTCAACGGGAGTTAGCTGCCATACTCACTCGTGTATGTCTACACTGCAAGCTACATTTTGGAAGGCATCCACCCGGATGCACACACTTACAGTCATGTGCATCAGGCTAGGGCACTAAAAAAAGCTGTGTAGCCAATGCTTTGACATTAGGCTTCAGAGCTCCAGCCCACACCACAATGTCTACACTCCAATTTTAGCATGCAAACTGCTAGCCTGAGTCTGCGGCCCCAGACTGGGACCCTTGCTCCCAGATGCAGTGTAGACATGCCCTTAGGTGCTTCTTGAAATCCCACTGGGAGCTAGATCCTCCAAAGCATTTAAGTACTTAACTGCCCCTTTGGGTGCCTAACTCCAAAATTTTGTTCCCTGCTCAGTTGCTGCCTAACCCTATAGGGGTCTGAATTCCAGCCAGTGAGCATGCCCAGAGGCTGGACAATCAGATCCAAGCCCCTGCTTCAGTAAATAGTTAATTGTTCTTTACAACGTGGACCAACTCTGTGAGGTCAGACAGAGAGAGCCATTGCCCAGGGGTTAATGCATTCAGCTAGACTGAGATGCTGAGCTGCAGCTCCCGTGAGATGCTGCAGAAGGACGTCTGACTCCCAATGGTTCAGTTTTGGGGTGTTGGTTTATCAGTGAAAAAAAATGGAAAGGTTCCATGAAAAGCATCCCTTCATATTTCTGTGTGAAAAACAGTTTGGATGGGAAAATTGTTGACCAGAAGTATTTGCCGACAGTCAAGTAGCTGGTATGATGTGGCCACACTTTCTATACTGATCTGCATTACCTCTGTTTCTTTTTGATCTTTCTGTCTGTTTGGTGTGTCCTCTTGCTGTCTTATGCCTTGCACTTACACTGAAAGGTCCTTGGGGAAGTGACTGCCCCTTTGTTATGTGTTTGCACCTTGACTTCGAGTTATGACTGGGCCTCTAGACTTAGCAGTGCTGTGCTGACCATGTCCACCCGGGCAGCTCTTTGCCTGTCCTAGTTGGTGTTAAGTCCCATAAATTTTCTCTTCTCTGAGTCATGCTTGACAGTGGGATTCTTTATACCACACCCTTGTGCGTGTCTCTCCTGTTACCCAACAACACGCCAACACTAGCAGACACCATAGCTTCATTCTGGATAGTCCCATCTGCTTTTCTGGCTAACTTCAGAGATAATGGGTTTGTTGATCTCGCTGATAAATCTTGGTATTTGTTACAAATGTGTTCTGTGTAACACCTAGCATTTTTCAAAGACATGTAGACAGCTGTCTGTGTCTTGCTGGAATCCCAAATGATAATAAAAAGAACCCAGCCCCCAAGATATTGCTGCTATGCACCAAAGTAAATCATACAATATCAGGGTTGGCAGGGAACTCAGGAGGTCATCTAGTCCAACCTCCTGCTCAAAGCAAGACCAATCTCCACAGAGATTTTTGCCTGAGATCCCTAAATGCACCCCCCATTATCAAATAATTACTAATAGCAAATTAATAAGCATTACATAGAAGCTATATCAGTGGTGGGCAACCTGCAGCCCGCAATGACCCATCAGAGTAACCTGATTGCAGGCTGTGAGGCATTTTGCTGATGTTGACCTTATGCAGATATGGCCCCCTGCAGCTCCCAGGGTTCACCAGTCCTGGCCTATGATGATGAGCAGCATGGCATATCACAGAATATCAGAGTTGGAAGGGACCTCAGGAGATCACCTAGCTCAACTCCCTGCTCAAAGCAGGACCAATGCCCTACTTCCCCCCAAATCCCTAAATGGTCCCCTCAAGGATTGAGCTCACAATGCTGGGTTTAGCAAGCCAATGCTGAAACAACTGAGCTATCCCTCCTCCTCCACCACAGATTTGATATGAATCTATATAGAATTAAACTATATTATTAGTAGTAGGTATTGTCCCATCACCGTGACATCTGTTCAACCATTCCCAGCTATGATGATGAGCACAGCATATGAATCTATATAGACTCAAACTATATTATTAATAAAAGCAGCAAAGAGTCCTGTGGCACCTTATAGACTAACAGACGTGTTGGAGCATGAGCTTTCGTGGGTGAATACCCACTTCGTCGGATGCGGATTATTATTATTAGTTATTGTCCTATCTCCATGACATCTGTTCAACAGACATTCAAGTTCTCAATAGATGGAATCAAACCCTTCTGCTCTGTGCTTCACAGGCCAGCAGGAAAGGAAATGTAGACACACTGATCTGCACAAACTGTTGAGACGGTTCCAAATTTTTATGAATTGCTGTCATTGATATGAATTAATGTGGGAAGCATGGGCTTGGTATGTCTGACTTTGCTAGAGGATTCTGGGAGCAGGATTCTATGAGCATTAGATAAATGATGTGAAAAATTATTGGAGGTGCTGAAACTGCATTTGAATGGTTAATAATGGCTTGATTTGCATGTATGTTTCAACATCGAACTTTAGAATATCAGCCGGGGTCCAGTTCACAAAATAAAGAAGATATAAAATCACGTGATGAGAGGGCTTGGTACAGGGTAACCTGGATCAAAATGACAACTCTGGATGGCATCATGCTAAGAGCATAAGTCAGGGGTTGGCAACATTTCAGAAGTGGTGTGTCCAGTCTTCATTTATTCACTTTAATTTAAGGTTTCAAGTGCCGGTAATACATTTTAATGTTTTTTAGAAATCTCTCTCTATAAGTCTATATATTATTTACTAAACTATTGTTGTATTGTAAAATAAACAAGGTTTTCAAATGGTTAAGAAGCTTCATTTAAAATTAAATTAAAATATTGATCTTACGCAGCTGGCTTGCTCAGCCCGCTGCTGGTCTGAGGCTCTGTTCACTGAGGCTGGCAGAGGGCTGAGCGGGGCCTGCGGCCGGGATCCCAGCTGGGAAAGGTCAGGAAGCCAGAACCCCAGGCCAGCAGCAGGCTGTGTGGGGCTGGTGGCCAGGACCCCAGACCGCCAGTGGACTGAACAGCTCAGCCCACTGCTGCTCAGGGGTCCCATTTGCTGGCTTCTGCCAGCTCGGATCCTGGCTGCTGAACCTGCTGAGCCCACTGTCGTTCTGGGGTCCCGGCCCTGCCCACATACAATGGGTACCTACCTTCTCCTTGGTTGTGGCCTATTGTCTTCCTCTCTCTTCACTGAGCTGAGGGTGGGAGTGCACAGAGCACAGGGCTAGGGGTGAAGGGTCTGGCCAGGAGCTAGAATGAGGGAGGGGGCTCAGGATTGGAGCACTTACCTGAGCAGCTCCCATTTGGTGTGAGGGGTACAGGTGGGAATGTGGGGGGGGTGTGTTCAGGAGCTTCCATTTGGTGCTCAGGGAGGGGGTGGGGATGTGGAGAGTGCAAGAGTCAGGATGTGGGGGGGTGCATGGGGGTGAGGAGGCTGGGTATGTGTGGGAGGTGCAGGAGTCAGGACAGAGGGCTTGGGGCATGTGATGCAGGTGCAGATGTCAAGGCAGAGGGGGCTGGGTATGTGTGGCGGTCCCAGAGTCAGGACTGGGGTCGTAGGGGGGCGGGTGAAGGAGTCAGTCTGAGGGCTGGTTGTGTATGAGGGGGGTACAAGGCTCAGGGCAGGGACCTGGTGGGTGGGTTGGACACAGGGCTGGGTATGTGTGGCGGTGCCAGAGTCAGGGCTGGGGTCGTGGGGTGTGTGTAAAGTAGTCAGGCAGAGGGCTGGGTGTGTATGAGGGGGGTACAAGGCTCAGGGCATGGGCCTGGGGTGTTTTCAGGGCTGTGGGGCTCAGGGCAGAGGGCTGGGTGTGTGGGGGGGTCAGGCCAGAGGGCTGGGTGTGTGTGGGGGGGTCAGGGCGGGGAGCTGGATGGGATTTTCCCCTATTCCACCCCCCAAGGCCACGCCCCTGCTTTTTCTCTGCCTCCACCAGGAGCAGCGCACCGCTGACTCTGCTTCTTCCCAACCCTCCCTCGCAAGGGACATCAGCTGATTGGCCAGCAGGGAGGGAGGGATGGAGAGGCAGAGGAGGGGCAGGAACCCAGCACACTACTGCCAAAGGCAGGGGAGCCAGCAGGACCAAGCTTCTGCCCCCTGCCCCTTGCCCCCACAGGGCGGGGGAAGCAGAGGGCAGAGAAGAGCTGGCCAGACCAGGCTAGGCAGGATTTTTAATGGCACACTTCTGCCTGCTGGCTCTGGCAGGCAGCAGCATGCCATTTAAAATCAGCTTGCGTGCCGTCTTTGGCATGTGTGCCATGGGTTGCCAACCCCTGTGTAAGTGAATGATTGATGAGAAGGTAAACATTGATTGAGCTTTGATCTGTGTTTGTTCTATAACCCCCCCTTCCAAAATATGAGAAAAAAACTGTGATGAATGCCCACAGGTCATATTTCTGGAACATCTGACTCCTTTGAGAACAAAAGGTATAAATGCTAAGCAAAGTAAATTAGTTAAGTTAAGGTAAGTTCCCCAGTTAACATCTGAAGACGCTGAGATAGAGGGCCCAGGGTGAGCTAGGCCCCACTTTGGGGGACCATTGTGGGATCCTAGAACCAGAAGGGCTCAGGGTGACCTAAACTGTCCTTCAGGGGACGCTTGACAGACCAAGTACCTGAGAGGGAAAAGAAGAGAAGACAAAAGGTCTCCATTTTGAATTGGTAGATATACCTGCTTTGTTTGCCAATCAGGATACTGTGTCAGGCCAGGGATTATGCTTGGGGAATTGAGGCTTATAGTGAAAAATATGTAAGTATATTGCTTTCTGAATTCTCACTGGTACCAGTAAAAACTGCCTAGCTGTGAGTCATTAAAGATCCATTTCAATGTAGGCTTGGGACACAGAGCTGTCAGTGAGAAACCCTTGCTCCAGCCCCCTGTGGTCTCCTGTCCAGCAGTCCAGTGCTCCAAATATTGTATTAATAATAACATTACTGAGCTCTGCTATAGCACTTTAATCAGTAGATCTCAAAGTGCTTTATAAAGGAGGTCTGTCATCACCTCCATTTTAAAGGTGGAAAAATTGAGGTACAGAGAGAGAAAGTGGTTTGCCCATCGTTATACAGCAGGCCAGTGGCAGAGTTGAGAACAGGACTGAGATCTCTTGAACGCTAGACCAATGCTCTAGATACTAAGCCAAATTCCCTTCCGTAGCAACAATGGCATTATGAGGAAGTCTGGGATAAGAAGTGAGTCTTGTGGTGTGCCGTGGAGTTGATTAAACCTAGACACTAGTGGACCAGTAGCACCAGGCAGCGGTAGGTTGACTGGTTCTGTAAGTCAGTGGTGCACCTCCAAAGCTGCTTCTTCTACCTCTGGATTGATTCTAGCCCTAGTGTCACAGCCAGAATGGAATGTGATGAGGTGGACGAGGCTTTCTTCCGGCAACTAGCAGAAGTTACTAGATTGCAGGCCCTGGTTCTCATGGGAGACTTTAATCACCCTGATATCTTCTGGGAGAGCAATACAGAGGTGCACAGACAATCCATGAAGTTATTGGTAAGTGTAGGGGAAAATTTCCTGGAGCAAGTGCTAGAGGAACCAACTAGGGGCAGAGTTCTTCTAGTCCTGCTGCTCACAAACTGGGAAGAATTAGTAGGAGAAACAAAAGTGGATGGGAACCTGGGAGGCAGTGACCATGAGATGGTCGAGTTCAGGATCCTGACGCAAGAAAGAGAGGATAGCAGCAGAATATGGACCCTGGACTTCAGAAAAGCAGACTTTGACTCCTTCAGGGAACTGATGGGTAGGATCCCCTGAAAAAATAACATGAGGGGGAAAGGAATTCAGGAAGTTGGCTGTATTTTAAAGAATCCTTTCTGAGCTTGTAGGAAAAAAAACATCCCAATGTGTAGAAAGAATAGTAAATATGGCAGGTGACCACCTTGGCTCAACAGTGAAATCCTTGCTGATCTTAAACACAAAAAAGAAGCTTACAAGAAGTGGAAGATTGGACAAATGACCAGGGAGGAGTATAAATATATTGCTCAGGCATGCAGGAGTGAAATCAGGAAGGCCAAATCACACTTGGAGTTGCAGCTAGCAAGAGATGTTAAGAATAACAAGAAGGGTTCTTCAGGTATGTTAGCAACAAGAAGGTGGTCAAGGAAAGTGTGGGCCCTTTAGTGAGTGAGGGAGGCAACCTAGTGACAGAGAATGTGGAAAAAGCTAATGTACTCAATGACTTTTTTGCCTCTGTCATCACAAACAAGGTCATCTCCCAGACTGCTGCACTGGGCTTCACAGTATGGGGAGAAGGTGACCAGCTCTCTGTGGAGAAAGAAGGATGCTAAAGTAGTTGGCAGATGTGACTGTAGAGCCATTAGCCATTATCTTTGAAAACTCACGGTGATCAGGGGAGGTCCTAGCATACTGGAAAAAGGCTAATGTAGTGCCCATCTTTAAAAAAGGGAAGAAGGAGGATCCGGGAAACTACAGGGCAGTCAGCCTCACCTCAGTCTCTGGAAAAATCACAGAGCAGGTCCTCAAGGAATTAATTCTGAAGCACATAGAGAAGAGGAAAGTGATCAGGAACAGTCAACATGGCTTCACCAAGGGCACATCAAGTCTGACTAACCTTATTGCCTTCTGTGAGGAGATAACTGGGTCTGTAGATGAGGGGAAAGCAGTGGACATGTTATTCCTTGACTTTAGCAAAACTTTTGATATGGTCTCCCACTGTATTCTTGCCACCAAGTTAAACAAGTATGGGCTGGATGAATGGATGATAAGGTGGATAGAAAGCTGGCTAGATCATCTGGCTCAACGGGTAGCTATCAATGGCTCCATGTCTAGTTGGCAGCTGGCATCAAGAGTGGTGCACCAAGGGTCTGTCCTGGGGCTGGTTTTCTTCACTATCTTCTTCAATGATCTGGAGGATGGTGTGGACTGCACTCTCAGCAAGTTTGCAGATGACACTATACTGGCAGGAGTGGTAGATACACTGGAGGGTAGGGATAGAATACAGGGGGACCTAGGCAAATTAGAGGATTAGTCCAAAAGAAACCTAATGAGGTTCAATAAGGACAGGTGCAGAGTCCTACACTTAGGATGGAAGAATCCCATTCACTGTTACAGACTAAAGACCGAATGGCTAGGCAGCAGTTCTGCAGAAAGGGACTTAGGGGTTACAGTGGACGAGAAGCCGGATACGAGTCAATAGTATGCCCTTGTTGCCAAGAAGGCTAATGACATTTTGGGCTGTATAAGTAGGGGCATTGCCAGCAGATCGAGGGATGTGATCATTCACCTCTATTTGACATTGGTGAGGCTCATCTGGGGTACTGTGCCCAGTTTTGGGCCCCACACTACAAGAAGTGTGTGGAGAAATTGGAAAGAGTCCTGTGGAGGGCAACAAAAATGATTAGGGGGCTGGAGCACATGACTTATGAGGAGAGGCTGGGGGAACTGAGATTGTTTAGTCTGCAGAAGAGAAGAATGAGGGGGGATTTGATAGCTGCTTTCAACTACCTGAAAGGGGTTTCCAAAGAGGATGAATCTAGACTGTTCTCAGTGGTAGCAGAATGCAGAACAAGGAATAATGGTCTCAAGTTGCATTGGGGGAGGTTTATGTTGGATATTAGGAAAAACTTTTTCACTAAGAGGGTGGTGAAGCACTGGAATGGGTTACCTAGGGAGGTGCTGGAATCTCCTTCCTTAGAAGTTTTTAAGGTCAAGCTTGACAAAGCCCTGGCTGGGATGATTTAGTCAGGAATTGATCATGGTTTAAGCAGGGGATTAGACTAGATGACCTCCTGAGGTCCTTTCCAACCCTGATATTCTATGATTCTATGAATTTAGTGGGGGATCACTCTGTATGGTACCTGGGGTGTAGTTACATTTATGAGAGATGTGCAGGAATCCTAGGGTTTTTTTATGTGGGACATTCTGCATTTTGCAAATTTTTCCATTCCAAAATGAAATAGAAAATAAAATTTGACATTTTCCAAGCAGCAAAATTCTGAAAAATTATTAATTTTTCGTCAATCAAAATGTTTCATTTGGATGAAATTGAAACATTTCCTTCAGATTTCAAATATATCCTATCAAGTTGTATCAGATACTAAAACTGAAATGAAAAGTCATTCTGCAAAGGAGAATTGAAACATTCTATTTTTCCCTTCTCACAAGGTTGTTTTTTAAAAGTGGTTAGATACCTAAAAAGCTAATGAAATCAAGAGGAGCAAGGAAACTAGCTGTTCTAGAAAATCCCACTGGGTGCCTAAATACCTTTAAAAATCTATACCTAGGTGCCCTGACACTGAACTCACAATTCACATAGAAGGAACTGCCCAGCAGTACAGAGATACATCCATGCAGCCCACGAACACAAAATATCTCATCACAAGTTCCCTCCCTTCAGCTTTTCCCCAACTTCCTATTTCATAGATCCTCTTTGCAGCATGCCCTAAAATTCAGCGGGGTTGCTTTGAAGACTTCTCTATTAAAAGGTCTTTTGTGGATGTTAAGACCAGAAGGGACCACTGTGAACACTAAGCCTGACCTCTGGCATAACACAAGCCAGCTGATTGCATCCATGATAACATGAGGCTGAGCTACTATTATTTATTGTAGCGTGAAGTAGCCCAAGTCATGTAACAGAACCCTGCGGTGCGAGGTGTAGAAAATATCTTTTAGAAAGATGTCACATCTTGATGTAAAGACTCCAAAAATAGAAGAAATTTACTACACACCTCGGTGAATTGCTCTAATATTTAATTACATGCACTAATTACATAGGAGGTTTAGGTTGGATATTAGGAAAAACTTTTTCACTAGGAGGGCGGTGAAGCACTGGAATGGGTTACCTAGGGAGGTGGTGGAGTTTCCTTCCTTAGAGGTTTTAAGGTCACTCTTGACAAAGCCATGGCTGGGATGATTTGGCTGGGGATTGGTTCTGCTTTGAGCAGGGGTTTGGACTAGATGACCTCCTGAGGTCCCTTCCAAACCTGACGTTCTATGATTCTATGATTTAAACTTGTGCCCTATTTCTATCCAAATATATCTAGCTTCAACTTATAGCCATTGGATCTTATTATTCCTTTATCTGCTGAAGAGCCCTCTACTATCAGAAACTATCTTCCCAGCATCCCATGAACATGTCACCTCTTACCGTTCTCTAGGATAAGCTAAACAGGTTATGTTTCCTGGCTCTTCTCTGACCCCTCTTCATGTTTCACTGCCCTTTTTCAGGTATGAAGCCCACAAATATACATAGTATTCCAGTAAAATCTTTCCAATGAACTATTTACATTGAACCCAGTAGCTTCATCATCATCAAAAGATGAAAGGGAGAAGGAGGAAGATGATGAAAAGGTAGCAGAGGGGAAAGAAGAAGTATCATGTGTCCCTTGGCTAGACTTAAGTCACCTATAGGGTGGGCAGGATAGCTCAGTGTTTTGAGCATTGGCCTGCTAAACCCAGGATTGTGAGTTCAATCTTTGAGGGGGCCATTTGGGGAACTGGGCTAAAAATCTGGGGATTGGTCCTGCTTTGAGCAGGGGGTTGGACTAGATGACCTGCTGAGGTCCCTTCTAACCCTATGTTTCTATGAGTGATTCCTGGTTGAGAAGAATCCAAATGCAAGCTTCAGGTCTAAGACTAGTTCCAGCACAAGGGATTGTCCCTGCTAGTCAAAAGTAGTGCCACAAATTCTGTCCTGCTTTTCACCCTATGCCATGCCAAAGAAGTTTCACTTGAAATGGAGTGAGAGTCATCCCTTTCTACTCCTAGTTCTTCCTTAGTTCCATCTGTTTAGAAGGCAAGTCAGCTCAGATTCTGGGGCTTACCTCTGAGAAAGAGACCATTGCCTCAGTTTTCTAAGGACTTCTTTGTGTCTCAAACTGGAGTTTTTCAGCTGTCTTCCCCCTGCCCAGGAAAACTCTTCAGTGGAAGCTCACAGATGCGTCCTCTGAGGACTAAGGTATTAGATCAGAGTGGCCCTTTTGGCAAGTATGAGGCTCTAGGCAGAGCCCTGACAGGAAGCAGTCCTTGTGGTGAAGATAAACAAAGGCCATTATTTTTAGAGCTGGTTGGGAACTGGAATTTCCAGCCCTTGGGAGAGATATTTCCAAAAAATTCCATTGAAGAAGAAGCAAAATAGATTTTCGTTGAAGTTTCAAGCCACACTGTCCAAGGCTCCCTAGCTCTGAAGCAGCCCATCTCCAGGATGCCAAGATTCTAGGAAACTTAGAAGTCCAGAAAGCTTGGGAACCTGGGCTTCTCTGAAGCCCACCAGACGTCCTGCCAAGGAGGCTGGAAGCCTAGGGAGGAGTGTAGGGACAAACTGGCAGGAACCCAGGCTGGCTATCCGGACTTCCTGTTTTCCAGTGAAAACTTCTGTAGAATCACCATGTTTCTGTGGAAGGTTTTAATTGCTGTCAAATCAGAGCTTTACAATTGAAAACTCTTCCCTGAGAAAATCTGCAACCCACTCTTATCCTTCTACCTTGGCTCTTCAGGGTGGGTGAGAAACAGAAGGAGGGAGGTGTGAGACTCTCACTTTGGGAGAGGCTGGGCATGAGCACCAGAAGCTCCCTCAAATTTGGAGGCCATTCTCCTTGCTTTGCCCTGAGGCCCACCCCCACTTGACCTTCTCCCGCGGAGGCCCCATGCATATGTGCTGAACAGGAGATGAGACCAGATGATCAGAAGAATGGTCCCTTCTGGTCTAGGAATCTATGTACTATCTCTGGGAATAGACTCATAGACTCATAGACTCTAGGACTGGAAGGGACCTCGAGAGGTCATCGAGTCCAGTCCCCTGCCCTCACGGCAGGACCTAATACTGTCTAGACCATCCCTGATAGACATTTATCTAACCTACTCTTAAATATCTCCAGAGATGGAGATTCCAGAACCTTCCTAGGCAATTTATTTCAGTGTTTAACAACCATGACACTTAGGAACTTTTTACTAATGTCCAACTTAAATCTCCCTTGCTGCAGTTTAAGCCCATTGCTTCTTCTTCTATCATTACAGGCTAAGGTGAACAAGTTTTCTCCCTCCTCCTGATGAGACCCTTTTAGATACCTGAAAACTGCTATCATGTCCCATCTCAGTCTTCTCTTTTCCAATCTAAATAAACCCAATTATATCAGCTTTCCTTCATAGCTCATGTTCGCAAGACCTTTGTTTACAACACACCTGTTAATGGATCCCAGAATCACATTTGCTTTTTTTGCAACAGTATCACACTGTTCACTCATATTTAGCTTGAGGTCCACTATGACCTCTACATCTCTTTCTGCCATACTCCTTCCTAGACAGTCTCTTCCCATTCTGTATTTGTGAATCTGATTCTTCCTTCCTAAGTGGAGCACTTTGCATTTGTCTTTATTGAATTTCATCCGGTTTACCTCAGACCATTTCTCCAATTTGTCCAGATCATTTTGAATTTTGACCCTGTCCTCCAAAGCAGTTGCAATCCCTCTCAGTTTCGTGTCGTCCGCAAACTTAATAAGCATACTTTCTATGCCAACATCTAAGTCGTTAATGAAGATATTGAACAGAACCGGTCCCAAAACAGACCCCTGCGGAACCCCACTTGTTAGACCTTTCCAGCAGAATTCAGATCCATTAATAACTACTCTCTGAGTACAGTTATCCAGCCAGTTATGCATCCACCTTATAGTAGCCCCATCTAAATTGTATTTGTCTAGTTTATCGATAAGGATATCATGCGAGACCGTATCAAATGCCTTACTAAAGTCTAGGTATACCATATCCACCACTTCTCCCTTATCCACAAGACTTGTAATCCTATCAAAGAAAGCTATCAGATTGGTTTGACACGATTTGTTCTTTACAAATCCATGCTGGCTATTCCCTATCACCTTACCACCTTCCAAGTGTTTGCGACGATTTCTTTAATTACTTGCTCCATTATCTTCCCTGGCACAGAAGTTAAACTAACTGCTCTGTAGCTTCCTGGGTTGTTTTTATTTCCCTTTTTAGAGATGGGCACTATATTGGCCCTTTTCCAGTCTTCTGGAATCTCTCCCGTCTCCCATGACTCTCCAAAGAAAATAGCTAGAGACTCAGATACCTCCTCTATTAACTCCTTGAGTATTCTAGGATGCATTTCATCAGGCCCCAGTGACTTGCAGGCATCTAACTTTTCTAAGTGATTTTTAACTTGCTCTTTTTTTTATTTTATCTTCTAAACCTACCCTCTTCCCATAAGCATTCACTAGGTTAGACATGCCTTCAGACTTCTCAGTGAAGGCCGAAACAAAGAAGTCATTAAGCATCTCTGCCATTTCCAAGTTTCCTGTTACTGTTTCTCCCTCCTCACTGAGCAATGGGCCTACCCTGTCCTTGGTCTTCCTCTTGCTTCTAATGTATTGATAAAAAGTCTTCTTGTTTCCCTTTATTCCCGATAGTTTGAGCTTATTTTGTGTCTTTGCCTTTCTAATCTTGCCCCTGCATTCCTGTGTTGTTTGCCTATATTCATCGTTTGTAATCTGACCTAGTTTCCATTTTTTATATGGCTCCTTTTTATTTTGTAGGTCATGCAAGATCTCGTGGTTAAGCCAAGGTGGCCTTTTGCCACATTTTCTATGTTTCCTACCCATCGGAATAGCTTGCTTTTGGGCCCTTTATAGTGTCCCTTTGAAAAACTGCCAACTCTCCTCAGTTGTTTTTCCCCTCAGTCTTGATTCCCATTGGACCTTACCTATCAGCTCTCTGAGCTTACCAAAATCCACGTTCCTGAAATCCATTCTCTCTGTTTTGTTCTACTCCCTTCTACCCTTCCTTAGAATTCCAAACTCTATGATTTCATGATCACTTTCACCCAAGCTTCCTTCTACTTTCAAATTCTCAATGAGTTCCTCCCTGTTTGTTAAAATCAAGTCTAGAACAGCTTCCCCACAGTAGCTTTTTCAACCTTCTGAAATAAAAAGTTATCTGCAATGCAGTCCAGGAACTTACTGGATAGTCTGTGCCCCGCGGTGTTATTTTCCCAACATATATCTGGATAGTTGAAGTCCCCCATCACCACCAAATCTTGGGCTTTGGATGATTTTGTTAGTTGTTTAAAAAAAGCCTCATCCACCTCTTCCACCTGGTTAGGTGGCCTGTAGTAGACTCCTAGCACGACATCACCCTTGTTTTTTACCCCTTTTATCCTAACCCAGAGACTCTCAACACTTCCCTCTCCTACGTCCATCTCCACCTCAGTCCAAGTGTGTACATTTTTAATATATAAGGCAACCCCTCCTCCCTTTTTCCCCTGTCTATCCTTCCTGAGCAAACTATACCCATCCACACCAACATTCCAATCATGTGTATTATCCCACCAAGTTTCAGTGATGCCAACAAAGTCATAGTCGTATTTATTTATTAGAACTTCCAGTTCTTCCTGCTTATTACCTATACTTCTCGCATTTGTATACAGGCATCTAAGATACTGGTTTGATCTTGCCTCCCAGTTTTGCCCTGACCCTCCTTTCTCTCTGCCATTATAGCCCACGCTCCCTCTTGTTTCCGACCCATCTCCCAGGTCTTCATGTTCCCCACTTACCTGTGGGCTTTGCTTACCTGTCCCCGTCGAGCCTAGTTTAAAGCCCTACTCACTAGGTTAGCCAGTCTGTGTGCAAATAGGGTCTTTCCCCTCCTTGAAAGGTGAACGCCATCTCTGCCTAGCAGTCCTTCCTCGAATAGCATCATTTTTATCTCTCTGAAAAGTATCCTCATGTTCAGCTGAAATTGCTGGGTTTTATGGAGGAGCCCCTAGCTGAGATTCTACAGATTGGATTGCCCCAAAAGGTCCCCACTGACCTTAAAATGTTTCATCCTATGAAAAATTCACTCAATTCAATAGTCCAGCTCCCCTGTAACTTAAACCAATGTAAAACAAAAGTCATTCAGATGAGGTAAAGATTCAAGCCTATGTGAATCTCATCTAGATTAGAAATGCCCAGCATTTTTATCACTTATGCATATCATGGGATTGCTTCAGATACAAGAAGGACACAAACATACAAATTAGATAATCAGAATCAGTAAGTAATAACCTTTCCAATGATATCTCACAAGACCCATATTGCATAAAACATGTCTTAGTTATGCCAAATTCATATTATAACAATAACTCCATGAAGAATATGGGGTATAGTGTCACACATCCCATATGGCCTTGCATCAGGGGACAGCACGAGGGTGGAGTTGGTGCTCAAGAGAGCAATGAGTACTAACCAGTTACAAGGAGAACAGGGGAATGACAATATTTTTTGGTAAAAAACAGGCCCCAAACCTTTGGAGGAAGACCAAAAATACCAGGGAGACTCAGTAAGATTTGGTTCTTTAATTAATTTTTTGGGTCAAATTTTGGTGGTAAATATTTTTATGTGTAAGTGTATTTCTGTCCGGGACGAGAGAGGCCCGTGTGACAATATCTAGGCTGAGATTTGCAAAGTTGCCTAGTGTTTTTTTGGTGCTCATTTCCTATTCATATTAATTCATTCCTTTCTTTTTATTTGGGTGGGGGACGAAAATCAGAACTTATAAGCTATGAACATTTTGGCCGTACATCTTATGTTTGCATTTCATACATATGTATTGATCTCTATACCGCTATTGATATAAATATAGATATTTTAATGTTGCCTTGACCCTGCAAAGATGTATGAACAGGAAGGAAATTTCACATGGCAGGACACTGAGACTCCCAACCCTCCACAGACTTTCATTTTTTGTTTACCCAGTTACAGATCTGCAGAGAATACTGCTCAATCAAAGTTCTCTACTCACTGTGGTGGCAACATTTTCTCCCACTATTCGGAGGCATAAATGAAAATGGAGGATCCTAAAAAAAATGGCGAATGAATGTCACTGGCTTTAGTGGGAGTGGAAGAGACCCAGAATCACTCAAAAGATGGTAAACTCCTTGCAGAATTTGGACATAAGTGTTCATGTACGGATGAATGAACCAGAGTGCTTTACTGAAACGTGAGTTTGGAAAAAAGCCCAATTTTCATCAAGAATGTTTCTTACAGTATGAAGCTTTGTATAAAAGAAATGTGTATTAAATATATGAAAGATGAATGCTCAAAATGTAGCAGAGTAACAGGAAGAGAAAAAGAGAGAGAAAGAAAGAAAAGTCTGAAGTAAGGTTAAAAAGGGGTAACCCTGTTCTCACGGACTTGGACTCAAATAAGAAACTATATCAGTTCATCTCTATTTTATTATATATGTATACTTTCACTGTCTATGCCTGTTTCTCTAAGCTACTAGTTTAAGAATAGATTTTCTTAGGGACTCATTGACCTCCTTGTTTCTCAGGCTGTAGATGACAGGGTTGATCATGGGAGTAAGGACTGTGTAGAAGACAGAGAAGATTTTCTGTAGGACCTTGGGTACATTGGCTGTTGGAATTACATAAACAGTTAATACGGTCACATACAAAGTTGCAAGCACAATGAGGTGAGAGGAGCAGGTGGAAAAGGTCTTTTGCCTCCCGACGCTGGAAGGGATTCTCAGGATGGTGATTATGATACAAATGTAGGATGTCAGAGTCAGAAGAAAGGGCACAAATGTCCCTATTACAGAGATAATAAATGTCAACAGTTCCAGAGTCTGAGTGTCGACACAGGACAACTTTATCATGGGTGAAAAATCGCAAAAGAAATGGTCAATTTCTTTAGAATCACAGAATGTTAATTGGAAAATGAAAATGTTTACTATGGTGCAGAGCAGAAAGCTACTTATCCAGGACCCTGCCACAAGCTGCCAACAAACCCTGCCAGTCACCAGAGCACCATAACGGAGTGGATTGCATATCGCTAAATACCGATCATAAGACATTGCCGTGAGCAGCAGATTTTCTGTATTTGACAGGAAACCAAAGAAATATAATTGCACAAGGCATCCCTTAACAGAAATGGTTCTGTCCCCAGTCAGGAGACTGGCCAGCAGCCTGGGCAGGATGGCAGAGGTGTAGCAGATCTCCAGGCACGACAAGTTCCCCAGTAAAAAGTACATGGGGATGTGAAGGTGCTGATTAGTCACAACTAGCACAACGAAGAGGACGTTTGCGGCAACGGTCACAATATAGATCACTAGAAACAGCAGGAAGAGAAGGGGCTGCAGTTTAGGGTCGTTCCCAAATCCTAAGAGGATGAATTCCACGATGGGCGTTTGGTTTCTTACTTCTGCTTTCTCCATAATATGTATCTAGAATCAGAAAACATTAAATATTGATAGAGTACACACAGTCACGCTGTGCTGTTGGTTATACTGGCAGAAACGTGGAGTAGGTCACCTCATACCACTGCATCTCTCCACTGGAAAAATGAAGTTGCCAAAAAAACAGAGGAAGACTCCTATCCTTAAGAGGTTGAGTTTCCAATACAGGTGAAACAAGATCATGGAACCCTACTGAATTATGGAAATGTCACATCTAACTCCCTTAAGCTCTCTTCAACTTTAAATACCTTTCGGCTGGGATTTTGAAATATCTTTATCATATCAGTGTCACATCAACAAATCTAGAGGACATAACAAAAAATCAATAGAGTAGAAATGAAAGACATTTAGAGTTCTACCACTAGTATGTCTCCCCTGCAGCTGGGAGGTGTAATTCCCAGCTTGGGTAGACGTACATGCACTAGCTTTGAACAAGCGAGCAAAATAAAATAAGCAGTGAGAAGACAGCAGCACATGCAGCTGTTGGGGAAGGCCACCTGTGAACATACCTAGGAACTCAGATTGGATTAGGCTCTGGCAGCTAGTCTGTGCTGCCGAGGCTACGCTGCTATTTTTAGCACAATAACTCAATCAAAGATTGTGTGTGGTGGGTTTACCAGAACAGGGAATTACACTGTCCAGATGCAGTACACATATCCCCCATAAGAGAGATACTGAAACACTCATGAGGCTGTGGTTTGTATGAAGGTCTAGCCTGCTGTCCTCTATCCTAGCAGATTCAAATTAAAAATTGCACTATTTGATAAAATGCAGCTGAGAAACAGAAAATGACACAAACAAACCCTAAACACAGACCCCGGGTTGTTTCCTGATCTCAGGTGCACCAGGGTAAATTGCATCAGCTTCATGTGGATGTATGCAAGTGCAACTGAGAAATCGGAATGCAACACCATATAAAGAAATGAAAGTTAGATAAAAATGAAAACTCATTAAGGGACAAATAAGAGAGTCATTTTTCTCCAGAAGGGAGAATGTGCTTGGAGAAAAATGAAAAACTGGTGGAAAAAAGGAAGATATATATAGACAGAATGCTTTATGTTTCACACTGACAGTCTACTGCCACCTGCCCCCTAACCATAACCCTTCCTTCAGCTTTTCTGAGAGAAGATTATAGTCTTTGCACTACATTTTCTAATCTCTTCTACTCTTGATAATCTTCAATTATCTCAGTAATTACTGGATCCTACAGTGCTCCTTGGTGTATTTTGTTGTTATTCCCTTTCATAGAAATTAATGTCTCTCCTGGTTGAGAATTTCTCATTCTTATGAGGTGATGTAATCTCCCTTGATAGTTCCGCTAGTGGGAATTTGAAAGGATTGCATAGAGGAAAGATAAAGTGTTCCCTCTAAGCTGTGTGGCTGTGTAACTGCGCAGAAGTGAATCAAGTGCCGTGCACTGATTAGCAGAGCCTCCCAGGGTGGCATGTGTTCAGGTACCCTTCCCCTGACTGCTCTGCAGCCACAGTGTTCCTGCTCTTTGCCTTGGAGCCCCTTGCAAGCGGCTCCCGCGACCTTGCTGCTTCCTGTGCAGGGTAGGGGGGGTGCTGATGTCTGGATATCCCTCTCCTCCACTCTCCCCTGCCCATGTTCTCCATCTGCATAGAGCAGGAGAGTGGGGAAAGGGCTCAGGAGCAGAGAGCTTCTGGTAGCTTCTTCAGTCTCAGCTTTCTGGTGGGAGTGCCTTAAAAAGACAAAGTACGGTCTCTCAAAGGCTTCTCCAGCAGCCAGCACACTCACACTCTCTCTCTGTGTCTCTCGCTCACGCACACACTGTCTCTGTGTCTCTGACACACACACACACACACAGTCTCTCTCTCTTTCTCTCTCTCTCACACACACTGTCTGTGTCTCTCACACATACACACTGTGTCTCACATACACACAGTCTGTTTCACACACACAAATACACTCTGACACACACACACACACACACAGTCTCTGTGTCTCTCACACATACACTCGGTGTCTCTCTCTCTCTCTCTCTCATACACACACACACACACATGCACAAACACACACACACAGTGTCTCTCTTATTCACTTACCTCCCAACACATATTTGTGCTGTTGTCTTATTGCAGTTTTATGACTGGTCTATGCATTGCATAATTTTATTTCTCTCTTACACTTAAATTTCATACTAGTTAGTATTAAAATGCCTAAATTGTCCTGGATGGAGTAATTATCCCTATGGTAACTTTTCAAAAATATATATCTATGTTTTTGTTTTAGTTTTTCCCGGTGGCACACATCACCTCTATATTGGTGCACATAATAAAACTCACTGCGCACATGGATAGAAAAAATGAAAGGGAACATTGATGTGAGGGAATATGCTGTGCATGTGGGATGGGAAAGGTGGAGGTGGATTGTTCTATTGTAAAAATGTGAATATAGTCTGCAATAGTTTATTTTGAATGGGCAGGGGAGACAGGGATCCTGGCCCATATCAGACGTGAGGAAAATTTCTCTTGCCTTTTCCCTGTAAGGGACCTGACACAAAACCTCTTGTACTCAATGACTGAGAGTCTTTCCCTTAACTACAAAAAACTTTGGATCTGGCTCATGCTTATAACACAAGATGCCAGATGTTGGAGCATGTGAGCCATAGTGAGGTAAAGAATGGTTTGGCCCCTAGTTTGTATCTACTAACAGGATGACAACTTATACAGTAGGGGGCTGGTCGGTGATGGGAAGTTGACTCGTGGAGAAGTATTGATCTGATGATGTGAACAAACCAGGCCAACAGATACCATTCTCTCTTTGTATTGATTGCAATATAGTTATTGTAGCTTAGTGTTGCTGAATTGTATAGTAAATTGCTTCACTCATTGGGGTTCATTATAAAATATAGTCAAAAGACTAAATAACCAGTAATTATATGGTACAGGAAAAAGGGAATGAGTGACAGGGGATGGATCACTTGCTGATTACCTCTTCCATTCGTTCCCTCTGAAGCACCTTGCATTGGCCACTGTCAAAAGACAGGATAATGGGCTAGATGGAACTTTGGTCTGACGCAGTGTGGCCATTCTCATGTTCTAAATCTGAGAGCTATGCACTGCTCTTCCTTAAGCTTGCTTTGCTATAACCCATTTTTGATGGCTTACCCCTGGGGTGCTACATGGAACTGTAGTTCCACTGAGCCCTCTGACCCACTGGTCTGGGCTCCCTCTGACACTGTGCTGCTGTGGCAATCTGCAGACCTACTCCTGGTCCTACATTTCCTCCAGCTTTTACACAGGTAGGGAGACACCCAGCTGCATTTGTATGTAGGCTCTCTGACCAGCCACTGCATGAACCAACAGTACAGAAGCCACAAAGTCCCCAAGCTAGGACCCCACAGCTGTACCACCCTGGCCTGGTCAAAACACTGACCAGTAGGAATATGTTACTCGGTTTGCCTCTTTCCCTCAGTGTGAAGAGGAATATGCACACTTATGCTAAGCAAGCTGAGATTTTTCCCAAGATATTTCACTTAAAGGCACACTGCTTTATATTAAACTATAAACAAGTTTAACTCCAAAACACAGATTTTAAGTGACTATAAGGGATAGGAAACAGATCAAAGCAGATTACCAGCAAATAAACAAAAACGCAAATTAAGAAAAACACAGTGGTTAGATTGACTATGAATGAGCAGTTGCTAACCCTGACTGATGATACCAGCGGTCTTGCAGATTCTCAAGGCACAGGCTGCATTTGCTTTGCAGTTAAGATTTCTCAGGTCTCCATACACAGGCTAAAATCCCTCTAGCCTAGTTCAAGCACTTCCCCCACTTCAGTGTTGGTTCCTTAGGTCTTTCCAGGAGCCCTCTTGTGTGAAGAGTGAAGAACTGTTGATTTCACTCCCTGCCTTTTATAGCCTTAGCATAGGGTGGGAACCTTTTGTTTCAAAACTTGGTGCCTGGATCAATGCGTGGAAAAGTACAGACATCCCAAGATGGAGTTCAGAGTCATGTGGTCTGGTCCCCTGCCCTTGCAGAGTCATAGCAACAATTACTTACAGGCTCTCTGGAGTGTTCTCAGGAAGGCTTATCGGGTGGGAGATAAGCTTCTCCTAAGGTCTATTGTTTTCCCTAATGGCTCATTACCCTGAATAGGCCCTTCCCAACCAGGCACGTAGACTGAAAGCATCTTGCCTAGTGGAAATTACCAAGGTGTAACTACTTTTGAAATACAGATACATAGTCCATATTCATAACTTCATATACAAAAATGACACATGCATAGAAATAGGATAATCATATTAAGCAAATCACATCTTTTCCAATGACACCTTACATGACCCGTCTTGCACAAAATACATCATAATTATGCTCTAATCATAGCATAATACTATCACTATGAAGAATATAGTGTGTAGTGTCACCCCATCAAACTTTATTTACTTTCCCTCCTGGACTGAACATGCAGTTATACTGTTTCTGACATGGTGGATGCCTGAGTAGGCATTTCTTTTTTTCTAAATCAAATTATTTCCTTTTTACTTTGTTGATTTACCTTTCATACTGATGCTCTATTACACTCTAACCCTTTCTTCAGATTTCTGAGATAAATTTTCAGTTTTTGCACTACATTATCCACTCGTCTGCTATTGATAGTCTTACATTATCTCAGTAACCTGAACTTTGGGTTCCTATCTGAATGTCAGGGTCCTACGGCGCTTCTTGGTGTATTTTGTTGATATTTCCATTCACAGAAATTATGGTCTCTCCTGGTTGGTAATTTCTCCTTTATAGGAGATGATGTAATCTCCCTTGATATTTCTGCTGGTGGGAATTTGAAATTATTGTGTAGAGGAAAGTTAATCTTTGTTTTTGGAAAGGAAAAACAATGGTAACCTCAAAGGGGAAGTCATGGAAAACAACTGATTCCAAAGGGAAAGTAACAGACAGCAGAACTGTTGACTCAAAAGACAAAGTAATAAAAAAAAAAAAGGAATGTCATTTCAAAGAAAATTAATGCAGAAGAACTTCTGATCTCAATGAAAATCTCTGATCACCTGATGTATTTGATGAGTAGGTCTGATAGAATAAAAGCAAAAAAGGAACCAATGTCAATTCTATTTCATAGTAATAAGAAAATTAAATACTCCCAAGTTAAAAAATTCTTGGCTAAAGCTCCCAGGTCAGTTTGATCTCTGGACCTGGAACTCCAAACACAGGCCTAGTAGACCCTGAAAGCTGCACATGAAAAAAGTTTAAATCTCCTTGTTGACATTGGCTGTGATTTTTTAAGAAATCTAAGGGAGTTAGGTACCCAACTGTATTTGAATATCAAAGAAATATGCTATGCTCCTTTGAAAATCTCTGCTTACATGCTTGATGACATAATTATCTCCCATCCTTCTGGTCTTTGCTGAAATAGTGAGGGGCTCCCTTTCCCGCAGTGTGAGGGAATATTCTGTGTATGTGGGATGGGAAAGGGGGAGGTGGATTCCTGTATTGTAAAACGTGAATGTAATCTGCGAGTGTTTGTTTTATGAGTGGGCAGGGAAGACAAAGATTCTAGCCCATATCAAATGTGGAGAAAATATCTGTTGCCTCTGCCCCATATGCGTCCTTACACAAAACTCCTTCTTGTCAATGACAGAGGACTTATCTACACTGGCAATTTACAGCTTTCATAAACAGATAAGTAAGAGTTAATAGAACAGAAGTACTTCATATCTCTTTTGCCTGTAAAGGGTTAACAAGATCAGTGAGCCTGGCTGTCTCCTGACCAGAGGACCAATCAGGGGACAGGATACTTTCAAATCTTGAGGGAGGGAAGTTTTTGTGTGTGCTGTTAGAATTTGGTTGTTGTTCAGTCTCGGGGCTCAGAGGGACCAGACGTGCAATCAGGGTTCTCTCCAATCTCCCTGATACAGGTTCTTATATATTCAAAATAGTAAGTACTAGGTAGAGAAGGCGAGTTAGGCTTATGTTTGTTTTCTTTATTTGCAAATGTGTATTTGGCTGGAAGGAGTTCAAATTTGTATTTTGCTGAAAGGATTTTAATTTGTACTTGTATACTTAGGCTGGGAGGGTATTCTCAGTGTCTATTGCTGAAAGACCCTATACCTATTCCATTTTAAATTTACAAAGATATGTTTTACTTTTTTTCTCTCTTTAATTAAAAGTTTTTCTTGTTTAACAACCTGATTGTTTGTTTTTGTTTTATTCTGGTGTGAGACCCCAGGGGACGGGGTCTGGATTCACCAGGGAATTGGTGGGGAGAAAGGAGGGAAGAGGCAGAGAAAGGCTAATTTCTCTCTGTGTTAGGATAACTGTCTCTCTCAGGGAGAGTCTGGGAGGGGGAGAGAGAAGGAGGGGGTAAGGTGCATTTTCCTCTCTGCTTAAGATTCAAGAAGTTTGAATCACAGTGATCTTCCAGGGTAATCCAGGGAGGGGAAGCCTGGGAGAGGCAACGGTGAGGGAAAGGGTTTGCTTTCCTTGTGTTAAGATCCAGAGGGTCTGGGTCTTGAGGGTCCCCAGGCAAGGTTTTGGGGACACCAGAGTGTACCAGGCACTAGAATTCCTGGTTGGTGGCAGTGCTACAAGTACTAAGCTGGTAATTGAGCTTAGAGGAATTCATGCTGGTACCTCATCTTTTGGACACTAAGGTTCAGAGTGGGGGTTTATACCATGACAACAGCGCTGCAACTTTCTTGCTCGGGGTATGAAAAAACATACCCCTGAGCACAGAAAGTTTCAGTGCTGTAACGTGGCAGTGTAGACAGTGCACCAGTGCTGGTAGCTATTCCCCTCGCGGAGGTGAGTTTTTTACAGCACTGAGATAGCTCTCTCCCAGTGCTGGTGCCCTGCCTACATGGTCACGTTAAAGTGTTGTCATGGCAGCGCTTTAACATTGCCAGTGTAGATATGCCGTGAGAGTCTTTTTGTTAACTACAAAGACTTTGGCTCTGGTTCATCATTATCAGATGCAAGATATTGGAGTGTAAGTGATGTGGGATTCACCCCTGCGGCTCCTCCTGCTAGTCTCTGTCGGGAATTAGCTCACCCAACTTCCGGAGCGTCCTCTGCAGGCCAGTGATTCACCTTACCGCTGGCCCCCATGTCCCTCCCAGGACCCTGGTGCCCCTTTCCCTGAGGTGCTGCCCCTCTGTCAGTAACTCTTCAGTCTCAGGGTCTCTGCACCCAGGAAAACCTCCCACCCCCATCCCCACCTTGATTCAGTGTAAGGCTACTGCCAGTCACCAACTACCCCCCATTCCCTGGGGCAGACTGCAGTGTCTGCCACTCATCACTAGCAAGGGGGGGTTGGGCCTGCTGCCTCTGTCTAGCCTTGGGCTGTCTCCTACAACCCCAGTAGCTTTTTGGCCTTATACTAGTCCGCAGCTTGGGGGGGTTCAAGGCTGGAGCTCCCTTGACCATTCCCCAGCCCTGCTCCACTCCTGGTACCTTGTCTCTAACTCTGTGCAGCCAGGCCCATCTCCCTCTAAAGCTAGAGAGAGACTGTTGCTCCTGGCTCGCAGCCTCTTATAGGGGCTAAGTGGGCTCTGTTTGGGGTGTGGCCGCAGCTCTGCCTGCTTTCCCCAGTGTAGCTGCATTCGCTTGCCACAGCCCTTTCCTAGGGTTGTTTTAAGCCCCTCAGGGCAGGAGCGAATGTCCACCCACTACATGGAGCACATGAGCGATAGTGAAATCAAGAATGGTTTGGCCACTATTTTGTGTCTATTCACAGGGTGACAACTAATAAAATAGGAGGTGAGTGGTGATGGGAAGTTGACTCATGGGGAAGTATTGATCTGATGACATCCACAAACCAGTCCAAGAGCTACCATTCTCTCTTTACTTATATTGCAACCAATACAACGTTACTGAGTGTTGATGAATTGTATGGGAAATCGCTTCACCTACGTTGATTCATTATCAAATATATTCAAAAGACGGAATAACCAATGTCAGTTAAGTTGATTGCTTGAAACCAGTAATAATATAGAACAGTAAAAAGGTTCGGTATGATACCGATCTCCGGGAAGTGATCTCATACGCTCATGTTATATTTACCTTACGCAGAAGGTGTGCTCCCAAACTTATACTCCTAAAGCCATCATTTTATACCTGCTCCATTTACAAATAAAAGATGCTGCATACATCATTTGAAACTAGTCAGCTTTATATCTTGTTTTTCTGGAAGCATGGTGTACCCCTTATCTCCTAGGTCTGAACAGATCCATTTCAAGTACCAAAGAGAATGAAAGCACCTGCTAGGCCTGTAATAGGGCCGAACAAACATGAGTCTTGTCCTCTCAAAGTCATTCCAGTACAGGGCTATGAAAATCACTCCCAAGCTGTTGCTATGGTAAAATTATCATCTATCCTGATTTGGACAACTGTCCAATCTACTTCAGACAAAACTGATTCAGGATAATGCAAGGCATTATGGGATATTTAGCATAAGAGAATAGAGGTATAGTTAAGGAGCAGGCCAAAATAGGCTCTGTAATGGCTACATTATTTGTGTTTAATATTATTTATGCTTAATATCCACTAACATATAGATGGTATGGATAATACAGATTATTACCTAAATCATCCAATTGCCAATTGGGGTTATATTCATAAATCTCATAGGGCCTGGTCTTTAATGATATAAGATTAGAACTGAGTGAAAAAATTGATTTTTTTTTGTTTTGGGGGGGTTTATTTGTTCAGTGATTGAATCCAAAAATCCATGAAAAAATTGGCTCTTTGGGAACCAACACTTGGCATTCAGCAGGCAGCTGTGTTGGGTCCCAGTGTTATGCTTATACAAAGCACACAAAATCTTTTTATAGGGGAGAAGGCAACACGTCGCATTTATTGAGAATACAGCAGTTAGCATATGCTTTTCAGTCACACACACACACAGACATACACAGTCCCCGCCAGTTAATGTTTATAGTTACCAGTCCAAAGTCTGCATCAATCTAGTTGCTGACCTGATTGGTCGCAGAGGGGAGCCGGACTCTGTCTGTCGCGATCCAATGCTCCTGGAGTTGTGGCAAGACGAACTCGAAGCTCCATGGCAGAGCACCCTGTTCTTATAATCCTTTGTCTTCGTTGAAGTCTATGGATTTTGCTGTGTCAATTTGTGACTGGTTACTCCTTAATCAGTGTTATTTTCTGATGTTAACATTCCAAAGCGCCATTCTGTCCTTTTGATTTAATCAATTGTCTTTTCTTTAGGGTGCCAGCCTCCTCCTCAGGGTCATCAGTCTGCCTTTCCTCAGGCACGGATGTGCATTGATGGTTCTCTGGCATCGATAAGACTGTTTAATTTCTTCACTCCTTCTCCCCTGACCATCTGGCTCTGACAATGGCCTTCACACCTTATCTTTTCCTGATGCATGCTCTCCTCATTCACACAAACAGTCTTTTATAGAGACCTTATACAAACAGCATTGTTTTATATTGAGCAAGAAAGGGCAGTAGAAATTAAACCTCATTAAATCTTGTAATCAAAACAGTTCACACTGTGGCTCGGGCCTTCAGCATTCCTCTAATCTAATTAACATAGACACAATACATGATCCTGTCTTTTACTCAATAAATCTTAAAACAAAGAAATGATTAGAGGGAAGTTTATAATACATATGAGAAACAAGACCCCATCTTTTATAATGCAACTTATCCTAAAACAAAGGGTGACCATAATCAATCTGGTCTGTCTCTGCCTTAACATCAGTACAGACACTGGCAGTCTGTCAGATCCGTTGCTACCAGTTCCCCAGAGGGTCAGTCCTTTCTGCTATTCAGAAAGGGTGGCTGGCAGGATAAATTATGGCCTTTAATACAAATATAAAATCCTACCCCTATGCCACTACTGCAGATGTGTGTATTAAGCTTTCATGGATCTCAGCAGGCTGGAGCATGATTTCTTCTTTCTAACCCTTCATGGCAATGGAATGACATGGCCCAGTTGCCTTAGGCCCCAGGACCAGTACTGATGCCCCAGATGCCCTAGTATGTCAAGCACACCCCATCCCAGAGATGGACGCCTGTAGGTGCTCTGAGTTTATGGTTCACATCTCCAGGGGCAGGTGAAGCAAACAGATTCATAGGCTTTGCAAAGATCTCTCAACACAAGATCACATGAGAAATACAGTGATCTGGATAGGGCAATAGAATACCTCCCTCGTTTCTCTCAACCATCCGGGATATTCTTAGAGCTTGGGCCATAGTGTGCCCAGGATTCCCATTCCTACAGCTCATGGCTCCTTCCCTGAATCATGGGATCTCTATCTCTGCCCCTGGAGTTAGAGTCTTTCTACTCTTTTTTTTCATATAACTGGTGAGAAACTCTCTAACCTCCCATCCCCTCTGTCAAGTGACCCCTTCCAAAGTCAGACTGATCATGCGATCAAAGCCTTGCTCTACACTTAACCACACACCCAAGTAATATTGCAATGCCAACAAAACCTTTGGTAAGACATAGCTATGTGGACAGATGAGAACTTCTGTCTGCATAAGTAACATCGTTCAGGAGGTGCTCTTCCTACACCGGCAGAAAAACTCCTTCTGTCAGCATACGCTGTATGTAGACATGGGAGCTCAGCCATGATGGCTATGGCATAGCTGTAGCATCATAATGTAGACACTTCCTTCATCGGCAGAAGGGGATTTTCCATCAGTGTAGTTAATCCACCTCCCAGAGAGGCAGTTGCAAGCTAAATGGAATAATTCTTCTGGTGATCTAGCTGCATCTACACTGGGGGAGGGGTTATGTTAATCTAACTACGGCACTTAGGGCATGACATTTTTCACAGCCCTGAAAGACATAGCTAGGTCAATCTAACTTCCAAGTATAGATAGGCCTCAGTAGTGCAGACACAGCCTATGCCCCCTACCAGATGGTTCACTGTTAGACACCACCACACCTCTGGAGTTCAGACTTGTAGTGTGGGTTTTCCCCAGGTGGCAGGGCTGTTGTGCCAGGGGGACTGTGGCAAGGTATCTCACCAGCATGCATTCCCCCTTATAGCTGTGAATGTTATTGCAGAGCTCTTTCCTCATTTGCCTCCACCAGGCACCATTTGGGCCTGTTAGGGGTCGATTCATTCTGTGAATTGCCCACCAGCCAGGACACTTTCTTCCCACCCCTCAAAGGGTGAAAAACACTCTCTGTACAAAATCCTTGGCAAAATCTTCATTGGCTCTCCCAGACTGTGGAAAAGTATTTGCTGATCTACTACAGAGCGCTTCCTCACAGGTCTGTTTTTCAAGAGGTCCAGCTCCTCCCAAGTTGCTGACCCTCAGGGCTGTTTCCTCGAATCCTTCTCCCAGGCATGCTTCAGGAGTCTCTTCACCCATGCTGCCCTTCCACCTTCAGGGCCAATACCAGGGTGCAAACTTTGTCTGTAGAAATTACTGCTCCTGGCCTCTCTGACAAAGCCTCCATTTCAGAAGACAATGTAGAGCCCTAAACTCCCTCTCAGTCTTCTTACCTAGGAGAGACAATCAGGAACCCTAGACACTCATTCTCTTCCTTCTTACTCCCCGGAAGGGCTTCCTATATATTAGCCACCCCTCACTGGGTCTCATCTTTAATTAAGCCTGCTACACCCTTCTGGTACCACCAGATACATCTCCCTAAGCCATATCTGGACTAAGCATCTAGTAGTGCAGAAATAGTAAGTAATAGCACAGAAATACTTTAGTTTATCTTTTGTTTTAGCTTGTGAATTTTCCCTATGCTAAGAGGGAGGTTTATCCCTAGTTTTGTAACTTTAAAGTTTTGCCTAGAGGGGAAATCCTCTGTGTTTGGAATCTTTTTGTTTTCTTGTAAACTTGTCTTCCATCCTGATTTTATAGAGGTGATTCTTTTATCCTTTTTTTTTAAATACACTTCTTTTAAAAACCTGATTTTTTTCAGTGTCCTAAAGACCCAGGGGAGTTGTTCTGTGCTCATTTTGTAACCAATTGGTCAGGATATTATTCTCAATCCTCCCCAGGAAAGGGGATGTAGAAGCTTGGGGGAATATTCTGGGGGAGGTAGGGCTCCAAGTGGCCCTCCCTGAATGTTTGTTTGAATCACTTGGTGGTGGCAACAATCAAGGACAAGGTGGACCTTGTGCTTTGGGAAAGTTTGAACCCAAGCTGGTACAATTAGCTTAGGGGGTCTTTCATGCAGGTCCCCACATCTGTACCCTAGAGCTCAGAGCGGGGGAGGGACCCTGACAAGGGGACTGAGCAGGGGAGTCATGACCTTGTAGAAGATAGAGACTACTTTGTTCTGGTCCCTCAGGGTATAATTTCTGGGTAAGACATGCAAAATCATCAGAGTCCTATAGAAAGCTGTAACAACCATAAGGTGAAAGAAATGAGTAGAAAAGGCATTTTACTTCCATATGGCGGATGAGATTCTCAGGACGGTGCCTATAATAGCAACATAGAATATAACATTTAACCGAAATGGGGATGAGTGAAAATCGAGGCAAATATGAAAGCTGTAAGTTCCATCAGGCAGGATTCAGTTCTGGAAAGTTTAAACAAAGGAGTGAGATCACAGAAGGAATGGTCCATTTCATTGGGGCCACAGAAAGTAAATTGTGACACCAACAATACTATTATGCGATTAGTCATAAACAGATTTATACAGGAACTGGCTTCTAGCAGGAGACAGAACCTGCTATTCATAAGGTTTGCATAGTGCAGGGGTTTACATATCACTAAATACCAATCATATGGCATTGCTGCTAGGAGGTAACATTCTGTAGCTCTCAGAGAACCAAAGAAATAGATTTGTACAATGCAGCCCCCAAAATAAATAGTTCTGTCGCCAGTTAGGAGAGTGGCCAGTATCCTGGGCAGGATGGTCGAGGTTTAGCAGGTCTCCAAACAGGACAAGTTGACGAGAAAGAAGTACATGAGGATGTTAAGTTGTTGATCACCCAGAACTAGAGCAAAGAAAAGATATTCCCAGCCATCTTCACAATGTAACTAACAAAAAGAGCAAGAAGAGAAGGATTAACAGGTCTGGGAGATTTCCAAATCCCACAAAGATGTATTTGGTGATGGTGGTTTGATTTTCCTGCTCAGTATTTTCTATTGAGTACATCTAAGGGAGAGAAAACTTGGTAATTTCAACTGAAGAAAATAAATTACATTTTTAACTAATATCTTCCATTTAATTCCAGAGGTATTGAGATACCCCTCTCTGTTATTTAGTTGCCCAACAGTTGGGGTTTGAATTTTGACCAGACAAATGATTTGCCTGGCATTTCAACTGTATAACCAACATATTTCTAGATCTCTGTAGCCTTTTATTTATCCCTCATCTGTTTGAATGTCTGATTTCTGTAGTATAAAAATTCATTTTTATCCTGATAGCCTACCTCCTCTTATGAGAACTGACACAAATACTCTGTTTATCCACAGGTTGAGCTGCTGCCTTGAGATTTTTTCTCATCTTATCTGGTCTCCTACCTCCTGCCACTCAGTGGAATATTGGCACCTTACTGCCGTTGACACTTATTTAATGTATCCATAAATTCCAAGGCCCGGAGGAAACGCTGTGATCGGCAAGTCTGACCCTCCTGTATAACACAGAGCATAGAACTTCCCCGTAATATTTCCTAGAGCAGATCTTTTAGAAACACGCCTTATCTTCACTTAAAAATTGTCAGCGATGGAGAATATACCATGAACCTTGGTAAATTGTTCCAATGGTTAACAGCACTCTCTATTAATAAATGTACACCTTATTTCCAATATGCATTTGTCTGGCTTCAACTTCCAGCCATTGGATGGTAGTAGTCCCCCGTTTGCTAAATTGAAGAGTCCATTATTAAATAATTGTTCCCCATGTAGACACTTATTGTGACTGATTGCCCCCTTTAAGATGCTGTGGTAAACTTTTACAACAAAGACCCCGAGTTCCTTTCCCTCCCAGACTTTTAAAAAAATCCAGGTCTCTGATTGGTCCTCTGGTCAGGTGTTTGGTTCCCCCTTTCCAGGTAAAAGAAACTTAACCCTTACCCACCTACTTATGACAGATGCCACCTTATGTGCTGACATACTACTCTGTCCACCTGTTCTGCCAGCCTGGGCATCTTTTTTACCTGTCTTGCTGAGCCAAGCTATTCAGTCTCCTCCAGCACAGGCACAGGCAGGGCCACACCAAATGCAGGACAACACAGACACTGAGATTAGCTCTGGGAAAACTCAGTTTGAGGATCTTGCCCCAGCAATCAGGTGTCCACCTTCCTTGGAGTGCAGACCCAAAGGTATATTATGAAATCCGCCTCCTCCCTCAATATGGAGGAAGGTATGCACACCCTCTTACAACAGACACACCCCATTATGAATTGTACAGACGGGGTTGTATTAGAAACAAGACATAAAAGTATTAACTTTTTTTCCCAAACCTGGACTTTAGCGTACAAAATCTGGGTGCTTACTGTGAACCTTCCCCAAGCTTGTACCCAGCTTGGATCTATCTCGCTGCCACCAGATAAGATTAAGGCTCTTATCAGCCTGGGTTTCCCAAATACTCCTTGGGGTACCCCCTCTGTGGCCTCCCCAACTTCCCCTGGAAAGACCACTCCCCCAAGACTCAGAAGCCTGAGTCCACGGGCAAGGGAATATCCCCCTCCCTTCCCTTCTCCCCGGCTTCTCTTCTGAGCCACTTAAGGGAATGGCTGTAATCTTTTACATTACAATACCAAGAAAGCCTTGTCTCCTTTCTCTCCAAAGAGACAGCTTCAAACACAGGGAAACTAAAGGGATTCTTTCTCTCTATCCCCGTAGCCTGCTCCCGCCCTGGGGACAATAAGAAACTAACCCACAGCCTGGGCTTTCCTCTCCCCTTTGCCTCACTAGGAAAGAACTTCCACAACTTTAAAAAGAAAACTTTATATAAAAAGAAAGAAAATACAGAACAATAATACTGCATTAAAGATCAATACAGGCTCTTGCTTATAAGAAAATATGAATAACCAGTCTGATTTAAAAAAATAGCCAATTTAAAACAGTCCAGCAAATCAACACACAGTAAATACAAATCAAAGCACATCACAGCCGATTACTTTGTTTTCTTTTGTACTCACAGACTTTTAGTAGAATTTAGAAAGAAGATTGGAGTTAGAGAGAAATTTGTTTACTCACAGCCGAGGAAAACAACAAAGACCCCGAGTTCCTTTCCCTCCCAGACTTTTAAAAAAATCCAGGTCTCTGATTGGTCCTCTGGTCAGGTGTTTGGTTCCCCCTTTCCAGGTAAAAGAAACTTAACCCTTACCCACCTACTTATGACAGATGCCACCTTATGTGCTGACATACTACTCTGTCCACCTGATCTGCCAGCCTGGGCATCTTTTTTACCTGTCTTGCTGAGCCAAGCTATTCAGTCTCCTCCAGCACAGGCACAGGCAGGGCCACACCAAATGCAGGACAACACAGACACTGAGATTAGCTCTGGGAAAACTCAGTTTGAGGATCTTGCCCCAGCAATCAGGTGTCCACCTTCCTTGGAGTGCAGACCCAAAGGTATATTATGAAATCCGCCTCCTCCCTCAATATGGAGGAAGGTATGCACACCCTCTTACAACAGACACACCCCATTATGAATTGTACAAACGGGGTTGTATTATAAACAAGAAATAAAAGTATTAACTACAAAAGGTGAATTTTAAGTAGTTGAAGAGGCATCACTAAGAGATACACTAACATGTGGGGAGAGGTAGATACACTGGAGGGTAGGGATAGGGTGCAGAGTGACATAGACAAATTGGAGGATTGGGCCAAAATAAATCTGATGAGGTTTAACAAAGACAAGTACAGAGTTCTGCACTTAGTACAGAAGAATCCCATGCACTGCTACAGGCTGGAGACTAACTGGCTAAGAAGCAGTTGTGCAGAAAAGGACCTGGGGATTACAGTGGACCAGAAGGTAGATATGAGTCAGCAGTGTGTCCTTCTTGCCAAGAAGGTCAACGACATATTGGGCTGTATTAGTAGCAGTGATTATTCCCCTCCATTCAGCACTGGTGAGGCCACACCTGCAGTATTGTGTCCAGATTTGTCACCCTCCATTAAAGAAGGGATCTGGACAAATTGGAGAGAATCCACAGGAGGGCAATGAGAAGGATTAGGAGGCTGGGACACATGACTTACAAGGACAGGCTGAGGGAACTGGCCTTATTTAGTCTGCAGAAGAGATGAGTGTGGGGGGATTTGATAGCAGCCTTCAGCTACCTGAAGTGGGGTTCCAAAGAGGATGGACCTAGGCTGTTTTCAGTGGTGGCAGATTACAGAACAAGAAGCAATGGTCTCAAGTTGCAGTGTGGGAGATCTCATTTGGGACATTAGGAAACACTATTTCACTAGGAGGGTGGTGAAGCACTGGAATGGGTTACCTAGGGAGGTGATGGAATCTCCATCCTTAGAGGTTTTTAAGGCCCAGCTTGGCAAAGCCCTGGCTGAGATGATTTAGTTGGTCCTGTTTTGAGCAGGGGATCGGACTAGATGACCTCCTGAGGTCTTTTCCAACCCTGATATTCTATGATTCTATGTATGAAAGAGAACAAAGCAGATCACTAAGCAAATGAAACCAAACATGCAAACCAAGGTTGTTTCACTAAGAAATTTTTTACAAATAGCAATTTTCCACTCTAGATATTGTTACAAGCAGATTGCAGAAAGTCTTGAAAAGCAGCTGCTCTGGTCTTCCGCTTGAGACCTCACATATTATTACTCACAACCTAGATGCCTTTCTAGCTTGGGCTCAACCCTTCTCCTCCCAGCCCATTTCACTGGGGTAATGTATAAGACAGGAGGGTTCCCCACAAAACTGAGCCTATTCCCCCACTTCCACTTGGAATGTTAGTGCGGGGTGGAGGCAAAAAGACATCATGAAGGCAAAAGGCAACTTTACAATCAAACGGAAGTTTACAATCTGACACAAACAAGCATGAAGAATCCCCAGTATCCATCAGCTTTCATAAGAGGTACACAGTAGTATTTCCCCCAAATGCTCAAACATCTTTTTTCCTTTTTCCATTTTGCCACTGAAAAAAAAGGAAGAAAGGTGACAAAAGAGAAGGAGAGGAGAGGAGAGGAGAGGAGAGGAGAGGAAGAAAAAACTCTAAAATCTGTTTTTAAAAATCTAATTTCATTAAAAAATAGAATTAAAAAAATGTTTTTAATCTTTTTGGTGAAACATTTTCTTGTAAAACAAGACTTTTTTACATTAAATTTTTTTTGTTAAATTTCAATTTTCTCTATTGATAAGGTTGAATTAAACTTTGATGACCTTTGAGTAACTTAGGATACAGCGACCAGAATGTTAAAGATATTTAGACACTTAGTGGGACTTTCAGCAATCTCTAGGTGCCTAAATCCCCTTGGTTGAAATGGGACCATTGATTCTCGCAGTTTCATTTTATCCAAAATTAATTAGCTCACAGTGTCTGCATTCTTGTGCAAAGCAGAAATTTACTTAACCCCTTTCTCAGGCCATCTTTTACCTCCTGATTTCTCAGGCTGTAGATGAGGGGATTGAGCAGGGGAGTCAGGACCGTGTAGATGACGGAGAACACACTGTTCAGGTCTCTCAGGGTATCATTATTGAGTAAGACATACACAATCGTTAGGGTTCCATGGAAATGAATAACCATTGTGAGGTGAAAGGAGCAGGTAGAAAAGGACTTTTGCTTCCCCGTGGCAGAAGAGATTCTCAGGATGGTGCCTATAATAACAACATATGATATAACAGTTAACAGAAATTGGAGGAGCTGAATATGAAAGGTGCAAGTGCCATCAGGCAGGTGTCAATTCTGAAGAGTTTTAACACAAGGGTGAGATCACAGAAGAAATGGTTAATTTCATTGGGGCCACAGAAAGTAAATTGTGACACCAATAATACCATTATACTAATAGCCAGAAATGCACTTATCCAAGAGCCAGCTGCTAGCAGGAGACAGAACCTGGTATTCATAGTGCAGGAGTATATTGCTAAATACCAATCATATGACATAGCAGCTGGGAGGAAATATTCTGTAGTTCTCAGACAATCAAAAAAATGTACTTGTACATGCAGCCCCAAAAAGAAATAGTTTTGTGCCCAGTCAGGAGTCTGGCCGGCATCCTGGGCAGGATGGTGGAGCTGTAGCAGGTCTCCAAGCAGAATAAGTTCCTGAGTAAGAAGTACATGAGGGTATGAAGTTGTTGATCACCCACACCTAGAGCAACAGTGAGGATGTTCCCGGACATCGTCACAAGGTAGCTAACTAAAAACAGCAGGAAGAGAAAGAGCTACAGTTGAGGGAGATTTCAGAATCCAAGGAGGATGACTTTGGTGGTGGTGGCTTGATTTCCCCACTCCATGTTTTCTATTGGTTGTATCTAAGGCACAGAAAACTTGGCAAATTTAACTGAGGAAGATAAATTAAATTTTAACTAATATTTTCCATTTAATTCCAGAGGTATTGAGATTCCCCTCCTTCTGTCATTTTGTTGTCGAACTGCTCAATTAAGAATCCTGAGTAAGACAATTATTTGCCTGGCATTTCAACTGTGTAGCCAACATTTTTTTTCCTATTTTTCTCTAGCCTTTTATTTACCCCTCATCTGTCTGAATGTCTTATTTTGCTATTATACAAAATCATTTTTATCCTGATAACCCACCTCCTCTTTTGAGTATTGACACCAGTGTCCTATCGCCTGCTGCTCAGGGGTATGTATAGGTGCCAACTTCTGCTCCTGCCTCTGGGTGCTTGATCCCCCTCTGCCCTCAGCCTTGCCTTGACGCCAACCCTTTCCCCAAAGTCTCCGCCCTCTCTCTGCCCCTATTCTGACTCCTTCTCCAAATCCCCATCCCGGCCCCGCTTCCTCCCCTGAGTGCACCACGCACCTGCTCCTCCCCCCTCCTAGAACAACCAAAAAGCTGTTTGGCATTGGCCAGGCGGGAAGCACTGGGAGGTAGGTGGACGAGCAGGGACACAGCATGCTCAGGGGAGGAGGCAGAGCTGAGATGGGGGGAGGGGAGCTTGGCTGTCCGTGGGTGCAGAGCACCCGCTAATTTTAACCCATTTGTGTTCCAGCTCAGGACCATCCATGGAGTCAGGACCTATGGTGGTATATGGGCACCTTACTGCCTTCAACATTTTTTAAATAGAGACATAGATTGCAAAGCCCCAAGGGAACACTCTGATCTAACAGTCTGTCCTGTATTCCCCAGGCATAGGATTTCCCCAAAATAATTCTTATAGTAGATTTTTAGAAAAACATCCAATGTTCAATTTAAAATTCTAGGTTATGGAGAATCCACCATGAAATTTGGTAAACTGTTCTAATGGGTAATTACACTTACAGCTGAAAATGTACACTTTATTTCAATCTTAATTTGACAATCTTCAATTTCCAGCCATTGGATGGTGTTAGTCCTTTGTCTACTAGTTTGAAGAGCCCATTATTATATATTAAATATTTCTTCTCCGTGTAGATAGTGTGAGGACCTATAACCCCCCACCCTTTTGTAGGAAGCTTTGTAATCCTCCATATAGGGCCTGATTTTTCCGCTGCCTATAAGAGTAGCTGTCACTGTCATTGGGGTACTCGTTGAAATGGAATACAAACAGTACATCGGTGCCGGTCCCTGCCATTGATACGGGCATCTGAAATTCTAATACAATATAATATGGTAATAAGTAATGCTTCAGCTTTATTAGTTTATAGGTTCATATATTCAGGTCCTAGACTTTAGCTAAACTTAATAAAGACCAAATAATTGTTAAGTAAAGCCATAGTTTTAGTTCTCAAATAAACTTGCGTAGCAACATATCAGGCACTGGGTGTGGAGAAACTAATATAAGGAAATGGGATATGAAACACTGACTAAAGAGGAACTAGAAGGGGGGACAAAGGGTCCCCTCGAGTGCCAGCTCTCCTTTATGCACTATTTAATGACTTTTGCAATATGTATTTGCAATCAAGGGGTCATAAGACAGTCAGTATAATTGCAAAAGAAAGAATAACTGGAAATACCCCAAACTGTACTTACAGTAAATAACCTGCTGATTTGCAAATTTGCATAACCAAAAATGGTAGTGTAATCAGCGTAATCTTTATGATGTTTTGTTGTTTTAACCTTTATAAGCTTGGTAAAATTTGTAAGGGTCAGAGCAGCTTGTCCCTTGCATGGGATTTTCGCTGTCTCTCCCTGCGTGCACACTTGTACTCTTGTTATAACGATAAAGGTGCCTCGGGCTGTCTGAACCAAAATCAACTGGGTGGTGGTCTTTTCTCCAACAATAGTTATAAACTGTAGTCAAGTCACCCCTTCACCTTGTCTTTCTTGAGATGAATAGATTGAACTCCTTGAATCTGTCACTATAAGGCATGTTTTCTAAACCTTTAATGATTCTTCTGGATCTCTCCGAACGCTCTCCAATTTATCAATATTCTTCTTCAACTGTGGGCATCAAAACTGGACACAATATTCCGGCAGCAGTCACACCAGTACCAAATACAGAGGTAAAATAACCTCTCTACTACACTTGGCATTCCCTTTTTCATGCATCCCAGGATCACATTAGCTCCTGGGATGCATAAATAACCCCACCTTCACTGCTCAATATGCATTTTTCTCTGACTGTACCATTGGTCATCTTATGCCATAGATCATGAAGGTTGACACATCCCCAACAGTGGCCAGAGATAGAAGCTTCCAATGAAGGAACATGAGACTCTGATTTACATCAAGGTGGGTGAGTGGTTTCTGTCTCCTTGATATTCTCAGTGTCACAGCTGAACTTCTGTGGTCTCAATGAAATAGGTCATTTCTTCTGTGACCCTAGAGCTCAGCCCAAATCCCAATGTCTACACAAAGAGGTTTACTTAAAGTAAATCTTAAGGTAAAACAGCCTGCAAAAGTTGTTATGTCCTTGTGGGTGAGTTTCTGAACGTACATGATGTCAATGTGGGTGTCTCAGTGTTTGTCAATGTCCATGTATTAGTGAATTTAGAATGTTGTATATTTCTTAGTGAAGCATAATATGGGACTTTGTGTGTCTTGTGAGTGTTTGTTATTTTCTGTGTGTCTCTGGGTTCACTCAGTTGTGTATTCAGGAGTGAATATTATTGTGTTTATGAGTGTCCATTAATGATGAGCCCAAGAACCACAAAGGGACTTCAGCACCCAAACCTCAAATTAGAGGAGCCTAAAGACAGTTGGGCTAGTCATACCATTAATCAGAAGGAGAAAATTTTAGCAGCAGTTAATTCCTCCAAAGTTCTGTCCCCAGGGGAAATGAGTTGGCCGATCACCTCTAGAAGTTACGCTCTTGTAATTAATCCCAGTGGACAAAGAGCTATGAAAGCGCAGACTGATTAGGAACTTTGACTCTTTTTTGGTTCAAAGTCACCAGCAACCATTGGATTGGAAACTGTGTAATGGGCCAGATCTGCAGCTGGTGTAAATCAGAATATCTCTATTCATATCAAAGGGCCAGAATCCTCCTTGGCATGAATAGTCCTAGCTACTATTAACTCAATTGTACTGATTTACATCAGCTCATGACTTGGGCCATAACTTTTAGTGTTTGTCCCAGAGTAACTTAATGACCAACATCAAACTCCCAGGGCAGCCTGGATGCCTCTAGTGGCCACATCCCAAGAGTTGCTGATGACTAGAAAAGAAAAAAAGCCTGCCCAACCCAGAGATAATCATATTGAGTTAATGAAGGAATAAACTATTCCAGGCCAGCTGGGGCTGTGGTGCCACTAGGCTCTTAGCTATTGTTGGTCACGTCTGTGCTACAAATATATGTATTTTTACTGCAAACACAATTTTTGTTATTGTTGTTGTTTTTAGATTGCAAACACCATGGGACACCTCGGGATCTCAGCCCTGCTTGTTTTTAGCCTAGGCTCCAGGGTAAATTGGGTTTTCCTTCTGTGAGGGTAGGCTCATCAGGGGCTTGTTGTCAGGGTGGTTTGGTCCTGAAGTGAGACCAGAGCTGGTCTCCCTGTCCTGATGATGAGATTCAGTGATTTAACCGCAGAGCAGGGACATCCTGGGCTGTGATTGTGTCTCAAGCCTGCAGAAGCCAGGATGATCTCCACAGCTGGGAGGGGCTTTCAGTCCCCCATCCCATTTAGTCCATCACCTCTCTGCCAAGTCTAGTCATGGAGGGGAGCAAGCAGCACCCATCTGTACAGTGTTTGCTAGGAACGGCAGAGAGATTTAGCAACTCAGAAAATCCAGTGAAGAGACATGGAAAAAGCTGCTGAATAATATAGTGAGGAATGCATGATAACTAGCTAAATAATCCTGCAGCTTGAGACCGGAAAGCACCGCAAGTTGGGACAAGGTACACAAAATCCAGAACAGTAAGTTTGCTATTTTAATTAAATATATTTGGGTATTAATAAATTGGGCATGTTTAGTTTCAGAAAAGAAAGACTGTGGGGGGACCTGATCAAAATCTTCGAATATGTTATAGGTTGTTATAAAGAGGACGGTGATCAATTGTTCTCCACATAAACTAAAGGTAGAACAGAAAGCAATGGGCTTCATCTTCCGCAAGCGAGATTTAGGCTAGATAGTATGAAAAATTTTCTATCTCTAAGGGTCGTTCAAACCAGGGCTTTGGAGCAGAGCCCAGAGCTGGGAAATGGAGAAGCTCTGGAGCAATGAAGCTGCTGGTTTTTGCCTGGAGCTGGAGTGGAGCCGGAGCACAGCTCCAAAGCCTTGGTTTGATCAGGCTGCCAAGGGAAGTTGGCCAAACCTCTGCCAGGGAGGGTCTAGGTTTACTTGGTCCTGTCTTGAAGCTGGGGGCGGGACCAGGTGTACTCTATGATTTTACATTGGGGGATTTAAGAACATAAATGTGAATTACAATTTGAAGATTTTAATTAATTCTGTTAATTAATTCCATATCAATGGCTGCTCAGATTTTTATTTCCTCCTTGGAAAATTTTGAATTTTTACCAAAAAACCTAAACCCATTTTTTTTTCTTTTTTCCACCAGCATTTCGGAAATCAAAAAATTTCAGCTGAAAATTTCAATTTTCAAGTTGAAAAACAAATGACTGTTTTTTTGAAGATTTCAGTGTTCAAAACATAACTGACAAAAGCAACAGCCCCCAGAATATGTTTTATACACATTAGCACTTTTGAAAGAGGAGTCAGGACTAGCAGCCAAAGCATGTTTATCTTGACCATTGTCAAAGAGATAAGATACGTCAGTAGGTCTAGAATCCAAACCTCTTAGTCAAGCACTACACCTTTTGTTACATGCTGCTGCCAGCCAAAAAGGGCGGGGGGGGGGGGGAAACCTCCTGTAAACAGTTATGCAAAACATACCCATAGTAAGATGGAGGTCTAAGTGCACAACATAGACATAAAGTCACAGAGGTAAAAGATCAACACGGCAGTAACTGAACAATGTCAGTAGCCCATCACCATGTAGAAATGGATGTGCAGCTGGGATTGGTGGCATAAATCAATGTGTAACCAGGCAACCAGCCATCTATGTGGCCCTTGGGTGGAATCATCACAGATGAGCTACCATGTAGAAGGCTGGGTGTGTCTATGTTGTATTTCCAGGGAAAGGAGGAATCAGGCTCTTTTAAAATGTTAGTTTCATGCCCAGATTTGGAGCTGATCACAATAGGGGAAGCATCTTGGCTGGAATTGTTGGATTTGGGTTCTATTTTGCTCCAGTTCTTCATACTGCATTTTATCAGGCCATATCTGGGTCAAGATCCTCAGATGGTATAAACTGACCCGACTCCCTTGATTTAAAGGTAGCTAATCCAAGCTATAAGCAGGAAAGAGTCCTGTGGCACCTTATAGACTAACAGATGTATTGGAGCAGGAGCTTTCGTGGGTGACTACCCACTTCATCAGACCCATGTAATGGAAATTTCCAGAAGCAGGTGTAAATATGCAGGGAAGAATCATTCTGGAGATAACGAGGTTAGTTCAGTCAGGGAGGATGAGGCCCTTCTCTAAAAGATGAGTTGTGAATACAAAGAGAGGAGAAACTGCTTTTGTATTTGGCTAGCCATTCACAGTCTTCGTTTAATCCTGAACTGATGATGTCAAATTTGCAAATAAACTGAAGCTCAGCGGTTTCTCTTTGAAGTCTTGTCCTGAAGTTTTTTTGCGATAGGATGGCAACCTTTAATTTTGCTATTTTGTGTCCAGGGAGGTTGAACCTAACCAGATCACAGAACCTAACCAGATCAGCCACACCATCACCCATTCATTCACCTGCACGTTCACCAATGTTATACATGCCATCATGTGCCAGCAATGCCCCTCTGCTATGTACATCGGCCAAACTGGACAGTCCCTATGTAAAAGGATAAATTGACATAAATCAGGTATAAGGAATGGCAATATACAAAAATCTGTAAGAGAACACTTCAACCTCCTTGGACACAAAATAGCAAAATTAAAATTTTCCATCCTACCACAAAAAAACTTCAGGACCAGACTTCAAAGAGAAACCGCTGAGCTTCAGTTTATCTCCAAATTTGACACCATCAGCTCAGGATTAAACAAAGACTGTGAATGGCTAGCCAACTACAAAAGCAGTTTCTCCTACCTTGGTGTTCACACCTCAGCTGCTAGAAGAGGGCCTCATCCTCTCTGACTGAACTAACTTTGTTATCTTTAGACTGGTTCTTGCCTGCATATTTATACCTGCTTCTGGAAATTTCCACTACACGCATCTGATGAAGTGGGTATTTACTCTTGAAAACTTATGCTCCAATACATCTGTTAGTCTATAAGCTGCCACATTCTTTGTTGCTTTTTAGAGATCCAGACTAACACTTCTACCCCTCTGATACTTGAATCCAAGTTATGTTAGTGTGATAATGCACCTGACTAGTGGTCTGGATGAAAGTGGTGAGGAGCACTCACCATACCTAGGCCTGGTCTACACTAATACATTTAAATCGATTTAACGCTGTACCCGTTCACACTACAACGCTCTTCATATCAATATAAAGAGCACTGTATATCAATATCTGTACTCCTCCCCGACGAGAGGAGTAGCGCTAAAATCGACATAAACATATCGGATTAGTAGTATGGACGGAAATTGACGTTATTGGCCTCCGGGCGGTATCCCACAGTGCACCACTGACCGCTCTGGACAGCAATCTGAACTCGGATGCAGCGGGCAGGTAAACAGGAAAAGCCCCGCGAACTTTTGAATTATATTTCCTGTTTGCCCAGCGTGGAGCTCTGATCAGCATGGGTGGTGATGCAGTCCCAAATCCAAAAAGAGCTCCAGCATGGACCGAACGGGAGATACTGGATCTGATCACTGCATGGGGAGACAAATCTGTTCTATCAAAGCTCCGTTACAGAACATGAAATGCCAAAGCGTTCGAAAAAAGTCTCTAGGCTACACATTGCTGCGTGATAAGCGTAACGGGAAGCCAGAGACTCAAATGGACGCTCAGGGAGAGAGGGGGTACTGAGGACTCCAGCTATCCCACAGTCCACAGCAGTCTCTGAAAAGTATTTGCATTCTTGGCTGAGCTCCCAATGTCTGTAGGTTCAAACACAGTGTCTGGCGTGGTTCAGGGAATAGCTCCTCAGTTTCTTCCCCCCCGCCACCATGTGAAAGAAATCATTTCTTGACTTCTTTCAATGTCACCCTATGTGTTCTGAATGCTTCTGGTAGACGCGATGCTGCAGCAGTGAAGAGCAGTATTCGCTCCTCTCCCCTCTCTGGTGGCAGACGGTGCAGTAGGACTGGTAACTGTCCTCATGAACCCCTGAGTGCTCCAATGCTTTTTAACTGAATATGGGGGCGCCTGGGTAAAAACAGGAATGATTCCTGGTCTCTCCCAGTAGATAGGACAGAACGGCTAGTAACCGTCTTCATCATAGCAACTGGGGGCTGAGCTTCAATCAGCCCCCTCCCTTTCCTGTGTAAAGAAAAGATCATGTACTGCCTGGACTGTCATAGCAGCAGCATGCTGGGCTCCTCTCCCCCGCACCGCTTATTGTCCTGCCTGGACTGTCATAGCCCCGGGAGGCTGCCTCCCCCTCATTTTATCTCACTAAGTCTCTGTTTCTTATTCCTGCATTCTTTATAACTTCATGACACAAATGGGGGGGGGACACTACCATGGTATCCCAGGAAGGTTGGGGGAGGAGGGAAGCAACGGGTGGGTTGTTGCAGGGGCACCCCCTGTGAATACTGACACGGAGCAGCTGTGCTCTGATACACTGGTCCTCTAGTACGCTTGCCCCCTATTCTAGGCAGGACTGACTCTGTTTTTAGAAACCATAAAGGAGGGATTGACTCGGGGAGTCATTCCCAGTTTTGCTTTTGCGCCCCCGGCTGATCTCAGCCAGGGGCACTCATGATAGCAGCAGACAGTATAGAGAGGGAGAGATAACCGTCATCTCATTGCCAGTTTACTCCGGCAGTAGACGGTAAAGAACGACTGGTAACCATCTCTGCTATCAGGCAAAAGCAAATGAATGCTGCTGTGTAGCGCTGGAGTATCGCGTCTGTCCGCGGCATCCAGTACACATACGGTGCCGGAAAAAAAAAAGCTGAACGGGCTCCATGGTTGCCGTGCTATGGCGTCTGCCAGGGTAATCCAGGGAAAAACGCCGCGAAAAGATTGTCAGCTGTTGTTTTCCCAGAGGAAGGAATGACAGACGCCATTGACCCAGAACCACCCATGACAATGATCCAACCCAGAATTCCAAGGGGCGGAGGAGACTGTGGGAACTATGGGATAGCTATGGAATAGCTACCCACAATGCAATGCTTCAGAATTCGACGCTAGCCTCGGACCATAGATGTACAATGCTGAATTACTGTGCCTGGTGTGGCCGCATGAAATCGAATTTATAATATCAGTTGTATGAAACCGATTTTAGCTAATTTGATATTATCGCGTAGTGTAGACGTGGCCCCAGTCAATGCACATGACGAGTGTTGTGTGACTCTCACATTCACATCAGGAGATCTTAATGAGAGAGGAATCAGGGTAATTCCTTCTGTTCTAATCATGAGCATTTTCTTTGTTCTTCCCTACACAGGACATGAGGACAGGCAGGACATGATGTACTGAGAAGGAAAATGTTCAACCGAACCACCGTGACTGAGTTCCTTCTCCTGGGCTTCTCTGAGGGTCAGGAGCTGCAGATTTTACAATTTGTGGTGTTCCTAGTGATTTACCTGGTAGCCCTGACAGGGAACCTCTTTGTTATCACTGCTGTAATCCTTGACCTCCATCTTCACACCCCCATGTACTTCTTACTGATAAATTTATCCATCCTGGACCTCGGCTTTATCTCTGTCACCATCCCCAAATCCATGGTCAACTGCGTCATGAACACCAGGTCCATTTCTTATTTTGGATGCTTTGCCCAAGTCTTTTTTTTCATATTATTCTCTTCAGCAGATGTTTTCTTACTCACTATCATGGCATATGACCGATACATCGCTATCTGCAAACCACTGCACTATGAGAGGGTGATGAACAGGAGAGTTTGTGTCCAAATGGCAGCCAGTGCCTGGATCTGTGGTCTTCTCAATTCTGCACTGCACACTGGGAGCACATTTTCCATAACCTTCTGTGGAGGCAACATGGTGGATCAGTTCTTCTGTGAAATTCCTCAGCTACTCAAGCTCGCCTGCCCTGACTCAAACCGCAATGAAGTGCGAGTTATAGTAATTGTTATCTTTTTAGGCTTAAGCTGCTTTGTTTTAACAGTTGTGTCATATGTCCAGATCTTCAACACAGTGCTGAGAATCCCCTCTGAGCAGGGCCGGCATAAAGCTCTGGCCACCTGCCTCCCTCACCTCATTGTGTTCTCCTTGTTTGTTTCCACTGGCACCTTTGCCTACCTGAAACCCACCTCAAGCACTCCAGCAGGTGGGGATTTCGTGGCAGCTGTTCTCTATTCTGTGGTGCCTCCAGTGATGAATCCGATCATCTACAGCATGAGGAACAAGGATATCAAAGCTGCCCTATGGAAAATAATTGGATCGAGGTTGTTCTCCAAGAATAAAATCCCCTTATTTCTTCCATGACCATAGTTTCATTTAGCATTTCTTCATAAATATAACCAATTGATGATACAATTGTTCCCATGTGAACATAACATGCAATCTGATTATGTGGTATAAAAATCCAGACTAGCTCCATTGAACTCAATGGTGTTACTGTAGAGTTTGACTTGTGTAAATAAACCTGTCTAATGAGTAGCCATAAATAAGTCTTAAGCTTGTGTCTTTTTTTTGTTCTGTTTGTTGGGTGTTTGGTTGAGTAGTTGCCTATGATGATGAGCATAGTATATCATAGAATATCAGGGTTGGAAAGAATCTCAGGAAGTCACCTAGTCCAACCCCCTGCTCCAAGCAGGACCAATTCCCAACTTTTTTCCCCCCTAGATCCCTAAATGGTCCCCTCAAGGATTGAATTCACAATGCTGGGTTTGGCAGGCCTGTGCTGAAACAACTGAGCTATCCCTTCCCCTCATAGATTTGATATGAATCTATATAGAATCAAACTATATTATTAGTAGTAGTTACTGTCCCATCTCCGTGACATCTGTTCAACAGACATTCAAGTTCTCAGTAGATGGAATCAAACCCTTCCGCTCTGTGCTTCACAGGCAAGCAAGAATGGAAATATAGACACACTGATCTGCACAAACTCTTGGGATGGTTCCAGATTATTATGAATTGTTGTGCTTGATATGAATGAATATGGGAAGCATGGGCTTGGTATGTCTGACTTTGATAGAGGATTCTGGGAGCAGAATTCTCTGAGCATTAGATAAATGATGTGAAAAATTACTGGAGGTGCTGAAACTGCATTTGAATGGTTTATGGCTTGATTTGCGTGTATGTTTCAACATCGAACTTTGGAATATCAGCCAGGGGTCCAGTTCACAAAGTAAAGAAGATGTAAAATCATGTGATCAGCGGGTTTGGTACAGGGTGACCTGGGTCAAAATGACAACTCTGGATGGCATCACGCTAAGAGCATAAGTCAGGGGTTGGCAACATTTCAGAAGTGGTGTGCCAAGTCTTCATTTATTCTCTTTAATTTAAGGTTTCATGTGCCAATAATACATTTTAAAGTTTTAGAAGGTCTCTCTCTGTAAGTCTATATATTATTTACTAAATTATTGTTGTATGGTAAAATAAACAAGGTTTTCAAAATGTTGATCTTACGCAGCCGGACCACTCACGCGGCTGCTGGTGTGAGGTTCTGTTCGCTGAGGCTGGCAGTGAGCTGAGCGAAGCCTACGGCCAGGACTTCGACTGGCAAGGATCCGGCAGGCAGAACCCCAGACCAGAAGGGGACTGTGCAGGGCCGGTAGCTGGGAGCCCAGACCACCAGTGAGCTGAGCAGCTCAGCCCACTGCTGCTCAGAGGTTCTATCTGCCAGCTCCTGCCAGCTGGGATCCTGACTGTGGGACCTGCTCGGCCCACTGCCGGTCTGGAGTCCCGGCCCTGCCCACATACAGTGGGTACCTACCTTCTCCCTGGTTGTGGCCCATTCTCTTCCTCTCTTTGCATTGAGCTGAGGGTGGGAGTGCACTAAGCGCAGGACTGGGGGTGAAGGATCTGGCCAGGAGCTAGAATGAGGGAGGGCGTTCAGGATTGGGACACTTACCTGGGCATCTCCCATTTGGTGTGAGAGGTGCAGGTGGGAATGTGGGGGTATGTGCAGGAGCTTCCATTTGGTGCTTAAGGTGGGGGTGGGGATGTGGAGAATTCAAGAGTAGGGAATGTGGGGGGTGCATGGGGTGGGAGGGCGGGGAATGTGTGTGGGGGTGCAAGAGTCGGGACAGAGGGCTGGGAGCATGTGAGGGGGGTACAGATGTCAGGGCAGGGGGGCTGGGTACGTGTGGGGGTGCCAGAGTGAGGGCTAGGGTGGTGGGATGTGTGTGGGGACAGGGCTCAGCGCACAGGCCTGGATGGTGCACAGGGCTGCGGGGCCCAGGGCAGAGGGCTGGGTGTATGTGAGGGGTGGTCAGGGCAGAGGGCTGGGGTGTGAGGAGGGTCAGAGCAGAGGGCTGGAGGGGATATGCCCCTATTCCACCCCTCCCAAGGCTCTGCCCCCGCTTCTTCTCTGCCTCCGCTGGGAGCAGCAAGCTCGCTGACTCTGCTCCTTCCCAACCCCCTCCCTCGCAAGGGCCATCAGCGGATTGGCCAGCAGGAAGGAAAGGATGGAGAGGCAGAGGAGGGGCAGGAACCCAGCACTCTGCGGGAAGAGGCAGAGGGAGCCAGGAGGACCAAGCTTCTATCCCAGCCCCTTGCCCCCTGCCACCACAGAGGGGATGGGGGGAGTGGAGGGCAGAGAAGAGCTGGCCAGGCCAGGCTGGGCAGGATTTTTAATGGCACACTGCTGCCTGCTGGCTCCTGCAGGCAGCAGCATGCCATTTATAATCAGCTTGCGTGCTGTCTTTGGCATGTGTGCCATAGGTTGCCGACCCCTGTGTAAGTGAATGATTGATGAGGGGGTAAACATTGATTGAGCTTTGGTCTGTGTTTGTTCTACAGCCCCCGCTTCCAAAATATGAAAAAAAAAACTGTGATGAATGCCCACAGGGCATATTTCTGGAACATTTGACTCCTTTGAGAACAAAAGATATAAATGCTAAGCAAAGTAAATTAGTTAAGTTAAGGTAAGTTCCACAGTTAACATCTGAAGACACTGCGAGATAGAGGGCCCGGTGTGAGCTAGGCCCCACTCTGGGGGACCATTGTGGGATCCTGGAACCAGAAGGGCTCAGGGTGACCTAGACTTTCCTTCAGGGGACACTTGACAGACCAAGTGCCTGAGAGGGAAAAGAAGAGAAGAGAAAAGGTCTCCATTTAGAATTGGTAGAAATACCTGCTTTGTTTGCTAATCAGGATACTGTGTCAGGCCAAGGATTATGCTGGGGAATTGAGGCTTATAGTGAAAAATATGTAAGCATATTGCTTTCTGAATTCTCACTGGTACCAGTAACAACTGCCTAGCTGTGAGTCATTAAAGATCCATTTCAACGTAGGCTTGGGACACAGAGCTGTCAGTGAGAAACCCTTGCTCCAGCCCCCTGTGGTCTGCTGTCCTTCAGTCCAGTGCTCCAAATATTGTATTAATAATAACATTACTGAACTCTGCTATAGCACTTTAATCAGTAGATCTCAAAGTGCTTTATAAAGGAGGTCTGTCATCACCTCCATTTTAAAGGTGGAAAAATTGAGGTACAGAGAGAGAAAGTGGTTTCCCTGTTATACAGCAGGCCAGTGGCAGAGTTGAGAACAGTACTGAGATATCTTGAATGCTAGACCAGTGCTCTAATTAATAAGCCAAATTCCCTTCCATAGCAACAATGGCGCTATGAGGAAGTCTGGGATAAGAAGTGAGTCTTGTGGTGTGCCCTGGAGTTGATTAAACCTAGACACTAATGGACCAGGAGCATCAGCCAGCGGTAGGTTGACTGGCTCTGTAAGTCAGTGGTGCACCTCCAAAGCTTCTTCTTCTACCTCTGGATTGACTCTAGCCCTAGTGTCACAGCCAGAATGGAATGTGATGAGGTGGACGAGGCTTTCTTCCGGCAACTAGCAGAAGTTACTAGATTGCAGGCCCTGGTTCTCATGGGAGACTCTAATCACCCTAATATCTTCTGGGAGAGCAATACAGAGGTGCACAGACAATCCATGAAGTTATTGGAAAATGTAGGGGAAAATTTCCTTGTGCAAGTGCTGGAGGAACCAACTAGGGGCAGAGCTATTCTAGACCTGCTGCTCACAAACTGGGAAAAATTAATAGGGGAAGCAAAAGTGGACAGGACCCTGGGAGGCAGTGACCATGAGATGGTCGAGTTCAGGATCCTGATGCAAGGAAGAAAGGAGAGCAGCAGAATATGGACCCTGGACTTCAGAAAAGCAGACTTTGACTCCCTCAGGGAACGGATGGGCAGGATCCTCTGGGAAAATAACATAAGGGGGAAAGGAATCCAGGAGAGCTGTATTTTAAAGAATCCTTATTGAGGTTGCAGGAAAAAAAAAATCCCAATGTGTAGAAAGAATTGTAAATATGGCAGGTGACCAGCTTGGCTTAACAGTGAAATCCTTGCTGATCTTAAACACAAAAAAGAAGCTTACAAGAAGTGGAAGATTGGACAAAAGACCTGGGAGGAGTATAGAAATATTGCACAGGCATGCAGGAGTGAAATGAGGGAGGCCAAATCACACTTGCAGTTGCAACTAGCAAGAGATGTTAAGAGTAAGAATAAGGTTTTCTTCAGGTGTGTTAGTAACAAGAAGGTGGTCAAGGAAAGTGTGGGCCCTTTACTGAATGAGGGAGGCAACCTAGTGAGAAAGGAGGTGGAAAAAGCTAATGTACTCAATGATTTTTTTGCCTCTGTTGTCACAAACAAAGTCAGCTCCCACACTGCTGCACTGGGCTGCACAGTATGGGGAGAAGGCGATCAGCTCTCTGTGGAGAACGAAGAGGTTCGGGACTATTTAGAAAAACTGGACGAGCACAAGTCCATCGGGCCGGATGTGCTGCAGTCGAGGGAGCTAAAGGAATTGGCAGATGTGATTGCAGAGCCATTGGCCATTATCTTTGAAAACTCATAGCAATCAGAGGAGGTCCTGGATGACTGGAAAAAGGCTAACGTAGTGCCCATCTTTAAAAAAGGGAAGAAGGAGGATCCGGGGAACTACAGGCCAGTCAGCCTCACCTCAGTCCCTGGAAAAATCATGGAGCAGGCCCTCAAGGAATTAATTCTGAAACACATAGAGGAAAGGAAAGTGATCAGGAACAGTCATCATGGATTCACCAAGGGCACATCAAGTCTGACTAACCTTATTGCCTTCTGTGAGGAGATAACTGGGTCTGTAGATGAGGGGAAAGCAGTGGACATGTTATTCCTTGACTTTAGCAAAGCTTTTCATATAGTCTCCCACCGTATTTTTGCCAGCAAGTAAAAGAAGTATCGGCTGGATGAATGGACTATAAGGTGGATAGAAAGCTGGCTAGATCATCGGGCTCAAAGGGTAGCTATCAATGGCTCCATGTCTAGTTGGCAGCTGATGTCAAGAGGGGTGCCCCAAGGGTCTGTCCTGTGGCTGGTTTTCTTCAATATCTTCATTAATGATCTGGAGGATGGTGTGGACTGTACACTCAGCAAGTTTGCAGATGACACTTGTTATAAAGCATAAGTCCCAATTCTGAACTTTAGCGTCCAAAATGTGGGTGCCTGCATGAAACCTCCAAGCTTAATTACCAGCTTAGATCTGATAGCGCTGCCACCAGCCAGTAATTCCAGTGCCTGACTCACTCTGGTCTCCCCAAAACCTTCCCTGGGGGACCCCAAGACTCAGATGCCCTGAGTCTTACAACACAGGGAAATAACCCCCTCCCTGGATGACCCTAGAAGATCACCCTGTTTCAATTCCTTGAAACGCAAAGCAGAGAGATCAGGTTTCTCTCACCCTCACTCAGAGTCCCTGCAAATGCAAGCTTTGTAACTCTAACACAAAGAGATTTTCTCTTCCCCGCTGTCTTCTTCCTCCCACCAATTCCCTGGTGAGCTGCAGACTCAATCCGCTTGAGCCCCAACTAGGAAAAAATCCAACAGGTCTTAAAAAGAAAGCTTTATATAAAAAGAAAGAAAAAGACATAAAAATGGTCTCTGTATCAAGATGACAATATACTGGGTTATTGGCTTAAAAGAAAAAGATGAATAACCAGCCTTATCCAAAAAGAAATACAATTTAAAACATTCCAGCAACCTACATACATGTAAATACAAAAAAAAAAAACAATATAGGCCTATTGTCTTTCTACCTTTGTACTCACAACTTGGAAACAGAAGATTAGAAAGCCTGGAGATAGAGTGATCCCCTCAGAATTAGAATTGCTCTAATATTTAATTACACGCACTAATTACATGGAAGGTTTGGGTTGGATATTAGAAAAAACTTTTTCACTAGGAGGGCGGGAAGCACTGGAATGGGTTACCTAGGGAGGTGGTGGAGTTTCCTTCCTTAGAGGTTTTTAAGGTCAGTCTTGACAAAGCCCTGGCTGGGATGATTTGGCTGGGGATTGGTTCTGCTTTGAGCAGGGGTTTGGACTAGATGACCTCCTGAGGTCCCTTCCAAACCTGACATTCTATGATTTAAACTTATGCCTTATTTCTATCCTGAATGTATCTAGCTTCAACTTATAGCCATTGGATCTTATTATTCCTTTATCTGCTGAAGAGCCCTCTACTATCAGAAACTATCTTCCCAGCAGCCCATGAACATGTCACCTCTTACCGTTCTCTAGGATAAGCTAAACAGGTTATGTTTCCTGGCTCTTCTCTGACCCCTCTTCATGTTTCATTGTCCTTTTTCAGGTATGAAGCCCACAAATATACATAGTATCCCAGTAAAATCTTTCCAATGAACTATTTACATTGAACCCAGTAGCTTCATCATCATCAAAAGAAGAAAAGGAGAAGGAGGAAGATGATGAAATGGTAGCAGAGGGGAAAGAAGAAGTATCATGTGTCCCTTGGCTAGACTTAAGTCACCTATAGGGTGGGCAGGATAGCTCAGTGTTTTGAGCATTGGCCTGATAAACCCAGGATTGTGAGCTCAATCTTTGAGGGAGCCATTTGGGGAACTGGGCTAAAAATCTGGGGATTGGTCCTGCTTTGAGCAGGGGGTTGGACTAGATGACCTCCTGAGTTCGCTTCTAACCCTATGATTCTATGAGTGATTCCTGGTTGAGAAGAATCCAAATGCAAGCTTCAGGTCTAAGACTAGTTCCAGCACAAGGGATTGTCCCTGCTAGTCAAAAGTAGTGCCACAAATTCTGTCCTGCTTTTCACCCTATGCCATGCCAAAGAAGTTTCACTTGAAATGGAGTGAGAGTCATCCCTTTCTACTCCTAGTTATTCCTTACCTCCATCTGTTTAGAAGGCAAGTCAGCTGAGATTCTGGGGCCTACCTCTGAGAAAGAGACCATTGCCTCAGTTTTCTAAGGACTTCTTTGTGTCTCAAACTGGAGTTTTTCAGCTGTCTTCCCCCTGCCCAGGAAGACTCATCAGTGGAAGCTCACAGATGTGTCCTCTGAGGACTAAGGTATTAGATCAGAGTGGCCCTTTTGGCAAGTATCAGGCTCTAGGCAGAGCCCTGACAGGAAGCAGTCCTTGTGGTGAAGATAAACAAGGGCCATTATTCTTAGAGCTGGTTGGGAACTGGAATTTCCAGCCCTTGGGAGAGATGTTTCCAAAAAATTCCATTGAAGAAGAAGCAAAATAGATTTTCGTTGAAGTTTCAAGCCACACTGTCCAAGGCTCCCTAGCTCTGAAGCAGCCCATCTCCAGAATGCCAAGATTCTAGAAAAATTAGAAGACCAGAAAGCTTGGGAACATGGGCTTTTCTGAAGCCCACCAGACGTCCTGCCAAGGAGGCTGGAAGCTTAGGGAGGAGTGTGGGGACAAACTGGCAGGAACCCAGGCTGGCTATCCGGACTTCCTGTTTTCCAGAGAAAACTTCTGTAGAATCACAATGTTTCTGTGGAAGGTTTCAATTGCTGTCAAATCAGAACTTTACAACTGAAAACTCTTCCCTGAGAAAATCTGCAACCCACTCTTATCCTTCTACCTTGGCTCTTCAGGGTGGGTGAGAAACAGAAGGAGGGAGGTGTGAGATTCTCACTTTTGGAGAGGCTGGGCATGAGCACCAGAAGCTCCCTCAAAGTTGGAGGCCATTCCCCTTGCTTTGCCCTGAGGCCCACCCCCACTTGGCCTTCTCCCACAGAGGCCCCATTCATATGTGCTGTACAGGAGATCAAACCAGATGATCAGAATGGTCCCTTCTGGTCTTGGAATCTATGTACTTTCTCTGGGAATAGACTCATAGACTCTAGGACTGGAAGGGACCTCGAGAGGTCATCGAGTCCAGTCCCCTGCCCTCATGGCAGGACCAAATAATGTCTAGACCATCCCTGATAGACATTTATCTAACCTACTCTTAAATAGCTCCAGAGATGGAGATTCCACAACCTTCCTACGCAATTTATTCCAGTGTTTAACTACCCTGACAGTTAGGAACTTTTTCCTAATGTCCAACCTAAATCTCCCTTGCTGCAGTTTAAGCCCATTGCTTCTTATTCTACCATTAGAGGCTAAGGTGAACAAGTTTTCTCCCTCTTCCTGATGACACCCTTTTAGACACCTGAAAACTGCTATCATGTCCCCTCTCAGTCTTCTCTTTTCCAAACTAAATAAACCCAATTCTTTCAGCCATCCTTCATAGGTCATGTTCTCATGACCTTTAATCATTCTTGTTGCTCTTCTCTGGACCCTCTCCAATTTCTCCACACCTTTCTTGAAATTATCTGCCCAGAACTGGACACAATACTCCAGTTGAGGCCTAACCAGCGCAGAGTAGAGCGGAAGAATGACTTCTTGTGTCTTGTTTACAACACACCTGGTAATGCATCCCAGAATCACATTTGCTTTTTTTGCAGCAGTATCACACTGTTGACTCATATTTAGCTTGTGGTCCACTATGACCCCTAGATCTCTTTCTTCCATACTCCTTCCTAGACAGTCTCTTCCCATTCTGTATGTGTGAAACTGATTCTTCCTTCCTAAGTGGAGCACTTTGCGTTTGTCTTTGTTGAACTTCATCCGGTTTACCTCAGACCATTTCTCCAATTAGTCCAGATCATTTTGAATTTTGACACTGTCCTCCAATGCAGTTGCAATCCCTCCCGGTTTGGTATCGTCCGCAAATAAGCGTACTTTCTATGCCAACATCTAAGTCGTTAATGAAGATATTGAACAGAGCCGGTCCCAAAACAGAACCCTGCAGAACCACACTTGTTATACCTTTCCAGCAGAATTTGGATCCGTTAATAACTACTCTATGAGTACGGTTTTCCAGCTAGTTATGCATCCACCTTATAGTAGCCCCATCTAAATTGTATTTGCCTAGTTTATCGATAAGGATATCATGCGAGACCGTATCAAATGCCTTACTAAACTCTAGGTATACCACATCCACCGCTTCTCCCTTATCCACAAGCCTCGTAATCCTATCAAAGAAAGCTATCAGATTGGTTTGACACGATTTGTTCTTTACAAATCCATACTGGCTATTCCCTATCACCTTACCACCTTCCAAGTGTTTGCAGACGATTTCTTTAATTACTTGCTCCATTATCTTCCCTGGCACAGAAGTTAAACTAACTGCTCTGTAGCTTCCTGGGTTGTTTTTATTTCCCTTTTTAGAGATGGGCACTATATTTGCCCTTTTCCAGTCTTCTGGAATCTCTCCCGTCTCCCATGACTCTCCAAAGATAATAGCTAGAGGCTCAGATACCTCCTCTATTAACTCCTTGAGTATTCTAGGATGCATTTCATCAGGCCCCAGTGACTTGCTCTTTTTTTTATTTTATCTTCTAAACCTACCCTCTTCCCATAAGCATTCACTAGGTTAGACATTCCTTCAGACTTCTCAGTGAAGACTGAAAAAAAGAAGTCATTAAGCATCTCTGCCATTTCCAAGTTTCCTGTTACTGTTTCTCCCTCCTCACTGAGCAATGGGCCTACCCTGTCCTTGGTCTTCCTCTTGCTTCTAATGTATTGATAAAAAGTCTTCTTGTTTCCCTTTATTCCCATAGATAGTTTGAGCTTATTTTGTGCCTTTGCCTTTCTGATCTTGCCCCGGCATTCCTGTGTTGTTTGCCTATATTCATCCTTTGTAATCTGACCTAGTTTCCATTTTTTATATGGCTCCTTTTTATTTTGTAGGTCATGCAAGATCTCATGGTTAAGCCAAGGTCGTCTTTTGACACATTTTCTATCTTTCCTACCCATCGGAATAGCTTGCTTTTGGGCCCTTAATAGTGTCCCTTTGAAAAACTGCCAACTCTCCTCAGTTGTTTTTCCTCTCAGTCTTGATTCCCATTGGACCTTACCTATCAGCTCTCTGAGCTTACCAAAATCCACCTTCCTGAAATCCATTGTCTCTATTTTGCTGTACTCCTTTCTACCCTTCCTTAGAATTGCAAACTCTATGATTTCATGATCACTTTCACCCAAGTTTCCTTCTACTTTCAAATTCTCAACGAGTGCCTCCCTATTTGTTAAAATCAAGTCTAGAACAGCTTCTTCACAGTAGCTTTTTCAACCATCTGAAATAAAAAGTTGTCTGCAATGCAGTCCAGGAACTTATTGGAAAGTCTGTGCCCCGTGGTGTTATTTTCCCAACATATATCTGGATAGTTGAAGTTCCCCATCACCACCAAATCTTGGGCTTTGGATGATTTTGTTAGTTGTTTAAAAAAAGCCTCATCCACCTCTTCCACCTGATTAGGTGGCCTGTAGTAGACTCCTAGCACGACATCACCCTTGTTTTTTACTCCTTTTATCCTAATCCAGAGACTCTCAACACTTCCGTCTCCTACGTCCATCTCCACCTCAGTCCAAGTGTGTACATTTTTAATATATAAGGCAACCCCTCCTCCCTTTTTCCCCTGTCTATCCTTCCTGAGCAAACTATACCCATCCACACCAACATTCCAATCATGTGTATTATCCCACCAAGTTTCAGTGATGCCAGCAAAGTCATAGTTGTATTTATTTATTAGCACTTCCAGTTCTTCCTGCTTATTACCCATACTTCTTGCATTTGTATATAGGCATCTAAGATACTGGTTTGACGTTGCCTCCCAGTTTTGCCCTGACCCTCCTTTCTCTATGCCATTATAGCCCATGCTCCCTCTTGTTTCTGACCCATCTCCCAGGTCTTCATGTTCCCCACTTACCTGTGGGCTTTGCTCATCTGTCCCCGTCGAGCCTAGTTTAAAGCCCTCCTCACTAGGTTAGCCAGTCTGTGTGCAAATAGGGTCTTTCCCCTCCTCGAAAGGTGAACGCCATCTCTGCCTAGCAGTCCTTCCTCGAATAGGAATCATTTTTATCTCTCTGAAAAGTATCCTTATGTTCAGCTGAAATTGCTGGGTTTTATGGAGGAACCCCTAGCTGAGATTCTACAGATTGGATTGCCCCAAAAGGTCCCCACTGACCTTAAAATGTTTCATTCTATGAAAAATTCACTCAATTCAATAGTCCAGCTCTCCTGTAACTTAAACCAATGTAAAACAAAAGTCATTCAGATGAGGTAAAGATTCAAGCCTATGTGAATCTCATCTAGGTTAGAAATGCCCAGCATTTTTATCACTTATGTATATCATGGGATTGCTTCAGATACAAGAAGGACACAAACATACAAATAAGATCATCAGAATCAGTAAATAATAACCTTTCCAATGCTATCTCACAAGACCCATATTGCATAAAACATGTCCTAGTTATGCCAAATTCATATTATAACAATAACTCCATGAAGAATATGGGGTGTAGTGTCACACATCCCATATGGCCTTGCATCGGGGGATGGCACGAGGGTGGGGTTGGTGCTCAGGAGAGCAATGGGTACCTAACCAGTTACAAGTAGAAGAGGGGAATGACAATATTTTTTGGTAAAAAACAGGCCCCAAACATTTGGAGGAAGACCAAAAATACCAGGGAGACTCAGTAAGATTTGGTTCTTTATTTAATTTTTTGGGTCCAATTTTGGTGGTAAATATTTTTATGTGTAAGTGTATTTCTGTCCGGGACGAGGGAGGCCCATGTGACAATATCTAAGCGGAGATTTGCAAAGTTGCCTAGTGTTTTTCGGTGCTCATTTCCTGTTCATATTAATTCATTCCTTTCTTTTTATTTTAGTGGGGGAGGAAAATCAGATCTTATGAGCTATGAACATTTTGGCCGTACATCTTATGTTCGCATTTCATACGTCTGTATTGATCTCTATACCGCTATCGATATAAATATAGATATTTTAATGTTGCCTTGACCCTGCAAAGATGTATGAACAGGAAGGAAATTTCACATGGCAGGACACTGAGACTCCCAACCCTCCACAGACTTTCTTTTTTTGTTGACCCAGTTACATATCTGCAGAGAATACTGCTCAATCAAAGTTCTCTACTCACTGTGGCGGCAACATTTTTCACCCACTATTCGGAGGCATAAATGAAAATGGAGGATCCTAAAAAAAATGGCGAATGAATGTCACTGGCTTCAGTGGGAGTGGAAGAGACCCAGAACCACTCAAAAGACGGTAAACTCCTTGCAGAATTTGGACATTAGTGTTCATATATGGATGAATGAACCAGAGTGCTTTACTGAAACGTGAGTTTGGAAAAAAGCCCAATTTTCATCAAGAATGTTTCTTACAGTATGAAGTTTTGTATAATCGAAATGTGTATTAAATGTATGAAAGATGAATGCTCAAAAAGTAGCAGAGTAACAGTAAGAGAAAAAGAGAGACAAAGAAAGAAAAGTCTGAAGTAAGGTTAAAAAGGGGTAACCCTATTCTCACGGACTTGGACTCAGATAAGAAACTATATCAGTTCATCTCTATTTTATTATATATGTATATGTTTACATTCTATGCCTGTTTCTCTAAGCTACTAGTTTAAGAATAATATTTCTCTGAGCTACTAGTTTAAGAATAGATTTTCTTAGGGACTCATTGACCTCCTTGTTTCTCAGGCTGTAGATGACAGGGTTGATCATGGGAGTAAGGACTGTGTAGAAGACAGAGAAGATTTTCTGTAGGACCTTGGGTACATTGGCTGTTGGAATTACATAGACAGTTAATACAGTCACATGCAAAGTTGCAAGTACAATGAGGTGAGTGGAGCAGGTGGAAAAAGTCTTTTGCCTCCTGACGCTGGAAGGGATTCTCAGGATGGTGATTATGATACAAATGTAGGATGTCAGAGTCAGAAGAAAGGGCACAAATGTCCCTATTACAGAAATAATAAATGTCAACAGTTCCAGAGTCTGGGTGTCGACACAGGATAGCTTTATCATGGGTGAAAAATCGCAAAAGAAATGGTCGATTTCTTTGGAACCACAGAAGGTTAATTGGAAAAAGAAAATGTTTACTATGGTGCAGAGCAGAAAGCTACTTATCCAGGACCCTGCCACAAGCTGCCAACAAACCCTGCCATTCACCAGAGCACCATAACGGAGTGGATTGCATATCGCTAAATACCGATCATAAGACATTGCCGTGAGCAGCAGATTTTCTGTATTTGACAGGAAACCAAAGAAATATAATTGCACAAGGCATCCCTTAACAGAAATGGTTCTGTCCCCAGTCAGGAGACTGGCCAGCAGCCTGGGCAGGATGGCAGAGGTGTAGCAGATCTCCAGGCAGGACAAGTTCCCCAGTAAAAAGTACATGGGGATATGAAGGTGCTGATTAGTCACAACTAGCACAACGAAGAGGACGTTTGTGGCGACGGTCACAATGTAGATCACTAGAAACAGCAGGAAGAGAAGGGGCTGCAGTTCAGGGTCATTCCCAAATCCTAAGAGGATGAATTCCACGATGGGCGTTTGGTTTCTTACTTCTGCTTTCGCCATAATATGTATCTAGAATCAGAAAACCATTAAATATTGATGGAGTGCACACAGTCAGGCTGTGCTGTTGGTTATACTGGCAGAAACGTGGAGTAGGTAACCTCATACCACTGCATCTCTCCACTGGAAAAATGAAGTTACCAAAAAAACAGAGGAAGACTCCTATCCTTAAGAGGTTGAGTTTCCAATATAGGTAAAACAAGAGCATGGAACCCTACTGAATTATGGAAACTTCCCATCTAACTCCCTTAAGCTCTCTTCAACTTTAAATACCTTTCGGCTGGGATTTTGAAATATCTTTATCATATCAGTGTCACATCAACAAATCTAGAGGACATAACAAAAAATCAATAAAGTAGAAATGAAAGACATTTAGAGTTCTACCACTAGTATGTCTCCCCTGCAGCTGGGAGGTGTAATTCCCAACTTGGGTAGACGTACATGCACTAGCTTTGATCAAGCGAGCAAAATAAAATAAGCAGTGAGAAAACAGGAGCACATGCAGCCATTTGGGAAGGCCACCTGTGTACATACCTAGGAACTCAGATGGGATTAGGCTCTGGCAGCTAGTCTGTGCTGCCGAGGCTACACTGCTATTTTTAGCACAATAACTCAATCAAAGATTGTGTGTGGTGGGTTTACCAGAACAGGGAATTACACTGTCCAGATGCAGTAGAGATCTCCCCCATAAGACAGATACTGAAACACTCATGAGGCTGTGGTTTGTATGAAGGTCTAGCCTGCTGTCCTCTATCCTAGCAGATTCAAATTAAAATTTGCACTATTTGATAAAATGCAGCTGAGAAACAGAAAATGACACAAACAAACCCTAAACACAGACCACGGGTTGTTTCCTGATCTCAGGTGCACCAGGGTAAATTGCATCAGCTTCATGTGGATGTATGCAAGTGCAACTGAGAAATCGGAATCCAAAACCATATAAAGAAATGAAAGTTAGATAAAAATGAAAATTCATTAAGGGACAAATAAGAGAGTCATTTTTATCGAGAAGGGAGAATGTGCTTGGAGAAAAATGAAAAACTGGAGAAAAAAAGGAAGATATATATAGACAGAATGCTTTACGTTTCACACTGAAAGTCTACTGCCAGCTGCCCCCTAACCATAACCCTTCCTTCAGCTTTTCTGAGATAAGATTATAGTCTTTGCACTACATTTTCTAATCTCTTCTACTCTTGATAATCTTCAATTATCTCAGTAATTACTGGATCCTACAGTGCTTCTTGGTGTATTTTGTTGTTATTCCCTTTCATAGAAATTAATGTCTCTCCTGGTTGAGAATTTCTCATTCTTATGAGGTGATGTAATCTCCCTTGATAGTTCCGCTAGTGGGAATTTGAAAGGATTGCATAGAGGAAAGATAAAGTGTTCCCTCTAAGCTGTGTGGCTCTGCAACTGCGCAGGAGAGAATCAAGTGCCGTGCACTGATTAGCAGAGCCTCCCAGGGTGGCATGTGTTCAGGTACCCTTCCCCTGACTGCTCTGCAGCCACAGTGCTCCTGCTCTTTGCCTTGGAGCCCCTTGCAAGCGGCTCCCGGGACCTTGCTGCTTCCTGTGCAGGGCAGGGGGGATGCTGATGTCTGGATATCCCTCTCCTCCACTCTCCCCTGTCCATGTACTCCATCTGCAGAGAGCAGGAGAGTGGGGACAGGGCTCAGGAGCAGAGAGCTTCTGGCAGCTGGTTCAGTCTCAGCTTTCTGGTGGGAGTGCCTTAAAAAGACAAAGTACGGTCTCTCAAAGACTTCGCCAGCAGCCAACACAATCACACTCTCTCTCTGTGTTTCTCGCTCACACACACGCTGTCTCTGTGTCTCTGACACACACACACACAGACATCCTGTCTCTGACACACACACACACAGTCTCTCCCTCTTTCTCTCTCTCTCAAACACACTGTCTGTGTCTCTCACACATACACACTGTGTCTCACACACACACAGTCTGTTTCACACACACAAATACACTCTGACACTCACACACACACAGTCTCTGTGTCTCTCACACATACACTCGGTGTCTCTCTCTCTCTCTCTCATACACACACACATGCACACACACACACACACAGTGTCTCTCTTATTCACTTACCTCCCAACACATATGTGTGCTGTTGTGTTATTGCAGTTTTATGACTGGTCTATGCATTGCATAATTTTATTTCTCTCTTACACTTAAATTTCATACTAGTTAGTATTAAAATGCCTAAATTGTCCTGGATGGAGTAATTATCCCTATGGTAACTTTTCAAAAATATATATCTATGTTTTTGTTTTAGTTTTTCCTGGTAGCACACATCACCTCTATATTGGTGCACATAACAAAACTCACTGCGCACATGGATAGAAAAAATGAAAGGGAACATTGATGTGAGGGAATATGATGTGCATGTGGGATGGGAAAGGTGGAGGTGGATTGTTCTATTGTAAAAATGTGAATATAGTCTGCAATAGTTTATTTTGAATGGGCAGAGGAGACACGGATCCTGGTCCATATCAGACGTGAGGAAAATATCTCTTGCCTTTTCCCTGTAAGGGGCCTGACACAAAACCTCTTGTACTCAATGACTGAGAGTCTTTCCCTTAACTACAAAAAACTTTGGATCTGGCTCATGCTTATAACAGAAGATGCAAGATATTGGAGCATGTGAGCCAGAGTGAGGTAAAGAATGGTTTGGCCCCTAGTTTGTATCTACTAACAGGATGACAACTTACACAGTAGGGGGCTGGTCGGTGATGGGAAGTTGACTCGTGGGGAAGTATTGATCTGATGACGTGAACAAACCAGGCCAACAGATACCATTCTCTCTTTGTATTGATTGCAATATAGTTATTGTAGCTTAGTGTTGCTGAATTGTATAGTAAATTGCTTCACTCATTGGGGTTCATTATAAAATATAGTCAAAAGACTAAATAACCAGTAATTATATGGTACAGGAAAAAGGGAATGAGTGACAGGGGATGGATCACTTGCTGATTACCTCTTCCATTCGTTCCCTCTGAAGCACCTTGCATTGGCCACTGTCAAAAGACAGGATAATGGGCTAGATGGAACTTTGGTCTGACGCAGTGTGGCCATTCTCATGTTCTAAATCTGAGAGCTATGCACTGCTCTTTCTTAAGCTTGCTTTGCTATAACCCATTTTTGATGGCTTACGCCTGGGGTGCTACGTGGAACTGTAGTTCCACTGAGCCCTCTGACCCACTGGTCTGGGCTCCCTCTAACACTGTGCTGCTGTGGCAATCTGCAGACCTACTCCTGGTCCTACATTTCCTCCAGCTTTTACACAGGTAGGGAGACACCCAGCTGCATTTGTATGCAGGCTCTCTGACCAGCCACTGCATGAACCAACAGTACAGAAGCCACAAAATCCCCAGGCTAGGACCCCACAGCTGTACCATCCTGGCCTGGTTAAAACACTGACCAGTAGGAATTTGTTACCCGGTTTGCCTCTCTCCCTCAGTGTGAAGAGGAATACGCACACTTATGCTAAACAAGCTAAGATTTTTCCCAAGATATTTCACTTAAAGGCACACTGCTTTATGTTAAACTATAAACAAGTTTAACTCCAAAACACAGATTTTAAGTGACTATAAGGGATAGGAAACAGATCAAAGCAGATTACCAGCAAATAAACAAAAACACAAATTAAGAATAACCCAGTGGTTAGTTTGACTATTAATGAGCAGTTGCTAACCCTGACTGATGATTCCAGCGGTCTTGCAGCTTCTCAAGGCACAGGCTGCATTTGCTTTGCAGTTAAGATTTCTCAGGTATCCATACACAGGCTAAAATCCCTCTAGCCTGGTTCAAGCACTTCCCTCACTTCAGTGTTGGTTCCTTAGGTCTTTCCAGGAGCCCTCTTGTGTGAAGAGTGAAGAACTGTTGATTTCACTCCCTGCCTTTTATAGCTTTAGCATAGGGTGGGAACCTTTTGTTTCAAAACTTGGTGCCTGGATCAATGCGTGGAAAAGTACAGACATCCCAAGATGGAGTTCTGAGTCATGTGATCTGGTCACCTGCCCTTGCAGAGTCATAGCAACAATTACTTACAGGCTCTCTGGAGTGTTCTCAGGAAGGCTTATCGGGTGGGAGATAAGCTTCTCCTAAGGTCTATTGTTTTCCCTAATGGCTCATTACCCTGAATAGGCCCTTCCCAACCAGGCACGTAGACTGAAAGTATCTTGCATGGTGGAAATTACCAAGGTGTAACTACATTTGAAATACAGATACATAGTCCATATTCATAACTTCATATACAAAAATGACACATGCATAGAAATAGGATAATCATATTAAGCAAATCACATCTTTTCCAAAGACACCTTACATGACTTGTCTTGCACAAAATACATCATAATTATGCTCTAATCATAACATTATACTATCATTATGAAGAATATAGTGTGCAGTGTCACCCCATCAAACTTTATTTACTTTCCCTCCTGGACTGAACATGCAGTTATACTTTTTCTGACATGGTGGATGCCTGAGTAGGCATTTCTTTTTTTGTAAATCAAATTATTTCCTTTTTACTTTGTTGATTTACCTTTCATACTGATGATCTATTACACTCTAATCCTTTCTTCAGATTTCTGAGATAAGTATACAGTTTTTGCACTACATTATCCACTCGTCTGCTATTGATAGTCTTACATTATCTCAGTAACCTGAACTTTGGGTTCCTATCTGAATGTCAGGGTCCTACAGTGCTTCTTGGTGTATTTTGTTGATATTTCCTTTCACAGAAATGATGATCTCTTCTGGTCAGTAATTTCTCATTCATAGGAGATGATGTAATCTCCCTTGATATTTCTGCTGGTGGGAATTTGAAACTATTGTGTATAGGAAAGTTAATCTTTGTTTTTGGAAAGGAAAAACAATTGTAACCTCAAAGGGGAAGTCATGGAAAACAACTGATTCCAAAGGGAAAATAACACACAGCAGAACTGTTGACTCAAAAGACAAAGGAATAAAAAAAAAAGGGAATGTCATTTCAAAGAAAATTAATGCAGAAGAACTTCTGATCTCAATGAAAATCTCTGATGACCTGATGTATTCGATGAGTAGGTCTGCTAGAATAATAGCAAAAAAGGAACCAATGTCAATTCTATTTCATAGTAATAAGAAAATTAAATACTCCCAAGTTAAAAAATTCTTGGCTAAAGCTCCCAGGTCAGTCTGATCTCTCGACCTGGAACTCCAAACACAGGCCTAGTAGACCCTAAAAGCTGCCACATGAAAAAAGTTTAAATCTCCTTGTTGACATTGGCTGTGATTTTTTAAGAAATCTAAGGGAGTTAGGTACCCAACTGTATTTGAATATCAAAGGAATATGCTCCTTTCTATTCTCCTTTGAAAATCTCTGCTGACATGCTTGATGACATAATTATCTCCCATCCTTCTGGTCTTTGCTGAAATAGTGAGGGGCTCCCTTTCCCACAGTGTGAGGGAATATTCTGTGTATGTGGGATGGGAAAGGGGGAGGTGGATTGCTGTATTGTAAAACGTGAATGTAATCTGCGAGTGTTTGTTTTATGAGTGGGCAGGGAAGACAAAGATCCTAGCCCATATCAAATGTGGAGAAAATATCTGTTGCCTCTGCCGCATATGCATCCTTACACAAAACCCCTTGTAGTCAATGACAGAGGACTTATCTACACTGGCACTTTACAGCTTTCATAAACAGATAAGTAAGAGTTAATAGAACAGAAGTACTTCATATCTCTTTTGCCTGTAAAGGCTTAACAAGATCAGTGAGCCTGGCTGTCACCTGACCAGAGGACCAATCAGGGGACAGGATACTTTCAAATCTTGAGGGAGGGAAGTTTTTGTGTGTGCTGTTAGAATTTGGTTGTTGTTCAGTCTCGGGGCTCAGAGGGACCAGACGTGCAACCAGGGTTCTCTCCAATCTCCCTGATACAGGTTCTTATATATTCAAAATAGTAAGTACTAGGTAGATAAGGCGAGTTAGGCTTATGTTTGTTTTCTTTATTTGCAAATGTGTATTTGGCTGGAAGGAGTTCAAATTTGTATTTTGCTGAAAGGATTTTAATTTGTACTTGTATACTCAGGCTGGGAGGGTATTCTCAGTGTCTATTGCTGAAAGAACCTGTTCCTATTCCATTTTAAATTTAGAAAGGTTCGGTATGATACCGATCTCCGGGAAGTGATCTCATACGCTCATGTTATATTTACCTTGCGCAGAAGGTGCGCTCCCAAATTTATACTCCTAAAGCCATCATTTTATACCTGCTCCATTTACAAATAAAAGATGCTGCATACATCATTTGAATCTAGTCAGCTTTATATCTTGTTTTTCTGGAAGCATGGTGTACCCCTTATCTCCTAGGTCTGAACAGATCCATTTCAAGTACCAAAGAGAATGAAAGCACCTGCTAGGCCTGTAATAGGGCCGAACAAACATGAGTCTTGTCCTCTCAAAGTCATTCCAGTACAGGGCTATGAAAATCACTCCCAAGCTGTTGCTATGGTAAAATTATCATCTATCCTGATTTGGACAACTGTCCAATCTACTTCAGACAAAACTGATTCAGGATAATGCAAGGCATTATGGGATATTTAGCATAAGAGAATAGAGGTATAGTTAAGGAGTAGGCCAAAATAGGCTCTGTAATGGCTACATTATTTGTGTTTAATATTATTTATGCTTAATATCCACTAACATATAGATGGTGTGGATAATACAGATTATTACCTAAATCATCTAATTGCCAATTGGGGTTATATTCATAAATCTCATAGGGCCTGGTCTTTAACGATATAAGATTAGAACTGAGTGAAAAAATTGATTTATTTTTTGTTTTTGGGGGTTTTTTTTGTTCAGTGATTGAATCCAAAAATCCATGAAAAAATTGGCTCTTTTGGAACCAACACTTGGCATTCAGCAGGCAGCTGTGTTGGGTCCCAGTGTTATGCTTATACAAAGCACACAAAATCTTTTTATAGGGGAGAAGGCAACACGTCGCATTTATTGAGAATACAGCAGTTAGCATATGCTTTTCAGTCACACACACACACAGACATACACAGTCCCCGCCAGTTAATGTTTATAGTTACCAGTCCAAAGTCTGCATCAATCTAGTTGCTGACCTGATTGGTCACAGAGGGGAGCCGGACTCTGTCTGTCGCGATCCAATGCTCCTGGAGTTGTGGCAAGACGAACTCGAAGCTCCATGGCAGAGCACCCTGTTCTTATAATCCTTTGTCTTCGTTGAAGTCTATGGATTTTGCTGTGTCAATTTGTGACTGGTTACTCCTTAATCAGTGTTATTTTCTGATGTTAACATTCCAAAGCGCCATTCTGTCCTTTTGATTTAATCAATTGTCTTTTCTTTAGGGTGCCAGCCTCCTCCTCAGGGTCATCAGTCTGCCTTTCCTCAGTCATGGATGTGCATTGATGGTTCTCTGGCATCGATAAGACTGTTTAATTTCTTCACTCCTTCTCCCCTGACCATCTGGCTCTGACAATGGCCTTCACACCTTATCTTTTCCTGATGCATGCACTCCTCATTCACACAAACAGTCTTTTATAGAGACCTTATACAAACAGCATTGTTTTATATTGAGCAAGAAAGGGCAGTAGAAATTAAACCTCATTAAATCTTGTAATCAAAACAGTTCACACTGTGGCTCGGGCCTTCAGCATTCCTCTAATCTAATTAACATAGACACAATACATGATCCTGTCTTTTACTCACTAAACCTTAAAACAAAGAAATGATTAGAGGGAAGTTTATAATACATATGAGAAACAAGACCCCATCTTTTATAATGCAACTTATCCTAAAACAAAGGGTGACCATAATCAATCTGGTCTGTCTCTGCCTTAACATCAGTACAGACACTGGCAGTCTGTCAGATCCGTTGCTACCAGTTTCCCAGAGCGTCAGTCCTTTCTGCTATTCAGAAAGGGTGGCTGGCAGGATAAATTATGGCCTTTAATACAAATATAAAATCCTACCCCTATGCCACTACTGCAGATGTGTGTATTAAGCATTCATGGATCTCAGCAGGCTGGAGCATGATTTCTTCTTTCTAACCCTTCATGGCAATGGAATGACATGGCCCAGTTGCCTTAGGCCCCAGGACCAGTGCTGATGCCCCAGATGCCCTAGTATGTCAAGCACACCCCATCCCAGAGATGGACGCCTGTAGGTGCTCTGAGTTTATGGTTCACATCTCCAGGGGCAGGTGAAGCAAACAGATTCATAGGCTTTGCAAAGATCTCTCAACACAAGATCACATGAGAAATACAGTGATCTGGATAGGGCAATAGAATACCTCCCTCGTTTCTCTCAACCATCCGGGATATTCTTAGAGCTTGGGCCATAGTGTGCCCAGGATTCCCATTCCTACAGCTCATGGCTCCTTCCCTGAATCATGGGATCTCTATCTCTGCCCCTGGAGTTAGAGTCTTTCTACTCTTTTTTTTCATATAACTGATGAGAAACTCTCTAACCTCCCATCCCCTCTGTCAAGTGACCTCTTCCAAAGTCAGACTGATCATGCGATCAAAGCCTTGCTCTACACTTAACCACACACCCAAGTAATATTACTATGCCAACAAAACCTTTGGTAAGACATAGCTATGTGGACAGATGAGAACTTCTGTCTGCATAAGTAACATCGTTCAGGAGGTGCTCTTCCTACACCGGCAGAAAAACTCCTTCTGTCAGCATACATTGTATGTAGACATGGGAGCTCAGCCATGATGGCTATGGCATAGCTGTAGCATCATAATGTAGACACTTCCTTCATCAGCAGAAGGGGATTTTCCATCAGTGTAGTTAATCCACCTCCCAGAGAGGCAGTTGCAAGCTAAATGGAATAATTCTTCTGGTGATCTAGCTGCATCTACACTGGGGGACGGGTTATGTTAATCTAACTACGGCACTCAGGGCATGACATTTTTCACAGCCCTGAAAGACATAGCTAGGTCAATCTAACTTCCAAGTATAGATAGGCCTCAGTAGTGCAGACACAGCCTATGCCCCCTACCAGATGGTTCACTGTTAGACACCACCACACCTCTGGAGTTCAGACTTGTAGTGTGGGTTTTCCCCAGGTGGCAGGGCTGTTGTGCCAGGGGGACTGTGGCAAGGTGTCTCACCAGCATGCATTCCCCCTTATAGCTGTGAATGTTATTGCAGAGCTCTTTCTTCATTTACCTCCACCAGGCACCATTCGGGCCTGTTAGTGGTCGATTCATTCTGTGAATTGCCCACCAGCCAGGACACTTTCTTCCCATCCCTCAAAGGGTGAAAAACACTCTCTGTACAAAATCCTTGGCAAAATCTTCATTGGCTCTCCCAGACTGTGGAAAATTATTTGCTGATCTACTACAGAGCGCTTCCTCACAGGTCTGTTTTTCAAGAGGTCCAGCTCCTCCCAAGTTGCTGACCCTCAGGGCTGTTTCCTCGAATCCTTCTCCCAGGCATGCTTCAGGAGTCTCTTCACCCATGCTGCCCTTCCACCTTCAGGGCCAATACCAGGGTACAAACTTTGTCTGTAGAATTTACTGCTCCTGGCCTCTCTGACAAAGCCTCCATTTCAGAAGACAATGTAGAGCCCTAAACTCCCTCTCAGTCTTCTTACCTAGGAGAGACAATCAGGAACCCTAGACACTCACTCTCTTCTGTCTTACTCCCCGGAATGGCTTCCTATATATTAGCCACCCCTCACTGGGTCTCATCTTTAATTAAGCCTGCTACACCCTTCTGGTACCACCAGATACATCTCCCTAAGCCATATCTGGACTAAGCATCTAGTAGTGCAGAAATAGTAAGTAATAGCACAGAAATACTTTAGATTATCTTTTGTTTTAGCTTGTGAATTTTCCCTATGCTAAGAGGGAGGTTTATCCCTAGTTTTGTAACTTTAAAGTTTTGCCTAGAGGGGAAATCCTCTGTGTTTGGAATCTTTTTGTTTTCTTGTAAACTTGTCTTCCATCCTGATTTTATAGAGGTGATTCTTTTATCCTTTTTTTTTAAATACACTTCTTTTAAGAACCTGATTTTTTTCAGTGTCCTAAAGACCCAGGGGAGTTGTTCTGTGCTCATTTTGTAACCACTTGGTCAGGATATTATTCTCAATCCTCCCCAGGAAAGGGGGTGTAGAGGCTTGGGGGAATATTTTGGGGGAGGTAGGGCTCCAAGTGGCCCTCCCTGAATGTTTGTTTGAATCACTTGGTGGTGGCAACAATCAAGGACAAGGTGGAACTTGTGCTTTGGGAAAGTTTTAACCCAAGTTGGTACAATTAGCTTAGGAGGTGTTTCATGCAGGTCCCCACATCTGTACCCTAGAGCTCAGATCAGGGGAGGGACCCTGACGAGGGGACTGAGCAGGGGAGTCATGACCATGTAGAAGATAGAGACTACTTTGTTCTGGTCCCTCAGGGTATAATTTCTGGGTAAGACATGCAAAATCATCGGAGTCCTATAGAAAGCTGTAACAACCATAAGGTGAAAGAAATGAGTAGAAAAGGGATTTTACTTCCACATGGTGGATGAGATTCTCAGGCCTATAATAGCAACATAGAATATAACATTTAACCGAAATGGGGATGAGTGAAAATCGAGGCAAATATGAAAGCTGTAAGTTCCATCAGGCAGGATTCAGTTCTGGAAAGTTTAAACAAAGGAGTGAGATCATAGAAGGAATGGTCCATTTCACTGGGGCCACGGAAAGTAAATTGTGACACCAACAATACTATTATGCGATTAGTCATAAATGGATTTATACTGGAACTGGCTGCTAGCAGGAGACAGAACCTGCTATTCATAAGATTTGCATAGTGCAGGGGTTTACATATCACTAAATACCAATCATATGGCATTGCTGCTAAGAGGTAACTTTCTGTAGCTCTCAAAGAACCAAAGAAATAGATTTGTACAATGCAGCCCCCAAAATAAATAGTTCTGTCTCCAGTTAGGAGAGTGGCCAGTATCCTGGGCAGGATGGTCGAGGTTTAGCAGGTCTCCAAACAGGCCAAGTTTACGAGAAAGAAGTACATGAGGGCGTGAAGTTGTTGATCACCCAGAACTAGAGCAAAGAGAGGATATTCCCAGCCATCTTCACAATGTAACTAACAAAAAGAGCAAGAAGAAAAGGATTAACAGGTCTGGGAGATTTCCAAATCCCACAAAGATGTATTTGGTGATGGTGGTTTGATTTTCCTGCTCAGTATTTTCTACTGAGTACATCTAAGGGAGAGAAAACTTGGTAATTTCAACTGAAGAAAATAAATTACATTTTTAACTAATATCTTCCATTTAATTCCAGAGGTATTGAGCTTCCCCTCTCTGTTATTTAGTTGCCCAACAGTTGGGGTTTGAATTCTGACCAGACAAATGATTTGCCTGGCATTTCAACTGTATAACCAACATATTTCTAGATCTCTGTAGCCTTTTATTTATCCCTCATCTGTTTGAATGTCTGATTTCTGTAGTATAAAAATTCATTTTTATCCTGATAGCCTACCTCCTATTGTGAGAACTGATACAAATACTCTGTTTATCCTCAGGTTGAGCTGCTGCCGTGAGATTTTTTTTCATCTTATCTGGTCTCCTACCTCCTGCCACTCAGTGGAATATTGGCACCTTACTGCCGTTAACACTTATTTAATGTATCCATAAATTCCAAGGCCCGGAGGAAACGCTGTGATTGGCAAGTCTGACCCTCCTGTATAACACAGAGCATAGAACTTCCCCGTAATAATTCCTAGAGCAGATCTTTTAGAAACACACCCTATCTTCATTTAAAATTGTCAGCGATGGAGAATATACCACGAACGTTGGCAAATTGTTCCAATGGTTAACAGCACTCTCTATTAATAAATGTACACCTTATTTCCAATATGCATTTGTCTGGCTTCAACTTCCAGCCATTGGATGGTAGTAGTCCCCCGTTTGCTAAATTGAAGAGTCCATTATTAAATAATTGTTCCCCATGTAGACACTTATTGTGACTGATTGCCCCCTTTAAAATGCCACCTTATGTGCTGACATACTACTCTGTCCACCTGTTCTGCCAGCCTGGGCATCTTTTTTACCTGTCTTGCTGAGCCAAGCTATTCAGTCTCCTCCAGCACAGGCACAGGCAGGGCCACACCAAATGCAGGACAACACAGACACTGAGATTAGCTCTGGGAAAACTCAGTTTGAGGATCTTGCCCCAGCAATCAGGTGTCCACCTTCCTTGGAGTGCAGACCCAAAGGTATATTATGAAATCCGCCTCCTCCCTCAATATGGAGGAAGGTATGCACACCCTCTTACAACAGACACACCCCATTATGAATTGTACAAACGGGGTTGTATTATAAACAAGAAATAAAAGTATTAACTACAAAAGGTGAATTTTAAGTAGTTGAAGAGGCATCACTAAGAGGTACACTAACATGTGGGGAGAGGTAGATACACTGGAGGGTAGGGATAGGGTGCAGAGTGACATAGACAAATTGGAGGATTGGGCCAAAATAAATCTGATGAGGTTTAACAAAGACAAGTACAGAGTTCTGCACTTAGTACAGAAGAATCCCATGCACTGCTACAGGCTGGGAACTAACTGGCTAAGAAGCAGTTGTGCAGAAAAGGACCTGGGGATTACAGTGGACAAGAAGGTAGATATGAGTCAGCAGTGTGTCCTTCTTGCCAAGAAGGTCAACGACATATTGGGCTGTATTAGTAGCAGTGATTATTCCCCTCCATTCAGCACTGGTGAGGCCACACCTGGAGTATTGTGTCCAGATTTGTCACCCTCCATTAAAGAAGGGATCTGGACAAATTGGAGAGAATCCACAGGAGGGCAATGAAAAGGATTAGGAGGCTGGGACACATGACTTACAAGGAGAGGCTGAGGAAACTGGCCTTATTTAGTCTACAGAAGAGATGAATGTGGGGGGATTTGATAGCAGCCTTCAGCTACCTGAAGTGGGGTTCCAAAGAGGATGGACCTAGGCTGTTTTCAGTGGTGGCAGATGACAGAACAAGAAGCAAAGGTCTCAAGTTGCAGTGTGGGAGATCTCATTTGGGACATTAGGAAACACTATTTCACTAGGAGGGTGGTGAAGCACTGGAATGGGTTACCTAGGGAGGTGATGGAATCTCCATCCTTAGAGGTTTTTAAGGCCCAGCTTGGCAAAGCCCTGGCTGAGATGATTTAGTTGGTCCTGTTTTGAGCAGGGGATCGGACTAGATGACCTCCTAAGGTCTTTTCCAACCCTGATATTCTATGATTCTATGTATGAAAGAGAACAAAGAAGATTACGAAGCAAATGAAACCAAACACGCAAACCAAGCTTGTTTCACTAAGAAATTTTTTACAAATAGTAATTTCCCACTCTAGATATTGTTACAAGCAGATTGCAGAAAGTCTTGAAAGGCAGCTGCTCTGATCTTCTGCTTGAGACCTCACATATTATTACTCACAACCTAGATGCCTTTCCAGCTTGGGCTCAACTCTTCTCCTCCCAGCCCCTTTCACTGGGGTAATGTATAAGACAGGAGGGTTCCCCACAAAACTGAGCCTATTCCCCCACTTCCACTTGGAATGTTAGTGCGGGGTGGAGGCAAAAAGACAGCATGAAGGCAAAAGGCAACTTTACAGTCAAACGGAAGTTTACAATCTGACACAAACAAGCATGAAGAATCCCCAGTATCCATCAGCATTCATGAGAGGTACACAGTAATATTTCCCCCAAATGATCACACATCTTTTGTCCTTTTCCCATTTTGCCACTGAAAAAAAAGGGAGAAAGGGGACAAAAGGGAAGGAGAGGAGAGGAGAGGAGAGGAGAGGAGAGGAGAGGAGGAAAAAACTCTAAACTATGTTTTTAAAAATCTAATTTCATTAAAAAATAGAATTAAAAAATATTTTTAATCTTTTTGGTGAAACATTTTCTTGTAAAACAAGACTTTTTTACATTAAATTTTTTTTGTTATATATCAATTTTCTCTATTAATAAGGTTGAATTAAATTTTGATGACCTTTGAGTAACTTAGGATACAGCGATCAGAATGTTAAAGATATTTAGACACTTAGTGGGACTTTCAGCAATCTCTAGGTGCCTAAATCCCCTTGGTTGAAATGGGACCATTGATTCTCGCAGTTTCATTTTATCCAAAATTAATTAGCTCACAGTGTCTGCATTCTTGTGCAAAGCAGAAATTTACTTAACCCCTTTCTCAGGCCATCTTTTACCTCCTGATTTCTCAGGCTGTAGATGAGGGGATTGAGCAGGGGAGTCAGGACGGTGTAGATGACGGAGAACACACTGTTCAGGTCTCTCAGGGTATCATTATTGGGTAAGACATACACAATCATTAGGGTTCCATGGAAATCAATAACCAATGTGAGGTGAAAGGAGCAGGTAGAAAAGGACTTTTGCTTCCCCGTGGCAGAAGAGATTCTCGGGATGGTGCCTATAATAACAACATATGATATAACAGTTAACAGAAATGGGAGGAGGTGAATATGAAAGCTGCAAGTGCCATCAGGCGGGTGTCAATTCTGGAGAGTTTTAACACAAGGGTGAGATCACAGAAGAAATGGTTAATTTCATTGGGGCCACAGAAAGTTAAATGTGACACCAATAATACCATTATACTAATAGCCAGAAATGCACTTATCCAAGAGCCAGCTGCTAGCAGGAGACAGAATCTGCTATTCATAGTGCAGGGGTATATTGCTAAATACCAATCATATGACATAGCAGCTGGGAGGAAATATTCTGTAGTTCTCAGACAGTCAAAAAAATGCTCTTGTACAATGCAGCCCTGAAAAAAAATAGTTTTGTGCCCAGTCAGGAGTCTGGCTGGCATCCTGGGCAGGATGGTGGAGCTGTAGCAGGTCTCCAAGCAGGATAAGTTCCCGAGTAAGAAGTACATGAGGGTGTGAAGTTGTTGATCACCCACACCTAGAGCAACAGTGAGGACGTTCCCAGACATCGTCACAAGGTAGCTAACTAAAAACAGCGGGAAGAGAAAGATCTACAGTTGAGGGAGATTTCAGAATCCAAGGAGGATGAATTTGGTGGTGGTGGCTTGATTTCCCCACTCCATGTTTTCTATTGATTGTATCTAAGGCACAGAAAACTTAGCAAATTTAACTGAGGAAGATAAATTAAATTTTAACTAATATTTTCCATTTAATTCCAGAGGTATTGAGATTCTCCTCTCTCCGTTATTTAGTTGCCCAACAGCTCAGACAAGAACCCTGAGCGGGAAAATTATTTCCCTGGCATTTCAGCTGTGTAGCCAACATTTTTTTTTCTATTTTTCTCTAGCTTTTTATTTAGCCCTTATCTGTCTGAATGTCTGATTTCCCTATTATACAAAATCATTTTTATCCTGATAACCCACCTCCTCTTCTGAGTATTGACACCAGTGTCCTATCGCCTGCTGCTCAATGGTATATATAGGTGCCAACTTCTGCTCCTGCCACTGGGTGCTTGATCCCCCTCTGCCCTCAGCCTTGCCTTGACTCCAACCCTTTCCCCAAAGTCTCCACCCCCTCTCTGCCCCTATTCTGACTCCTTCTCCAAATCCCCATCCCGGCCCCGCTTCCTCCCCTGAGTGCACCACGCACCTGCTCCTCCCCCCTCCTAGAACAGCAAAAAAGTTGTTTGGCAGTGGCCAGGCGGGAAGCACTGGGAGGTAGGTGGACGAGCAGGGACACAGCATGCTCAGGGGAGGAGGCAGAGCTGAGATGGGGGGAGGGGAGCTTGGCTGTCTGTGGGTGCAGAGCACCCATTAATTTTAACCCATTTGTGTTCCAGCTCAGGACCACCCATGGAGTCAGGACCTATGGTGGTATATGGGCACCTTACTGCCTTCAACATTTTTTAAATAGAGACATAGATTGCAAAGCCCCAAGGGAACACTCTGATCTAACAGTCTGTCCTGTATTCCCCAGGCATAGGATTTCCCCAAAATAATTCTTATAGTAGATTTTTAGAAAAACATCCAATGTTCATTTTAAAATTCTAGGTGATGGAGAATCCACCATGAAATTTGGTAAACTGTCCTAATGGGTAATTACACTTACAGCTGAAAATGTACACTTTATTTCAATCTTAATTTGACAATCTTCAACTTCCAGCCATTAGATGGTGTTAGTCCTTTGTCTACTAGTTTGAAGAGCGCATTATTATATATTAAATATTTCTTCTCCATTTAGATAGTGTGAGGACCTATAACCCCCCACCCTCTTGTAGGAAGCTTTGTAATCCTCCATATAGGGCCTGATTTTTCTGCTGCCTATAAGAGTTGCTGTCACTGTCATCGGGGGTACTGGTCGAAATGGAATACAAACAGTACGTCGGGGCCGGTCCCTGCCATTGATACGGGCATCTGAAATTCTAACATAATATAATATGGTAATAAGTAATGCTTCAGCTTTATTAGTTTATAGGTTCATATATTCAGGTCCTAGACTTTAGCTAAACTTAATAAAGACCAAATAATTGTTAAGTAAAGCCATGGTTTTAGTTCTCAAATAAACTTGCGTAGCAACATATCAGGCACTGGGTGTGGAGAAATTAATATAAGGAAATGGGATATGAAACATTGACTAAAGAGGAACTAGAAGGGGGGACAAAGGGTCCCCTCGAGTGCCAGCTCTGCTTTATGCAGTATATGCAATATAATAGATAATGCTTGCTTAAGGGAAATTCCAAGGAGGGGTTATTAAAATAACCAACTCAATCACTGCCAGAACATGTGAAATATGTTCAACTAGCTTGCTGATATGCACTATTTAATGACTTTTGCAATATGTATTTGCAATCAAGGAGTCATAAGACAGTCAGTATAATTGAAAAAGAAACAATAACTGGAAATACCCCAAACTGTACTTACAGTAAATAACCTGCTGATTTGAAAATTGTATTACCAAAAATGGTAGTGTAATCAGCGTAATCTTTATGATGTTTTGTGGTTTTAAACTTTATAAGTTTGGTAAAATTTGTAAGGGTCAGAGCAGCTTGTCCCTTGCATGGGATTTTCGCTGTCTCTCCCTGCGTGCACACTTGTACTCTTGTTATAACGATAAAGGTGCCTTGGGCTGTCTGAACCAAAATCAACTGGGTGGTGGTCTTTTCTCCAACAATAGTTATAAACTGTGGTCAAGTCACCCCTTCATTTTGTCTTTCTTGAGATGAATAGATTGAACTCCTTGAATCTGTCACTATAAGGCATGTTTTCTAAACCTTTCATGATTCTTCTGGATCTTCTCCGAACCCTCTTCAATTTATCAATATTCTTCTTCAACTGTGGGCATCAAAACTAGGCACAATATTCCGGCAGCAGTCACACCAGTACCAAATACAGAGGTAAAATAACCTCTCTACTACACTTGGCATTCCCTTTTTCATGCATCCCAGGATCACATTAGCTCCTGGGATGCATAAATAACCCCACCTTCACTGCTCAATATGCATTTTTCTCTGACTGTACCATTGGTCATCTTATGCCATAGATCATGAAGGTTGACACATCCCCAACAGTGGCCAGAGACAGAAGCTTCCAATGAAGGAACATGAGACTCTGATTTACATCAAGGTGGGTGAGTGGTTTCTGTCTCGTTGAAATTCTTAGTGTCACAGCTGAACTTCTGTTGTCTCAATTAAATAAGTGATTTCTTCTGTGATCCTAGAGCTCAGCCCAAACCCCAATGTCTACACAAAGAGATTTACTTAAAGTAAATCTTAAGGTAAAAAAGCCTGCAAAAGTTGTTATGTCCTTGTGGGTGAGTTTCTGAACGTACTTAATGTCAATGTGGGTGTCTCAGTGTTTGTCAATGTCCATGTATTAGTGAATTTAGAATGTTGTATATTTCTTAGTGAAGCATAATATGGGATTTTGTGTGTCTTGTGAGTGTTTGTTATTTTCTGTGTGTCTCTGGGTTCACTCAGTTGTGTATTCAGGAGTGAATATTATTGTATTTGTGAGTGTCCATTAATGATGAGCCCAAGAACCACAAAGGGACTTCAGCACCCAAACCTCAAATTAGAGGAGCCTAAAGACAGTTGGGCTAGTCATACCATTATCAGAAGGAGAAAATTTTAGCAGCAGTTAATTCCTCCAAAGTTCTGTCCCCAGGGGAAATGAGTTGGTCCATCACCTCTAGAAGTTACGCTCTTGTAATTAATCCCAGTGGACAAAGAGCTATGAAAGCGCAGACTGATTAGGAACTTTGACTCTTTTTTGGTTCAAAGTCACCAGCAACCATTGGATTGGAAACTGTGTAATGGGCCAGATCTGCAGCTGGTGTAAATCAGAATATCTCTATTCATATCAAAGGGCCAGAATCCTCCTTGGCATGAATAGTCCTAGCTACTATTAACTCAATTGTACTGATTTACATCAGCTCATGACTTGGGCCATAACTTTTAGTGTTTGTCTCAGAGTAACTTAATGACCAACATCAAACTCCCAGGGCAGCCTGGATCCCTCTAGTGGCCACATCCCAAGAGTTGCTGATGTAAAGCTAGAAAAGAAAAAAAGCCTGCCCAACCCAGAGATAATCATATTGAGTTAATGAAGGAATAAACTATTCCAGGTCAGCTGGGGCTGTGGTGCCACTAGGCTCTTAGCTATTGTTGGTCACGTCTGTGCTACAAATATATATTTTTTACTACAAACACAATTTTTGTTGTTGTTGTTGTTTTTAGATTGCAAGCATCATGGGACACCTCGGGATCTCAGCCCTGCTTGTTTTTAGCCTAGGATCCAAGGTAAATTGGGTCTTCCTTCTGTGAGGGTAGGCTCAGCTAGGGCTGGTTGTCAGGGTGGTTTGGTCCTGAAGTGAGACCAGAGCTGGTCTCACTGTCCTGATGACGAGATTCAGTGATTTAACCCCAGAGCAGGGACATCCTGGGCTGTGACTGTGTCTCAAGCCTGCAGAAGCCAGGATTATCTCCACAGCTGGGAGGGGCTTTCATTCCCCCATCCCATTTAGTCCATCACTTCTCTGCCAAGTCTAGTCCTGGAGGGGAGCAAGCAGCACCCATCTGTAGAGTGTTTGCTAGGAACGGCAGAGAGATTTAGCAACTCAGAAAATCCAGTGAAGAGACATGGAAATAGCTTCTGAATAATATAGTGAGGAATGCATGATAACTAGCTAAATAATCCTGCAGCTTGAGACCGGAAAGCATCGCAAGTTGGGACAAGGTACACAAAATCCAGAACAGTAAGTTTGCTATTTTAATTAAATATATTTGGGTATTAATAAATTGGGCATGTTTAGTTTCAGAAAAGAAAGACTGCGGGGGGACCTGATCAAAATCTTCAAATATGTTATAGGTTGTTATAAAGAGGACAGTGATCAATTGTTCTCCACATAAACTAAAGGTAGAACAGAAAGCAATGGGCTTCATCTTCCGCAAGCGAGATTTAGGCTAGGTAGCATGAAAAATTTTCTATCTCTAAGCGTCGTTCAAACCAGGGCTTTGGAGCAGAGCCCAGAGCTGGGAAACGGAGAAGCTCTGGAGCAATGAAGCTGCTGGTTTTTGCCTGGAACTGGAGTGGAGCCGGAGCACAGCTCCAAAGCCTTGGTTTGAACAGGCTGCCAAGGGAAGTTGGCCAAACGTCTGCCAGGGAGGGTCTAGGTTTACTTGGTCCTGTATTGAAGCTGGGGGTGGGACCAGGTGTACTCTATGATTTTACATTGGGGGATTTAAGAACATAAATGTGAATTACAATTTGAAGATTTTAATTAATTCTATTAATTAATTCCATATTAATGGCTGCTCAGATTTTTATTTCCTCCTTGGAAAATTTTGAATTTTTACCAAAAAACCTAAACCCATTTTTTTTTCTTTTTTCCACCAGCATTTCGGAAATCAAAAAATTTCAGCTGAAAATTTCAATTTTCAAGTTGAAAAACAAATGACTGTTTTTTTTGAAGATTTCAGTGTTCAAAACATAACTGACAAAAGCAACAGCCCGCAGAATATGTTTTATACACATTAGCACTTTTGAAAGAGGAGTCAGGAGTAGCAGCCAAAGCATGTCTATCTTGACCATTATCAAAGATATAGGATACGTCAGTGGGACTACACTCCAAACCTCTTAGTCAAGCACTACACCTTTTGTCACATGCTGCTGCCAGCCAAAAAGGCGGGGGGGGGGAAACTTCTGTAAACAGTTATGCAAAACATACCCATAGTAAGATGGAGGTCTAAGTGCACAACATAAAGTCACAGAGGTAAAAATCAACACGGCAGTAACTGAACAATGTCACTAGCCCATCACCATGTAGAAATGGACGTGCAGCTGGGATTGGTGGCATAAATCAATGTTTAACCAGGCAACCAGCCGTCTATGTGGCCCTTGGGTGGAATCATCACAGATGAGCTTCCACTTAGAAGGCTGGGTGTGTCTATGTTGTATTTCCAGAGAAAGGAGGAATCAGCCTGTTTTAAAATATTAGTTTCTTGCCCAAATTTTGAATTGATCACAATAGGGGAAGCATCTTGGCTGGAATTGTTGGATTTGGGTTCTGTTTTGCTCCAGTTCTTCATACTGCATTTTATCAGGCCATATCTGGGACAAGATCCTCAGATGGTATAAACTGACCCGACTCCCTTGATTTAAAGGTAGCTAATCCAAGTTATAAGCAGCAAAGAGTCCTGTGGCACCTTATAGACTAACAGATGTATTGGAGCAGGAGCTTTCGTGGGTGACTACCCACTTCATCAGACCCATGTAATGAAAATTTCCAGAAGCATGAGTAAATATGCAGGGAAGAATCATTCTGGAGATAACAAGGTTAGTTCAGTCAGGGAGGATGAGACCCTTTTCTAAAAGTTGAGGTGTGAATACAAAGAGAGGAGAAACTGCTTTTGTATTTGGCTAGCCATTCACAGTCTTTGTTTAATTCTGAGCTGATGATGTCAAATTTGCAAATAAACTGAAGCTCAGCGGTTTCTCTTTGAAGTCTTGTCCTGAAGTTTTTTTGCGGTAGGATGGCAACCTTTAATTTTGCTATTTTGTGTCCAGGGAGGTTGAACCTAACCAGATCAGCCACACCATCACCCATTCATTCACCTGCACGTTCACCAATGTTATACATGCCATCATGTGCCAGCAATGCCCCTCTGCTATGTACATCGGCCAAACTGGACAGTCCCTATGTAAAAGGATAGATGGATGCAATTCAGATATTAGGAATGGCAATATACAAAAACCTGTAGGAGAACACTTCAACCTACCTTGACACAAAATAGCAGATTTAAAGGTAGACATACTACAGCAAATAAAAGTCCGGAGCAGTCTTCAAAGAGAAACCGCTGAGCTTCAGGTTATCTCCAAATTTGACACGATCAGCTCAGGATTAAACAAAGACTGTGAATGGCTTGCCAACTACAAAAGCAGTTTCTCCTCCCTTGGTGTTCACACCTCAACTGCTAGAAGAGGGCCTCATCCTCTCTGACTGAACTAACATTGTTATCTCTACACTGGTTCTTGCCTGCATATTGATTCCTGCTTCTGGAAATTTCCATTACATGCGTCTGATGAAGTGGGTATTTACGCATGAAAACTTATGCACCACTACATCTGTTAGTCTATAAGCTGCCACATTTTTTGTTGCTTTTTAGAGATCCAGACTAACACGGCTACCCCTCTGATACTTGAATCCAAGTTATGTTAGCGTGATAATGCACCTGACTAGTGGTCTGGATGAAAGTGGTGAGGAGCACTCACCACACCTAGGCCTGGTCTACACTATGCGTTTAAATCGATTTAAATGCTGTATCCGTCTACACTACAACAGTCTTTATATCAATATAAAGAGCACTGTATATCAATTTCTGTACTCCTCCCCGACGAGAGGAGTAGCGCTAAAATCGACATAAACATATCGGATTAGTGTGGACGGAAATCGACGTTATTGGCCTCCGGGCGGTATCCCACAGTGCACCACTGACTGCTCTGGACAGCAATCTGAACTCGGATGCAGCGGGCAGGTAAACAGGAAAAGCCCCGCGAACTTTTGAATTATATTTCCTGTTTGCCCAGTGTGGAGCTCTGATCAGCACGGGTGGCGATGCAGTCCCAAATCCAAAAAGAGCTCCAGCATGGACCGAACGGGAGATACTGGATCTGATCGCTGCATGGGGAGACAAATCTGTTCTATCAAAGCTCCGTTACAGAACATGAAATGCCAAAGCGTTCGAAAAAAGTCTCCAGGCTACACAGTGCTGCGTGATAAGCGTAACGGGAAGCCAGAGACTCAAATGGACGCTCAGGGAGAGAGGGGGTACTGAGGACTCCAGCTATCCCACAGTCCACAGCAGTCTCTGAAAAGTATTTGCATTCTTGGCTGAGCTCCCAATGTCTGTAGGTTCAAACACAGTGTCTGGCGTGGTTCAGGGAATAGCTCCTCAGTTTCTTCCCCCCCACCACCATGTGAAAGAAAAGGGAAAGAAATCATTTCTTGACTTCTTTCAATGTCACCCTATGTGTTCTGAATGCTTCTGGTAGACGCGATGCTGCAGCAGTGAAGAGTAGTATTCACTCCTCTCCCCTCTCTGGTGGCAGACGGTGCAGTAGGACTGGTAACTGTCCTCATGAACGCCTGAGTGCTCCAATGCTTTTTAACTGAATATGGGGGCGCCTAGGTAAAAACAGGAATGATTCCTGGTCACTCCCAGTAGATAGGACAGAACGGCTAGTAACCGTCTTCATCATAGCAACTGGGGGCTGAGCTTCAATCAGCCCCCTCCCTTTCCTGTGTAAAGAAAAGATTCTGTAGTGCCTGGACTGTCAAAGCAGCAGCATGCTGGGCTCCTCTCCCCTGCACCGCTTATTGTCCTGCCTGGACTGTCATAGCCCCGGGAGGCTGCCTCCCCCCATTTTATCTCACTAACAAGTCTCTGTTTCTTATTCCTGCATTCTTTATAACTTCATGACACAAATGGGGGGGGGGACACTGCCATGGTATCCCAGGAAGGTTGGGGGAGGAGGGAAGAAACGGGTGGGTTGTTGCAGGGGCACCCCCTGTGAATACTGACACGGAGCAGCTGTGCTCTGATACACTGGTCCTCTAGTACACTTGCCCCCTATTCTAGGCAGGACTGACTATTTTTAGAAACCATAAAGGAGGGATTGACTCGGGGAGTCATTCCCAGTTTTGCTTTTGCTCCCCCGGCCGATCTCAGCCAGGGGCACTCATGATAGCAGCAGACAGTACAGAGAATGAGAGATAACCATCATCTCATTGCCAGTTTACTCCGGCAGTAAACGGTACAGAATGACTGGTAACCATCTCTGCTATCATGCAAAAGCAAATGAATGCTGCTGTGTAGCGCTGGAGTATCGCCTCTCTCCGCGGCATCCAGTACACATACGGTGCCGGAAAAAAAAAAAAGCTGAACGGGCTCCATGGTTGCCGTGCTATGGCGTCTGCCAGGGCAATCCAGGGAAAAACGCCGCGAAAGGATTGTCAGCTGTTGTTTTCCCAGAGGAAGGAATGACAGACGCCATTTACCCAGAACCACCCGTGACAATGATTCAACCCAGAATTCCAAGGGGCGGGGGAGACTGCGGGAACTATGGGATAGCTATGGAATAGCTACCCACAATGCAATGCTTCAGAAATCGACGCTAGCCTCGGACCATAGACGTACAACGCTGAATTACTGTGCCTAGTGTGGCCGCGTGAAATCAAATTTATAATATCAGTTTTATGAAACCGATTTTAGCTAATTTGATATTATCGCGTAGTGTAGACGTGGCCCCAGTCAATGCACATGACGAGTGTTGTGCGACTCTCACATTCACATCAGGAGATCTTAATGAGAGAGGAATCAGGGTAATTCCTTCTGCTCTAATCATGAGCATTTTCTTTGTTCTTCCCTACACAGGACATGAGGACAGGCAGGACATGATGTACTGAGAAGGAAAATGTTCAACCGAACCACCGTGACCGAGTTCCTTCTCCTGGGCTTCTCTGAGGGTCAGGAGCTGCAGATTATACAATTTGTGGTGTTCCTAGTGATTTACCTGGTAGCCCTGACAGGGAACCTCTTTGTTATCACCGCTGTAATCCTTGACCTCCATCTTCACACCCCCATGTACTTCTTACTGATAAATTTATCCATCCTGGACCTCGGCTTTATCTCTGTCACCATCCCCAAATCCATGGTCAACCGCGTCATGAACACCAGGTCAATTTCTTATTTTGGATGCTTTGCCCAAGTCTTTTTTTTCATATTATTCTCTTCAGCAGATGTTTTCTTACTCACTATCATGGCATATGACCGATACATCGCTATCTGCAAACCACTGCACTATGAGAGGGTGATGAACAGGAGAGTTTGTGTCCAAATGGCAGCCAGTGCCTGGATCTGTGGTCTTCTCAATTCTGCACTGCACACTGGGAGCACATTTTCCATAACCTTCTGTGGAGGCAACATGGTGGATCAGTTCTTCTGTGAAATCCCCCAGCTACTCAAGCTCGCCTGCCCTGACTCAAACCGCAATGAAGTGCGAGTTATAGTAATTGTTATCTTTTTAGGCTTAAGCTGCTTTGTTTTAACAGTTGTGTCATATGTCCAGATCTTCAACACAGTGCTGAGAATCCCCTCTGAGCAGGGCCGGCATAAAGCTCTGGCCACCTGCCTCCCTCACCTCATTGTGTTCTCCTTGTTTGTGTCCACTGGCACCTTTGCCTACCTGAAACCCACCTCAAGCATTCCAGCAGGTGCGGATCTCATGGCGGCTGTTCTCTATTCTGTGGTGCCTCCAGTGATGAATCCGATCATCTACAGCATGAGGAACAAGGATATCAAAGCTGCCCTATGGAAAATAATTGGATCGAGGTTGTTCTCCAAGAATAAAATGCTCATATTTTTTCCATGACCATAGTTTCATTTAGCATTTCTTCATAAATATAACCAATTGATGATACAATTGTTCCCATGTGAACATAGCATGCAATCTGATTATGTGGTATAAAAATCCAGACTAACTCCATTGAACTCAATGGAGTTACTGTAGAGTTTGTCTTGTGTAAATAAACCTGTCTAATGAGTAGCCATAAATAAGTCTTAAGCTTGTGTCTTTTTTTTGTTCTGTTTGTTGGGTGTTTGGTTGAGTAGTTGCCTATGATGATGAGCATAGTATATCATAGAATATCAGGGTTGGAAGGGATCTCAGGAAGTCATATAGTCCAACCCCCTGCTCCAAGCAGGACCAATTCCCAACTTTTTTCCCCCCTAGATCCCTAAATGGTCCCCTCAAGGATTGAATTCACAATGCTGGGTTTAGCAGGCCAGTGCTGAAACAACTGAGCTATCCCTTTCCCTCATAGATTTGATATGAATCTATATAGAATCAAACTATATTATTAGTAGTAGTTATTGTCCCATCTCCGTGACATCTGTTCAACAGACATTCAAGTTCTCAATAGATGGAATCAAACCCTTCCGCTCTGTGCTTCACAGGCCAGCAAGAATGGAAATGTAGACACATTGATCTTCACAAACTGTTGGGACGGTTCCAGATTATTATGAATTGTTGTGATTGATATGAATGAATATGGGACGCATGGGCTTGGTATGTCTGACTTTGCTAGAGGATTCTGGGAGCAGGATTCTCTTAGCATTAGTTAAATGATGTGAAAAATTACTGGAGGTGCTGAAACTGCATTTGAATGGTTTATGGCTTGATTTGCGTGTATGTTTCAACATCGAACTTTGGAATATCAGCCAGGGGTCCAGTTCACAAAGTAAAGAAGATGTAAAATCATGTGATCAGCGGGTTTGGTACAGGGTGACCTGGGTCAAAATGACAACTCTGGATGGCATCACGCTAAGAGCATAAGTCAGGGGTTGGCAACATTTCAGAAGTGGTGTGCCAAGTCTTCATTTATTCTCTTTAATTTAAGGTTTCATGTGCCAATAATACATTTTAAAGTTTTAGAAGGTCTCTCTCTGTAAGTCTATATATTATTTACTAAATTATTGTTGTATGGTAAAATAAACAAGGTTTTCAAAATGTTGATCTTACGCAGCCGGACCACTCACGCGGCTGCTGGTGTGAGGTTCTGTTCGCTGAGGCTGGCAGTGAGCTGAGCGAAGCCTACGGCCAGGACTTCGACTGGCAAGGATCCGGCAGGCAGAACCCCAGACCAGAAGAGGACTGTGCGGGGCCGGTAGCTGGGAGCCCAGACCACCAGTGAGCTGAGCAGCTCAGCCCACTGCTGCTCAGAGGTTCTATCTGCCAGCTCCTGCCAGCTGGGATCCTGACTGTGGGACCTGCTCGGCCCACTGCCGGTCTGGAGTCCCGGCCCTGCCCACATACAGTGGGTACCTACCTTCTCCCTGGTTGTGGCCCATTCTCTTCCTCTCTTTGCATTGAGCTGAGGGTGGGAGTGCACTAAGCGCAGGACTGGGGGTGAAGGATCTGGCCAGGAGCTAGAATGAGGGAGGGCGTTCAGGATTGGGACACTTACCTGGGCATTTCTCATTTAGTGTGAGAGGTGCAGGTGGGAATGTGGGGGTGTGTGCAGGAGCTTCCATTTGGTGCTTAGTGTGGGGGTGGGGATGTGGAGAATTCAAGAGAAGGGATGTTGGGGGTGCATGGGGTGGGGGGGTAGAGTATGTGTGTGGGGGTGCAAGAGTCGGGACAGAGGGGTGGGAGAATGTGAGGGGGGTACAGATGTCAGGGCAGGGGGGCTGGGTACGTGTGGGGGTGCTAGAGTGAGGGCTGGGGTGGTGGGGTGTGTGTGGGGACAGGGCTCAGCGCACAGGCCTGGATGGTGCACAGGGCTGCGGGGCCCAGGGCAGAGGGCTGGGTGTATGTGAGGGGTGGTCAGGGCAGAGGGCTGGGGTGTGAGGAGGGTCAGAGCAGAGGGCTGGAGGGGATATGCCCCTATTCCACCCCTCCCAAGGCTCTGCCCCCGCTTCTTCTCTGCCTCCGCTGGGAGCAGCGAGCTCGCTGACTCTGCTCCTTCCCAACCCCGTCCCTCGCAAGGGCCATCAGCAGATTGGCCAGCAGGAAGGGAAGGATGGAGAGGCAGAGACTTTGACTCCCTCAGGGAATGGATGAGCAGGATCCTCTGGGAAAATAACATAAGGGGGAAAGGAATCCAGGAGAGCTGTATTTTAAAGAATCCTTATTGAGGTTGCAGGAAAAAAAAACATCCCAATGTGTAGAAAAAATTGTAAATATGGCAGGTGACCAGCTTGGCTTAACAGTGAAATCCTTGCTGATCTTAAACACAAAAAAGAAGCTTACAAGAAGTGGAAGATTGGACAAATGACCTGGGAAGAGTATAGAAATATTGCACAGGCATGCAGGAGTTAAATCAGGAAGGCCAAATCACACTTGCAGTTGCAGCTAGCAAGAGATGTTAAGAGTAAGAATAAGGTTTTCTTCAGGTGTGTTAATAACAAGAAGGTGGTCAAGGAAAGTGTGAGCCCTTTACTGAATGAGGGAGACAACCTAGTGACAAAGGATGTGGAAAAAGCTAATGTACTCAATGACTTTTTTGCCTCTGTTGTCACAAACAAGGTCAGCTCCCAGACTGCTGCACTGGGCTGCACAGTATGGGGAGAAGGCGACCAGCTCTCTGTGGAGAACGAAGTGGTTCGGGACTATTTAGAGAAACTGGACGAGCACAAGTCCATTGGGCCGGATGTGCTGCAGTCGAGGGAGCTAAAGGAATTGGCAGATGTGATTGCAGAGCCATTGGCCATTATGTTTGAAAACTCAAAGCAATCAGAGGAGGTCCTGGATGACTGGAAAAAGGATAATGTAGTGCCCATCTTTATAAAAGGAAGGAAGGAGGATCCGGGGAACTACAGGCCAGTCAGCCTCACCTCAGTCCCTGGAAAAATCATGGAGCAGGCCCTCAAGGAATTAATTCTGAAACACATAGAGGAGAGGAAAGTGATCAGGAACAGTCAGCATGGATTCACCAAGGGCACATCAAGTCTGACTAACCTTATTGCCTTCTGTGAGGAGATAACTGGGTCTGTAGATGAGGGGAAAGCAGTGGACATGTTATTCCTTGACTTTAGCAAAGCTTTTCATATGGTATCCCACTGTATTCTTGCCAGCAAGTTAAAGAAGTATCGGCTGGATGAATGGACTATAAGGTGGATAGAAAGCTGGCTAGATCATCGGGCTCAATGGGTAGCTATCAATGGCTCCATGTCTAGTTGGCAGCTGGTATCAAGAGGGGTGCCCCAAGGGTCTATCCTGCGGCTGGTTTTCTTCAATATCTTCATTAATGATCTGGAGGATGGTGTGGACTGTACACTCAGCAAGTTTGCAGATGATATTTGTTATAAAGCATAAGTCCCAATTCTGAACTTTAGCGTCCAAAATGTGGGTGCCTGCATGAAACCTCCAAGCTTAATTACCAGCTTAGATCTGATAGCGCTGCCACCAGCCAGTAATTCCAGTGCCTGACTCACTCTGGTCTCCCCAAAACCTTCCCTGGGAGACCCCAAGACTCAGATGCCCTGAGTCTTACAACACAGGGAAATAACCCCCTCCCTGGATGACCCTAGAAGATCACCCTGTTTCAATTCCCTGAAACGCAAAGCAGAGAGATCAAGTTTCTCTCACCCTCACTCAGAGTCCCTGCAAATGCAAGCTTTGTAACTCTAACACAAAGAGATTTTCTCTTCCCCTCTGTCTTCTTCCTCCCACCAATTCCCTGGTGAGCTGCAGACTCAATCCGCTTGAGCCCCAACTAGGAAAAAATCCAACAGGTCTTAAAAAGAAAGCTTTATATAAAAAGAAAGAAAAAGACATAAAAATGGTCTCTATATCAAGGTGACAATATACTGGGTTATTGGCTTAAAAGAAAAAAATGAATAACCAGCCTTATCCAAAAAGAAATACAATTTAAAACATTCCAGCAACCTACATACATGTAAATACAAAAAACAAAAAAAACAATATAGGCCTATTGTCTTTCTACCTTTGTATTCACAACTTGGAAACAGAAGATTAGAAAGCTTGGAGATAGAGTGATCCCCTCAGAGACTAGAAAGCAACAGAGATGAGACAAAGAACAGCCACCCAAAACTTCCGCCCCTTTTGAGATTTGAACAATCTTGTTTCCTGATTGGTCCTCTAGTCAGGTGTTTGGTTCCCTTTGTTAACCCTTTACAGGTAAAAGAAACATTAACCCTTAGCTATCTGTTTATGATAACATTATACTGGCAGGAGTGGTAGATATGCTGGATTGTAGGGATAGGATACAGGGGGACCTAGGCAAATTAGAGGATTGGTCCAAAAGAAACCTAATGAGGTTCAATAAGAACAAGTGCAGAGTCCTGCACTTAGGATGGAAGAATCCCATTCACTGTTACAGACTAGAGACCGAATGGCTAGGCAGCAGTTCTGCAGAAAGGGACTTAGGGGTTACAGTGGACGAGAAGCTGGATATGAGTTAACAGTGTGCCCTTGTTGCCAAGAAGGCCAAAGACATTTTGGGCTGTATAAGTAGGGCCACTGACAGCAGATCGAGGGACGTGATCATTCCCCTCTATTTGACATTGATGAGGCTCATCTGGGGTACCGTGTCCAGTTTTGGACCCCACACTACAGGAAGTGTGTGGAGAAATTAGAAAGAGTCCAGTGGAGGGCAACAAAAAATTATTAGGGGACTGGAGCACATGACTTATGAGGAGAGGCTGAGGGAACTGAGATTGTTTAGTCTGCAGAAGAGAAGAATGAGGGGCGATTTGAGAGCTGCTTTCAACTACCTGAAAGGGGTTTCCAAAGAGGATGGATCTAGACTGTTCTCAGTGGTAGCAGATGACAGAACAAGGAGTAATGGTCTCAAGTTGCAGTGGGGGAGGTCTAGGTTGGGTATTAGGAAAAACTTTTTCATTAGGAGGGTGGTGAAGCACTGGAATGGGTTACCTAGGGAGGTGGTGGAATCTGCTTCCTTAGAGGTTTTTAAGGTGAGTCTGGACAAAGCCCTGGCTGGGATGATTTAGTTGGGAATTGATCCTGCTTTGAGCAGGGGGTTGGACTAGATGACCTCCTGAGGTCCCTTCCAACCCTGATATTCTATGATTCTATGAATTTAATGGGGGAGCATTCTGTCTGGTACCTGGGGTATTAGTTACATTTATGAGAGCTGTGCATGAATTCGAGGGTTTTTTTACATGGTAAATTCTGCATTTTGCAAATGTTTCTATTCCAAAATGAAATAGAAAATAAAATTTGACATTTTCCAAGCTACAAAATTCTGAAAAATTATTAATTTTTCATCAATCAAAATGTTTCATTTAGATGAAATTGAAACATTTCCTTCAGATTTCATCTATATCCTATCAAGTTGTATCAGATACTAAAGCTGAAATGAAAAGTCATTCTGCAAAGGAGAATTGAAACATTCTATTTTTCCCATATCACAATGCTCTGTATTGATTAAGAAGCAAACACTAGAAATGTCATTAAAATTGATGCCTTTCATTTAACATTTCAGTTCAGATGAAACAGCATTTCCAATCAGGTATAATGTTTGTTTATTTTATTCAGTTTCAAATAGGGGAACAAACTACCCATAAAGAAGATCTAAAGTCAAGTTTTTTAAAAGTGGTTAGATACCTAAAAAGCTAATGAAATCAAGAGGAGTGAGGAAACTAGCTGTTCTAGAAAATCCCACTGGGTGCCTAAATACCTTTAAAAATCTGGACATAGGTGCCCTGACACTGAACTCACAATTCACATAGAAGGAACTGCCCAGCAGTACAGAGATACATCCATGCAGCCCACGAACACAAAATATCTCATCACAAGTCCCCTCCCTTCAGCTTTTCCCCAACTTCCTATTTCATAGATCCTCTTTGCAGTATGCCCGTATGAATATGCAGTATTCAGCGGGGCTGCTTTGAAGACTTCTCTACTAAATAGGTCTTTTGTGGATGTTAAGACCAGAAGGGACCACTGTGACCACGCAGCCTGACCTCTGGCATAACACAGGCCAGCTCATTGCATCCATGATAACATGAGGCTGAGCTACTATTATTATTTATTGTAGCGTGAAGTAGCCCAAGTCATGCAACAGGAGTCCGCTGTGCAAGGTGTAGAAAATATCTTTTAGAAAGATGTCAGATCTTGATGTAAAGACTCCAAAACAAGAAGAATTTATTACACACCTTGGTGAATAGCTCTAATATTTAATTACACGCACTAATTACATGGAAGGTTTAGGTTGGATATTAGAAAAAACTTTTTCACTAGGAGGGCGGTGAAGCACTGGAATGGGTTACCTAGGGAGGTGGTGGAGTTTCCTTCCTTAGAGGTTTTTAAGGTCAGTCTTGACAAAGCCCTGGCTGGGATGATTTGGCTGGGGATTGGTTCTGCTTTGGGCAGGGGTTTGGACTAGATGATCTCCTGAGGTCCCTTCCAAACCTGACATTCTATGATTCTATGATTTTAACTTATGCCTTATTTCTATCCTCAATGTATCTAGCTTCAACTTATAGCTATTGGATCTTATTATTCCTTTATCTGCTGAAGAGCCCTCTACTGTCAGAAACTATCTTCCCAGCAGCCCATGAACATGTCACCTCTTACCGTTCTCTAGGATAAGCTAAACAGGTTATGTTTCCTGGCTCTTCTCTGACCCCTCTTCATGTTTCATTGTCCTTTTTCAGGTATGAAGCCCACAAATATACATAGTATCCCAGTAAAATCTTTCCAATGAACTATTTACATTGAACCCAGTAGCTTCATCATCATCAAAAGAAGAAAAGGAGAAGGAGGAAGATGATGAAATGGTAGCAGAGGGGAAAGAAGAAGTATCATGTGTCTCTTGGCTAGACTTAAGTCACCTATAGGGTGGGCAGGATAGCTCAGTGTTTTGAGCATTGGCCTGCTAAACCCAGGATTGTGAGCTCAATCTTTGAGGGAGCCATTTGGGGAACTGGGCTAAAAATCTGGGGATTGGTCCTGCTTTGAGCAGGGGGTTGGACTAGATGACCTCCTGAGTTCGCTTCTAACCCTATGATTCTATGAGTGATTCCTGGTTGAGAAGAATCCAAATGCAAGCTTCAGGTCTAAGACTAGTTCCAGCACAAGGGATTGTCCCTGCTAGTCAAAAGTAGTGCACAAATTCTGTCCTGCTTTTCACCCTATGCCATGCCAAAGAAGTTTCACTTGAAATGGAGTGAGAGTCATCCCTTTCTACTCCTAGTTCTTCCTTAGTTCCATCTGTTTAGAAGGCAAGTCAGCTCAGATTCTGGGGCTTACCTCTGAGAAAGAGACCATTGCCTCAGTTTTCTAAGGACTTCTTTGTGTCTCAAACTGGAGTTTTTCAGCTGTCTTCCCCCTGCCCAGGAAAACTCTTCAGTGGAAGCTCACAGATGCGTCCTCTGAGGACTAAGGTATTAGATCAGAGAGGAACTTTTGGCAAGTATGAGGCTCTAGGCAGAGCCATGACAGGAAGCAGTCCTTTTGGTGAAGATAAACAAGGGCCATTATTTTTAGAGCTGGGTGGGAACTGGAATTTCCAGCCCTTGGGAGAGATATTTCCAAAAAATTCCATTGAAGAAGAAGCAAAATAGATTTTCGTTGAAGTTTCAAGCCACACTGTCCAAGGCTCCCTAGCTCTGAAGCAGCCCATCTCCAGGATGCCAAGATTCTAGGAAACTTAGAAGTCCAGAAAGCTTGGGAACCTGGGCTTCTCTGAAGCCCACCAGATGTCCTGCCAAGGAGGCTGGAAGCCTAGGGAGGAGTGTGGGGACAAACTGGCAGGAACCCAGGCTGGCTATCCGGACTTCCTGTTTTCCAGAGAAAACTTCTGTAGAATCACAATGTTTCTGTGGAAGGTTTTAATTGCTGTCAAATCAGAGCTTTACAATTGAAAACTCTTCCCTGAGAAAATCTGCAACCCACTCTTATCCTTCTACCTTGGCTCTTCAGGGTGGGTGAGAAACAGAAGGAGGGAGGTGTGAGACTCTCACTTTGGGAGAGGCTGGGCATGAGCACCAGAAGCTCCCTCAAAGTTGGAGGCCATTCCCCTTGCTTTGCCCTGATGCCCACCCCCACTTGGCCTTCTCCTGCGGAGGCCCCATGCATATGTGCTGTACAAGAGATCAGACCAGATGATCAGAATGGTCCCTTCTGGTCTAGGAATCTATGTACTATCTCTGGGAATAGACTCATAGACTCATAGACTCTAGGACTGGAAGGGACCTCGAGAGGTCATCGAGTCCAGTCCCCTGCCCTCACGGCAGGACCTACTACTGTCTAGACCATCCATTATAGACATTTATCTAACCTACTCTTAAATATCTCCAGAGATGGAGATTCCACAACCTTCCTAGGCAATTTATTTCAGTATTTAACTACCATGACAGTTAGAAACTTTTTACTAATGTCCAAACTAAATCTCCCTTGCTGCAGTTTAAGCCCATTGCTTCTTCTTCTTCTATCATTAGAGGCTAAGGTGAACAAGTTTTCTCCCTCCTCCTGATGAGACCCTTTTAGATACCTGAAAACTGCTATCATGTCCCATCTCAGTATTCTCTTTTCCAAACTAAATAAACCCAATTATCTCAGCCTTCCTTCATAGGTCATGTTCTCAAGACCTTTAATCATTCTTGTTGCTGTTCTCTGGACCCTTTCCAATTTCTCCACATCGTTCTTGACACAATACTCCAGTTGAGACCTAATCAGCGCAGAGTAGAGCGGAAGAGTGACTTCTCGTGTCTTGTTTACAACACACCTGTTAATGCATCCCAGAATCACATTTGCTTTTTTTGCAACAGTATCACACTGTTGACTCATATTTAGCTTGTGGTCCACTATGACCCCTACATCTCTTTCTGCCATACTCCTTCCTAGACAGTCTCTTCCCATTCTGTATGTGTGAATCTGATTCTTCCTTCCTAAGTGGAGCACTTTGCATTTGTCTTTATTGAATTTCATCCGGTTTACCTCAGACCATTTCTCCAATTTGTCCAGATCATTTTGAATTTTGACCCTGTCCTCCAAAGCAGTTGCAATCCCTCTCAGTTTCGTGTCGTCCGTAAACTTAATAAGCGTACTTTCTATGCCAACATCTAAGTCGTTAATGAAGATATTGAACAGAACCGGTCCCAAAACAGACCCCTGCAGACCCCACTTGTTAGACCTTTCCAGCAGAATTCAGATCCATTAATAACTACTCTCTGAGTACAGTTATCCAGCCAGTTATGCATCCACCTTATAGTAGCCCCATCTAAATTGTATTTGTCTAGTTTATCCATAAGGATATCATGCGAGACCGTATCAAATGCCTTACTAAACTCTAGGTATACCACATCCACCGCTTCTCCCTTATCCACAAGCCTCGTAATCCTATCAAAGAAAGCTATCAGATTGGTTTGACACGATTTGTTCTTTACAAATCCATGCTGGCTATTCCCTATCACCTTACCACCTTCCAAGTGTTTGCAGCCGATTTCTTTAATTACTTGCTCCGTTATCTTCCCTGGCACAGAAGTTAAACTAACTGGTCTGTAGTTTTTATTTCCCTTTTTAGAGATGGGCACTATATTTGCCCTTTTCCAGTCTTCTGGAATCTCTCCCGTCTCCCATGACTCTCCAAAGATAATAGCTAGAGACTCAGATACCTCCTCTATTAACTCCTTGAGTATTCTAGGATGCATTTCATCAGGCCCCAGTGACTTGTAGGCATCTAACTTTTCTAAGTGATTTTTAACTTGCTCTTTTTTTTATTTTATCTTCTAAACCTACCCTCTTCCCATAAGCATTCACTAGGTTAGACATGCCTTCAGACTTCTCAGTGAAGGCCGAAACAAAGAAGTCATTAAGCATCTCTGCCATTTCCAAGTTTCCTGTTACTGTTTCTCCCTCCTCACTGAGCAATGGGCCTACCCTGTCCTTGGTCTTCCTCTTGCTTCTAATGTATTGATAAAAAGTCTTCTTGTTTCCCTTTATTCCCATAGCTAGTTTGAGCTCATTTTGTGCCTTTGCCTTTCTAATCTTGCCCCTGCATTCCCGTGTTAATTGCCTATATTCATCCTTTGTAATCTGACCTATTTTCCATTTTTTATATGGCTCCTTTTTATTTTGTAGGTCATGCAAGATCTCGTGGTTAAGCCAAGGTGTCTTTTGCCACATTTTCTATCTTTCCTACCCATCGGAATAGCTTGCTTTTGGTCCCTTTATAGTGTCCCTTTGAAAAACTGCCAACTCTCCTCAGTTGTTTCTCCCCTCAGTCTTGATTCCCATGGAACCTTACCTATCAGCTCTCTGAGCTTACCAAAATCCACCTTCCTGATATCCATTGTCTCTATTTTGCTCTACTCCCTTCTACCCTTCCTTAGAATTGCAAACTCTATGATTTCATGATCACTTTCACCCAAGCTTCCTTCTACTTTCAAATTCTCAACGAGTTCCTCCCTGTTTGTTAAAATCAAGTCTAGAACAGCTTCCCCACAGTAGCTTTTTCAACCTTCTGAAATAAAAAGTTGTCTGCAATGCAGTCCAGGAACTTACTGGATAGTCTGTGCCCCGCGGTGTTATTTTCCCAACATATATCTGGATAGTTGAAGTCCCCCATCACCACCAAATCTTGGGCTTTGGATGATTTTGTTAGTTGTTTAAAAAAAGCCTCATCCACCTCTTCCACCTGGTTAGGTGGCCTGTAGTAGACTCCTAGCACGACATCACCCTTGTTTTTTACTCCTTTTATCCTAACCCAGAGACTCTCAACACTTCCATCTCCTACGTCCATCTCAACCTCAGTCCAAGTGTGTACATTTTTAGTATATAAGGCAACCCCTCCTCCCTTTTTCCCCTGTCTATCCTTCCTGAGCAAACTATACCCATCCACACCAACATTCCAATCATGTGTATTATCCCACCAAGTTTCAGTGATGCCAACAAAGTCATAGTTGTAATTATTTATTAGCACTTCCAGTTCTTCCTTCTTATTACCCATACTTTTCGCATTTATATATAGGCATCTAAAATATTGGTTTGATCTTGCCTCCCAGTTTTGCCCTGACCCTCCTTTCTCTCTGCCATTATAGCTCACGCTCCCTCTTGTTTCTGACCCATCTCCCAGGTCTTCATGTTCCCCACTTACCTGTGGGCTTTGCTTACCTGTCCCCGTCGAGCCTAGTTTAAAGCCCTCCTCACTAGGTTAGCCAATCTGTGTGCAAATAGCGTCTTTCCCCTCCTCGAAAGGTGAACGCCATCTCTGCCTAGCAGTCCTTCCTCGAATAGCATCATTTTTGTCTCTCTGAAAAGTATCTTCATGTTCAGCTGAACTTGCTGGGTTTTATGGAGGAACCCCTAGCTGAGATTCTACAGATTGGATTGCCCCAAAAGGTCCCCACTGACCTTAAAATGTTTCATTCTATGAAAAATTCACTCAATTCAATAGTCCAGCTCCCCTGTAACTTAAACCAATGTAAAACAAAAGTCATTCAGATGAGGTAAAGATTCAAGCCTATGTGAATCTCATCTAGATTAGAAATGCCCAGCATTTTTATCACTTATGCATATCATGGGATTGCTTCAGATACAAGAAGGACACAAACATACAAATTAGATAATCAGAATCAGTAAGTAATAACCTTTCCAGTGATATCTCACAAGACCCATATTGCATAAAACATGTCTTAGTTATGCCAAATTCATATTATAACAATAACTCCATGAAGAATATGGGGTGTAGTGTCACACATCCCATATGGCCTTGCATCGGGGGATGGCACGAGGGTGGGATTGGTGCTCAGGAGAGCAATGGGTACCTAACCAGTTACAAGGAGAACAGGGGAATGACAATATTTTTTGGTAAAAAACAGGCCCCAGAAATTTGGAAGAAGACCAAAAATACCAGGGAGACTCAGTAAGATTTGGTTCTTTAATTAATTTTTTGGGTCCAATTTTGGTGGTAAATATTTTTATGTGTAAGTGTATTTCTGTCCGGGACGAGGGAGGCCCGTGTGACAATATCTAAGCGGAGATTTGCAAAGTTGCCTAGTGTTTTTTGGTGCTCATTTCCTATTCATATTAATTCATTCCTTTCTTTTTATTTGGGTGGGGGAGGAAAATCAGATCTTATGAGCTATGAACATTTTGGCCATACATCTTATGTTTGCATTTCATACGTCTGTATTGATCTCAATACCACTATCGATATAAATACAGATATTTTAATGTTGCCTTGACCCTGAAAAGATGTATGAACATGAATGAAACTTCACATGGCAGGACACTGAGACTCCCAACCCTCCACAGACTTTCTTTTTTTTTTTTACCCAGTTACAGATCTGCAGAGAATACTGCTCAATGAAAGTTCTCTACTCACTGCCGGCAGCATTTTTCACATACTATTCGGAGGCATAAATGAAACTGGAGGATCCTAAAAAAAATGGCGAATGAGTGTCACTGGCTTCAGTGGGAGTGGAAGAGACCCAGAACAACTCAAAAGATGGTAAACTCCTTGCAGAATTTGGACATAAGTGTTCATATACGGATGAATGAAACAGAGTGCTTTACTGAAACGTGAGTTTGGAAAAAAGCCCAATTTTCATCAAGAATGTTTCTTACAGTATGAAGTTTTGTATAATAGATATGTGTATTAAATGTATGAAAGACTAATGGTCAAAAGGTAGCAGAGTAACAGGAAGAGAAGGAGAGAGACAAAGAAAGAAAAGTCTGAAGTAAGGTTAAAAAGGGGTAACCCTATTCTCACGGACTTGGACTCAAATAAGAAACTATATCAGTTCATCTCTATTTTATTATATATGTATACTTTTACATTCTATGCCTGTTTCTCTAAGATTCTAGTTTAAAAATAATGTTTCTCTAAGCTACTAGTTTAAGAATAGATTTTCTTAGGGACTCATTGACCTCCTTGTTTCTCAGGCTGTAGATAACAGGGTTGATGATGGGAGTCAGGACTGTGTAGAAGACAGAGAAGATTTTCTGTAGGACCTTGGGTACATTGGCTGTTGGAATTACATAGACAGTTAATACGGTCACATATAAAGTTGCAACCACAATGAGGTGAGAGGAGCAGGTGGAAAAGGTCTTTTGCCTCCCGACGCTGGAAGGGATTCTCAGGATGGTGATTATGATACAAATGTAGGATGTCAGAGTCAGAAAAAAGGGCACAAATGTCCCTATTACAGAGATAATAAATGTCAGCAGTTCCAGAGTCTGAGTGTCGACACAGGACAGCTTTATCATGGGTGAAAAATCGCAAAAGAAATGGTCAATCTCTTTAGAATCACAGAACGTTAATTGGAAAATGAAAACGTTTACTATGGTGCAGAGCAGAAAACTACTTATCCAGGAAACTGCCACAAGCTGCCAACAAACCCTGCCATTCACCAGAGCACCATAACGGAGTGGATTGCATATCGCTAAATACCGATCATAAGACATTGCCGTGAGCAGCAGATTTTCTGTATTTGACAGGATACCAAAGAAATATAATTGCACAAGGCAGCCCTTAACAGAAATGGTTCTGTCCCCAGTCAGGAGACTGGCCAGCAGCCTGGGCAGGATGGCAGAGGTGTAGCAGATCTCCAGGCAGGACAAGTTCCCCAGTAAAAAGTACATGGGGATGTGAAGGTGCTGATTAGTCACAACTAGCACAACGAAGAGGACGTTTGCGGCGACTGTCACAATGTAGATCACTAGAAACAACAGGAAGAGAAGGGGCTGCAGTTCAGGGTCGTTCCCAAATCCTAAGAGGATGAATTCCACGATGGGCGTTTGGTTTCTTACTTCTGCTTTCTCCATAATATGTATCTAGAATCAGAAAACATTAAATATTGATGGAGTACACACAGTCAGGCTGTGCTGTTGGTTATACTGGCAGAAACGTGGAGTAGGTCACCTCATACCACTGCACCTCTCCAGTGGAAAAATGAAGTTGCCAAAAAAACAGAGGAAGACTCCTATCCTTAAGAGGTTGAGTTTCCAATATAGGTGAAACAAGAGCATGGAACCCTACTGAATTATGGAAATGTCCCATCTAACTCCCTTAAGCTCTCTTCAACTTTAAATACCTTTCGGCTGGGATTTTGAAATATCTTTATCATATCAGTGTCACATCAACAAATCTAGAAGACATAACAAAAAATCAATAGAGTAGAAATGAAAGACCTTTAGAGTTCTACCACTAGTATGTCTCCCCTGCAGCTGGGAGGTGTAATTCCCAGCTTGGGTAGACGTACATGCACTAGCTTTGATCAAGCGAGCAAAATAAAATAAGCAGTGAGAAAACAGCAGCACGTGCAGCCGTTTGGGAAGGCCACCTGTGAACATACCTAGGAACTCAGATGGGATTAGGCTCTGGCAGCTAGTCTGTGCTGCCGAGGCTACGCTGCTATTTTTAGCACAATAACTCAATCAAAGATTGTGTGTGGTGGGTTTACCAGAACAGGGAATTACACTGTCCAGATGCAGTAGAGATCTCCCCCATAAGACAGATACTGAAACACTCATGAGGCTGTGGTTTGTATGAAGGTCTAGCCTGCTGTCCTCTATCGTGGCAGATTCAAATTAAAATTTGCACTATTTGATAAAATGCAGCTGAGAAACAGAAAATGACACAAACAAACCCTAAACACAGACCACGGGTTGTTTCCTGATCTCAGGTGCACCAGGGTAGATTGCATCAGCTTCATGTGGATGTATGCAAGTGCAACTGAGAAATCGGAATCCAACACCATATAAAGAAATGAAAGTTAGATAAAAATGAAAACTCATTAAGGGACAAATAAGAGAGTCATTTTTATCCAGAAGGGAGAATGTACTTGGAGAAAAATGAAAAACTGGAGAAAAAAAGGAAAATATATATAGACAGAATGCTTTACGTTTCACACTGACAGTCTACTGCCACCTGCCCCCTAACCATAACCCTTCCTTCAGATTTTCTGAGATAAGATTATAGTCTTTGCACTACATTTTCTAATCTCTTCTACTCTTGATAATCTTCAATTATCTCAGTAATTACCGGATCCTACAGTGCTCCTTGGTGTATTTTGTTGTTATTCCCTTTCATAGAAATTAATGTCTCTCCTGGTTGGGAATTTCTCATTCTTATGAGGTGATGTAATCTCTCTTGATAGTTCCGCCGGTGGGAATTTGAAAGGATTGCATAGAGGAAAGATAAAGTGTTCCCTCTAAGCTGTGTGGCTGTGCAACTGCGCAGGAGTGAATCAAGTGCCGTGCACTGATTAGCAGAGCCTCCCAGGGTGGCATGTGTTCAGGTACCCTTCCCCTGACTGCTCTGCAGCCACAGTGCTCCTGCTCTTTGCCTTGGAGCCCCTTGCAAGCGGCTCCCGGGACCTTGCTGCTTCCTGTGCAGGGCAGGGGGGATGCTGATGTCTGGATATCCCTCTCCTCCACTCTCCCCTGCCCATGTATTCCATCTCCAGAGAGCAGGAGTATGGGGACAGGGCTCAGGAGCAGAGAGCTTCTGGTAGCTGCTTCAGTCTCAGCTTTCTGGTGGGAGTGCATTAAAAAGACAAAGTACGGTCTCTCAAAGACTTCGCCAGCAGCAAGCACAGTCACAGTCTCTCTCTGTGTTTCTCACTCACGCACACGCTGTCCCTGTGTCTCTGACACACACACACACAGACATTCTGTCTCTGACACACACACACACACAGTCTCTCTCTCTTTCTCTCTCTCTCAAACACACTGTCTGTGTCTCTCACACATACACACTGTGTCTCACACACACACAGTCTGTTTCACACACATAAATACACTCTGACACTCTCACACACACAGTCTCTGTGTCTGTCACACATACACTCGGTGTCTCTCTCTCTCTCATACACACACACACACACACAGTGTCTCTCTTATTCACTTACCTCCCAACACATATTTGTGCTGTTGTGTTATTGCAGTTTTATGACTGGTCTATGCGTTGCATAATTTTATTTCTCTCTTACACTTAAATTTAATAGTAGTTAGTATTAAAATGCCTAAACTGTCCTGGATGGAGTAATTATCCCTATGGTAACTTTTCAAAAATATATATCTATGTTTTTGTTTTAGTTTTTCCTGGTGGCACACATCACCTCTATATTGGTGCACATAACAAAACTCCCTCTGCACAAGGATAGAAAAAATGAAAGGGAACATTGATGTGAGGGAATATGATGTGCATGTGGGATGGGAAAGGTGGAGGTGGATTGTTCTATTGTAAAAATGTGAATATAGTCTGCAATAGTTTATTTTGAATGGGAAGAGGAGACAGGGATCCTGGCCCATATCAGACGTGAGGAAAATATCTCTTGCCTTTTCCCTGTAAGGGGCCTGACACAAAACCTCTTGTACTCAATGACTGAGAGTCTTTCCCTTAACTACAAAAAACTTTGGATCTGGCTCATGCTTATAACAGAAGATGCAAGATGTTGGAGCATGTGAGCCATAGTGAGGTAAAGAATGGTTTGGCCCCTAGTTTGTATCTACTAACAGGATGACAACTTATACAGTAGGGGGCTGGTCGGTGATGGGAAGTTGACTCGTGGGGAAGTATTGATCTGATGACGTGAACAAACCAGGCCAACAGATATCATTCTCTCTTTGTATTGATTACAATATAGTTATTGTAGCTTAGTGTTGCTGAATTGTATAGTAAATTCCTTCACTCATTGGGGTTTATTATAAAATATAGTCAAAAGACTAAATAACCAGTAATTATATGGTACAGGAAAAAGGGAATGAGTGACAGGGGATGGATCACTTGCTGATTACCTCTTCCATTCGTTCCCTCTGAAGCACCTTGCATTGGCCACTGTCAAAAGACAGGATAATGGGCTAGATGGAACTTTGGTCTGACGCAGTGTGGCCATTCTCATGTTCTAAATCTGAGAGCTATGCACTGCTCTTCCTTAAGCTTGCTTTGCTATAACCCATTTTTGATGGCTTACCCCTGGGGTGCTACATGGAACTGTAGTTCCACTGAGCCCTCTGACCCACTGGTCTGGGCTCCCTCTGACACTGTGCTGCTGTGGCAATCTGCAGACCTACTCCTGGTCCTACATTTCCTCCAGCTTTTACACAGGTAGGGAGACACCCAGCTGCATTTGTACGCAGGCTCTCTGACCAGCCACTGCATGAATCAACAGTACAGAAGCCACAAAGTCCCCAGGCTAGGACCCCACAGCTGTACCACCCTGGCCTGGTCAAAACACTGACCAGTAGGAATTTGTTACCCGGTTTGCCTCTCTCCCTCAGTGTGAAGAGGAATATGCACACTTATGCTAAGCAAGCTGAGATTTTTCCCAAGATATTTCACTTAAAGGCACACTGCTTTATGTTAAACTATAAACAAGTTTAACTGCAAAACACAGATTTTAAGTAACTATAAGGGATAGGAAACAGATCAAAGCAGATTACCAGCAAATTAAAAAAAACGCAAATTAAGAATAACACAGTGGTTAGTTTGACTATGAATGAGCAGTTGCTAACCCTGACTGATGATACCAGCGGTCTTGCAGCTTCTCAAGGCACAGGCTGCATTTGCTTTGCAGTTAAGATTTCTCAGGTCTCCATACACAGGCTAAAATCCCTCTAGCCTGGTTCAAGCACTTCCCTCACTTCAGTGTTGGTTCCTTAGGTCTTTCCAGGAGCCCTCTTGTGTGAAGAGTGAAGAACTGTTGATTTCACTCCCTGCCTTTTATAGCTTTAGCATAGGGTGGGAACCTTTTGTTTCAAAACTTGGTGCCTGGATCAATGCGTGGAAAAGTACAGACATCCCAAGATGGAGTTCAGAGTCATGTGGTCTGGTCCCCTGCCCTTGCAGAGTCATAGCAACAATTACTTACAGGCTCTCTGGAGTGTTCTCAGGAAGGCTTATCGGGTGGGAGATAAGCTTCTCCTAAGGTCTATTGTTTTCCCTAATGGCTCATTACCCTGAATAGACCCTTCCCAACCAGGCACGTAGACTGAAAGCATCTTGCCTAGTGGAAATTACCAAGGTGTAACTACATTTGAAATACAGATGCATAGTCCATATTCATAACTTCATATACAAAAATGACACATGCATAGAAATAGGATAATCATATTAAGCAAATCACATCTTTTCCAATGATACCTTACATGATTTGTCTTGCACAAAATACATCATAATTATGCTCTAATCATAGCATAATACTATCACTATGAAGAATATAGTGTGCAGTGTCACCCCATCAAACTTTATTTACTTTCCCTCCTGGACTGAACATGCAGTTATACTGTTTCTGACATGGTGGATGCCTGAGTAGGCATTTCTTTTTTTTCTAAATCAAATTATTTCCTTTTTACTTTGTTGATTTACCTTTCATACTGATGCTCTATTACACTCTAACCCTTTCTTCAGATTTCTGATATAAATTTTCAGTTTTTGCACTACATTATCCACTCGTCTGCTATTGATAGTCTTACATTATCTCAGTATCCTGAACTTTGGGTTCCTATCTGAATGTCAGGGTCCTACGGTGCTTCTTGGTGTATTTTGTTGATATTTCCTTTCACAGAAATAATGGTCTCTCCTGGTCGGTAATTTCTCCTTCATAGGAGATGATGTAATCTCCCTTGATATTTCTGCTGGTGGGAATTTGAAATTATTGTGTAGAGGAAAGTTAATCTTTGTTTTTGGAAAGGAAAAACAATGGTACAAGAACAGTCCTGTAACTAACCTCAAAGGGGAAGTCATGGAAAACAACTGATTCCAAAGGGAAAATAACAGACAGCAGAACTGTTGATTCAAAAGACAAAGCAATAGAAAAAAAGGGAATGTCATTTCAAAGAAAATTAATGCAGACAGAACTTCTGATCTCAATGGAAATCTCTGATCACCTGATGTATTTGATGAGTAGGTCTGCTAGAATAATAGCAAAAAAGGAACCAATGTCAATTCTATTTCATAGTAATAAGAAAATTAAATTCTCCCAAGTTAAAAAATTTTTGGCTAATGTTCCCGGGTCAGTCGGATCTCTCGACCTGGAACTCCAAACTCAGGCCCAGTAGACTTTAAAGCTGCCACATGAAAATAAGTTCAAATCTCCTTGTTGACATTGGCTGTGATTTTTTTAGAAATCTAAGGGAGTTAGGCGCCCAACTGCATTTGAATATCAAAGGGAGTTGGGCAGCTAACCATTCTATGCTCCTTTGAAAATCTGTACTTAGATGCTTGATGACATAATTATTTCCCATCCTTCTGGTCTGTGCTGAAACAGCAAGAGGCTCCCTCTCCCACAGTGTGAGGGAATATTCTGTGTATGTGGGATGGGAAAGGGGGAGGTGGATTGCTGTATTGTGAAACATGAATGTAATCTGCGAGTATTTGTTTTATGAGTGGGCAGGGAAGACAAAGATCCTAGCCCATATTAAACGTGGAGAAAATATCTGTTGCCTCTGCCCCATATGCGTCCTTACACAAAACCCCTTGTAGTCAATGACAGAGGACTTATCTACACTGGCACTTTACAGCGCTGCAACTTTCTTGCTCGGGGTGTGAAAAAACACACCTCTGAGCACATAAAGTTTCAATGCTGTAACATGGCAGCGTAGACAGTGGACCACTGCTAGAAGCCTGGCTCCCAGTGCTGGTCGCTATTCCCCTCATGGAAGTGAGATTTTTACAGCGTTGAGATAGCTCTCTCCCAGTGCTGGTGCTGCGACTGCATGGCCACATTAAAGTGTTGTCGTGGCAACGCTGCCACAGCAGCAATTTAACGTTGCCAGTGTAGACATGTTTTGAGAGTCTTTTTTGTTAACTACAAAGACTTTGGCTCTGGCTCATCATTATAAGATGCAAGATATTGGAGTGTAAGTGATGTGGGACTCACCTCTGCGGCACCTCCTGCTAGTCTCTGTAGGGAATTAGCTAACCCAGTTTGCGGAGCACCCCCTGCAGGCCATTGATCAACCTTACTTCTGGTCCCCATGTCCCTCCCAGGACACCGGTGCCCCTTTCTCTGGGTTGCTGCCCCTCTGGCAGTAAAACAGCCATAGGCATCGTTCTCTGGCATTCACACCTTGTCTTTTCCTGATGCATGCACTCCTCATTCACACAAACAGTCTTTTACAGAGACCTTATACAAACAGCATTGTTTTATATTGAGCAAGAAAGGCAGTAGAAATGAAACCTCATTAAATCTTGTAATCAAAACAGTTCACACTGTGGCTTGGACCTTCAGCATTCCTCTAATCTAATTAACATAGACACAATACATGATCCTGTCTTTTACTCAATAAACCTTAAAACAAAGAAATGATTAGAGGGAAGTTTATAATGCATATAGGAAACAAGACCCCATCTTTTATAATGCAACTTACCCTAAAACAAAGGGTGACTATAATCAATCTGGTCCATCCCTGCCTTAACCTCAGTACAGACACTGACATTCTGTCAGATCCGTTGCTACCAGTTCCCCAGAGTGTCAGTCCTTTCTGCTATTCAAAAAGGGTGGCTGGCAAGATAAATTATGGCCTTTAATACAAATATAAAATCCTACCCCTATGCCACTACTGCAGACATGTGTATATTAAGCTTTCATGGATCTCAGCAGGCTGCAGCATGGTTTCTTCTTTCTAACCCTTCATGGCAATGGAATGACATGGCCCAGTTGCCTTAGGCCCCAGGACCAGTGCTGATGCCCCAGATGCCCTAGTATGTTAAGCACACCCCATCCCAGAGATGGACGCATGTAGGTGCTCTGAGTTTATGGTTCATTTCTCCAGGGGCAAGTGAAGCAAACAGATTCACAGGCTTTGCAAAGATCTCTAAACATGAGATCACATGAGAAATACAGTGATCTGGACAGGGCAATAGAACATCTCCCTTGGTTCCCTCAACCATCTGGGATATTCTTAGAGCTTAGGCCATAGTCCTTTAGGGTGCCCAGGATTCCCATTCCTACAGCTCATGGCTCCTTCGCTGAATCATAGGATCTCTATCTCTGACCCCTGGAGTTAGAGTCTTTCTACTCTTTCTTTCAAATAACTGGTGAGAGACTCTCTAACCTCCCATCCCCTTTGTCAGGTGACCCCTTCCAAAGTCAGACTGATCATGTGATCAAAGCCTTGCTCTGCACTTAACCACACACCCAAGTAATATTGCTATGCCAACAAAGCCTTTAGTAAGACATAGCTATGTGGACAGATGAGAACTTCTGTCTGCATAACTAATATCGTTCAGGAGGTGCTCTTCCTACACCAGCAGAAAAACTCCTTTTGTCAGCATACGCTGTATGTAGACGTGGGAGCTCAGTCACGATGGCTATGGCATAGCTGTAGCACCATAATGTAGACACTTCCTTCATCGGCAGAAGGGGATTTTCCATCAGTGTAGTTAATCCACCTCCCAGAGAGGCAGTTGCAAGCTTAATGGAATAATTCTTCTGTTGATCTAGCTGCATCTACACTGGGGGGAGGGGTTATGTTAATCTAACTACGGCACACAGGGCATGACATTTTTCACAGCCCTGAAAGACATAGCTAGGTCAATCTAACTTTCAAGTATAGATAGGCCTCAGTAGTGCAGACACAGCCTATGCCCCCTACCAGATGATTCACTGTTAGGCACCACCACACTTCTGGAGTTCAGACTTGTAGTCTGGGTTTTCCCCAAGTGGCAGGGCTGTTGTGCCAGGGGGACTGTGGCAAGGTGTCTCACCAGCATGCATTCCCCCTTATAGCTGGGAATGTTATTGCAGAGCCCTTTCCTCATTTGCCTTCACCAGGCACCATTCGGGCCCATTAGTGGTCGATTCATTCTGTGAATTGCCCACCAGCCAGGACACTTTCTTCCCACCCCTCAAAGGGTGAAACAAAGAGTCCAGCAAAATACAAAGAAACATAAATTCTTCCATCCTCTCTGGACTCAATCCTTGGCAAAATCTTCATTGGCCCTCGCAGACTGTGGAAAATTATTTGCTGATCTACTACAGAGCGCTTCCTCACAGGTCTGTTTTTCAAGAGGTCCAGCTCCTCCCAAGTTGCTGACCCTCAGTGCTGTTTCCTCGAATCCTTCTCCCAGGCATGTTTCAGGAGTCTCTTCACGCATGCTGCCCTTCCACCTTCAGGGCCAATACCAGGGTACAAACTTCGTCTAGAATTTACTGCTCCTGGCCTCTCTGACAGAGCCCCCATTTCAGAAGAGAATGTAAAGCCCTAAACTCCCTCTCGGTCTCCTTACTTAAGAGAGACAATCAGGAATCCTAGAGACTCATTCTCTTCCCTCTTACTCCCCAGAAGGGCTTCCTATATATTAGCCACCCCTCACTGGGTCTCATCTTTAATTAAGCCTGCTACACACTTCTGGAAACACCAGGTGCCTTAATTGCTCTCCAGCTCTACTTAAGCTAGTGTGGAATTTTTTCATCCCATCACAGTAAGTGCTCCATTGAATGCATGGTCATCAAAGTTTAATGACCCTTTGTTGTGAGCCCTTCACTACCTCCACTTGGAATGTTAGTCCAGGTGGAGGCAAAAAGACAGCAAGAAGGTCAAGATCAGCCTTACAATCAAACAGAAGTTTGCAGTCTGACACAATCAAGCATGGAGAATCCCCAGTATCCATAAGCTTTCATAAGAGGTACATAGTAAGATTTCCCCCAAATGGTCACACATCTTTTGTCCTTTTCCCATTTTGCCATTGAAAAAAACTGAGAAAGGGGGCAAAATGGAAGAGGAGGAGGGGAAAAAAAGCTATTTTTTTAAAAAAAAGTTAAGTTTCATTTAAAAAATGAATTTAAGAAAACTTTTATTGTAAAATAATTGCTTTTTAAATGGAATTATTTTTGTAAACAAAAGTTTTATTTTTTAATAGGGGTGAATTCAACTTCGATGACTTTTGTGTAACTTAGGATATGTTAAAGATATTTAATCCAGAATATTAAAGATATTTAGGCACTTAGTGGAGCTTTCAGTAGTCTGTTGGTGCCTCGCTGCTATTGGTTGCAATGAGATCATAGAGTCTCTCAGTTTCATTTTATCCTAAATAAATAGCTCAGAGTGTCTGCATTCTCATGCAGAGCACAAATTTACTTTACCCTTTTCATAGGCCCTCTTTTATAAAATCCTTCTTTACCCTGGAAAGGGTTAATTCCTCTTTTACCTATAAAGAGTTAAGAAGTTCAGATAACCTGGTTGGCACCTGACCAAAAGGACCAATAAGGGGAGAAGATGTTTTCAGATCTGGGGGAAGGGGGGGCAGGTTTTGGTGGGTCTTTTCTTTTGGCTCTCTTTGAGTCAGCAAAGGAACCAGGGCAGGGTAAATACATCTCCCTAAGCCATATCTGGACTAAACATCTAGTATTGTAGAAATAGTCAGTAATAGCAAAGAAATGTGTTAGATTATCTTTTGTTTTAGCTTGTGAATTTTCCTTGTGCTAAGAGAGAGGTTTATCTCTAGTTTTGTAACTTTAAAGTTTGGTCTAAATCCTCTGTGTTTGGAATCTTTTTGTTACCCCGTAAAGTTGTCTTCCACCTTGATTTTACAGAGGTGATTCTTTTATCTTTTTTTAAATAAACTTATTTTAAGACCCGGGGGGGTTGATCTGTGCTCATTTAATAACCAATTGTTCAGGATATTATTCTCAAGCCTCTCCAGGAAATGGGGTTTGGGGGCTTGAGGGGATATTTTGGGGGAGGTAGGGGTCCACGTGGCCCTCCCTGAATGTTTGTTTAAATCACTCAGTGGTGGCAGTGATCAAGGACAAGGTGGAACTTGTGCCTTGGAAAAGTTTAAACCCAAACTGGTAAAATAAGCTTAGAGGGTCTTTCCTGCGGGTCTCCACATCTGTCCCCCAGAGTTCAGAGTGGGGAAGGGACCCTGAGAAGGGGATTAAGCAGGGGAGTCATGATCATGTAGAAGATAGAGACTACTTTGTTCTGGTCCCTCAGGGTATAATTTCTGGGTAAGGCATACAAAATCACCAGAGTCCCATAGAAAGCTGTAAGAACCATAAAGTGAAAGAAGTGGATAGAAAAGGCATTTTATTTCCATCTGGCAGATGAGATTCTCAGGACAGTGCCTATAATAGCAACATAGAATATAACATTTAACAGAAATGGGGGTGAGTGAATGAAAGCTGTACGTTCCATCAGGCAGGAGTCAGTTCTGGAGAACTGAACATGGGTGAGATCACAGAAGAAATGGTTAATTTCATTGGAGCCACAGGAAGTAAACTGTGACACCAACAATACTATTGTACTAAAAGCCAGAAATGCACTTATCCAAGAGCCAGCTGCTAGCAGGAGACAGAATCTGCTATTCATAAGGTTTGCATAGTTCAGGGGTTTACATATCGCTAAATACCAATCATACGACATAGCTGCTGGGAGGAAACATTCTGTGGCTCCCAGACAATCAAAGAAATACGCTTGTACAATGCAGCACCGAAAAGAAATAGTTCTGTGCCCAGTCAGGAGACTGGGCAGCATCCTGGGCAGGATGGTGGAGCTGTAGCAGGTCTCCAAGCAGGATAAGTTCCCGAGTAAGAAGTACATGAGGGTGTGAAGTTGTTGATCACCCACACCTAGAGCAACAGTGAGGATGTTCCCAGACATCGTCACAAGGTAGCTAACTAAAAACAGCGGGAAGAGAAAGATCTGCAGTTGAGGGAGATTTCAGAATCCAAGGAGGATGAATTTGGTGGTGGTGGCTTGATTTCCCCACTCCATGTTTTCTATTGATTGTATCTAAGGCACAGAAAACTTAGCAAATTTAACTGAGGAAGATAAATTAAATTTTAACTAATATTTTCCATTTAATTCCAGAGGTATTGAGATTCTCCTCTCTCCGTTATTTAGTTGCCCCACAGCTCAGACAAGAATCCTGAGCGGGAAAATTATTTCTCTGACATTTCAGCTGTGTAGCCAACATTTTTTTCTATATTTCTCTAGCCTTTTATTTAGCCCTCATCAGTCTGAATGTCTGATTTCCCTAATATACAAAGTCATTTTTATCCTGATAACCCACCTCCTCTTATCAGTGTTGACACAAGTGTCCTATCGCCTGCTACTCAGTGGTATATACAGGTGCCAACTTCTGCTCCTTCTGCTGAGTGCTTGATCCCTCTCTGCCCTCGGCCTTGCCCTGACTCCAACCCTTTCCCCAAAGTCTCCACCCCCTCCCTGCCCCTATTCTGACTCCTTCCCCAAATCCCCACCCTGTCCCCGCTTTTTCCCCTGAGTGCACCACGCTCCTGCTCCTCCTCCGCCTCCTGGAGTGGCCAAAAAGCTGTTTGGCGGTGGCCAGGCGGGAAGCACTGGGAGGTAGGTGGAGGAGAGGGGACACAGCATGCTCAGGGGAGGAGGCAGAGCTGAGATGGGGGGAAGGGAGCTTGGCTGTTGGTGGGTGCAGAGCACCCACTAATTTTTCCCCATGGATGCTCCAGCTCAGGACCACCTATGGAGTCAGGACCTATGGTGGTATATGGGCACCCACCTTACTGCCTTCAATACTTTTTAAATAGAGGCATAGATTCCAAAGCCTCAAGGGAACACTGTGATCTAACAGTCTGTCCTCTATACCCCAGGCATAGGATTTCCCCAAAATAATTCTTATAGCGGTTTTTTTAAAAAAGTCCAATCTTCGTTTTAAAATTCTAGGTGATGGAGAATCCACCATGAAATTTGGTAAACTGTTCTAATGGGTAATCACACTTACAGCTGAAAATGTACACTTTATTTCAATCTTAATTTGACTATCTTCAACTTCCAGCCATTGGACGGTGTTAGTCCTTTGTCTGCTAGGTTGAAGAGCCCATTATTATATATTACATATTTCTTCTCCGTGTAGATAGTTATAAACTGTAATCAAGTTACCCCTTCACCTAGTCGTTCTTGACATGAATAAATTGAACTCCTTGAATCTGTCACTATAAGGCATGTTTTCTAAATCTTTAATTTTCTTCTGGATCTTCTCTTAACCCTCTCCAATTTATCAATATTCTTCTTCAACTGTGGGCATCAAAACTGGACACAGTATTCCGGCAGCGGTCACACCATTACCAAATACAGATCTCTACTACACTTGGCATTCCCTTGTTCATGCATCCCAGGATCACATTAGCTCCTGGGATGCATAAATAACCCCACCTTCACTGCTCAATATGCATTTCTCCCTGACTGTACCATTAGTTGTCTTATGCCATAGATCATGAAGGTTGATACATCCCCAACAGTGGCCAGAGATAGAAGCTTCCGATGAAGGAACATGAGACTCTGATTTACATCAAGGTGGGTGAGTGGTTTCTGTCTCGTTGATATTCTCAGTGTCACAGCTGAACTTCTGTGGTCTCAGTGACATCAATCATTTCTTCTGTTATCCTAGAGCTCCGGTTGCAGCCCAAACCCCAATGTCTACACAAAGAGGAAACATCCCAACAGCCCGAATCAGCTGGCATGGGCCAGCCATGGGATTTCATTTACAATTAAGATATATCCTAAGTGATTTAAGTGCATACTTCCAATGGACTTTATTTGGGACTTAGATTCCTAAATTACTCAGAAACTTTGAAAAAGCAATTCTTGTTCACATTAGAAGTGTCAATATTTTTTCATCAATTTTTCTTTGAAAGAAAATAGGTTTTCAGTAAAATGAACATTTTTGTGTTGGTTTTCCTCAAGCATTTTAGATTTTTTTGGTCAGAAATAGACAACCTCCAAATAAAATAATAATAATAAAAAATCAGATACAAGAGATACAAACTAAATTGGTTTTCAGCAGCAAAGTGTTTGGTTTGCTTAAAGTAAACCTTAAGGTAAAAAAGCCTGCAAAAGTTTTTCTGTCCTTGTGGGTGAGTTTCTGAACGTACATGATGTCAATGTGGGTGTCTCAATGTTTGTCAATGTTCACGTATTAGTGAATTTAGAATGTTGTGTATTTCTTAGTGAAGCATAATATGGGATTTTGTGTGTGTTGTGAGAGTTTATTATTTTCTGTGTGTCTCTGGGTGCACACAGTTGTGTATTCAGGAGTGAATATTATTGTGTTTGTGAGTGTCCATTAATGATGAGCCCAAGAACCACAAAGGGACTTCATCACCCAAACCTCAAATTAGAGGAGCCTAAAGACAGTTGGGCTAGTCATACCATTAATCAGAAGGAGAAAATTTTAGCAGCAGTTAATTCCTCCAAAGTTCTGTCCCCAGGGGAAATGAGTTGGTCCATCACCTCTAGAAGTTACGCTCTTGTAATTAATCCCAGTGGACAAAGAGCTATGAAAGTGCAGGCTGATTAGGAACTTTGACTCTTTTTTGGTTCAAAGTCACCAGCAACCATTGGATTGGAAACTGTGTAATGGACCAGATCTGCAGCTGGTGTAAATCAGAATATCTCTATTCATATCAAAGGGCCAGAATCCTCCTTGGCATGAATAGACCTAGCTACTATTCACTCAGTTGTACTGATTTACTTCAGCTCATGACTTGGGCCATTACTTCTAGTGTTTGTCTCAGAGTAACTTAATGACCAACATCAAACTCCCAGGGCAGCCTGGATCCCTCTAGTGGCCACATCCCAAGAGTTGCTGACGTAAAGCTGGAAAAGAAAAAAGCCTGCCCAACCCAGAGATAATCATACTGAGTTAATGAAGGTACAAACTATTCCAGGCAAGCTGGGGCTGTGGTCCCACTAGGCTCTTAGGTATTGTCGGTCACGTCTGTGCTACAAATATGTATTTTTTACTGCAAACACAATTTTTGTTAGTGTTGTTGTTTTTAGATTGCAAACACCATGGGACACCTCGGGATCTCAGCCCTGCTTGTTTTTAGCCTAGGATCCTTCTAAGGATGCTGCCGTCATGTAAGATCCAGGGTAGATTGGGTTTTCCTTCAGTGAGGGTAGACTCAGCTAGGGCTGGTTGTTAGGGTGGTTTGGTCCTGAAGTGAGACGAGAGCTGGTCTCACAGCCCTGGTGATGAGATTCAGTGATTTAACCCCAGAGCAGGGACATCCTGGGCTGTGACTGTGTCTCAAACCTGCAGAAGCCAGGATGATCTCCACAGCTGGGAGGGGCTTTCAGTCCCCCATCCCATTTAGTCCATCACCTCTCTGCCAAGTCTGGTCAAGGAGGGGAGCAAGCAGCATCCATCTGTGGAGTGTTTGCTAGGAACTGCAGAGAGATTTAGCAACTCAGGAAATCTAGTGAAGAGACATGGAAATAACTGCTGGATGATATAGTGAGGGATGCATGATAACTAGCTAAATCATCCTGCTGCTTGAGACCGGAAAGCAATGCAAGTTGAGACAAGTTACACAAAGTCCAGAACAGTAAGTTTACTATTTCAATTAAATATATTTGGGTATTAATAAACTGGGCATGTTTAGTTTCAGAAAAGGAAGACTGAGGGGGGACCTGATCAAAATCTTCAAATATGTTAAAGGTTGTTATAAAGAGGATGGTGATCAATTGTTCTCCACATCCACTAAAGGTAGAACAGAAAGCAATGGGCTTCACCTTCCTCAAGCGAGATTTAGGCTAGATAGTATGGGTCGTTCAAACCAGGGCTTTGGAGAAGAGCCCAGAGCTGGAGCACATAGAAGCTCTGGAGCAATGGAGCTGCAGATTTTTGCCTGGAGCTGGAGTGGAGCCGGAGCACAGCTCCAAAGCCCTGGTTTGAACAGGTTGCCAAGGGAAGTTGGACAAACCTCTGCCAGGGAGGGAGTAGGTTTACTTGGTCCTGTCTTGAAGCTGGGGGCTGGACAAAGTGAACTCTATTATTTTACATTGGGGGATTTAAGAACATAAATGTGAAATAGAATTAATTAAAATCTTCAAATTGTATTAATTAATTCCATATTAATGGCTGCTCAGATTTTTATTTCCTCCTTGGAAAATTTTGAATTTTTACCAAAAAACCTAAACCCAGTTTTTTTTGTTTTTTCCACCAGCATTTTGGAAATCAAAAAATTTCAGCTGAAAATTTCAATTTTCAAGTTGAAAAACAAATGACTGTTTTTTTGAAGATTTCAGTGTTCAAAACATAACTGACAAAAGCAACAGACTCCAGAATATGTTTTATACACATTAGCACTTTTGAAAGAGGAGTCAGGACTAGCAGCCAAAGCATGTCTATCTTGACCATTGTCAAAGACATAGGATACGTCAGTGTGTCTAGACTCCAAACTTCTTAGTCAAGCACTACACCTTTTGTCACATGCTGCTGCCAGCCAACAAGGGGAAAGAAAAAAATAACTGCTGTAAACAGTTACACAAAACATACCCATAGTAAGATGGAGGTCTAAGTGCACAATATAGACATAAAGTCAGAGAGGTAAAAGATCAACACAGCAGTAACTGAGCAATGTCACTAGCCCATCACCATGTAGAAATGGATGTGCAGCTGGGATTGGTGGCATAAATCAATACGTAACCAGGCAACCAGCCGTCTATGTGGCCCTTGGGTGGAATCATCACAGATGAGCTACCACTTAGAAGGCTGGGTGTGTCTATGTTGTATTTCCAGGGAAAGGAGGAATCAGGCTCTTTTAAAACATTAGTTTCATGCCCAAATTTTGAGCTGGTCACAATAGGGGAAGCATCTTGGCTGGAATTGTTGGATTTGGGTTCTGTTTTGCTCCAGTTCTTCATACTGCATTTTATCAGGCCATATCTTGGGCAACATCCTCAGATGGTGTAAACTGACCCGACTCCCTTGATTTAAAGGTAGCTAATCCAAGTTATAAGCAGCAAAGAGTCCTGTGGCACCTTATAGACTAACAAATGTATTGTAGCATTTGCTTTTGTGGGTGACTACCCACTTCATCAGACACATGTAATGGAAATTTCCAGAAGCATGAGTAAATTTGCAGGCAAGAATCAGTCTGGAGATAACGAGGTTAGTTCAGTCATGGAGGATGAGGCCCTTTTCTAACAGCTGAGGTGTGACTACAAAGGCAGGAGAAACTGCTTTGTAGTTGGCAAGCCATTCACAGTCTTTGTTTAATCCTGAGCTGATGATGTCAAATTTGCAAATGAACTAAAGCTCAGCGGTTTCTCTTTGAAGTCTGGTCCTGAAGTTTTTTTGTGGTAGAATGGCAACTTTTATTTTTGCTATTTTGTGTCCAGGGAGGTTGAAGTGTTCTTCTACAGATTTTTGTATATTGCCATTCCTAATATCTGACTTATGTCCATTTATCCTTTTACATAGGGACTGTTCAGTTTGGCCGATGGACATAGCAGAGGGGCATTGCTGGCACATGATGGCATATCTAACATTGGTGGACGTGCAGGTGAATGAGCCGGTGATGTTGTAGCTGATCTGGTTAGGTTCTGTGATGGTGTCGCCGGTGTAGATATGTGGGCAGAGCTGGCATCGGCATAGCGCAGGGAAATAAGGAAACAAATCAACAGAGCAAGATGTGTACCGAGAAGTCTCCTGCTGCAAGACAAGCCCAAGAAATAAACCAACAGGACTCCACTGGCCAACACTTACAGTCCTCAGCTAAAACCTCTCCAACACATCATCCTTGATCTACAACCCATCCTGGACAATAATCCCTCACTTTCACAGACCTTGGGAGGCAGGGCAGTCCTTGCCCACAGACAACCCGCTAACCGTACGCAAGCATACACCGCACCATAGTAACTCTAACTCAGGAACCAATCCATGCAACAAACGTCAATGCCAACTCTGCCCACATATCTACACCAGTGACACCATCACAGGACCTAACCAGATCAGCCACACCATCACCAGTTCATTCACCTGCGTGTCCACCAATGTTAGATATGCCATCATGTGCCAGCAAATGCCCCTCTGCTACGTCCATCGGCCAAACTGGACAGTCCCTACGTAAAAGGATAAATGGATGCAATTCAGATATTAGGAATGGCAATATACAAAAACATGTAGGAGAACACTTCAACCTCCCTGGACACAAAATAGCAGATTTAAACGTAGCCATACTACAGCAAATAAAATGTCTGGACCAGACTTCAAAGAGAAACAGCTGAGCTTCAGTTCATCTGCAAATCTGACACCATCATCTCAGGATTAAACAAAGACTGTGAATGTCTAGCCAACTACAAAAGCAGTTTCTCCTCCCTTGGTGTTCACACCTCAGCTGCTAAAGGAGGGCCTCATCCTCCCTGACTGAACTAACCTTGTTATCTTTGGACTGGTTCTTGCCTGCATATTTATACCTGCCTCTGGAAATTTCCACTATATGCATCTGATGAAGTGGGTATTCACCCATGAAAACTTATGCTCCAATACATCTGTTAGTCTATAAGCTGCCACATTCTTTGTTGCTTTTTAGAGATCCAGACTAACATGGCTACCCCTCTGATACTTGAATCCAAGTTATGTTAGTGTGATAATGCACCTGACTAGTGGTCTGGATGAAAGTGGTGAGGAGCGCTCACCACACCTAGTCAATGCACATGACGAGTGTTGTGCGACTCTCACATTCACATCATGAGATCATAATGAGAGAGGAATCAGGGTAATTCCTTCTGTTTTTCTAATCATGAGCATTTTCTTTGTTCTTCCCTACACAGGACATGAGAACAGGCAGGACATGATGTACTGAGAAGGAAAAAGTTCAACCGAACCACCGTGACCGAGTTCCTTCTCCTGGGCTTCTCTGAGGTTCAGGAGCTTCAGATTCTACAGTTTGTGGTATTCCTAGTGATTTACCTGGTAGCCCTGACAGAGAACCTCTTTGTTATCATCACTGTAATTCTTGACCTCCATCTTCACACTCCCATGTACTTCTTACTGATAAATTTATCCATCCTGGACCTTGGCTTTATCTCTGTCATCATCCCCAAATCCATGGTCAACTGCATCATGAACACCAGGTCAATTTCTTATTTTGGATGCTTTGCCCAAGTCTTTTTTTTCATATTATTCTCTTCAGCAGATGTTTTCTTACTCACTATCATGGCATATGACCGATACATCGCTATCTGCAAACCACTGCACTATGAGAGGGTGATGAACAGGAGAGTTTGTGTCCAAATGGCAGCCAGTGCCTGGATCTGTGGTCTTCTCAATTCTGCACTGCACACTGGGAGCACATTTTCCATAACCTTCTGTGGAGGCAACATGGTGGATCAGTTCTTCTGTGAAATCCCCCAGCTACTCAAGCTCGCCTGCCCTGACTCAAACCACAGTGAAGTGTGAGTTATAGTAATTGTTATCTTTTTAGGCTTAAGCTGCTTTGTTTTAACAGTTGTGTCATATGTCCAGATCTTCAACACAGTGCTGAGAATCCCCTCTGAGCAGGGCCGGCATAAAGCTCTGGCCACCTGCCTCCCTCACCTCATTGTGTTCTCCTTGTTTGTTTCCACTGGCACCTTTGCCTACCTGAAACCCACCTCAAGCACTCCAGCAGGTGTGGATCTCGTGGCGGCTGTTCTCTATTCTGTGGTACCTCCAATGATGAATCCGATCATCTGCAGCATGAGGAACAAGGATATCAAAGCTGCCCTATGGAAAATAATTGGATTGAGGTTGTTCTCCAAGAATAAAATGCCCATATTTCTTCCATGACCATAGTTTTATTCAGTATTTCTTTATAAATATAACCAACTGAGGATACAATTGTTCCCATGTGAACATAGCGTGCAATTTGTTTATGCAGTAGAAAAAATCCAGACTAGCTCCATTTAACTTAATGGAGTTACTGTAGGGTTTGACTTGTGTAAATAAACTTGTCTAATGAGTAGCTATATTAAGTCTTAAGCTTGTGTCTTTTTTTTGTTCTGTATGTTCTGTTTGTTGGGTGTTTGGTTGATTAGTTGCTTTGTTATAGATATTTCGGGTGGTCTGATTTTGGGGAGAGTGGGATAAGTCTGACTTGATGCCAGTGTCTTTTCATTGTCATCTATGGGGAAGCTCAATGTCATCAGCTCTGTGATGGGGTTTGCTCAGAAAGCTCACATTTTGCTTCCTGCAAAGCTGAAAAGATCAGAAAGAGTCTCCACCGCTGTCTGGATGGCTCAATTCCCATTCAAATCATGATTGTAATGTGGCTGGGTTTTTATTCTTTATTAATGGTGTGTTAGTCACTAGGAGTTGCTCTGTAATATTTTCTAATAAGTTGTGCTTTGCCCCAGCTATGCTAGATAAATCATTGGAGAAGGCTTAATATACTACTGATCACAGATCCTGGCAGAAGAACTGCAGGTACCAAATACACTCGGATCTGCTGGGAAATCACAGCTGTTTAAGCCTAAGTTGATAGTATCTAGTTTGCATATCAATTCAAGTTCAGCAGTTTTTCGTTGGAGTCTGTTTTTGAAGATCTACAACCTGTCCTGAAGGATGATCCCTCACTCTCACAGATCTTGGGAGACAGACCTGTCCTCGCTTACAGACAGCCCCCCAAACTGAAGCAAATATCATATGCAAACTAGGTATACTATCAGTTTAGGCTTAAAAAGAGACTGGGAACGGCTGAGCCATTACACACATTGAATCTATTTCCCCCATGTTAAATATCTTGTCAAACTGTCTTAAATGGACCATCTTGATTATCACTACAAAAGTTTTTTTCTCCTGCTAACAACAGTTCATCTTAGTTAATTAGCCTCTTAGAGTTGGTTGGGCAACTCCCAACTTTTCATGTTCTCTGTATGTATATATATCTCCTCACTATATGCATCTGATGAAGTGGCCTGTAGCCCAAGAAAGCTTATGCTCAAATAAATTTGTTAGTCTCTAAGTTGCCACAAGTACTCCTGTTCTTTTTGCGGATACAGACTAACATGGCTGCTACTCTGAAACCTGTTCTTTCACTTTGTGCTGGTATGGGGAGCAAAGAGGAAGGGAGGTGGGGCCCAGCCAGAGGGGTATCAGGTTTCAGCCTGTCCAGAACCCTCTCTTCTCTGACATAGCTGCTGTACCAGAACCCTGTGAAGCTGGCCCGTTGTACGGTCTCTGGATTGTCCTGAATGTCCTGGTTTTTTAATTGTAACTCACAGGTAGTAACCTTAGAAGGGCAGGGTGCAGGGAGGGGAAAGGAGCGTGACACAGGCTGGGAGCTGCTGCATGGCAGTTCTGGCTTAGGGTACATTTTAACTGACCCCATTTTCAGATTATTTTTTTCCCTGCTGGTCAAAGAATTCTTTCTCTGACTGTTTGCAGTCAGAGCTCAATCTGCTGTCAAAAGGCAATTTTTACCAAGGAGTTATGCAGAGGGCAAAGGTGAAAGAGGAAGTCAGCTCACAACATAAGGAGAGACTGTGATTAACCTGGTTAGCTGTTGCAGTTACACCCTCTAAAACAAGGCTGAGAAAGGAAGAAACAGCATCTGCTGCTGACTTGCACCTTTTAAATGCTGAGGCCTAAATTCTGCCAGGGAATCTGGTGAGGCTGTGGAAAATATTTTTATTAATAATTCTGTTCTTTTCTGTTCTCTCATTACATTACACCAACATCACGCGAATGAGAAAAGTACACCTGCTCGTTGTGATGCTGATGGCTGGGATCATTGTATACTTCAGGTAAGTGTTTCAGTAAATACTCAGGCCTAACCTCCGGTGGCATAAATCCATTTACACCACTCAATAAGGTAGACTTTCATTTTTCTTGAGGCTTGAATAGGCACAGGCAGAGAATAGATTCAGTAAAGCAGATTAAAAGTGTTTTTCAAGTTATTATTTTTTTCATCCAAAATCTTTTCATGCAAAACCACTTATTCAAAATGGAAAATTTCCGCAGAAAATATTGATTAAAATAAATATTCCCTTTTCCAGGAAATGAAACAATGTAGACTTTTTTGGGAGAGGTAGGTTGTTCTTGTTTGGGGGTTCAGGTGTTTGGGGTTCTTAGGGTTGTTTGGTTTGGGAGTTTTTTCTGTCATTTTGTCCTTATTCACCTACTTGTTCAGACACAAAAGGGAGAGGGGAGAGAAAAGGGTAAATGGAAAGGGGAAGGGAGAGGACAAAAGAAAAATGGAACATTTTGAAATAAAACTTTGGAAAACCAAATATTTTCGATAAAAAAATTCAATAAACAGAAAATTAGGACGTTCAAGCAATTAAAAATATTCTGATTATAGAATACCATTTATTTAAACATTTTTGGAAGTTTTCTACATTTTCAAATATCTTGATTTTAATTACAACAGAGAACACAAAGTGTACAGTGCTCACTTTATATTTATTAGAAGTATTTGCACTGTAAAAAACAAAAGAAATAGTATTTTTCAATTGACCTAATACAAGTAGTGTAGTACACCCTATTTATCACGAAAAGTTTAACTTACAAATGTAGAATTATGTACAGAAAATAACTTCATTCAAACAAAACCATGTAAAACTTTAGAATGGCTGAACGAGAAGTAGGAATGAGGGGACTTGTAGGTTCTAACATTCTACAGTGTTTTGTTTTGAAGTGCAATTATGTAACCAAAAAAATACATTTGCAAATTGCACTTTTACGATAAAGAGATAGAACTACCGTACTTGTATTAGATGAATTGAAAAACACTCTTTTTTTGTTTCTCCCATTTGTACAGTGAAAATATTTGTAATGAAAATAATATAAAGTGAGCACGGTACTCTTTGTATTCTGTGTTGTAATTGAAATAAATATAGTTAAAAATGTAGAAAAGCATCCAAAATATGTAATAAATTTCAGTTGGTATTCTATTATTTAACCACAATTAGAACTGTGATTAATTGCAATTAATTTTTTGAGTTAATCACATCAGTTAAATATGATTAATCAACAGCCCTACAGAAAATTGTTTCTTTTAAAAAACCTGCAAAATTAAAATGACTCTAAAATATTATTTATTTTCCCCACACAGAATTTGTTTTTCTTCATTTTTGTGATCAGTTCTACTCAGAAAATTGGTGTATGTACGGCTTGTTCTCAGTTAAATCTGAGCATACACAGAGTAACTCCGGTGAAGACAATATGAGCCAGAATAAAAGGTTAAAGTTAAGGATAAGTTTAGAAAATAGAGTTCAGCTAAGGGAGAATACAGAATTAATGGCAGCATTCATGCTAAGGTTTTAATTTTGCCTAAAGATATTCAGAGCCAAATCCCCAGTTGGTGTTCACCAATGTATGCTGGCTAGTGTATATTTGTGTATACACACACATTAATAGGATCTGGCCCTATTGCCTATTGGAGCTATGGATGCTTCACTCCACACTTGTTGACACAATCTCAATACTTCACAGTCTTCTATACACACACACACACACACAGATATAACATATATATATATAGTGGCAAATTGCCAGTACTGTTATGCTGGGTCTCACACTTTCTCTTCTTTGGGGAAGGTTCAGGGCACCATTGCTTGCCTCTGAATTGCTATTTTAATTACCCCACTATTGTCCTTGAGGAGGGGGGTGGAAAGGGACAAACCTGGGCCCACCCTCTTCTCCAGGTCTCAACTCAGGGGTCCTGAGGTTTATGGTGAACCACTTGAACTAGGAGGGTTTCTTCCCCTGGGCTACTTCCCTCTCCTGCCCTTCAGCTTGTGAAGGGGCTTCTTGTGCTCCTGCTACATAAGGCAGGTACCCCTTACCTAGGGGTTTTTTTGGATTTCTTAGCCCACCGTAGCACTCCTCCAAACTTTCCTTTTGGTCTCTCTTCAAAACTGCTTTCTGCTACAACCAAACCTTCCTGCTCCAACTCCCACACTGTCTGGCTGAAGCAGGGACTTTTATCACGACTAACTGCTGGTGCTCTAATTGGCTTCAGGTGCTCTAGTTAATCTATAGCAAACCTTCCTCCCCTTGCAGGGAATAAGGCTCCCTGCTAACACTCTCCTGCTGCCCTCTGGCCATGCTGTATCACTATATATATATATATATATATATATATATATATATATTTTCTCACCATATACACATTAGTATGCATTAAGCAGAAAGAATTATATATCCTAAATTGCCCTGTACCTTTCTTATAATCCTGATCACTTATGCTAAGTATCCTACAACACCCTGTATTCACTGAAGTAAATTTTGGCTTAAGTAAATAGGGGAACTAACTGGATTAGAACATTTGAGTGTTTTACTGTGGGGAACAGTGGTAGTTACTCTCACAGACCAGTACCTGGAATAGTCCAGAGAAAACAGATAATGTATGAGTGCTCTACCCTTGGACAAATGTAGGAAGTGCCTTCATGAATCTGTTCAGGACAAAAAGATAAAGTGTGTACCGTTATACTGGAGAAACAAGGTAGAAAGCTGGTTGGTTAAATTTAGTTTGAGCTGGTGCACACAATATCCTTCTTTTTGTAAACAGGTTGGGTAAAAAGAGAGTTTTGCAGATGTTACTTTTGGAACACACCTTCTGTGTTAGTTGAATGTAACAATGCTGAATGAGACGCCTTCCTGTAGACTGGGAGGTGACTCCTGGGAGAGCACGGGGAGAGAACAAATTAACAAAAAACCTCCAACACCAAAGTGAAGTATCGGGAGTGTGTCAACAAGGAAGTGCCTCAATAATATAGGGTCACATCCTCAGGTGCTGTGAGTTGACAGACTTCAAACTACTTTTCTCATCACCAACCTATTGGAGCTATGGATCCTTCACTCCACACTTGTTGACACAATCCCAATACTTCTCAGTCTTCTTTTTGTTTTGTTAATTTGTTCCCTCCTGAAAAACTCTTCAGCACATGTTTAACTTTAACCATGTGACTAGTCCCACTGAAGACTTAGAATTAAACTCATACTGGAGAGATTTGCTGGATTACAGTTAGGTTAAAGCCAGATTCACCAGGCCATTATGCCCATCCTTTGTTTCCTCTGACAGGTTCTGTTCCAGCCCTGCAGGGCAGGGAGCTCCAGCCAGACCCTCATTCTGGCTGCTGTGGAGAGCTTCTTCCCAAATCCTCCCTGACTCTGGGTCCCCTCTGGATCCACTGCAGGAATCTCCTGATCCCTTGAATTCTTCTACTTTTTTCTATTGAATCAGGACATCAGGCCCAGCTCTCTCTGCTCCTCAGATCTCAGAGTGGTGCTCCGTGAAGGCCCACTCCAGACTCGGGGCCTCTGAAGAGACCTTCACTGGATCTATCGTACCCCCTTGGCCCCTTTATTTTGATGGATCAGGCTCCCTCACATGATGTCTGATCACCTGACCCAACCACAGCCTGAAGCCCAAACCTTCACCTGGAAGCAGATGACAAAGTACAGATGTGGATGAGCCCATCTCCTCTGAGAGGGCCAGCCCACCATGAGACACTATGAATTTTAACTGGACCTAAGGTATTTAGGCTTGCAACTGCTATTGACTTGTGTCACAGAGTCACTGGATGAATGCTCTGGAATTACTCCATATGAAGCCAGTTAGGACTCTGGGGGAACCTCCTCTTTCTGACCATACTGTCTCCAGGGCAAGAAGCTTACAAAGCTTCAAACTTCCTGGGTCTTACCTCAGAACATTCAGCATCCTCTTCCACACCGTGTGCTTCCCGCAGAGAGTCTGCCTGGACAGAGTTCCTGGGGAAGTCAGAGGGCCCTGCACCCCAACTCTGCAGTCAGACATAACTCTCAGCCAGCCAGTAAAACAGAAATTTTATTAGTCAATGGGAACACAGCATACAACAGAGCTTGTTAGCACAGAAATTAGTGACTTTCAGCCAAGGCCATCTTGGGAGTCGTGGGCTAGATGTCCTGGACTTCCCCCTTTCCAGTCCCCCCACGTAGAATGCCAGCTTCCAGCTACCCAACCTCCAACATCCCTGTGTTGCTCCTCCTCCTCCCCTTTGTCTCGCTTCCTGGGCATAAGCTTTCACCTGGTTGTATCCCCCTGCTGGGTTCTAGGTTACATAGGTGCAAACAGCTGGACAGTATCACCTGCCCTGAGGGCCTCAGCAAAAATTACACTCCCAATTCCCAGCACTGAAGTATTGGTGCAGTACACTGAGAAACTAAGGTACACACAGTATAAGTCTCATATGCAACATAATGAGATGAATAAAACCCACTTTGTCACATCTCTCCCCCCTCCAAGACAGAATTGAGTGGGGCCATTTTAGCCTGTGGCCTGGGGAAGTTCCGGCCCCCCTCTCCAGGACAAAGCATTGACTGTAACTCCCCTTAAGATGAACCACCTCCATGTTATAATCCTGAAGCTGGAGACTCCACCTCAGGAGCTTGGCATTGGCCCCTTTCATCTGGTGCACCCATGACAGGGCAAGTGTTCCAGATACACAGTGAAGCGCCGCCCAAATAGAATTGGCTGCAGCCTTTTAAGAACCCACTCCATGTCTAGGCATTCCTTCGCTATGGGTTGCATAGTTCTGCTCCCAGACAGCAGTTTCCTGCTCAGGTACATGATGGGGTGTCACTCCCCATTTCTGTCAACCTGCATTAGCACTGCACTGAGCCCTGTGTTTGAGGCATCGGTGAGCACCATAAAGGGCTTGTCAAAGTCTGGGCTTACCAGCAGCGGGGCCTTGACCAGAGCCTCCTTCATAGCACAAAGAGCCCTCTGGAACTGCTCTGTCCAGACCATCTTATCTGGCTTACCTTTCTTACATAGCTCAGTGATGGGGGCAGCAATGGAGCTAAAGTGGGGTATGAACCTCCAGTAGTAGCCCACCATCCCAATGAAAGCCTGGACCTGCTTCTTAGTCTGGGGAGCAGGTCAGTCTCTGATCACCTCCACATTGGCTGGCTCTGGCTTTAGGCAGCCACTTTCCTCTTTGTGGCCCAGGTACAACACCTCTGACATCCCCACCTTGCACTTTCCAGCTTTTATAGTCAGTCCTGCATCCAGTCCAGCACTTTTTTAACCTGGGACAATGGTTCTCCCAGGTCTGGCTAAAAACACAGATATCATCAGTATATATCAGGGCAAAATTCTCCATCTTCTTGAGTGACTGAGGTGCAAGGTGGCAGGTGCCCCCTTTAGGCGAAAACATAGAACCGGGAACTTGTATAACCCCAGAGGGGTGGTAAAAGAAGATTTCAGCCAGGCAACTGGATCCAAAAGTACTTGCCAGTAGCCCTTGGTGAGATCCATAATAGTGAGATAACGAGCTTGCTCCTAGCTGGTCCAGGAGCTTGCCAGGCCTAGGCATGTGGTAGGCATCATACTTGGTGATGGCATTAAGACTCCGGTAATCCACACAAAACCAGATTGACCCATTCTTCTTGGGGACCAACACCATGGGTAAGGCCCAAGGGCTGGAGGATGGAGCCAGCATGTCCTTGATTTCTCTCTCCAGGTCCTGGGCTTTTTTAGCTCCACCTAATCCAAAATGGAACCAGATGGCTGGCACGTCAAATAAAAAAGTTGAGGAGGAGTTTTTAAATTAAGGGCAGGATGAAAGATGACGGATGCATGCAATTTGCATAGAGACTTTCCTTAGGGGAGGATTTATTAAATGGGATTCTCTATATTGGGGTAGGCAACCTATGGCACACGTGTCGAAGGCAGCACGCGAGCTGATTTTCAGTGGCACTCACATTGTCCAGGTCCTGGCCACTGGTCTGGGGGGAATCTGCACTTTAATTTAATTTTAAATGAAGCTTCTTAAACATTTTAAAAATCTTATTTACTTTATATACAACAATAGTTTAGTTAGATATTATAGACTTATAGAAGGAGACCTAAGAATGTTAAGCTGTATAACTGGCAAGTGAAGTCTTAAATTGGAGTGACTAAATGAAGACTCGGCACACCACTTCCGAAAGGTTGCCAGTTCTGCTCTATATCTGAATAAACAGAAAAGGATAGAAAGTTGATAAAGTACAGGCAGTAACTGAAAAGAAACAGAGAAATAAAAAGTCCCTTTCAAAAACACCACCTGAAGAAAGACAACTAAATATTGACCAATTTGATAAGCGCTTGTATACAAATAATAGAAATCTAAATACTAAGATGGGTGAATTTGAGTACCTGGTATTAAATGAGACTATTTATATAATAGGCATCACACAAACTTGGCAGAATGATGAAAATCAATGGAACAGGGTTCAAAAAAAGAAGTAGATAAATTAATGGCGGATCAGTGACTCTTAGCTAGGATGGGCAGGGATGGTGTCCCTACCTTCTGTTTGCCAGAAGCTGGTAATAGGTGACAGGGGATGGATCACTTGATGATTATCTGTTTTGTTCATTCCATCTGAAGCATCTGGCATTGGTCACTGCCAGATGACAGGATACTGGACTAGATGTAACTTGGTGTGACACAATATGGCTGTTCTTATGGTAATAGCAGGTTACAAAATAGATAGTAACGGCAGTGTAGGTCATTCTGGTGGATGTGTGGCACTACGATTGAAAGGATTAAATGTCTCAAACTGTACCATAGAATCTCTAAGAACCTGTCCCCTAGTATAAAATAGCCACATTGAGGTGGAGGCTACAGGTGGAGGAGGATTTATGTGTATCCTATGGAGCTGGTGGATATGATGTGACTGTAGGAGACCTGGAAGGAGCTTGATCCTAATACAGCAACAGAGCAAAGAAGCACTATTTCATTGGTGAATGTCTCAGTGCAGGATAAGGGAAAGGAGCGGAAATGGCTAATTAAACTGTGACCACAGAAGTGTAATTTTAGTAGCGGAGAAACAGTGTTTACTAAAGTCTATATAACTCCCATGATCCATTGTGTTGGGGCACACTCAGCTCTCATGAATACCTCCTGTTATAGAATCATAGACTATCAGGGTTGGAAGAGACCTCAGGAGGTCATCTAGTCCAACCCCCTGCTCAAAGCAGGACCAACAACAACTAAATCATTCCAGCCAGGGCTTTGTCAAGGGGATATGAACCTGCACTCTCTCTGCTTGTGCGACCACTGTTGGCTGTTGTCCCCAAGCTGAGTCACGTAGATGAAGGAACCCCTTTTGGGGTAACGAAGGTCTAAGTATCACAGTGCTGTTGTTGGTATCTATATTGTCCCCCATCTCTCCAGTCAGGACACTACCTCGAGTTCAGACCCTTGCCAGGGCTTTGGCGACTCTGTGAGTGGCCAGTAGGGGACCTGTGCCTGCCCACTACACGTGGTCCTGACCCCGGGACCCTATAAATAGTAGCCATGTACTGCTTCCTATAACTCTGTTGCTACTGCTGTTTCCTGGCCCACTTCCCATTATCCACTTTCTCTTCCCCCATTTACCTCAGGGCTGAAGTTCTTCCTCATGGACAGATAGTGTCACCAACACCCATCTTCTGGCACACCCTTGAGCTCCAGACACCAGCAAGGAACACCTTTCTTGCTCATCTGTTCCCTGCCAGGGACTGACTCTGGCTCTGCGGCTCCTTTTATCTGAGCCTGCGGAGCTTTCATTGGTTGCTTCCCTGCAGTCTTTCTAGACAGGCCTGGAAGATTCACCTTCACTGCTCCTTTTCTGGGGCAGGATGTAGCAGTACTGCAAGACTTCCAGCAGAGGACCTCAAAAGGCCTGGTACACCCCATCACAGCCATTCACCAAACATAAGCTGCCTGCAGAATTATTTCTTCATAGAATGCAGTGGGTCACATATGGCAGTGTGGTGGTCATAAGCCACCTCTGCAAGAATTAAAACTTTGGCTCGAAAGAATAAAGAACATCTGGATGTCACCGTGCCTCAGTGGGTTACAGCTGAGAATACCAGATTCAGGACAAACTGCTAAGGAATAGGGCAGACACACCCCAAATTGGTGATTATTCTATCATTAGATATACCAAACCGGTAACATAAGTAAATTCTTGTCTCACCACAATGGTTAACAAGAAGTCAAAAATGCCATCTCCTTAGGCTTTCCAGCCCTTTTTTTTTCACCACCCAGACACTAGACTTTATGAAGAGTGATTACTGAAAACCAATTTAATCAAACAAAGGTTTCTTCTGATCTCAAGAGATCAGCCACATAGCAAGGCCAATATAGAACTCAGATCTTACCCAATAATCATGCTGCTGCCAATCCATTAGTAACAAAAATTTAAGGTTAAGAAAAGAAAAGTAGAATAGAGTTAATGGTGTTAATAGATTATATATATATATACAATAATGGCAATGTTCTTATATCAGGTTTGTAGCAGTGTTGTTATAGACTGCTAGCTTGTAAAATCTCTGATAACTTCCAAAAGATTGGAGGGTCCTCAGTCCATAGTCCAAGATTCTCCTTTGAATTGTAAATCAACAGGCCAGAGACTTGGATCAGGAAAGAGGCAAAATATAGTCATTCCATTTTATACCCTTTGCCATGTGCCTGGAAATTTTCCATTTCAAACAAAGTTCACAGCTTCAGCTGTTGTAAAATTACATGCCTAAGATGGAGTCCAGCATGCTACATGTCCTTACATGCTTTGATGACTCACAGGGGCAGCCATTACCCATATACTTGCTAACGAGTCCACAGGAAAGGCTCTGTAAACAGGCTTTCTGGGCAGGATGAATTTGTTCAATGGTCCATTGTTAAACAAAAGTGTCCTTAAGGGGCCATGCAGCTTGAATAGTCCATTCACAATGGGCTGGTGAAACTGGATGTAAACTACCTTGTGGTGGTTACCCCAGAACAAGCACATTTGAGATACAGACACATAGCCAATCTTCCTAACTTCAGATATCGGGATGATACATGGATTTAAACGAGATCATCTTGTTTAGAAAATTATAATTTTTCCATTGACGCCTTACATCAGGCCTGCACAACATATGGCCCACGGGCTGCATGCAGCCCACGGAAGCTCGCTGTGCGGCCTGTGGTGGGGAATCAAAAGGCTATTGGCTGCCCGCAGCCGCGGAGAGCCCAGAGCCCTTTAAATCTCAGCCGCAACAGTGATTCAAAAGGGCTCTGAGCTGCCCGCAGTGGTAGGGAGCCCAGAGCCCTTTCAATCTCAGCAGCGGGTGGGATTCAAAAGGCTCTGAGCTGCCAACAGCGGCAGGGAGCCCATAGCCCTTTCAATCTCAGCCGCAGCCGGGATTCAAAAGTTTCTGAGCTGCCCGCAGCCGCGGAGAACCCAGAGCCCTTTCAATCTCAGCCGCAGCCGGGATTCAAAAGTTTCTGAGCTGCCCGCAGCCGCAGGGAACCCAGAGCCCTTTCCATCCCAGCTGCTGCTGGGAAACAAAGGGCTCTGGGCTGCTTGCAAGAGTTCTGGGCCATTTAAATCCCTGCCCCAACCCCGCAAAGCTCCAGGTTTCCCCAGCCGCAGGAGCCCTGAGGCCCTTTAATTTGCCCCTGACAGCTCCCAGTCACCTCTTCAGCTGGGAGCCCCTTGTTGATTTAAAATCAAGTATCACCTCCCCCCCCCCAACCTTCCTTTTTGGCCCACAGGTGTTTTGGTGGGGCAGTGCTGGGGAAGGAGGGTTTGTTTTCGCAGGACTGGGCGGTGCTGAGGTGGGGTGTTTCCGTGGGGCCCAGAGGTCCTGGGGGGTGGGGTGGTTTCTGCGGGGCCGGGGACTTTCAGCCCTCAGCTGCTTTCTTTGAAGCAATGTGGCCCTCGCCGCTTTACGAGTTGTGCAGGCCTGCCTTACATGATATACTGTGTACAAGATTTGTTGCAATTGTATAACAGTGGCAACATCAGTGATGTAAATGCTCATATTCAATAATACAGCCTTACACGGCATTTCTTTTTTTCAAAAAATCTATCATTTGCAGAGCATACACACCATGACAAATTCAACCTCATTAACATGCTTGCACACATGAGTAAATGATATAAAATGCATATCTAATATAGTGTGTATATACATTACATTACTGTATATAGAGCAATATAAACAAGTCATTGTTTATACGAAATTGTAGTTTGTACTGACTTCACTAGTGCTTTTTTATGTAGTCTAAAAACTAGACAAATATCTAGATGAATTGATGTGCCCCCTGGAAGACCTCTGCATACCTCTGGGGTATGTGTACCACTGGTTGACAACCACTGCTCTATACCACTTACCTAGACAGCAGTTCACTTCTAAAAACATTTTCCTCCTATATTCCTTCAATCATGGGACAGAAAGGATCTCAGAAATGATTGCTTAGATATTTTTCTTTCTCATCACACTTCCCAGTTCCTTGAACTCACCTGCTATCTGTGAGATATCTTGAGATGCAGTGTCTTTGGTGCATTTATGGATCCTTGCCCATTGACTTCAGCAACCTATTCAAACTTACAGTCATGTCTTGTGCATTGGTACCAGGAGGGCAGTACACCATACTCTGTTTTCCACATATACCTTGCAAAATATTCTTTCCATTCTTCTGGGTATTGAATCTCAACAAAGATTGTCTGTCTTAGAGTACTGGAGAACTATTTGTAGGGAGATTTGGTTTGCTTATGGATTGGGCCAAGCTGCCATCCACAGGTGTGTTCTGTACATCTAGGAATTATTTAGGGTAATTCTATTGCCTGTGCTATGCAGGATGTCAGACTAGATAGAATCATAGACTATCAGGGTTGGAAGGGACCTCAGGAGGTATCTAGTCCAATGCCCTACTCAAAGCAAGACCAATCCCCAACTAAATCATCTGACTCTGTGGTGGCCAGCTCCATTTTTCTTTGAACCTGGGCTACTTGTGTTTCCAAAATCTAGTTGCCTAGGAACATCTCCACTTCTCTGATTCTCAGTAATATCTGTACTTGTTCATAGAATCATAGAATCATAGGTCAGAAGGGACCAACATGATCATCTAGTCTGACCTCCTGCACAAGGCAGGCCACAGAACCCCACCCATCCACTTTTATAACAACCCCTAACCCACGACTGAGTTATTGAAGTCCTCAAAATTGTGGTTTGAAGACCTCAAGCTGCAGAGAATCTACCAGCAAGCGACCCACGCCCCACGCTACAGAGGAAGGCGAAAAACCTCCAGGGCCTCTGCCAATCCGCCCTGGAGGAAAATTCCCATTGAAAGGAATAGAAATCCCCATCCAAAGGCCTTTGCAATCTGAAAACCTAAACCTTAATGTTTCTAATTAATCCTGATATTTTAAGGATTTCAGGACAGTCGTAAGTCCCAGACCTGTCAATGAGCAATGCAGATGCTTTCCCTGTTGAAGGAAGGCTACTCTGATTAATATGGATTTTTGCTAGTTGCCTTTAGGTGCCTGCATTTGCAACCATTTTTCTTAAGTGATCTCCCTAAATTCACGGAGGAAGTCTGGGGCATCACTGATATTAAAACACAGGGTTCAGCATAAACTGTGAAACTGGATTAGCTCCAGTTAAAGAAAAGAAAATACTTCAGATTTACACTATGAAGGATCAGAACAATAGCTTAATATTAAGTATTTTCTGGTATTTTGAATGTATGTACGCGCACGCACGTTCATGCTTGTAGGGAATGAGGCCTGCTAGATGTATGTGATAGTGTTATGCTGTCTTGGTTTATTGGTCTATTGTGTGTGTAAACTTGTGTTTTTACCTGTGTGTCTCTGTTGCACTTAAAGAGCATCTCCCTCTCTCTCTGAGGTTGTTGTTGCCATATAGACTGTGTGTATACTTGTGTGTGAGACTGCTGTCCCTTGTTGAAGGGAATGTCATGTGCTAAACTTGTGTGTTTGTCTGTGTTTGCATATTGGTTTCAGTGTCCTGGTTGCCTCATGCTGGAGGACACAGAATCACAGAATCGTAGCAATTAGGGTTGGAAGAGACCGCAGGAGGTCATCTAGTCCATCTCCCTGCTCAAAGCAGGACCAACACCAACTAAATCATCCCGGCCAGGGCTTTGTGAAGCCGGCCCTTAAAAAATTCCAAGGAGGGAGATTCCACCACCTCCGTAGGTAACACATTCCATTGCTTCACCCGCTCCTAGTGAAATAGTGTTTCCTAATCTCCATTGGGATGGGGAAGAAACCAAAGGGACAAGGGATTCCCGCCTTATGCAAAAGATATATACATGGGTGGAACAGAACAAAGAGGCAACTATCATGAGGAATCCCCTAGCTACCACCTGAGCTGGAACAAGGGCTAAGTATTCCATAACCCCTTGCACTCACTGAAGTAAGGTGTGGCTTGTGCAATTTTGGAAGTTGTCAAGATCAGGACACATAGTGCTTTGTCAGAGCAGCAGATAGGGAGTTGCTCTGACAGCCTGGACTGAAATGCCTCAAAGGAAGAGGCTTGTCTAGGCCTTTTACAAACCTAAGACATGCATTTATACTCTTTGATGCCTGAAATACATGCTGTCAAAACAAAGAGATATGGGATACACCATGGTGCCAAGAGAACAAGGTAGAAAGCTGAGTGGTTAAATGTAATATCAGATGACTTACATAGTACCTTGTACTTGCAAATAGGTTGGGTATAAAAAGATGACGTTAAAGATCCAACTTTGACAGCACAGTTTCTGCATAAGGTGAATGTAACAGTGCTGTGTGATATGGCTTCCTGGAGACTGGTATTGTATTGAACCTTTGTCCTGTACTTTATCGTTATTGGTTTAGAGCAATCAGCCTGACTGGTGTTGCTGTGTTGGTCTCTTGAATATATTGCATACCAAACTAAAGTGTGGTTAAGCAACTGAGTCAACAATTTATTCCCAGGCATTTATTTCTAGGCATTAAGAGTTGGAAGGCATAGGATAAGGGGTAGGGCTGGGACAGCAGGGTGTCTGTGGATTGGGATTGAGGTGCAGCAGCAGACCTGTGTGTTAGCCCAAAAACTGGATAGAAGAAAGGGGCTTCAAGTCAGGATTAATGGGCATCAGCAGAGCTTTTGGAGGCATCAAGGAGCACAGGACAAGGAGAACAAGAGCCTGTGGGTCAGGATTGAGGGGAACTGGCAGAGCTGTGGAGTGGGGGCTTTGCAGGGCTGCAACAGCTAGGGGACTATAGGGTTAGGATTATGGGGTGTGTGCGTGTGCATATGTGCCACTCAGTGAAGAATAGCATGAGGTGGAGGGGGGCTGTGGGTTAGGACTGAGGGCAGAACTGGGGTTCATGGTGGGCAGAACAGCAAAGCTTGTCACAGTCCAGGTAGGTTTACTGGTCTCTGTCACCGAGGCCTAGAATACTAGAATTGCCTTTCACCCAGTGCACCTGGACCTTTCTGCCTTGGATAACCCAGTGGGAATCTCCGGTTTGTTTGCATGTCATTTTCACAGTGCTTCCTCCTCCCCTTCCATCCCCTCACTAGGTGAGACTCTGGTAGAATTTATGAAGAAAGGGATCACCTTTCACAACAGTTGGCTTGACCCCTTTCACTTTACACATCAGGGGGCTACTTGACATAGGAACAAACCCTCCCCTTCCTTTGTCTAACATTAATCAGTGGCTCTAATTTTCCTTGCTAATCAAACCTGCTGGGACTACCACTGCGACCTACATTTTCCAAGAGCATTTTCAGTCTAATGGCCTTCCATGGAACCCCTTAAAATAGCTAGCAACTTTGCTTCTGCCACTGTCCCTTAATTCCTTAAGAGGATTGAAAAATCTCCAGGCAGTGCCCAGGTCTCAGCTGAGAAGTTCTCAGAGTGCAGATTAAGGCATGTGAAATTATAACAACCTGTGTGTTCTCTTGTAAATCTCTACAGAGTCATGGCTGCTGCATGGCTGATTGGACAGATTTCTTTTTGGTGGCTGTGTTACTAACAGGGGTGGTTTTAATGAGCACACAATGAAGCAAGGATGTAAAAAAAAATGTCCTAAGTAAGAGTCAGTGAAATTAACATGTTTCAACTGAAATTGATCAGGGTTCCTTCATAGTGCCAGCTGTCACTCCAGATCTGGGATCAGACATATAGAAACAGTGCATCCTTAAGGACAAGAACCTTACACTCTATGGACAGATTCTTTATTGCCATGATCAGCCAGCAGGGACTGAAATAACTGTTGTTAAAGTTTATCCCTTTGCCATGGTTGCCCTTAGTAGTGTTATAGTCATACTGAAAGCCTCTTGTAAGCCCCAATTCTCATATACTTTGACTATGATATCAGCTGCAAATGGAGTGAGAAGGAATATATTTCACTTACCAAAAATCATGATAGATTTTTTTCAGTTGAATTTAATGTCTCTGAGACTGTGAAATGTACCCACTCAGTAGCCTCTGCCAGCAGTTCCAGATGGGTCAGAGGGACTTGAACAGAACAGAGACATCCAAAGTATGAGGTTGTATCCCTGATCATCTTGGATAATAGCCATAATGGTCGTATCCTCCATGAACTTATCTAATTATTTTTTGAACCCAGTTATACTTTTGGCCTCCATCACATTCCCTGCAACAAGTTCCATGGGTTGATTGTGCATTGTGTGAAGAAGTACTTCCTTTGTTTGTTGTAAATCTGCTGCCTATTAATTTCATTGGATGATCCCTGATTTTTGTGCTATGTGCAGGGATAAATAAAACTTCCTGATTCACTTTTCTTCTCTTCATTCACAATTTTATAGATCTCTATGATATCCCACCCCCCACCCCCCAATAGTAAGCTCTTTTCCAATCTAGAAAGGCCCAGTCTCTTTAATTTCTCCTCATATGGAAGCTCTTTCATACCCCTAATCATTTTTATTTCCCATCTCTGTACCTTTTCCCATTATAATATAGATTTTTTTGATATGGGTGTGACACTGGCAGACCAGGTGCCAGTCATGTCCAAGCCTCAGGTCAATTCACTTGTGTGTTTGTATAGATCAAAGTAATTGTTAAATGTATCAGAGTATATTTGATGTTTAAACTTGATGAAAACTAATTGGATGTTACATGCATTGTTTTCACTTATCTGAATCCTGTTATAATGTAGTAATATTGTGGAAAATTGCCTACACGGTTGATTTTGGATCAGACAGCCTGAGGCTCTTCTAATGATCACGCAAACATGCATGCATGACGGAGTCAGCCAAGGCAGCAGAACCCCGCCCCTCCCCCCGCCCGACAGATAAAATGAGAGAGCTTCTATAGGATAAAAACCACAAAAATTATATATACTTTCTTAAAGTTTTACATCCATATAAGGAATAAACCAAAGCAAGCCTTTTCTGTTTTTCCTTACTTTTGCCCTTTGTGGTTTCTTGCTCTTTCACCTGGCAGCTGTTAATCATAAACTGTTACAGAAGGTGAATTCTACTTTTATAATTTCTACTGTTAGTTGTGCTTTAGTTGTTCTTGTCTACCCTTCTCCTTTTACCCCCTTCCTCCTTCCTGCAGGCCACACACCTACAGGTCACCTGATCATACATACAGTTCACTTGACCAAAGTTTAGGCCTTAGGCCATTTTCCTCCACAGTAGCAAACATTTATACTGTGTTGACCTATGTAACTAAATAACCTATCAAGCAAGAAAGAAGCCTTGCGGAATGCAAATGAGGACCTTTAATAGAAAAGTGCTTATTTCCACTGTAGTCATTGTGTGTAAAGATCGGAGATCAAAGACTCAAAATGCATTCCTCACTCTCTGTTATCAGAGGAAAAGCTCACACTGTCAGCTTCTTTTCTGTGAAAAGAAACTATAAGAATGGAAAGAGCCTTCATCTCTGACCTATTTGGATTCTAAGATAGAGGAATAACAGAACGAGAAGACAGAGATTTTTCTGAGTAGCCCTAAGAACCTTTTTGGAAACTTGCAGATTACTAAATCTCTGCTACAATTTGGAATTACAAACTGTGACTCACCTGTGCCTGTATTTTTACCTGCTTTAACCTCTCAATAATTCTCATTCTTCTTTCTTAGCTAGTAAACCTTTAGTTGGCTACCAGCGTTGTCTTTGGTGCGATCTCTAGAGAACTAAATGATGTGGGCTAAGTGACTCGTCTCTTGGGACTGGGAGCAACCTGAATATTTTGTGAGTTTTGGTTTAAGTGACCATTTATCACTAAGTCCAGTTTGTTTGGGTTGCAAAATAGACTAGGGGAGGGATCGCTCAGTGGTTTGAGCATTGGCCTGCTAAACCCAGGATTGTGAGCTCAACCTCTGAGGGGGCCATTTGGGGATTTAATTGGGGATTGGTCCTGCATTGAGCAGGGGGTTGGACTAGATGACCTCCTGAGGTCCTTCCAACCCTGATTGTCTAAGTCTATGACTGGAGCATCTAAAGAGACTATCTGTGACTCCATGGTAAGACTGGCATAATGATCAAGGTGTTCATATTCAATAATGATCAAGGTGTTTATATTTGTTAAAGGCTTGGTGAAATCTAATTATAGATCACACCACCAATTTGGGGACTCTGACCTGTTTTCTGATAGTCTGCCCAGTGGTAGGCACTCGCACTTGTGAGCCAGTCCAGACATTTTGACAATGGGGAAACAAGAACTGCACTTAGTATGCAAGGTAACGGGATATCATTCATTTGTATAGTGGCACTATAATATTTACTGTCTTATCCCTTTCCCAATTGTTATTAACATTATTTTCAATTTTTTTTTACTGTTGTTGCACATCGAGCAGATGTTTTCACCGAACTATCCACAATGACTCCAAGTTCCCTTTTTTGACTGCCAGCCTAGCAACTGGCAGGCAAGCTGCCAGGCACAATATCTATCCAGGTCCCAGGAAACTTGCTGGAAATTAAGCCTCACTGGCTGCACAGCACCTCAATTTTTGGGCAGAGACTCCCCAACTCTCTGGATAACCAGCTCCTTGACTACCTGCGTAGCCATCAATTTGACTTCTTGGACTAACTGGACAGCTCAGTGAGCCAGTGGGAAATTTCCCCTTAGTTTTCCTGAAGAGGAATTTTTTTGATAATTTCCCTCCTGTGAACACTTTTTGTTCCTGGTCCCTGTTGACTTGGGATGAAAATTTGTTCAAACAACCACAGGAGGAAAATTCTGTTTTCCAGGCAGCTCTAATTCCTGCCTTGTTCAGTGAAGAAGCCAGAAAGAATGTAGTCAATGGTGCATAGGCCTAATGGAAGAGAGGGGATGGTTTGGTGGTGTTAGGCCAAGGAAAACTGGCTTCTAGTCCTGGTTCTGCTACAGATTTCAGAATGTCTGCTGAGTCACTTCCATCAGAATTTTCCTGGGTGACCACTAACTATGTGCACCTCCTTTCCTAGGTACCCCACATGAAAAACAGAAGGGCTGAGTACTGATAACAACAGCAAAGGTCACTGGTAGTACCAGGGCACCGCAGAAATCAAGCCCTAGGAGCCTCAGGTCAATTACTCAGGCAGCCAAAACTAATGGGTGCTTCTGCAAATTCTCCCCCCCCCCCCAACAGTGTGATTATTCAAAGTCACATTCTCAGAGGCAGAAGAGGCTGGAAAAGCTGTTTGCCACTCAGTGATAGCAGGGAAACAATTTGTTCCACATATGTCTCCTCAAGGCTGTTTGGATTTCCCTGTTCCTTAGGCTGTAGATAAAAGGATTCAACATGGCAGGCAAAACAGTGTAAAACAGGGAGAGAAGTTTACCACTGTCTGGAAACTCACTGGACCTGGGTTGTAAATAAAGGATAATGCCAGAACCATAGAATAAAGCCACAACGATGAGGTGGGAGGAGCAGGTGGAGAAGATTTTCATCTTGCCCTCAGCTGATGTCATCTTGATGATGGTGGCGATGATCTGGATGTAGGACAACAGGATCAGGGCAAAGGGCACCATTCCAAAGAAAGTGACCAACACGTAAGTCAAGGTTTCATTCATGGAGGTGTCAGCACAGGCCAGCAATAGCAGAGGGGCTGAGTCACAGAAGAAATGGTTGATCTTTTTGGAGCTACAGAAGGGTAAGGTGGACACCAAACTGGTCTGGACTGCCTGGGCCGGGATGCCAATAGTCCAGGAAGTGGCTGCCAACAGAACACATAACTTCTTGTTCATAATCATGGGATAATACAGGGGGTTGCATATTGCCACGTAGCGGTCATATGCCATGGTGGCCAGAAAAGAAGATTCTGTGATCCCAAACCAAAGGAAGAAGAACATTTGCACGGCACAGCTAGTGAAGGAAATACGTTTGTCCCCTGAGATGAGGCTCAGCAGCATTTTTGGGACTGTGACTGAGGTGTAACCAACCTCTAAGGCAGATAAATTAGAGAGGAAAAAGTACATGGAGGTATGAAGAGTGGAATCCAGCAATGTTACAAGGATAATGAGGAGGTTTCCCACCACAGTAACCATATAAATGGCTAACACTGCAACAAAAAGTAAAATCTGCATCTCTGGAGAGGTATAAAATCCTAGGAGAAGGAACTCAGTCACCACTGTTCGATTCAAACTCATTGTTTCTTCGTAGGTATTCAACTGGAAGACAAACAGAGACAAGCATAACATAGTGTATTGCTAGCTCTTATGTCAATAAAGACTGGATGTCTTTCTGGAAGATAGGTGGGCTGATGGGAAACCTAGATTGGGCTGTCACTCTAGGGCAGCCCAATGGGGCATGCTGCCCTAAAAATTGAGCTCCATTCTCTTCTACAGAAAATGTCAAAAATGGTGGTTTTCATTCCGAATAAAACCCGCTTTTGAAATATTGAAATCTTTCATGAAACAGGATCATGTTTCTCCAGCATAACTAGAGCTGGCCAAAGTATTTGTTTTAAATCACACTTTTTTCAAATGGGTATGAATGAAGAGGGGGAAATAAGGACCAACTATCAGATTCTACCGCTCTTGTCAATGGTACCTTAGTCACTGATGAGTGCCACTGATTTCAAAAGAGAGATTCCATTATACTTTCGCTCAGGCTGGGATTTTCAACAGAACCTAAGAGGATTATGCTTCTAAATTTCAATGAGATTTGGGCACCTCATTCCTTTATACACTTGAAAATTCCAGTCTCATGCTGATTTAAATGAGACCATTCAAACATGGAAGCACCAACTCAACCTGTATAAGAATGCCGGCCTTTGCAATCAAGATTACTTGAGACAAAAAACTCATCGATTCGAATCATTGTTTTCTCAAGTCTAATATTAGAAAAATCATAAATATTTCATACTAAACATACGTACACTCCATTTCTTAGGCCCTGATTTTATAATCAGATTCATGTGGATTTTCCTGTATGCCCATGTTGAGATCATTGAAGTCAATGTTTTCTCCCTTTCCCCTGCATTTTATCTGCATTTTGTCCAGTTAGAGTAGAAGTTCTTTGGGGCAAGGACTTTCTTGTATTCTATCTTTATACAGTATCGAGCACTACAGGGCCTGTTCTAGGTTGGTCCATACGTAGTAGTATAACAGATATGGTCATTGCTACTAACAATAATGTTACTCTGCACAGGCACAGAGAGTGTCTGCATGAATCCTGTTGCAGAAGTAGGGTCATGGCTTCAGCTAGATGGTTTGATTGATAGAACTCATTTGGAAAAAATGACCTATTAATAATGATTATCACAGTTCAGGGATAACTGTAGTTGGCAGACCTCTCAACATCTCCCTGAGTGCAACCCATTTCAGAGACAGGCCTCTTGTCTTCACCTCTCTGGTGTGGAATCCTACAATTCTCCCACTCTCAGATGAAGCTACAGCCTGCTGGGTACGAACTGTGTTTGCTCCACAGGCCCAGATGGATTTGGCTGCTCTGCAAGGCTTCCCTTTGGGATCTGTGACTAGTGACGAACACAGTGAACACAAAGCAGCCTTTTCAAAACAAAGTATTGTTTAATCTCAGCAGTAGGAATCAAAACATAACAAGAGCAGAAGGTTAAACAATAGAATGCTGGCATGCACCTGTTTTACTTAAAACTTATCCAGGCACCCATGCTTCTGAAACAGATGTTCAGTCTGCTTCCCCCTTCTTCCTGCTCTGAGCTCAGAGGCTCTGTATTTCATCAACTGCAGAAGTTGTTTGATTCAGTTTTCCCACTTGAAACTCTTCCCCCCGACCCCTGTACCAAGCTGGGAATTCTGACTCAGTATGGTCAGAGGTAAATTTCAAAGGATTTGACACCTGAATTGGCCTAAGTATTGGTGAATGATGCCATATGAAAGTTATATCTCCCTTCCTATCTACCTGCTGTCCACTTGTGTGAGAGTTAAACTCTTCATAACAATATAGCAGCCAAGAAATACACAAGCAAACAAATAGATGAAGGAATAATATTCATAAAATAATAGAGGCATCTTTCTTATCCTGCACAATGATAATAACTTTATTTACCACTATTAGTTTTGGCAATTATCAGCAATGGGAACTCTTACTTTTACATATAAAAATAAATGAAAAATTCCCAAGAAATACTGGTAGTTTTTATTGAAATGACAGCAATAGATTAACATTTACAGTACTCAAACAGTTTGCCCACTTGTTTAGTTTAATTATTAGACATCAGAGGGGTAGCCAATACTTCTGTTAGTCTATAAGGTGCCACAGGACTCTGCTGCTTAATTATTAGATAGATAGATAGATAGATAGATAGATAGATAGATAGATAGATAGATAGAGTCGTTATGTCTCAAGCTTTTTTTTCTTCTTTCATGATATTTCTCTTTTTTTTTTTTTTATTATAAAGAACAAAGGCAAAAATACCATATTTTTTTTTATCCTGGTATATAATTTTACAGTAATTATCCAGAACACTTCAGCTTCATTATAGGGATAGTGCAATATTTTTGGCTATTGCTCTTGAACAGAACATTTAACCCTAGTTCCTAAGATTGTATCTTTAGCTTCCCATACCTCCTACTCACCTTTCCCTTGTTATTGATGTTGATATATGTCATAACCACAGCAGTCTCTGAAATCTCTGCTGTGGAGACTTCTGTGGATTAGAGCTGATTGAAAGTTTCTCAACATAACAGTATTCCATCAGAAAATGACGACTAATAAAAAGTATGAGACTGTAGCCATTTTGTCAAATTTTTGCCTGAAAAGTATTAAAATCTTTAAATCATATCATATCATATCATATCATCATATCATATAAATGGTGATGTGATAAAATCAGAATAAAGGGCTTCAAACTTAAAAATGAAATGTATTAACCTGATTGAAATATTTTGGTAAGGTTGTTTCAATATTTCCAAAATGAGGGGATTTTTAGAATGTTAGTTTCATGGGACATTTCAAAATTATGAGTTTTTTTTCCAGTTCAGGATGAATGAAAGTTACAAAATGTCAGAATTTCTAATTTGACAGGCTCTGCTGTCAACTCTATACTGTCTACAAACAGACCCTTTCTCAATTTCAAATTAAACAACAAGCCATTTGGCCTATATGTAGCATTTTCTGTACATTTATCTGGCACCAGATAAAAACATTCCCAAGGAACATTGGGTTGCAAAACATACGTTTACTCAGCCTTCCCAGCCCCCTAATTGCCTATACACAATACAAGTAGTAATCGCTGTAGCACTGTAGCGTATAGTGTCCTAATCAGCAATCAGTTCCCCGTTATGCTGGGTGTTTCACACATATGTAGATAACTTACTGGCAGGAAGCAACAAGTAGACCAAAAAAAAAAAAGTTTAGGTATCAATGAGTAAAGAAAGGAAGAGGTGCCCATGTCCCTTACCCTTTTCTTTTGCAACCCCTCCAGATACACCAGGTCTATCACCAGCTAACAAAAAACGTCTTCTCCCAGGCTGCAAGGCTGAAATTTTCAAAGCTGCCCGGAAGTTTGAGCATCCCTTTCCTGTTACATTTTCACTGGAAGTGGGACCCAAATCCATGAGCTGCATTACCTGAACCAGTTCTGCACAAAACATCTCTCTCCTCCTTCATTTCAGTCTTCAGAAAACCTTTTATTTCAGAATCCCTCCAACAATACTTCCAGTCAAGAAAGAAAGAAAGAAAGAAACTAGGGTGTCTGTGCTGCTAGCAAAGCGACACTCTTTGCCCAGTTGAGTGCATTCCATACATTGCCTGTTATCTCCCCTAGCATCTTGAGTTGCCAGGATCATCTGAGACAATAAAATCTTAAGAGCAAGGACCATGTTTTACTCCCATTGTAAAGCACTGTGCACCCCAAATAGCTCTCTATACACAGCTTAATGAACAATGTGAAATAATATTATCAGTTCTCTAATAAAATCAAGAAAGTCTCTCACCTGCCTTGAGAACAAAGGGCTGTTTCTTTGGTGACTCATCAGGCTGTTATAAGTGTGAGCCAGTGAACATGTCTTGGGATACTAGGCCCTATGGGTGATCTCACTGATCTCCACAAACAGCTTCAGCCTCCCCATGGCATTGTGTGCCTTGAACACCAGTGTGAATAGGTGAGATCTGTGAAGTTTAACATAACCATCTAATGTTTCAGCACTCAGGTGAATAGCTCTTCTTCTAACAGTTGGTCTCAGAGTTCTCCTGGCCTCATCAGCAAGGATTACGTATTGCCGAAAATAATAAAGGTTTCAGGATTGGGTCCTTAAGGGAATGTCTGTATCTTAGAAAGGTGATAGCTTGTGTCCAGCTAGGGCACTAAAACTTGCAGTTTGGACCTTGCAGACACTCAGAGGGTCAGCTGAGTTTGAGAGCCAGAGCTGCTGCCTGAGCCACAATGTCCACATTGCTAGTTTTAGCTTGTGTGTGGTTAGTGCAAGTCTGCCTGCCCAGGCTGGGGAGGGCTCAGGCCCAGCTGCAGTGTCGACCTAGTCCCAAGGATCTTCTTCAATCTACCAGGTCCTCTACTGAGTTTTGCTTGCAAAATTGGCCTCCTCCTGAAGCCCTTACTCACACAGGTATTAGTTACTCATGCAAGTGCTTGTAGCAAAACCAGCATGGTCACGTGAGTGAGTCATGGCTACTCATGTAAAGATGGCTGGGTCAGGCCCACACCGTGCAGGATTGAGCCCATGTCAATTACATCGTCTGACCTGGGAGCTGAACATGCCTTGTGATGCCAGCAAGAGCTGAGCATGCTCTGCACCTCTCCAGAATGGGCCAACACAGCTTGCATTGATTCTATGAATAAATTACCTTGTGGATTAGTGTAATGCAGAGCTCTGCATAGGACTAACTTGTCACCCACAAAGGCCCATATTAAAAAGTTTGAAAACTGTGTGATTCATGCAAACCATATGTACCCAAATGGTCAAGTTCTCATGTCTTTTAAGGTCTTCAGATCCAGACTGGTTGCGTTTCTGGAAGATGCTTTAGTCAAACCCAAATTACTGGGCTCAATACAGGGATAATTATCTAGTCTGCACTATGGAAGAGGTCATACTATAAAATCTAATCAGTTTTCCTGGCCATTGAATCTATTAATCAATGAAAAAAGCAGGAACAATTAAAATCCCAGGCCATTCTTTCCAAGTTGTTTCTGGCTTTGGGCCTAAGTTCCAGAATTGGTGATGATTCCCAGATCATACTGAAGCCAACAGAAATTTAAACTTCTCAGAATTGAAAATAAATCAAGCCCGATGATCAAAATTTTCCTACTTGTCCACTAATTTTGGAAGCCTCCATTTTTTTTGGTGCACAATTTGGGAGAATTAAGTCTTGGGTTTTCAGATTTGTTGAGCACTTCCAGTCTTCATGGATTTCAGTTGGGATTATGGGTGCACAGCAATTTTGGAGAAAAGGTCCAGATTGGCTGACATTAAATGAAGACATCCAAAGTTAGTGGCTATTTTGCAAAATTTGTCTTGCAAACATCCATAACCTGTAGGGCACAGTTTTTTTGTAAAATCAGGCCCATTGTGGTCATCTGGTCTGCCCTCCTTCATAACAAAAGGCAGGAGTTTCCTGCATTCAGCCCAGCAAATTATGGTTGAACTTGAATGCATTGTGCATCTCTTCTTTGGATAGGCTCAAAAGATCTCAAAGGATCCTAAGTGCCCAATTCCAACTGAATATCAATGGGATTTGGTCATCTAACTAATTTAGAATACAATACTCCAAGATATGGAGAATGCAGCACATTTCTTGTCAAGTCCTTACTCAGGAAAAGGTCCCACAAAAGTTCTATTGTATATGGTTCTGTAACTGAGTGAAGGACTGAATGACTGAAGGATCCTGGACTACTTCTATCATAAATATAAAGAAAAGGGTAGCATAACATCCCTCCTTGGCAGCTGTACTGAATCGCTTTACCTGTAAAGAGTTAAGCAGCTGAAATCACCTAGCTGGCACCTGACCAGAAGGACCAGTGAGGAAAGAAGACACTTTCCAATCTCGGGTGGGGGGGGGATTTGTTTGTGGATCTCTTTGTTTGTTCCATCATCTGTACCCCAGCATTCACAGTGCGGGGGGGTGTACCCTGACAACTCCCAAGGCTGGAAGATTGTTCATGGACCCATGGAGCTATGGAGGTTGCCTCCTGCCTGAGAATATTGGGATCTGCTATGGGGACAACACTGGCAGATCACAGAGCCAGCAGTATCATAAGCATTTTGCTGAGTTGGTGGTCCTGTGGCTGGATTGAATCCAGGCCTTGATCTTCCGCATGCCACCAGTGAATTTATGTGTCCTGTTCTTTAGAGCCCCAATTCAGTATTGTTCCTAAATATGTGCCTATGTTTTAAGCATGTTCATAGTCCCATGGGACTCTGGGAATTGTCTTGTGCTTAAAGCTGTGTGTGTGTCCTCAAGTATCCTGCTGCATTCTTGCCTAACATGCTCAGAATCTACTGGGGGCAACTACCTTTTTGGATTCACTTCTGAAACAAACTGTTACTGAGGAGAGATACATCCTCTGTGCTCTCACTCATGGAAACCCTATTTTTGTTCCTTCTCTTGCTATTTATAGTTAATATGAAATAAAATCTCATTTAGACTGAGGCAGAGATTTTCCTGCATTAAAGATATTTCTCCCAATTTCCATTAAAAGCAATGGGAATTGGGTGTCCAAATCCCCTAGAAATTTTTGAACTGCTCACCTGGAGTATAGCCCTGCTCTTTGTGTATGGCAAACAGAATTGAGCAAGACAGTTATAATAGACTTCAAGATCACAGTTCAAGGCTGGAGAATTTGGGACGGACCCACTAGTGGGCTTTGGGAATATATTTTTTATATTGCTCTATACTGTAATATAAATCAGCTCCGCTGACCATGAGCTCCCTGCATGATGCTGGGGCCAAAGGGGCTAATTCCTGAGTGGGAATAGAGAAGTTATTTTACCTCTTTATGTGACCACTATTGAAATTCTGTCCCCAGTTCAGGTGTCACAAATCAAGAAGATGTTGATAAATTGGCTAGGGCTCAGAGAAGAGACACAAGAACAATTAAAGGATTGGAAAACATGCCTTATGATGATAGACTCAAGGAACTTAATCTCTTTAGTTTAACAAAGAGAAGGTTAAGGAGTGACTTGGTCACAGTTTCTAAATACCTACATAGGGACCAAGAGTTTGAGCTTTTGCTCTGCAGTCCAGTAAACAAAGGCATGACTTCATCCAACAGCTGGAAGTTGAAGCTAGACACATTCAGACTGGAAAAAGGTGCACATTTTTAACAGTGCGAATAGTTAACCACTGAAACAATTCACAATCATAGGGTTAGATGGGCTAACAAGGGTCATCTAATCTAACCCCTTGGAAAGATGCAGGTTTGTTCTGTATAAACCATCCAAGACAGATGGCTATGCAGCCTTTCTTTTTTAAACCTCTAGTGAAGGAGCTTCCATGACCTCCCTAGGCAGTCTGTTCCATTGTCCTCCTGTTCTTATCATTAGGAAGTTTTTCCTGATATTTAATCTTGATCTGCTATGCTGTAGTTTGAGCCCATTGCCTCTTGTCCTGTCCTCTGTGGCAGAAGAGAACAACTTTTCTCCATCTTTTTTATGGGAGTCTTTCAAGCCTTTCAAGTATCTGAAGACCGCTATCATGTTCCTTCATAATATCCTTTTTTTTCCGGACTAAACATAACCAGTTCCTTCAGCCTTTGCTCATATGGCTTACATTCCATCCCTTTGATCATCTTTGTCACTCACCTTTGTATCCTTTCCAGTTTCTCTACATCTTTTCTATATAGTGATGGCTAAATTTGGACAAAGAACTCCAGCTGAGTCCTAATCACTGCCTAGTAGAGCAGTACTATCACCTTCTGTGACTTGCATGCTATGCCTCCGTTAATGAAACCTAAAATTACATTTTTTGCAACAATATCGTATTGCTGATTCATGTGGAGATTATGATTCACCAAAACTCCCAGATCCTTGTCATCAGTGCTGCTGCCAAGCCAGTTTCCTCCCATTCCATATTTGTGGATTAGGTTTTTCTTCCCTAAGTATCACACCTTACATATGTCTTTGTTGAATTTCGTTTTGTTCTCTATTTCCCAGTTCTCCAATTTCTCAAGATTCCTTTGAATTTTAGCTCTAGCCACTTAGAAAGGGTTGTGGAGAATTCTCCATCACTGACTGTTTTAACATCAAGGTTGAATGTTTTTCTAAAAGATCTGCTGTAGCCCAAACATGAATTAATTCAGGACAGTCATTTGGTCTGTGTTACACAGACGGTCACACTAGACCATAGCAGACCCTTCTAGCCTTAGAATCTACAAAAGGCTGACTAATGTACAGTAGCTTTGTGGGACAGTGGAAAGCGTTGGCCTGTGTGTAGAAGTGGTTGAAAGTTCAACTCCCATGCAATCTATAAATACTATTTGGACAGTGTCTCAAAGTTTACCGGTACACACAGCTCCTGTTCCCTATCTGTGTATGTTTCAGATTAATCAATAAGCTTCTCTTTCCTGGAAACTATGATCAGATCTGTCACCCTAGGGTGAGCAGCTAGCAAGTGTGAAAAATGGGGACAGGCGGCATTAGGCACCTATATAAACTAAAGCCCCGAATATTGGTTCTGTTCCTGTAAAATCTGGATATCTGGTCACAGTAAGGTAAAACTTAGGCTGCAGCTCTTTGGCAAAGAGATTTCTTCACTGTGTGAGCCTCAGACTCCCCTCTCCAAATGAAACTTCTTATTCTGGGACCATCTGCAAGCCAATGAAGGCTTAGGCTGGGATTTTAAAACCTACTCAAAGAAACTGATCATAGAAATCCATTAAGCAGTTTTATATCATCTCAGCCTCAGTATGTCCATGCATCCATAATGAAGTATGTTCAGGTGGGCAGGAGGTATGGCTAGGATTCCCCCAGCCCTGGATACTAGCAAACAATGGAAAGGAGGGACCATGCAGGGTAGACAGATTTTCCCTGTAGGCATAGCAATTGTGACTGCACAGGATTATTTATCTTTATGTCCTTGAAGGGATTCATCCTAGAACAACATTCATGCTTCACTTGCCCAAAGGGGTAGGTGAGAGAGATAGGTATTGGGATGGTGCTGAATTATTATGACTTACTGTGATTGACATGAATGTAGTAAGGCTTAGTCTATCTGAATTTGCTAAAGGATTCCGGGAGCAGGGTTCCCTTAGCATCAGACTATTTGCATAGAAATTTGCACTATGGATTATGAAAGGTTAGCGAGAGGCTCTGTGGGTGTTTGTGTATTTTAGCTGAAACTTTGGTTATGGTCAGTCGATGGCCAGCTCACTAAGTAAATGCACAGAAAACATGTGAACGGTGAGCTTCATACTAACTGAATTGGTTTAAGATGCCATCTTAGGATGGCACCACCCTAACAGCTCAGGTGAATGATTTCTGAGTAAGTTTGCATCAACTGATCTTTGATCTATCCCTTCTTGTCCCTTCCAAAGATATTAATTGGGAAAACTAGTAATGAAATGCCCGCAGGGCGTATTTCAGGGGCATGTAACTTCTTTGAGAGAAAGAGATATAATTACTGGGACTATCTTGTGTGCTGAGAGGAAGAACCCTCAATTAATATCCGAAAAGGCCTGTGATGCTATATATAAGTCAGGGTACCCAAAACTCTTTTGTGAGGGACCTTTGTGGGACTTTTGGACTAGAGGCCTTAGGGTAGCCAACACTTTGCCTCCAGGGACATTTGGCAGATGAAGAAAAGAAGTCTCCGTCACAGGACTAGTAGCTATATCTGCTTTGTTTGCCAATCAGGATACTGTGTAAGGCCAACATAGTTACTGAGGGTTTATGCTTGGGGAATTGAGGCTTATTAAGAAGATACATTGTATAACCTTTTACAGCATGTGTGATTCTCTCTCAAATAAATTGCTTTGCATTGAGCAAATTGTATCTGAATTTTCACTGGTACCGATAACAATCTGCCCAGTACAGGCCATTAAAGAGCTGTTTTAACAACAAGCTATTGGTGCTCCCTCTGCAAACCAATGGCCTGAAGATGTCACCTCAGCCCACTACAAAATCCCTAGATTCCTTCCCCCACAGACCCACACACAAGGGAGAAGTAGAAGAGTGAATGGGGGTCAAAGGGTGCACAGAACAGGCCATCGTGATGATCCTCCACAAACAGGACAAGTTCCCCGAACAAGGCACTCTGGAGCATCGGACCTGAGCTTAGAGGGATGAAGGCAGAGGAGATCCCAGAGATTCCTTTCCCTAAGGTAGGAACGTCGGGGCCCAGATGGACCCCAGTGGCTGCTAAACCACCTGCTATGCCCCCGATACAGCAGGGAGCGGGGTTTTATTGCAGCTTAAAACTTTGTCTCATGGACAGTACTGCATACATGGGGGCAAATGATTTTCAAATGATACTCAGAGGAGGCATAGCACTAGGATGAATCCAGGTCAGCAAATGCATTTGAAGTGTTGATGATCAATGTATCCTGCAATTCACTGTAATCCCCAGGTCCTTCTCTGTAGAACTGCTGCTTAGCCAGTTGATCCCTAGCCTCTAGCAGTGCATGGGATTCTTCTGTCCTAAGTGCAGGACTCTGCACTTGTCCTTGTTGAACCTCGTCAGATTTCTTTTGGCCCAGTCCTTCAATTTGTCTAGGTCACTCTGGACTCTATCCCTACTCTCCAGCATATCTACTTCTCCCCACAGCTTAGTGTCATCTGTGAACTTGCTGAGGGTTCAACCCATCCCATCATCCAGATCATTAATGAAGCTATTGAACAAAACCTGGTCCCAGGACCGACCCTTGAGGCACTCCACTTGAAACTGGCTGCTAACTAGACATTGCCCAAAAGCAAGCTATTCCGATGGGTAGGAAAGATAGAAAATGTGGCAAAAGACCACCTTGGCTTAAACACGAGATCTTGCATGACCTATAAAATAAAAAGGAGTCATATAAAAAATGGAAGTTAGGTCAGTTTACAAAGGATGAATATTGGCAAATAACACAGGAATGCAGGGGCAAGATTAGAAAGGCAAAGGCACAAAATGAGCTCAAACTAGCTATGGGAATAAAGGGAAACAAGAAGACTTTTTATCAATACATTAGAAGCAAGAGGAAGACCAAGGACAGGGTAGGCCCATTGCTCAGTGAGGAGGGAGAAACAGTAAGAGGAAACTGGGAAATGGCAGAGATGCTTAATGACTTCTTTGTTTCGGCCTTCACTGAGAAGTCTGAAGGAATGTCTAACCTAGTGAATGCTTATGGAAAGGGGGTAGGTTTAGAAGATAAAATAAAAAAGAGCAAGTTAAAAATCACTTAGAAAAGTTAGATGCCTGCAAGTCACCAGGGCCCGATGAAATGCATCCTAGAATACTCAAAGAGTTAATAGAGGAGGTATCTGAGCCTCTAGCTATTATCTTTGGAAAGTCATGGGAGACGGGAGAGATTCCAGAAGACTGGAAAAGGGCAAATATAGTGCCAGGAAACTACAGAGCAGTTAGTTTAACTCCTGTGCCAGGGAAGATAATGGAGCAAATAATTAAAGAAATCATCCGCAACACTTGGAAGGTGGTAAGGTGGTAGGGAATAGCCAGCATGGATTTGTGAAGAACAAATCGTGTCAAACAAATCTGGTAGCTTTCTTTGATAGGATAACGAGCCTTGTGGATAAGGGAGAAGTGGTGGATGTGGTATACCTAGACTTTAGTAAGGCGTTTGATACGGTCTCGCATGATAGCCTTATCGATAAACTAGACCAATACAATTTAGATGGGGCTACTATAAGGTGGGTGCATAACTAGCTGGATAACCGTACTCAGAGAGTAGTTATTAATGGCTCCCAATCCTGCTGGAAAGGTATAACAAGTGGGGTTCCGCAGGGGTCTGTTTTGAGACCGGCTCTGTTCAATATCTTCATCAACGACTTAGATGTTGGCATAGAAAGTACGCTTATTAAGTTTGCGGATGATACCAAACTGGGAGGGATTGCAACTGCTTTGGAGGACAGGGTCAAAATTCAAAATGATCTGGACAAATTGGAGAAATGGTCTGAGGTAAACTGGATGAAGTTCAATAAAGACAAATGCAAAGTGTCAAGTATCAGAGGGGTAGCCGTGTTAGTCTGGATCTGTAAAAGCAGCAGAGAATCCTGTGGCACCTTATAGACTAACAGACATTTTGGAGCGTGAGCTTTCGTGGGTGAATACCCACTTCGTCAGACGCAGTGGGTATTCACCCACAAAAGCTAACGCTCCAAAACGTCTGTAAATGCAAAGTGCTCCACTTAGGAAGGAAGAATCAGTTTCACACATACAGAATGGGAAGAGACTGTCTAGGAAGGAGTATGGCAGAAAGAGATGTAGTGGTCATAGTGGACCACAAGCTAAATATGAGTGAACAGTGTGATACTGTTGCAAAAAAAGCAAACGTGATTCTGGGATGCATTAACAGGTGTGTTGTAAACAAGACACGAGAAGTCATTCTTCTGCTCTACTCTGCGCTGGTTAGGCCTCAGCTGGAGTATTGTGTCCAGTTCTGGGCAGCGCATTTCAAGAAAGATGTGGAGAAATTGGAGAGGGTCCAGAATAGAGCAACAAGAATGGTTAAAGGTCTTGAGAACATGACCTATGAAGGAAGGCTGAAAGAATTGGGTTTATTTAGTTTAGAAAAGAGAAGACTGAGAGGGGACATGATAGCAGTTTTCAGGTATCTAAAAGGGTGTCATCAGGAGGAGGGAGAAAACTTGTTCACCTTAGGCTCTAATGATAGAATGAGAAGCAATGGGCTTAAACTGCAGCAAGGGAGATTTAGGTTGGACATTAGGAAAAAGTTCCTAACTGTCAGGGTGGTTGGACACTGGAATAAATTTGCTTAGGGAGGTTGTGGAATCTCCATCTCTGGAGCTATTTAAGAGTAGGTTAGATAAATGTCTATCAGGGATGGTCGAGAAAGTATTTGGTCCTGTCATGAGGGCAGGGGACTGGACTCGATGACCTCTCGAGGTCCCTTCCAGTCCTAGAGTCTATGAATCTATGGAGACGTTTATCACGACCTGTTGAGCCCAATGATCTAGCCAGCTTTCTATCCACCTTATAGTCCATTCATCCAGCTCATACTTCTTTAACTTGCTCTCAAGAATACTGTGGGAGACCGAATCAAAAGCTTTGCTAAAGTCAAGATATATCATGTCCACTGCTTTCTCCATAGCCACAGAGCCAGTTATCTCATCATAGAAGGCTATCAGGTTGGTCAGGCATGACTTGCCCTTGGTGAATCCATGATGAATGTTCCTGATCACCTTCCTCTCCTCCAAGGGCTTCAAAATAGTTTCCTTGAGGACCTGCTTCATGATTTTTCCAGGGACTGAGGGGAGGCTGTAGTTCCCAGGGTTCTCTTTTTTTCCTTTTTTAAAGATGGCACTATAATTGCCTTTTTCGAGTCATCCAGGATCTCCCCCGATTACCATGAGTTTTCAAAGATAATGGCCAATGGCTCTGCAATCACATCAGCCAATTCCTCAGCATCCTCAGATGCATTAGATCTGGAGCAATGGACTTATGCATGTCCAGATTTTCTAAATAGTCCTTAACAGGTTCTTTTACCACTGAGGGCTGCTCACCCCCTCCCCATATTCTGTTGCCTAGGACAGTAGTGCGGAGCTGACCTTATCTGTGAATACCGAGGCAAAAAAATCATTACTTCAGCTTTTTCCACATCATGTATAATTAGGTTGCCTCCCCCATTCCTTAAGGGTCCCACATTTTCCCTGAACACCTTCTTTTTGCTAACATACCTATAGAAACCTTTCTTGTTACCCTTCACATCCCTTGCTAGCTGTAACTACTATTGCAGCTCAATATGCCGTTAGGCTTCTTGGCAACAAGGGCACACTCTTGACTCATATCCAGCTTCTCATTCTCTGTAATCCCCAGTCACCATGCGATTCTCCTGTTTATCACAAACCCAGTTATCTATGTTTCTAATGATCGACTCTCCCATTACAATTATCTATCTCTTCCTAATAACTGGAGTTTCCTCTCTCGCAGAGGTATCCTCAGTGCGAGAGGATACCACAACATCATCTGGAAGAAGGGTCCCAACCATGGGATCACTTCCCTCTACTCCAGTTGGATGTTCTCCTTCCCTGATACTTTCATCTTCTTCAACAGTACAGGCTGTCAGACTGGGGGAGGGACTGTTCTACTGTGTCCTGGAAAGTCTTATCTATAAGTTTATGTCTCTCTTATCTCCTCCAGTTTAGCCTCTCTGTCCTCCAAATACCATACACAGTGTTTAAGAGCCAGGAGCTCCTTGCACCAAATGCACAGATATGCCACGTGCCCATAGGGCAGGTAATCATACATGTTGCACTTAGTAAAATAAACTGTTGAGTTTTATCCAAGGTATTGCATGCCCCCATTAATTCTTTGATGGTGCCAAATTTAGCACCAATAGAGTAAAAAAAAACATCTAGAGAGTTTTCATTTCCACTATTTTTTATATTTTGAAGCTCGACTCTTGTATGTGGCCTAAAATCTGAATAGTTACTTGGATTGCTTTGAAATTTGGTGTGCCTTCTGGAGGTATGGTAGCTTTAGTTATCCAAATTTGGGGGTTCAACTTCACAGGGTGGCCCTCAAAATGGTTTATTTCTTCTTCCTAGTACTGTTCAAGTAACAACTGGGCTAAACACAGACATTGTAGAAACTGATGGCAGTGAATTCACCCTTTCTGTAACATAACTAAGTAAAAGTTAATGACAAATACCCACCTAGGACAAAATGTATTTTGGGCTGAGCTGCAGGGACATAACCAGCATGGAGCAAATGGGGCAGCCACCTGGTGCATAGAGCCAGGTCTAGGCACAGAAAAAATGGAGTGTAAAAATGGTGCTCTAGAGCCACCCAGCTCTGGAAGCATCACCTCTGTCAGCAGAAGCACAGAAGTGAAGGTGGAAATACACCATACCATGCCACCCTTACTTCTGCACCGCTGGTGATGGCAGTGATGCCTTGAGAACTGGATGGCCAGAGAGTGGCGGCTGCTGCCAATGGCATACATACTGTTTGCAAGGTTGGGAGAATTATTTTTTAAATCTCACTCTGGTCCCACCCCAACATACCCAGTCTCACTCAGTCCCGCATTCTTTCTGGAATTCTTATCCTCCTAATATGACAGTGGCACTAGGATCCAGTCAGTTCAGCTGCCATATTAGCAGGAAGGGATTAAAAATTCAACAAACATGAGAGCAGGTGGGGGTGGGTATTGTGGGGTGGGATAGGGGTAGGATTAAAAAAAATTAGTCCTGCACAGGGCTGTAGTAGGGGGTGGAAATATGCTTGCTCACCCTGGGCACAAATAACTTTGGCACTGCTAAATCATTGGATGTTGCTACAATTTGTGAGTCCTGGGTAGCACTTTTATTTGGGGGAGTATAGAATCAAATCAAATCAAATTTTTTTTGAGAAAAGTTAGATATCTGAGAGCTTCCTGAGTGAGGAGGGGTAATTATGAGGCAGGAAATTGGGGGAAGAAGGATAGGGGACTGCAGCAAAGGGAGGGAGGAATGGGGAGGGGAATAAGTGGGGATGGTTAGTAGGGGAGGAGAGAGAGGTGGGGGGAAGAGAGAGAGGTTGGGGGTAAGATGAGAAAAGGGTGTGGGTAAGGGGCCATGCAGAGATGCAACACTGGTCAGGAGGATGTGGGGTGTGGAGGAGGGGGAAAACAGGGGCAGGGGCACATGTAAACCCTACATGCTCTTCTCCCATATGTGTGCCAAGATCTAGGGTCTCTTGCCTCACTAGGAGGTATCTTTGCCCTCATCCTCCCCACTCAGGGCTGGCTTTAGGCCGATTCAGCCAATTCCCCGGAATGGGGCCCGCGCCTAAGAGGGTTCCGCGCTTTAGGTGCCTTTTTAATTTTCTTTACTTATCCCGGGTGCGGTCCGCTCCAGGGTCTTCTGTGGCCCTGGTCCCTTGGCCAGAGCGCCGGCGGGACTGTGGCAGCCCCAGAGCCCAGCTGGGGGTCCTGCTGGAGCACGGAAAGCGCCGCTGCTGCGGCCAGCCCTGGGGCCCCAGCTGGATCACGGCAAGCCCTGTCCTGCAGCCCCACTCTCCCAGCTGGAGCTCCAGGACCTTTAAATAGCCCCCAAAGCCCTGGGGTAGCGCGGGGGCTTCAGGGGCTATTTAAAGGGCTGGGGCTCCAGCTCCCTCTGCCGCCCTGTCCTTTAAATAGCTGCCAGAATCCTACCGCTTCCCCAGGGCTCCCCCGACTATTTAAAAGGTCCCAGGTGGGGTAGAAGCAGGGGAGCCCTGGGCCCTTTAAATAGCCCCCAGAGCCCTGGGATAGCGGGAGGCTTGGGGGCTATTTAAAGGGCCAGGGCTCCAGCTGCCTCTGCTGCACCCCCTGCCCTGCCTACATCATCCTGCTCCCGCCTGCAGCCAGCCCTGCACCCTCTAACCTGCCTGCAGCCAGCCTCGCACCCCCTGCTCTATCTCCAGCCAAAACCTGCCGAACCCCCCCTGCCTGAAGCCAGCCAGTCCCGCACTCCTCTGTCTCCAGCCCTGCCTACCCCTGCTGCCCCCACCCTGCAGCCCTGCCTGAAGCCAGCCCGCCCCACACACCCCTGTCTCTAGCCAGTCCCGCCCCCCTTGCCCTGCCTGCAGCCAGATCCTACCTCCAGTCAGCCCTTGCCCTGCCTCCAACTAGCCCCATGTCCACTGCTGCCCTGCAGTTCCCAGGGCAGTAACCCTGCATACCTGCTTTAATGAAGGGGGCAGGGAGCAGCAGGGACCCACACATGTGCACACCCCCAGGGAGTGGCGGGAAGCCACACATGTGAAACGGAGGTCCTTCATAACCAATCAACAGCATATATGATGCAATGTACATAATATATAATTTTATTATTTATATAGTCTTTGGAAAGTAAATAATACATGGAAGAGATTAAAGACTATTTTTTTACATTTTTTTTTTTTAGTCATCCCTGCCAGGGCCCCACTGAAAATGTTTGAATTTGGCCCCACATTTCCTAAAGCTGGCCCCACTGATAGGAGTTGGTGTATGGGGGGGCCTCTCCACTCTGTGGTATCTGAACCCATCCTGCTGTCCCACATGTGTGCCAGTAAGTGGGGTGGGGGGCTTTTCCCTTCTTAAGGGATGGATCCCTCTCCATACTTCCCCTTGTGCAAGCAAGGCTTAGGGAGGGGTTGCCATGTTGGGATCTTCTAAAACCCCTTCCCTGCCATCCATGTAAGCCAGGATCTGGGGAATTCTGACCCTTGGGATGGGGAGCTGAGAACGGGCAAACTGCCTAACGATGCTCTGAAGATCCAAGGAGTGGGCTGGTAACACCCATGGAGATGAATACAGCAATTCCCACATTTCAGAGCTACTGTCCCAGGCTCTGTCATTGTAGTGTTCAAGAACTAGGGCCAATAAATGATATTACTGCACATACCTCATCTCTCTTGCTCCTCAACCTGGTACAGTTCCTCAAATTTGTCTCCAAAAATGAATGGTTCAGGTGAAGGAATCTCCCTGATATGCTGTGCAGTGAAGCATGATGCAAAGAATTCCTTTAGCTTCTCTGCAATGACCATGTCTTCCCTGAATGCTTCTTTACATGTTTCAGGGGGTAGCCGTGTTAGTCTGTATCCACAAAAACAATGAGGAGTCCAGTGGCATCTTAAAGACTAACAGATTATTTGGGCATAAGCTTTCATGGGTAAAAACCCTCACTTCTTCAGATGCAACATCTTTACATGTTGATCATCCAGTAGTCCCATTCATCAGGTTATTTAACAGGGTCAGTTGGGATTGTTTGTCTGGGGACTGTTAGAGCCTTTGTCCCCTGAATCATCCTTAATCACCCTTGATCAGCCTCAATCAGCCTTGTGATCACCCTCCCCCTTTGTGAGTAATGAGGGGGAAGGGCTGACCTAGGAGATAAGGCCTTAAAAGACAGAGGCTAAATGACCAAGGGGAGCGAGGGAACAGGGGAGCTTGAGAGGGAGTTTGCGGAAGGGAGGTACATAGCCAGTGCCAACTTCACTCCTGTCTCCTCCAGCTGTACCTTCACCAGGCAGAGAAACTAACCATGGATGCCTCTACCCAGATCCTGGTGTGGATTTGCAGAGACTGTGGCCATCATTTCCCACTCACAGAACGCCAGGCTGGGGGGATCATCCAGTGTGAATGGTGTCTGCTGGTGGAATCTCTCAGGAAGCAGGTGCGAGAGCTGCAGGAGGAGGTGGTTAGGCTGAGGAGCATCCATATACCCCCAAGGCTGGGAGGATCACAACCACTACTCCCAGGAGGAAACGTAGGGTAATGGTGGTTGGTGACTTTCTTCTGAGTGGGACGGAGGCACCCATCTGTTGCCCTGACATGGCATCCCGGGAGGTATGCTTCCTGCCAGGACCCGTATCCAAGACATTATGGAGGGATTGTCAAGGATCAGCTGGCCCTCTGACTAATACCCCATGGTACTCATCTATGTGGGCACTAATGATACCGTGGGGTATAACTCTCAGCAGATCAAAAGTGATTACCTGGCTCTGGGAGTAAGGACGAAGGAGTTGAGAGTGCAGGAGGTGTTCTCTTCGATCCTTCCAGTCAAGAGTAGGGGCCCGGGCAGAGACAGATGCATCCTGGGGGTGAATGGCTGGCTGCAAGGATGGTGTCACCAGGAGGGCTTCGGCTTCCTTGACCACAGGATGCTGTTCTGGAAGAAGGGCTGCTAGGCAGAGATGGGGTCCACCTATCAAGGAAGGGGAAGAGCATATTTGGATACAGACTGGCTAACCTAGTGAGGAGGGTTTTAAACTAGGGCTTTGAAAGTGGCAGGTGACCAAAGCCCACAGGTAAGTCAGAGACATGGAGACTTGGGAGAAGGGCCAGAATCTGTGGGGATCATGGGCTGTTATAGCAGGGGTAAGGGAGACAAGACAAAACTAGGGAGAAGGGAATAAAATCAATATCTTAGATGTCTATGTATTAATGCGAGAAGTTTGAGAAATAAACAGGAAGAACTTGAAATGCTAGTAAATAAACATAAGTAAGTAATGTGATACAGCATGGCCAGAGGGCAGCATAAGAGTGTTAGCAGGGGGCCTTATTCCCTGCCAAGGGAGGAAGGTTTGCTTTAGATTAACTAGAACAGCTGTGGCCAATTAGAGCACCTGACTTCAGTTACAGCACCTGACTCCAATTAGAGCACCTGACTTCAGTTAGAGCACCTGACTCCAATTAGAGCACCTGACTCCAGTCATGTGATAAAAACCCCTGCTTCAGTCAGACAGGGTGTGGTAGTTGAAGGAGAAAGGTTGGATTGGAACAGAGTGCAGGTTGCAGAAGAGAAGAATTTGACCAGAGAGAAATAGAAGGTTTGGAGGAGTGCTGCGGTGGATTGTGAAGCCCAAAAGAAACCCTAGGTAAGGGGCAACAGGCTTGTGTAGAAGAGAGGCAAGAAGCCCTTCACAAGCTGAAGGGTATGAGAGGGAAGTAACCCAGGGGAAGGAACCGCTAAGTCAAGTGGTTCACCACAACCCCCAGGGCCCTTGGGTTGGGACCTGGAGTAGAGGGCGGGCCCAGGTCCCTCCCTCTCCACTCCCCTCCTCCAAGGACACTAGTGGAGTGATTAAGAACTGGTTCAGAGGCAAGCAATAGCGCCCTGAACCTACCCCAAAGAAGAGAAAGCGCGAGACCCAGCAGAACAGTACCAGCAATTTGCCACACGTGGTGTCAGGGGTGGGATCTGTGCGCTGGGGACATAGTCCGGGGGAGACATAACCCTCCCACCCCTAAGATGGACGACGTGGTCAAGGCCCTTATACATGCCACCGCGGCCCAGCAGGAGGCTACCAGGGTCCAAGCAACCGCCCAACAAGAGGTGACTAGATTGCAGCAAGAGACCAATCAGCTGTTGCTGAGTCAGGCTGCTCAGGACCGAGCCCTGCTGAGAGATCTGGTGAGCCAGATGAAGACCCTTATGGAACAGAATCACCACTGGGAAGGGACCCGGCCCATACGGGCTAGCCATTGCTTACAGAAAATGACCCGGGAGGATGATGTGGAAGCATACCTCCTGGCTTTTGAGAGAGCAGCCCTGCGGGAGGCCTGGCCCCGAGAACAATGGTCTGGTATCCTTGCCCCATTCCTATGTGGGGAAGCCCAGAAGGTCTATTACGATATGTCTGCAGAAGCTGCAGCAAACTATTCCCAGCTAAAGGCAGAGATCCTGGCCAGGTTTGGAGTAACAACGGCACTGCGAGCCCAGAGGTTCCATGAATGGCGATATATGGAGGACAAGACACCCCGATCACAATTGTTTGACTTGATCCACCTGACTCGGAAATGGCTGCGCCCTGAGGCCCATAGCTCTGAGGAGATGATGGAGGTACTAATATTGGACTGGTATATGCGGGGGCTACCACCAGGTCTCAGGACTTGGGTGGGTCAGAATGACCCCTCTATCTATGATGAGTTGGTCTCCCTCGTGGAAAGAGAACTGGCAGCCCGCGAACTGTTCCAGACCCCAAGCGGGGAGACACGGCAACCCAGGAAGACAACCCCAAACCCAAGGCCCCGGACTGTCGAGAACTCTAGGAAAACTATAACAGGGAGGAACGACAGCGAGGAATGGCTCGAGGCCAGAAAGGGACCTGGGGGTTTGGGAAGAGTGGTGGGGGGCCGGCCAACTAGCCCCAGGCAGAGGGTGATAACCGGAATGAGGGGACGGTGTTATGAATGTGGGGAATTGGGGCATATAGCAGCCCAATGTCCCAACAAGGAGGTGCCTATGCAGTGTAATCTGGGGAATTATGGGGAACAATGTGGCCTGATCAACCTGGTAGGGGTTACATTGACCTCACATGGATTTACCAGACCTGTAAAAATGAATGGTATAAAAACCCTAGCATTAATAGATTCTGGGAGTGCTGTCACATTGGTCTCGGGAAAGTTGGTGGGAACAGACCAACTAACCCGGGCCAAAAGCACAGGGGTAACATGCGTACATGGCACCGTGAATTTTTACCCTACAATTCCAGAACGGATTGAAATCCAGGGGAATACCACCAGAGTTTCTGCAGGAGTAGTCCCCAAGCTCCTTTATCCTGTTTTGACTGGGAGAGACTTCCCTGGGCTTGAGAACTTACTGACCCCGATAGAGGCAGGAGAGGGTAGCAACCCCCAGGTTGAGACAGAGGCAACTAAAGATAGCCTCGCCCCAATGTTTGCTGAATTTGCTCCAGAATTATTCTCATCCCCTGGAAAACCCTGCAGGGCTAGGCGAGAACGAAGGGCGGCTAAAAAGTTAGGGACCAGGATTCTGGCAGCTAATCAAAAGACTTCCCTTGTGGGTAGGCGAACCCGCCCAGGAGACCAGGAGATGGTTCGGGACACGAAGGACTCAGAGGAGGTTCCTGGCCCAAGTGGGAGCACCCCAGGGGGAAGAGTTGAAATAGGCCCCCTGGAATTAGGTCAGTTCAGTACTGCACGTGAGACCTTTGGGCAGGACCAGGCCGAAGATCCATTATATGCAAACGTGAGGGAGGAGGTAGTGGAAGTAAATGGAGTGCCTGTAGAAGGAAAAGTCAAAGGCCCAAGGCCATATTACGTGCTCAAACGTGATCTGTTGTACAGAGTAGAGCAAATACGAGGGGAAGAGGTAGAGCAACTCCTTGTCCCACGGAAACACGTAAGGGCCGTACTAGAGCTAGCTCACAGTCATTTATTTGGGGGACATCTAGGGGTAGACAAGATGCTGGATAGAATCCTAAGAAGGTTTTATTGGCCAGGGATACGAGCAGAAGTCCAGCGTTATTGTGCCTCCTGCCCTGAATGCCAGTTGCATAGCCCCCGACCTCACTTGCGGGCCCCACTAGTACCTTTACCTATTATTGATGTCCCTTTCGAGAGGATAGCTATGGACATAGTGGGCCCACTAGAAAAGTCGGCACGGGGTCACCGAAACGTACTAGTCATCCTTGACTATGCCACGCGATATCCAGAGGCCATCCCTTTAAGAAACCCTACGTCTAAGGCAATAGCTAAAGAACTACTACAGGTTTTCGCCAGAGTGGGCATCCCTAAGGAGATCCTGACAGACCAGGGAACCCCGTTTACGTCAAAGCTAATGAAAGACTTATGTGCCCTGCTCCGCATACAAGCCATTCGGACCTCAGTCTACCATCCACAAACAGACGGACTGGTCGAAAGATTTAATCGTACCCTTAAAAGTATGATCCGGAAGGTGGTAGCACAGGATGGAAAAGACTGGGACACCCTTTTACCATATCTAATGTTCGCTATACGGGAAGTTCCCCAGGCGTCCACGGGTTTTTCTCCCTTTGAACTCTTATACGGACGCCACCCACGCGGGATATTAGATATCGCCAAGGAGGATTGGGAGGAACAACCCAACCCAAGAAAGAATATTATTGAGCATGTGACACAGATGAGAGAGCGGATAACTCGAGTAACCCCGATAGTATGGGAACATTTGGAAAAAGCACAAGAGGCACAGCGGACATACTACAACCGTCGGGCGAAAGTACGAAGATTTCAGCCGGGGGAACGGGTGATGGTGTTAGTGCCGACCACAGAAAGCAAACTCCTAGCCAGCTGGCACGGACCATATGAGATAGTGGAAGCTATTGGGGAAGTGAATTATAAGGTTAGACAACCAGACCGCCGGAAGCCAGAGCAAATCTACCACGTCAACTTACTGAAGCCCTGGCATGACAGAGAGACATGTCTGGTCACTCAAGGAGCTCTACCTCAGGCAGACGGCCCACAGGAGCAGGTAAAGATATCTCCTGACTTAACCCCAGAACAACGGACGGAAGTCATTGAAATGATCCACCGGAACCAGGACGTATTTTGTACCCAACCAGGTAGAACGACACTAGTCCAACATCATATTGTCACCAGCCCCAGAGTAAGGGTAACGATAAGACCCTATCGAATACCGGAAGCTAAAAGGGAGGAAATTAGGATGGAAGTGTGGAAGATGCTGGAACTCGGGGTCATTGAAGAATCCCACAGCCAGTGGTCCAGTCCGATCGTACTAGTCCCCAGGCCTGATGGCACCCTGAGGTTTTGTAACGACTTCCGGAAATTGAATGAAGTATCCCACTTCGACGCCTACCCGATACCACGCATTGACGAGCTGGTTGATCAGTTAGGCAAGGCCAAATACCTCGGGCATGTCGTAGGGAGAGGTGTGGTAAAGCCCCAATGGAACAAGGTGGAGGCAATACAAGATTGGCCTCGACCAATCCTCAAAAAGCAGGTCAGAGCATTTTTGGGTTTAGTTGGATACTATCGGAGATTCATCCCTCATTTTGCCACAAGAGCGGGGCCATGACGGATCTGATAAAAGCTCGGAGTCCGGAGGTAGTGAAGTGGACGGATGCGGCGGAAGCAGCATTTGCAGATTTACGGACAGCCCTATGCTGCCATCCGGTACTCATGGCCCCAGACTTCAAGAAGGAATTCATCCTGCAGACGGACGCCTCGGAGGTGGGACTCGGTGCCGTCCTTTCCCAGATGGTAGGGGTGGAGGAGCACCCCATCTTGTACCTCAGCCGGAATCTCCTCCCCAGGGAACAAAAGTACGCTGTTGTTGAAAAGGAATGTCTGGCGATAAAATGGGCTATGGAGACTCTCCGCTACTATCTCCTGGGGCGGCGGTTTACCCTTGTGACTGATCATGCCCCGCTCCAGTGGATGCATAGGAACAAGGAAAGAAACGCCAGAGTGACGAGGTGGTTCCTCTCTTTGCAACCTTTCCATTTTCGGGTCCAGCATAGGGCTGGAAGCCAACACGGCAACGCTGATGGCCTCTCACGCCGACACTGCCTCTCGTCCCGAGTAGCCCAACCCCTTGGTGTTGAGCGGGGGGGGGATATGTGATACAGCATGGCCAGAGGGCAGCATAAGAGTGTTAGCAGGGGGCCTTATTCCCTGCCAAGGGAGGAAGGTTTGCTTTAGATTAACTAGAATAGCTGTGGCCAATTAGAGCACCTGACTTCAGTTACAGCACCTGACTCCAATTAGAGCACCTGACTTCAGTTAGAGCACCTGACTCCAATTAGAGCACCTGACTCCAGTCATGTGATAAAAACCCCTGCTTCAGTCAGACAGGGTGTGGTAGTTGAAGGAGAAAGGTTGGATTGGAGCAGAGTGCAGGTTGCAGAAGAGAAGAATTTGACCAGAGAGAAATAGAAGGTTTGGAGGAGTGCTGCGGTGGATTGTGAAGCCCAAAAGAAACCTTAGGTAAGGGGCAACAGGCTTGTGTAGAAGAGAGGCAAGAAGCCCTTCACAAGCTGAAGGGTATGAGAGGGAAGTAACCCAGGGGAAGGAACCGCTAAGTCAAGTGGTTCACCACAACCCCCAGGGCCCCTGGATTGGGACCTAGAGTAGAGGGCGGGCCCAGGTCCCTCCCTCTCCACTCCCCTCCTCCAAGGACACTAGTGGAGTGATTAAGAACTGGTTCAGAGGCAAGCAATAGCGCCCTGAACCTACCCCAGAGAGGAGAAAGCGCGAGACCCAGCAGAACAGTACCGGCAATTTGCCACAGTAAGTAAACAATGGCATAGCTAGCATCAGAGACTTGGTGGGACAATATGCATGACAGGAATATTGGTATAGAAGGGTACAGCTTGTTCAGGAAGGACAGGCAGGGAAAAAAGGGAGGAAATGTTGCCTTCTATGTACAAAGTGTATAGACTTGGACTGAGGTTGAGATAGAAATAAGAGACAGACTTATAGAAAGTGTCTGGGTAAGGATAAAAAGAATAAAAAACAAGGGTGATGCCATGGTCGGGGTCTATTACAGACCACCAAACCAGGAAGAAGAGGTGCGAGAGCCTTTTTTTAAACAACTAACAAAATCCACCAAAGCACAAGACTTCAGCTATTCAGACATCTGTTGATAAAAATAACACAGCAGGGCACAGATTATCCAACAAGGGTTCTTGGAATGTATTGGAGACAATTCTTTATTTCAAAAGGTGGAGAAAGCTGCTATGGGAGAGGCTGTTCTAGATTTGATTTTGACAAATAGGGAGGAACTGGTTGATAATTTGAAAGTGGAAGGCAGTTTGGGTGAAAGTTGTCATAAAATTGTAAAATTCATGATTCTAAGGAATGGTAGGAGGGAGAACAGCACAATAAAGACAAAGGATTTAAAGAAGGCAGAATTTAGCAAACTCAGGGAATTGTTAGGGAAGCAAATCTAAGGGGAAAAACACTTGAAGACAGCTAGCAGTTTTTCAAGGAGACATTACTAAGGGCATAAAAACAAACTATCCCACTGCACAGGAAAGATAGGAAGTATGTCAAGAGACCACCCTGGCTTAATCAGGAGATCTTCAAAGATCTAAAAAAAAACCCAAAAGTACTACAAAAAGTGGAAACTAGATAAAATTACAAAGGATGAATATAAACAAATAACAGAGGTATGTAGGGACAAAATTAGAAAGGTCAAGGCTTAAAAGAAGATCAAATTAGTTAGAGACATAAAGAGTAACATGAAAACATTCTACAAATACATTAGAAGAAAGATGAAGACCAAGGACAGGGTAAGCCTGTTACTCAACGTGGGGGGAAAATCAATAAGGACAAGCCAGGGAATTGCAGACCAGTCAGCAGAACTTATGTACCCGTAAAGCTAATGGAGCAAATAATTAAGCAATCAATTTGCGAACATATAAAAGAGAATAAGATGATAAGCAGCAATCAGTATGGATTTGTCAATAAAAAATCATGTCAAAATAACCTCATAGCTTTCTTTGAGAGGATAAAAAGGCTTGTGGATAGTGGGGAAGTGGTAGATGTAGTATATCTTGACTTTGGTAACACTTTTGATACTGTCTTGCATGACCTTCCCATAAACAAACTAGGGAAATATAACCTAGATGAAACTACCATATGGTGAGCGCACAACTGGTTGGAAAATCGTTCCCAGAGAGTAGTTATCAGTGGTTCAAAATCATGCTGGAAGGGTGTAACGAGTGGGGTCCGGGATCAGTTCTGGATTCTGTTCTGTTCAATATTTTCATTAGTGATTTAGATAATGGCACTTATAAAGTTTGCGGGTGATACCAATATGGGAGAGATTGCAGGTAAAACTGGAGAAATGGTTTGAAGTAAATAGGATGAAATTCAATAAGAATAAATGCAAGGTGCTCCACTTACGGTATGTCTACACTATGAAATTAAATCAATTTTATAGAAGTCGATTTTTGGAAATCGATTTTAAACAATCGATTATGTATGTCTCCACTAAGCGCATTAAGTTAGCAGAGTGTGTCCTCACTACCATGGCTAGCATCGACTTACGGAGTGATGCACAGTTCCTGCAGTCTCCGCCGCCCATTGGAATTCTGCGTTAAGCTCCCAATGCCTGATGGGACAAAAACATTGTCAAGGGTGGGTCTGGGTACATGTCATCAGTCACCCCTCCCTCCGTGAAAGTGACAGCTGTCAATAGTTTCGCACCTTTTTACCTGGGTTACCCATGCAGACTCCATACCATGGCAAGCATGGAGTCCACTCAGCTCACTGTCACACACTTTAAAAGCTTGCTGGCGCTGTTTGCTGACTAGGTCAGACCTCAGCACAACCAACTTTGTCATCATTATTGCTGCTTGCTGTGTGGTCCATAATATCTGTGAGAGTAAGGGGTCGATGTTTATGGCAGGGTGGGAGGTTGAGGCAAGTCACCTGACATCCAAATTTGAGCAGCCAGATACCAGGGCGATTAGAAGAGCACAAGAAGGTGGACTGTGCATCAGAGATGCTTTGAAAACCAGTTTAATGACTGGCCAGGCTATGATGTGACAGTTGTGTGTGTTTCTCCTTGATGCAAACCTACCCCCTTTGATGATTTTAATTCCCTGTAAGCCAACCACCCTCTCCCTTACGAAATAAAGTAACTATTGTTTTGAAACCATGCATTCTTTATTTATTAATTTAAAAAAAATGAGATAAAGGACAAGGTAGCCTGGGTGAGACGGGAGAGGAGGGAAGAACAAGGCCATACTGCTTATTGTAGCTACACTAAAAATCAAATTGTTTGAATGACAGCCTTCTGTTTCTTGTGCCATCCTCTCGGGTGGAGTGGTTGGGTGTCCTGGAGCCTCCTCCCTGCATTCTTGGGCATCTGGGTGAGGAGGCTATGGAACATGGGGAGGAGGGTAGGCGATAATACAGTGGATGCAGCAGGGGTCTGTGTTCTTGCTGGCTTTCCTGCAGCTCCAACAGACACTTCATCAAGTCCGTTTGCTCCCCCATTAGCCTCAGCATCACAACCTGCCTCCGCTCTTCATGCTCACTTAATTCTTTCCTGGCCTCTGCCACTGACTGCCTCCATGCATTAAGCTGTGCCTTATCAGTGCAGGGGAACTGCATGAGCTCTGAAAACATGTCATTGCGAGTGCGTTTTTTTCGCCTTCTAATCTGCAATAACCTCAGAGACAGAGATGATAGGGGGAGCATAGAAACATTCTACTCTCTGTGATTCTGGGGAGACTGCATGGCCACCTGTGCTGCTGAGTGCTGCTGAGTTCGCCACGCTGACCAAACAGGAAATTAAATTCAAAAGTTCCTGGAGCTTTTCCTGTGGCTAGTGCATCGGAGCTCAAAATGCTGTCCAGAGTAGTCACATTGGAGCACTCTGGGATAGCTCCCGGAGGCGAGTATCATCGATTTGCGTTCAATATGGGGATGGTTGAAGTCCTCCATTATTATTGAGTTTTCTATTTTTGTAGCCTCTCTAATCTCCCTGAGTGTTTCACAGTTACCATCACCATCCTGGGCAAGTGGTTTGTAGCATATTCTTACTGCTATACTCTTATTATTCAAGCATGGAATTTCTATCCATGTACATTCTATAGTTCAGTTTGATTCATTTAAGATTTTTACTATATTTGACTCTGTTCTTTCTTTCATCTATAGTGCCACTTCCGCATCAACATGATCTATCTGTCATTTCCAGATATTTTATACCCTGGTATTGCCATGTCCCATAGATTATCATTATTCCACCAAGTTTCTGTCACATCAGTTATTTCAATGTACTCGTTTAATAACAGATCCTCAAGTTCACCCATCTTAGTATGTAGACTTCTTGCACTGGTACACAAGCATTTATAAAATGTGCCAATAGATAGTTGTCTGCCTTCCTGTGATGTAATTGAATAGGGCTTTTTTTCATTTGATTGTTTCCTTCAGCTCTTACCTGTTTTTTATCAACTTCTAGCCTCTCCTCCTGACTAATATAGAGAAACCCTGTTAATATATTAAGGGATGTCTCTATCCAAACCATATGCTCTTTTGCACCTGTTGGCATTCTCCTAGCCATTAGTTAATAGAGACGACATCTTGGCCTAAAGAATCTTGTCTTTCAGTAGTAACTTGAGTACTGGTATAAGTTACTTGTCAGGAGTCATTTTGTTCTAAGCTTGGTATAAATGGAAATGCACACTTACATTCTCTGACCTGTCATTCCATGTACCATCCAGTGCTAATCGAGTCACACTCAACATGTGCCAAACGAGCCCCAGCATGGAGCAATGGTGAGTTGCTGGACCTCATCAGTGTTTGGGGGAGGAAGCTGTGCAGTCACAGCTGTGCTCCAGCCGTAGGAATTATGATACCTATGGGCAGATATCAAGGGCCATGCTGGAAAGAGGCCATTACCGGGATGTGGTGCAGTGCAGGATTAAAGTGAAGGAGCTGTGGAGTGCCTATTGCAAAGCCCGTGAGGGAAACCGCTGTTCTGGTGCTGCCCCCACGACCTGCCATTTTTACAAAGAGCTGGATGCGATACTTGGGGGTGACCCCACCACCAATCTGAGGACCACGATGGACACTTCAGAGCAGGGAGGGGAAGAGGAGGTGGAGGCAGGGGAGGAGGAAACCAAATGTGAGGGTACTGGGGTTGGGGGAGACACCTCGGAGTCCCAGAAGGCATGCAGCCAGGAGCTTTTCTCAAGCCAGGAGGAGGGTAGCCAGTCGCAGCAGCCAGTACGGGGTGAAGGACAAGCAGAGGAGCGGGTTCCCAGTAAGCAGCTTTTATTTTCAGGATGGAAATGTTTCAGGAGAGGAGGGAGAGTTAGGGCTGAATGCATGCATACCTAGATGTGGAATAGCCTATTGATGTGATCTGTCATGTCACAGTAATCGGCCTTGGTAATCTCTTCAAAAGTTTCAGCCAGAGCGTGGGCAATGTGCTTGCGCAAGTTTATAGGGAGAGCCACTGTGGTCCTTGTCCCAGTCAGGCTAACGCGTCCGCGCGACTGTGCCACAAGGGGTGGGGGGACCATTTCTGCACACAGGCAAGGTGCATAGGGGCCAGGGCGGAATCCGCATTGCTGTAGAAGACTCTCCCGCTCTTCCCAGGTGACCCACAGAAGCGAGATATCTTCCACGATCAACTCCTGTGGAAAATGTTGGGAGAGTGTTCAGGGTAGGTGCCCCCTTCAGCTGTTTGCTTTCCCCAGTGCACAGAAACCTCTGCACAGCCCTGAAGCAATCAGTCTCCCTTACTCACCATTTCAGGGCTCCTGTGGTATGGGAAAATTATGCTAAAATGAAGACTATAAACTCCTTCTCTGTGTGGGAATAACTGTCTGAGATAAACAATGCTGCCTCTGTTAACTGTTGCCTTTTTTGCCTTTCCACAAGTGACCCTAAGTTCTCAGCTGCCTGTTTTATCAACATCTGAAAGACTACAAAACCTCCAGAAGAAGCCGCTATAAAGCAAAGGTGACCTGCTGAAAACAGTTATGGATCACTCTGCCAGAGAGAATAAAAAACTGCAGGACTGGAGAGAAAGGGAAAGCAGGATCCGCCAGAGAAACGCAGCAGCAAGGAAGAAAAGCGCAAAGCAGCTGATAAACATCTTGGTGCGCCAAGCGGACTCCATCCAGGCGCTCGTAGCCATGGAGGCAGAGCACTACCATGCCGGCACTCCCCCATCCCAAAGCTCTTTCCCTTGTGCCCCAATGTCAGCTCCAAACCCCCTTCCCCAGCATCCAGGTTCTTACCTTCACCAACTGCCTCCAACATCTGTACGTTCACCAACCAGCCCTGAGAACTACGACCCTTACCCTCTGCACTCAACCCCCATCACCATGCAGTATAGGCATCCTGAAGTGCAGCAGTCATTGCACAGCACTCCAGACAGGACATATTCAAACCTGTGACTGTGCAGTTCCTCACCTCAGCCCCCTGCCCTTTTAGGTTCCCAAAATGTTCTGTGTCTGTCAATGAAGTTATTTTCTTTTCAATAAATGAATTCTTGGCTTTGAAAACAGTCTTTATTATTGCAGAAAGTCAAAGATACCTTAGTCCAGGAAAGAAACAGGCACTGTAAATCAGCTTAGCAAAAACAGATTTCTACTAACATTGTAATCACTGCAATTCACTCCCGTGCAAGGCACCAAACTTTACTGTTGGTTTTCAGCCTCAAATTCCTCCCTCAAGGCATCTCTAATTCTTGAAGATCTGTGTTGGGGCTCTCTAGTAGCCCTGATCTCTGGCTGTGCAAATTCAGCCTCCAGGTGTTGAACCTCAGAGGTCCATGCCTGACTGAATGTTTCACCTTTCCCTTCACAAATATTATGGAGGGTACAGCACGCGGATATAACCGCAGGGATGCTGCTTTCCCCCAAGTCCAGCTTCCAATACAGAGATCCCCAGTGCCCTTTTAAACAGTCAAAAGCACACTCCACAGTCATTTGACACCGGCTCAGCCTGTATTTGAACCAGTCCTTGCTCCTGTCAAGCTTTCCTGTGTACAGTTTCATGAGCCAAGGCATTAACGGGTAAGCGGAGTCTCCAAGGATCACAATGGGCATTTCAACATCTCGTACTGTGATTTTCCTGTCTGGGAAAAAAGTCCCTGCCTTCAGCTTCCGGAACAGGCCAGTGTTCCGAAAGATGCGTGCATCATGCACCTTTCCAGGCCAGCCTGTGTTATTGTTAATGAAACACCCACGGTGATCCACAAGCGCCTGGAGAACCATAGAGAAATACCCCTTCCGATTAATGTAGTCAGATGCTAGGTGGGGTGTGCCAGAATAGGAATATGAGTCCCATCTATCGCCCCTCCACAGTTAGGGAAACCCATTTGTGCAAAGCCATCCACAATGGCCTGCACGTTCCCCAGAGTCACGGTTCTTCTTAGCAGGATGCAATTAATGGCCCTGCAAACTTGCATCAAAACGATTCCAACGGTCAACTTTCTCACTCCAAACTGGTTCCTGACCGATCGGTAGCTGTCTGGAGTTGCCAGCTTCCAGATTGCAGTAGCCACCCACTTCTCCACTGTCAAGGCAGCTCTCAATCTCGTGTCCTTGCGCTGCAGGGTGGGGGCGAGCTCAGCACACAGTCCCATGAAAGTGGCTTTTCTCATCCAAAAGTTCTGCAGCCACTGCTCATCATCCCAGACTTCCATGACGAAGTGGTCCCACCACTCACTGTTTGTTTCCCGAGCCCAAAAGCAGCATTCCACAGTGCTGAGCATTTCTGTGAATGCAACAAGCAATGTTGTGTCGTACGCATCAGGCAACTCGCTATCATCGTCGGACTCCCCATCACTTTAGATCTTAAGGAATAGCTCCACTGCCAAATGTGATGTGCTGGGGAGACTCATCAGCATAGTCCTCAGCAGTTCGGGCTCCATTTCCCACATGCACTGCACAGAAACTGTTGGGAGAGTCACAATGGTACCAAACATAGATGGAAAAACAGTGATTGCTGGGATGTGAAGCGATGCATCATGGGGCGTTGGGACAGGAAGCAGAATGACCCGTCCCCTCTGCCCCCTTCCCACAACACACAGTGCCAAAATGGGACGAGGCGCTCTGTGGGATAATTGCCCACAATGCACCACTCCCAACAGTGCTGCAAATGCTGCAAATGTGGCCACACTGCAGCACTGGTAGCTGTCGGTGTGGCCACACTCCAGCGGTTTCCCTACACAGCTGTACAAAGATAGCTGTAACTCCCAGCGCTGCACACCTGCAAGTGTAGCCAAGTCCTGAGATAGTAGCAATGGGAGAATGGGAGACATTTTATTTTTGGTGAATAGTCTCAAGCCAATCATTTTCCATAGGGCAGCTTTGAGGTCCTTGTTCCTCATGCTGTAGATTATGGGATTCATCATTGGAGGCAACATGTAATAGAGAACAGACACCGTGACATGCAGTCCTGAGGCTGAGCTGGAGGAGGGTTTCAGGTATGCAAAGCTGCCAATGCAAATGATCAAGAAAACAACAATGAGGTGAGAGAGGCAGGTGATGAAGGTTTTATGCTGGCCTTGCTCAGAGGGGATTCTTGGCACCGTTTTGAAGGTCTGAACATATGACACAATTATGAAAAAAAAGCAACCTAGACTAAACACAGATCAAATACAAGAACCACAACTTTACTGCGGTGTGAGTAAGAGCAGGCGAGCTTAAGTAGCTGGGGGATTTCACAGAAGAAATGATCCACCATGTTGCCTCCACAGAAGTTTAATGAAAAGGTGTTCCTAGTGTTCATTGAAGAATTGAGAAGACCACTGATCCGGGTACTGGCTGCCATTCGACAGAAGATCTGTTCATCACAGTCTAACAGTGCATTGACTGGCAGATGGCGATAAATCGGTCATACACCATGACAGTCAGTAAGAAGATATCTGCTGAAGCGAAGAAGAAAAACAGAAACACTTGAGCAATGCATCCATAATAAGGAATCGACCTGGTGTTCATGAGGGAATTTTCCATGGATTTGGGAACAGAGACAGTGATGGAGCTGGGGTCTAGGATGGACAGGTTCATTAGGAAGAAGTACACAGGGATGTAGAGCTGGTGGTCAAGGGCTACAACTGTGATGATGAGAAGGTTCCCCACCAGGTCTGCCATGTAAATCACTAGTAACACCATAAAATGAAAAATCTGCAGCTCTCAGAGAATTCCAGGAAAAGGAACTCAGTCACAGTGGTTTGGTTGTGCATTATTCCTTTTCTTAAAATCATTCTACATTTGTATCCACTGTGATACAGCATGGCCAGAGGGCAGCATAAGAGTGTTAGCAGGGGGCCTTATTCCCTGCCAAGGGAGGAAGGTTTGCTTTAGATTAACTAGAACAGCTGTGGCCAATTAGAGCACCTGACTCCAATTAGAGCACCTGACTTCAGTTAGAGCACCTGACTCCAATTAGAGCACCTGACTTCAGTTAGAGCACCTGACTCCAGTCATGTGATAAAAACCCCTGCTTCAGTCAGACAGGGTGTGGTAGTTGAAGGAGAAAGGTTGGATTGGAGCAGAGTGCAGGTTGCAGAAGAGAAGAGTTTGACCAGAGAGAAATAGAAGGTTTGGAGGAGTGCTGCGGTGGATTGTGAAGCCCAAAAGAAACCTTAGGTAAGGGGCAACAGGCTTGTGTAGAAGAGAGGCAAGAAGCCCTTCACAAGCTGAAGGGTATGAGAGGGAAGTAACCCAGGGGAAGGAACCGCTAAGTCAAGTGGTTCACCACAACCCCCAGGGCCCCTGGGTTGGGACCTGGAGTAGAGGGCGGGCCCAGGTCCCTCCCTCTCCACTCCCCTCCTCCAAGGACACTAGTGGAGTGATTAAGAACCGGTTCAGAGGCAAGCAATAGCGCCCTGAACCTACCCCAGAGAAGAGAAAGCGCGAGACCTAGCAGAACAGTACCGGCAATTTGCCACACCACCAAAGCGTTAATAGGGACATGCTGTCCTGGGAAAAAGTCAACAGACTTGGACCATTTTGACCAGCATCACATCAATGGCTTGATCTCTAGCATGGTGCAAAAATAAATAAATAAACATAAAAAAAAATAAATACTGTTTTGGGGAAATGGCTATTTTATTCCAGGGTTTATATCTCTGATAGCCCCGGCACAAATGACTCCAAATTTGGATCACTAACCTTACCTGAACCTTCTTAAGGCACACTGTATTTCAAAGGAATCTGAATAAACATTTTGATGTTAGAGATCTTAGAAATGTTGACCTTTAAACAAACAAAGCCGGAACAAGATTCCATGACAAGAAGCTGAACCTAAACAAATTCAGATTAGAAATAAGATGAGCATGTTTAGCACAGAGGTTAATCAACCGTTGGAATAATTTACCTAGGGACTTCATTTGAAGTCTTTAAATCAAGACTGGTTATCCTTCTAAAAGCTGGGTGATATGTCAAACAGAAGTTTTGGGCTTGTTGCAGAAATTAATGGGTGAGCTTCTCTGGCCTAGGTTTTACAAGAGGGCAGATTGGATGGTCACACAAGTCCCATCTGGCCTTAAAAATCTGTGAATTTAGAACAGGCAAGAGGCAGAGCAATGGAAACAAAATGCAGAAGACCAATGGAAAATGATTGCATGAGAGAAGTTCCATTTCCATGAAGGAAGAACATCCCCAAAACATTTATACATCAAGTTAGCCATGTTCACTCCTCAGTTACACTAATATCTAACTCAACTAAACATCAGAGCTCCTCCAGTCTGGTTGTCATTTTATAAAGAAATAATGGGTGTATACTGATACATACAATCATTCCTATCAACAGAAGCGATCAAATCCAGAATCATCTGCAGCAAAAACACTTCAACTATAGGAGAACCTCCATTGGCTGAGTGAGTGGAAGTCATTGGATCCAGACACAAGAAAGAGATTAATGAATTCTAAGGCTTGAAGGGACCATTGTGTTTATATGATCCAATCTCTTGTATAATGCAGGCCATAGAACTTCCCCAAAATAATTCCTAGAACATTTCTTTCAGAAAGAAATCCATCCAATTTTGATTTAAAAATTGTCAGTGATTGAGAATCCATCATGACCCTTGTGTAAAAACCCAAGTTTTTCACAGGGTAATTACTTTCAGAATTAAAAGTGTATCCATTATTTCCAGTCCGAATTTGCCTAGCTTCAGCTTCCAGCAACTGGCTCATGTTATATCTTTCTGTACTAGACTGAAGAGCCCATTATTAAATAGTTGTTCCCCATGTACATACTTGTAAACTAAACCTTCTCTTTGTTAAGCTAAATTGATTGACCTCCTTGAGTGTATCACTATAAGACAGGGTTTCTCAAACAGGGGCTCCAAGTAATAGCAGAGAGAACAAAGTAAATTACCAAACAAAATAAAATAAAACACACAAACCTATGCCTAATACAGTTATAAAACAGAATACAGATAAAACCTTGCCCTCAGAAGCGTTCCAGTAAGCTTCCTTTTACAGACTAGTCTTCTTCTAGTCTGGGTCCTGCAATCATTCACATCCCCTGTAGTTACTGTTCTTTGTCCCAATTTCTTTCAGGCAGAGAGGCTCTCTCTTTAGCCAGTTGAAGACAAAATGGAGGGGTCTCTCGCGGGCTTAAATAGACTTTCTCTTGTGTGTGGAGACCCCCTCCTCTCTCCTATGCAAAGTCCAGCTCCAAGATAGAGTTTTGCAGTCACATGGGAAAGACACATATCCATGCATGACTCAGGTTTTACAGGCAGCAGCCATTGTCCACATGCTATCTTGACTGTCTCCAGGAAGACTTCTTCTGTGGATTGGAGCCTTCCATAATCCACTGTTCATTAAGTGTTTCTTGACTGGGCACTTAATTTGCACATTCCTTTCTCAGCATTATGTCCCAAACCAGACCTCTCCTTCCTTCTCAGCAAGGTCTCTGAGCATCCAGCCTGAAATAACAATGCTCATTCCTAGTGCTACATAGCACATTTTATAAACCAAGACTCAATAACTCACTGAGCATGATCACAGAGCCAGCGGCCTCCAAATGAGTGAGGAAGCCCTGGGGAAGTCACATCTCAGAACTGATCACGGCTTACCTGACAGGCAGGGAAAACAGACCTGCTTCCAAAAATAAGACAGCCCCAGAAATCTTCCTCTGATATAATATCTGGCCCCTGCACTAAGCGTGGTGCTAGGATCAGAGACTCTCTGAAATCCCCCTCAGCTTTTTCCATGCAGGATCAAGAGAGCTGCCTCTTTAGAGACTAATGGAGTCTGCCATGAGGAGAATCATTAAGAAATTACTGGAGTGTTTCAGTTTGGTTACGTGTTCATTTTAGCCACCCAAACTCAGCTTGCGCTGAAGTTTCCCTACCAGGCTGGGTGGACTTAAAGAGGGTATTGGAGATGCATGGAAACAAATGGACATTAGAGGGGCCTGTGAAGCAGCAGAAATCCCAGTGATATTTATTGCTGGCCCTTGGAGAGAAATGTGATCAAGGGGTTAGAGGAGGAGAAAAGTGCACAAGTACACTGGGTTCCAGGCTAGTTTCTGGAGGGCAGGGAGATTAAACTCCTTGGAGTTGAGGCATGGACCATGTTTTTGTTCTGTTTCTACAGCATCACTTGGCACAATGGGGTTCTGGTCTACGAATGGGGCTCATAGCCACTAGAGCATTGACACAAGAAAAACAACAACAATAATAATAGCAGTAACAATTATCGGCTTTTGTAGGGAAAATATTGAAATCCATCAGATGTCTTTGGAAATCTTAACCATTAAGGACATTTTCTGTTCTCCACTGAACAATTTTTTGAAATGTGTCTGTAAAAATGAGAATGTCTGGTCTCTTTGGAAACTGTGTCAGTTTACAAATTAAACTTTATTTCCCTGCCTACTGTGGAAGCAGAATTAAAAGCAGGGTAAACATTTTAGTCAATTTAGGGATAGAATGAAAGGTAGCCCTAACCCTAACCCTAACAATGCGAGCATTGCTGTCTCTTGCCTCGCTTCTTGCCTTGCTTTTAGTTGATAAGAATGGAATGCTGATTTAAGCAGAAACCTTGTGTCATAAAGAGATAGTTAAGGGTTAATGCCTCTTTTACCTGCAAAGGGTTAAGAAGTTCACCTAGCCTAGCTGACACCTGACCAGAGCAACCAGTGGGGGAACAAGATGTTTCAAAAGGAAGGAGGGAAGTTTCCTTTGTTTAGCGTCAGTTTCAGTTTCAGCTGGAGTGAAAAAGATCAAGGAACAAGTCTTTTATCAGAGCAGTAAGTTTTAGAAAGGAATAAATAGGTTTATGTTTATTTTTTTTTGGAACCTGTCTTTGTGCAATTAGGGGAGTAATCAAATTTGTATATTCTTGTGTATACTAAGGTTTTTGCCCAGGGGAACATCTTGTGTTTTAAATCTGTTGCATGTGAGATCAACTTATATGCTGTCTTCCAGAGGTTTTTTTCTTTTACCTTTCTTCTGTTTAATTAAAAGCCTTCTTTTTAAGAACCTGATTGATTTTTTCCCCCTGTTTTTTAGATCCAAGGGAATTGAATCTGGACTCGCCAGGGATTGGTGGGGGGAAAAAGGGAGGGGGAAAGAGTAATTCTTCCTTGTTTTTGAGATCAAAGGGAATTGGATCTGGACTCACCAGGGAATTGGTAGAGGAATCTCTCAAGGCTACCCAAGGAGGGGAAGGCTTTTGGGAGGAAAAGAGTTTTTCAAATAAGTAAAAAATCTGGATGATGGCAGCAAAACCAAATCTAAGCTGGTAATTAAGCTTAGAGGTGTTCATGAAAGTCCCCACATCTGTACCCTAAAGTTCAGAATAGGGGTGAGATGTATGACTCCTTGAGATAAGGTAGTTTCTGAAGGGAATTTGTATAAACAAAGAATAATCGTTAGCCATTGATGTATGTAATGGAAAGGTATAAATATTTGTCTTATACTGCTTGTAGGGGGAAGATCTGCCTAAGTTCGGGGGGGCCCCGTGTCCAACCAGTCTTCCCTTGCAATTGAGGACTTGTTTTCTTCCATACTACTTATCCTGTGAGCTCAGCTGGGGACCTGAGCGTGATGCTGTATCTCATCTTATGTTTTTCAACTTTAACTGAAAAGATGTTTTTCAAAGAAAAAAATCATTCAAAGAATTTGACCAGCTAATTACACTATATGAGAGAACCAAGGTATGCAATACATTTTATTGGATGAGCTAATGTTTGTGGAAGGGACAGATTTTCAAGACCTCCTACCTTGTCTTTCTCATGTCCTGGAAGCAACATGTCTACAATAACATTTTATGTCAGGGTTAGGGGAAAAGGCAACTAAAAGCTTTCCATTCCAATGTGGGAAGTCCGGGTTTTAAAAGACTGTTAACAATGACCGAACCAGTAATTAAGGGAAAGGACACCTCAAAGAGCCTGGATTGGCCTCAGTTACCTAGGTTAGCTTAAACTCGTAAACTTAAACTGTCTGTCTGTAATGCGATAATATTTGAATACTGCTTGTGATCAATTCCAAAACTTCAAGGCCTTCTCTCATAACAACATTCCATCTCATCTCTGCCCATCCACCAAATAGAGTTTAACATCTTGATACCCTGCCTGACTTATTAGCCATAGAGAAAGGAGACAAATAACTAGGAGGAGGTACTATGTAGGGGAAAGGTGGAAATGGGGGTTTGCACATGGTGGGAATGGGAGAGAGGATAGGCTGTGGGGAGCAGACAGACCACCTGTGGAAAAGGACTGGGGGCAGCTGCAGGGAGTCCTGAAATAGAGGGAGATAGAAGGGCTGCACACAGGAAACTTGGGAGAATGCATGGAGCCCCTGGCGTATGCAATGACCTCAGCCTGCAGAAGCTATGTACCCCTAGTACAATGAATTATTACCAATGCACCAAGAAAAGGAGGTCCTATTTATGGAAAATGGGAAAATAATCTAAAAGCAGATATCAGTTGGAACAATGGGGAAACATCTGGAGGAACGATAAAAACACATCTATTTGTGTAACCATTAAGGAAAATTATTAACAAAATACTTCATTCTGGGAAGAAGAATTTCTAGGAAGAGATGGGATCCACTGAACGAAGAGAAGGAAGAGCATTTTCGCAGGCAGGCTTGCTAATCTAGTGAGGAGGGCTTTAAACCAGGTTCGCATGGGGGAGGTGACATAAGCCCAGAGGTAAGTGGGAAAGTGGGATACTGGAAGGAAACACAAGGAGGAGGGTACAAGATAGGAAGCCTCCTGATTCATACTGAGAAAGTAGGGCAATTGGCTAGTTATCTTAGATGCATATAGACAAATGCAAGAAGCCTGGGAAATAAGCAGGACGAATTGGAAGTCCTGGCACAATCAAGGAGCTATGATGTGACTAGAATACAGTAACAGAAACTCAGTGGGGTAGTTCACATGACTGGATCACTGTGATGAATGGATATAAATTGTTCAGGAAGGACAGGTACAGGAGGAAAGGTGGAGGATTTGCATTGTATGTAAGAAAGTGTTATGATTGCTCTGAGCTCCAGTATGAAACTGGAGAAAAGCCTGGTGAGAGTCTTTGGGTTAAGTTTAGAGGCAAGAGCAACAAGGGTGATGTCATGGTGGGCATATGCTATAGACTGCCAGATCATAAGGATGAGATAGATGTGGCTTTCTTCAGACAACTAACTGAAGTTTCCAGATCACAGGCCCTGGTTCTAATGGGGGACTTCAATCACCCTGAAATCTGCTGGGAGAGCAATATAGCAAAGCACAGACAATCCAAGAAGTTTTTGAAGAGTGTTGGGGACAACTTCCTGGTACAAGTGCTGGAGGAAACAACTAGGGGCCATTCTCCTTTTGACCTGCTGTATGCAAACAGGGAAGAATTGGTAGGGGAAGTAGAAGTGGTGGCAATCTGGCATCAGTGACCATGAGATGATTGAATTCAGGATCTTCACAGAAAGGAGAAAGAAGACTAGCAAAATTTGGGCCCTGGATTTCAGAAAAGCAGACTTAGACTCCCTTAGGGAACTGATGGGCAGGATTGTCACACCTCAATAGCCCCCTCCTTCAAGGAGTCCCCGGGGAAGGGAGATCAGCAATGTATGTGGCTAACACTGTTGTAAGCATAGTAAAGCATTTTGGGGAGAGTCAAAAGTATGTGAGTGTGGAATGGAAGATTCCTTTGCAGGAGTACGAGAGGCCAAGAAGAAAGAAGAAAGCAGAGAACGGGTTAACTCAACACTTCACCTAGCAAGCTCAGTCCAAAGATAAGACACTGGCCCCCGCCCAAGGCTATTGCTCACAGCCAAGACTTGGCTGATAGCTGAGAAAGAAGGGGGCTTGAATGTGCCTGAGTGGCCATGAAAAGAGAAGAACTAAGTAAGACACAGAGCTGCAAAGATAAACAGCGAGACCAGTGGAGGCCAAAACAGAAAAGAAAACAGTCTCCAGAGCTGGGATGTTTTGGGAAAGGGAAAGATACCACAGAAAGCAGTTTGGACTGGCGCAAGGAGCACAAGGAAGAGAGACTGTGAAATGGAACACCCCCAGAAGAACCCAGGACTTAAATCCTCCTGAGAGCTGGAGCAATTCGGAGATTACAGCAGATCCCCCGGACAACCTGGGCCCAGGGCAAGACCTCCAGTCCATCCCTCCCCCTCGTCTTCTTATGTTAAACCCAGGCCTGGCCAGCTTTGGGTAGTATGTGTGTGAATATGAAAGTAGGTTAGGACTTGGGGCTCTAATGCTTTCTTTCTTCCCCTGAGTGATGTGAGAGCATTCCCAGAACTCTCTGGTGTATTTTTTATTTTATTAATAAAGCTTTAAAATTTAAACTCTTTATGTGTTACGTCATCCCCTCCCCAAACAATCCTGCAGCATCAGCCTGATTACATGATGCTCCAGGCAGACTGATAACAAAAATTTGTCACAGGAGCCCCTTTGAAGCTAAAATGAGGGGCCAAGGAGCACAGAAGAGCTGGCTGTAGTTTAAAGAAACCTTATTGAGGATGCAGGAACAAACCATCCCGAAGTGCAGAAAGAATAGCAAATGTGGCAGGCGACCAGCTTGACTTAACAGAGAAATCTTTGGTGAGCTTAAACTCAAAAAGGAAGCTTACAAGAACTGGAAATTAGAACAGATGACTAGGGAGAAGTATAAATATATTGCTCAAGCATGCAGCGGTGTAATCAGGAAGGCCAAGGCACAGTTGGAGTTGGAGCTAGCAAGGGATGTGAAGGGTAACAAGAAGATTTTCTACAGGTATGTTAGCAACAAGAAGGTCAGAGAAAGTGTGGGACCCCTATTGAATGGGGGAGGCAACATAGTGACAGATGATGTGGAAAAAGCTGAAGTACTCAATGCTTTTTTTCCCTCAGTCTTCACAGACAAGGGCAGCTCCCAGACTGCTGCATTGGGGTATGGGGAGGAGGTGAGCACCCCTCAGGGGTGAAAGAACAGAGTAAGAACTATTTAAAAAAGCTGGACGTGCACAGGTCCACGGGGTCCAGATCTAATGAATCTGAGAGTGCTGAGGGACATGGCTGATGAGATTGCAGAGCAATTGGCCATTATCTTTGAAAATTTGTGGCAATCGGGGAGATACTGGCCTATTGGAGAATGGCAAATATAGTGCCTATATTTTAAAAAGGGAAGAAAATGAACCCGAGGAACTACAGACTGCTCAGTCTCACTTCAGTCCCCAGCAAAATCATGGAGCAAATCCTCAAGAAATCCATTTTGAAGCACTTGGAGGAGAGAAAGGTAATTAGGAACAGTCAACATGAATTCACCAAGGGCAAATCATGCCTGACCAACCTGATTGTCTTCTATGATGAGATAAGTGGCTCTGTGGATATGTGGAAAGCAGTGGATTTGATCTACCTTGACTTTAGCAAAACTTTTGATAAAGTCTCCCACAGAATTCTTGCCAGCAAGTTAAAGAAGTATGGACTGGATGAATGGACTATAGGGTGGATAGAAAGCTAGCTAGATTATTGGGCTCAATGGGTAGTGATCAACAGCTTGATGTCTAGGTGGCAGGGTTGGTTCTGTGGACGGTTTTGTCCAACATCTTTATCAATGATCTAGATGATGGGATTAATTGCACCCTCAGCAAGTTCTCAGATGACACTAAAATGGGGGGAGAGGTAGATATGCTGGAGTGTAGGGATAGGGTCTAGAGTGACCTCGACAAATTGGAGGATTGGGCCAAAAGAAATCTGATGAGGTTCAACAAGGACAAGTGCCAAGTCCTACACTTAGGAAGGAAGAATTCAATGCACTTCTACAGGCTGGGGACCAACTGGCTAACCAGAAGTTCTGAAGAAAAGGACCTGGGGATTACAGTGGATGAGAAGCTGGATATGACTCAGCAGTGTGCCCTCTTTACCAAGAAGTCCAACAACATATTGGGCTGTATTAGTAGGAGCACTGCCAGCAGACCGAGGGAAGTGATTATTCCCCTCTATTTGGCACTGATGAGGCCACACCTGAGTACTGCATCCAGTTTTGCCCCCCACTTCAGAAGGGATGTGAACAAATTGGAGAGAGTCCAGCACAGGACAACAAAACTGATTAGGAGGCTGGGGCACATGACTTATGAGTGTCTGTACAGATATCCTCCCATTCCATTTTGTTTTCTTACAGCTCTCCCCATAGTCCATTTTGTTCTCCTCCTGTGGCCGCCTCCTCCCTGGCTGTTAAGTTGTTTACCAGGGCCACTGCCCTTCTCAAAGGGAGGGCCCCTTAAAGTTGTTTACCAAGAGCCATTGCCCTTCTCAAAGGGATGGCCACTTGTGCTAAGTGGGACCACTGCCCTGTTCAAAGGGTTAGTCCTGTTATCACCTTGCTAAACCTGGGCTCGGTGTAGGGTAGGCAATGTCCAGCTGCAAGACCTATTGTGTTTTTAAGGTCCTGGGCATGAGTCATAGGCCTCATGTGCTTTTGAGTCACCTATTGCACAGGACTCTGTCTAGACATGTCTCTGTGCTCACCTGTTGTTTTTTTTTCTCTTTCCCCTGCCTCTGAGCCCATCAGAAGTACTGGTGGGAGACTGCCTAAGTTTGCCCTTAAAACCAGACATTTTCTGATCAGACCTCAGAAAGGTTCCTGCATTGCTGCCTGGTCTGATCAGCCAGGGGTTCTGGGGGGTCCTTTCTCCGCTCTCGTTTTATTTTTGAGCATACCCTCGTTTTTTGAAACCCCCCCCCATGAAGAACGAATTGCTGCCTGAGAGATCTTCTGATTATTGAGACCGTACCTAGCCTTCTGATGATCTTGCTGCTTTTACCTCTGCTGCTTCCTTTGGGGCTGGTAAGAATCCCACTGTGAAACTCTCTATACTTTTATTTTATTATTTTAGCTGCTGGCTCTGTCTCCCCAGCACTCAGACTCAAGCTAAACCTTGGTCTGTGTCTTAAAACCTCTCTTAAACTCTGCAGCACTTTGCTGCTAAAAATAAGCCTGTGCTGCTGCTAAGCTGTGCCTTCCTGGACTGCCAGCTTGCAGCCCCCCCCCCCCACTGCTGCTAAGGTGCACCTATTAGAATCAGGTTCTTAGTCTAGATAAGTTGTAATTTCATTTTGCATTTTTGCATAGCTGTGGTTAAGTTAGGTTTAGAGAATTGTTTGTATTGTGCTCTGTAAGTTAGGTTTAAAAAAATATTTTTGCATTGTTTTCTGTTACTTGCTAATTTGTGTAGTCTTGGTTAAGTCAGATCATAGATAAGATTTTGCTGTATGCTGTATAATTGTGATTAAGTCTGTCTTCCCGCTGCCCCCAAACCTCAATTGTATTACTGAAGTCTAGCATAAAATCCCATTGATTACCCTTTTTTTCCTCTCTCTAACACATCTCACATTTCACATTTACTCTACTGTGACACATTTTACCCATAACTGTTAGTTGGCTACATGCTGCTCTGACACACCCTTTACATAGAAATTGTTAGCTACCTGTTACATTTATACTTCAGTGTTAATTAGTTACCAGCTGTATTGTACCCCATTCTATTGTACCCCACTATTGAAACCCTCTATACTATTTGCTAAAAGAAACCCCTCCCCAATTGTCTACCTTAACAAACCCCATACCCCTCACTATTGAGTTTTCCCTGTTTTGGGATTTTCTTAATAAAGTTTATTTTGCACCCCACCTGTGTGGTAATTGCTCCCCAAGATCCCATATACCTGCTGGCAGGGACAATGAGGAGAGGCTGAGGGAACTGGGGTTTAGTCTGCAGAAGAGAAGAGTGAGGGGGGATTTGATAGCAGCCTTCAACTACCTGAAGAGGGGTTACAAAGAGGATGGAGCATGGCTGTTCTCAGTAGTGGCAAATGACAGAACAAGGAGCGATGGTCTCAAATTACAGTGTGATAGTGTAGTGGGGTGGCTACCCTGGATAAACAGGGCTGTGGCCGGATGAACCAATCAGCTAGGCTGATTGGCCTAGCAGCCTCAGTTGTGGCCATGTCCCAATCAGGGCCAAGCTGGCCCTTATAAGAGGGCCGTGGTCGAGGAGCAAACAGTCTCCTTCTAGCTGAGGAGGGGGAATGAGACTGGCTGCCTGGGAAGCCTAAGGGTACTGGAGTAAAGCAGGGCTGGGAAAAGGCCAGAGGAGCTGGGGAGTTCTTGGCTGGTAATTCCCCAGGCTGCAAGGTCTTGTACAAGGCCCCTGAAGGTACTGGGTTGCAGGGAAATGCAGCAGGTCAAAACCTCCCTTGCCTATGATGACTGGCTTATACAGACTGCACTCTGCCCCAGTGAAAGGGAGCTAAATGGTGACTAGCAGTAGCCCATAGGCTGAGCCAAGGTGGTGATAGGGAGAGGAGGGGAGATCCAGTGAGACTGCGGGGTACTGCAGAGGGCAGAACCCCAAGAGAAAGGGTACCGGGGTGTGGGAGGGACACCGGGACCAGTGACAAGGTGAGACTCCGGCCTAAAGAGGGTGCTCCTGAGGCTGGTGAGCTAATTCCCTGGATGACCAGCAGGAGGCGCTGCAGGGGTGAGTCGTCGCACCACTCCTGGGAGGTCTAAGTTGGATATTAGGAAACACTATTTCACTAGGAGTGTGGTAAAGCACTGGAATGAGTTACGTAGGGAGGTGGTGGAATCTCCATCCTTAGAGGTGTTTTAGGATTTTAGGATTTAGGTGGTGTTTGTCCTGCTTTGAGCAGGGGATTGGACTCGCTGACCTCCTGAGGACTCTTCAAACCCTAATCTTCTTTGAAAATATAATCCCAACTATACATACAAAATGTTGAGGTATAAATGGGCTGTTACTACTCAAGAAAGAGATCTTGGAATCTTTATGGATAAAAAAGATATATTAGAACTGAAAAAGGTACAGAGAAGGGCAACAGAAATTATTAAAGTTATGGAACAGCTTCTGTATCAGAAAAGATTTAAAAGACTGGTACTTTTTAGCTGGGAAAACAGACGACTAAAAGGGAATATGATAAAGGTCAATAAAATCTTGACTGGTGTGTAGAAAGTGAATAAGGATGTGTTATTTACTCCTTCTCATAACACAAGAACTAAGGATCACCCAATGAAATTAACAGGCAGTAGGTTTAAAACAAAAAAAAAAGAAGTAGTTCTTCACATAACGCATAGTGAACCAGTGCAACTCGTTGCCAGGGAATGTTGTGAAGGCCAAAATTAGAACTGGCTTCAGAAAAGAATTAGAGAAGATCATGCAGGATAGGTCCATAAATGGCTATTAGACAGGATGGGTAGGGAGGGTGTCCCTAGCTTCTGTTTGCAAGAAGCTGGGAATGGTCAACAAGGGATGGATCATTGATGCTAACCTGTTCTGTTCATCCCCTCTGGGACATCTGGCATTGGCCACTGTTGGAAGACAGAATGCTGGGCTAGATGGACCTTTGGTCTGACCCAGTATGGCCATTCTTATGTTCTAACTCATGTCCAGCACAGCCAAAGCCCAGGAAGGCAAAAACCAATGGACTGGAGGAGTTTCAGAAGGGTCCTTCCCTCAGGACACAGGTTTGAGGGAACCAGACTGACAGACTGGGACCCTCTGGGGGTATCTGAACAAGCTCGGCCTGCTTAGGTGCCCACAATGGGATGGGATGGCTTTGGCTGAGATGCTTTGTTCCTGCTGTTAAAATAAATCAGAGTGTGATAAGGAGGCTGCATGGATGAGTCTTTGAATTCACTGGTCTTTCAAAGGGCAGAGCAGAAGGTACTAAACACAGTCCATATGGTTAAGCAGGATGAATACACAGTCTCATCCCAGACCTAATGATCTCTGTGCTTGTCTGTTTTGCCAGCTGAAGTTGGTCCAATGAAAGATGTTACCCCACCCACGTTGTCTCTCTCATTTTTTCATGAACATTTTCATCTTTGATGAACTCCCTTATTGCAACAAAAATATAGTTTGTCATAAAAAAACAGCTTACGAGGGAGAAAGTTTTGTTTTGTTGAATGGGCCTCAAATACACAGGCTGAGATTTTTCAGAGTTGCTTAAGCCAAAAATTCCCATTGGTTTAATTTAAATGACATTGATTTCACCAGTGGAAGATATGACCCTATGAATTATTAACTGCCCTAAAACTTGATTAAGGGAGAAGTCAGGTTGTCCAGTGTTGCCTTGTGCCCTTACGCAATGTAGAAAATGGTGAAACATAAACCCCTGGAATGTAGATTTACACCAGCTAAGGATCCGACCACAGCCAATTTTTCTAAGTTCTCTAAAATCCACCTGCTGAATCACATTGTCTTGGAAAATTCCTGTATCTCTTTGTTGCCTGAGCTAGGATAAGTGGTGCAAATTTGGATTCACTTGGACCAGGGATTCCTGAAATAGAACTCCCCTAAATAGGGGCCCTGAGAATGGAACATTGTAGTTTGCTTTGGCTTGGCTCCTGTTTTGATTTCAGATTTGGCTTTCGCTCTCCTTCTTGCTCAAGGATCCAGATTGTAAAAGGAAAATTGATACACTCGGGACAGACCTGAGGCAGTATTTAGAGAGTATAAACAATGATTCTCTTGGGAGATGGCTCTGCAATAACTTCTGAGCCCAGAGTCTTCCCGGATGGACTTTGCCTGTCAGCTGGGCACAGAGCGGGGGCTGGGGATATTGGTGGGTGAGGGGCAGGCAAATGCTTGCTTTCCAAAGCTCTCTTCAGGGCAGGAGGGCAGAAGAGCTCTGAAGAGAGACAGTGAGGCAGGCAGCCAGGGCAAAAGGAGACAATTCCAGCAACGAATGGACTAAGGATTTCAAGCTTGAATCTCAAATCAATTTCCTTCCATGGGAACATCCTTACCAGACTGGATCATCAATCCATCTAGCTCGGTACTCCCTGCTCCCTGTTATGCTGGATCAAACCCCTGCATTCATCTAGCCTGCTGTCTCCCCACCCCTTTACCTTTGACCACAGAACAGACCTATGTGACCATCCAGCCCATTTACCCCAGCTAGCAACCCCCGATATGTGCTGCACCAAAACAGACCCACAGACTATATATTGCAGCCATTAAGTGTGACCCTGTCTCTGCTGGGACAATATGTCCATTGAGCCTAGTTTCACCTCTGCAGCCACGGAGGATGAGGATTGAGAGCTACAGAGATGGTGAGCTCAGGCCCAGGACAGGAAAGGGCAGCGGGTTAGGATTGAGGGGCAATGGGAGAGCTCCAGCGTGTGGGGGGTCCCCGGGATGGGAAAGCAGATAATGTAGGTCGGGATTGATAGGAAGCATCACAGCAGTGAAGGGGGAGCCCTGGGGTATGATAGCAGGGGTTGCTGGTCAGGATTAAGGGGCAGAGGCAGAACAGAAGGAGCCTAGAGCCAATAGTGCATCTTATTCCATCCTCAGGCTCTCTCACTAGAGTTTTCCAATCCCCAGAATCCTTAAGGAGCAGTGAAGGGAGCAACTGGCTGTTGTCCAACCTCCCCTTCCAGAGCTGGGATAGAACTCAGGTGTACAGGTTCCCATCACCCTCCCCCTACTCTAACCACTAGAGCCCACTCCCCTTTGAATGTAATCTATATTATGAAAATTATAACAGAGAACAGTAGAGATGCCAGCTCTCCATCTTGGAGATGATATTTTCCCTTTTGTTTTTATGTTGGCTTGTTTCCCAATAAATACCTAGTCAAGACCAATGTCTTTCACCTCCCCGCACTGTGGCAACAGTTCCAATATTAAGCCACTGCTCAGCTGGCAATCCAGTTTGTGGAAAAATGACAAAAATTGTTTGATGTGAGGTCTCCCTCTTAGTCTTAAGTCTGGGAGGATGGGGCTAGAGCACTGGCAGCTATGAATCAGGATTTCTCGGTTGTGTCTCTGGGAAGGGAGTGGGGGCTAGTGGGTTAGAGTGGGGGAGGGAAGGCTGGGAGACAGACAGATCAGGGACTTGTACCTGTTTCTCCTACACCCCAGGAAAGCACCCCAGCTACCTTGCTATTCTGGTACCTGCTTGTCATCTGAAACTGCATCCTGGATAGGAGAATCATTCTCAATCACTTTTTGTGTTGAAACTGTTCCATGGCTGGGAAACTGTGGTTTTGACAACATAACTTGTTTTTTTACAGAAAAAAGTTTTGACAATTTAATTAATGTATTTATTTAATTATTTTTGTTGGCAGGGTGGGAGTAAGGGTTTGACCTGCTATCATTAGGGACTTAATGTCAGATATTGTAAAGAATTTAGATTCCTCCTGAAATCTTCAAACACATCTTGGTGTCTAACTCTCTTTGCTGTCAGTGACTGTTTTTGAAAATCCCAGTAGATGCCCAAAAAGCTTCTAAATCTGGCCCTTAAACATATTTGAAAATCTGGTCCTAAGTCACTCTATAGCAGCAGAAGTAACTCAGCTTGAGTTTTCTATATACCCACCAGCTTCCTAACAGTTTGACTATATTGTATTAATACAGATGCAATAAATGGGCAAAATCTGTTAACAGAACTCAGCCACTGTCCAACATTAGACAGTGTCAAACGAAGTTCAGTTTTTGGTAAAGATAGCTCAGACACCTTAGTGCTATAGCAGACACCCCATTAAACATCCTTTTATTAAAGATACAGAAAAAAAGGAAAAACAGTTAAAGAAGCAAGGTGGATGAGATAGAACGCTGCATGGGTTGAAAGCTTGTCTCTCCCTGACAACAGCTGGTCCAGTAAAAGATATCACATCACCCCATTTGTCTTGCCAATATCCTGGAACTAACACAGCATACAGAAAACAGTTAAAGCATTTTAAATATAAAATATTAAATAAATCTTTTATTGTAAGAACAGCCCTTGCTCTCTGGAAAGAGCTTCAGAAGAAACAAACCCACTTGTTTGGCTATCTATTAGATGGCATCAAAGATGATAATTCTTGTTGGAGAAAAGAAAAGCAGTCAGTTGAGATGGGCTGAAATTGTTGTTGTTTCTGTTGTATGATCTATTTTCATCTCAGGTGGTGGTTGGGATTCAGCTGGAGATGTTAGAGGTGGTGATGTCGCCTTGGTCCATATCTCTGGCCCGGTCTGGTCATGGCATCGTCCTGAATCAGAATGACAAAGATCTGGGGTCCCAGGAATTTGTCAGGGTGGCAGTCATGTTGGTGAACCTCATTACAGTAGTCTCTGTCTGTTCTTCCAACAAATCTCTTTCTTGAAGAACCCCAAAAGGAGGTGATGAGGGAATAGCCCATAGCCTCATTATTTTGTCCACCAATCAGCCCTACTTTCCGACGCTCCACTGATTTCCCACCCCACACTTTCCTTGTTTAACAAGGATGATCTGAACACTGTCATTGAATTCTACCAGGAGACCTTTTTGTTTGGTCTAACTCAGTCTCTGTCTCCTGTTCATACCTTTTCCCATCACCATTTGTTACTGTAGGTTATGATATCTTTTTAACTTTCACGTACTTTTTACAGTTAAGCTCATAATAAGGCTAAATGTCTCAGCTCAACTATCACACTACTGCCTTCCTCTGCTTGTAGGGGACGGACCTCCTCCAGCTGATGGGGAGGGAAAACAGCACCTCGGTGACCGAATTCATCCTCCTAGGTCTTGCCAGCAACCCAGAGGAGCAGCTCGTACATTTTGGGGTCTTCACAGTCATTTACCTGGTGGCTCTGCTGGGCAATATGCTCATCTTACTGCTGGTCAGCCTGGACTCTCGGCTCCACACGCCCATGTACTTCTTTCTGGGCAACCTCTCGGTGGTGGACATTGCCTACATCAGCTCCACCGTGCCCAAGATGCTGGCCAATTACCTGTCACAGGACATGTCCATCTCATGGGCTGCTTGTCTCTCCCAGATGTTCTTCTTCATCTCCTTTGGGGGGATCGAGTGCCTGATTCTAGGGGTCATGGCCTACGACCGCTATGTGGCCATCTGTCACCCGCTGCACTACTGTACATTCATGAGATGGCGGGTGTGTGCCTTGCTGGCTGCAGCTGCCTGGGCCATAGGCTTGGCCAACTCAGCTGTGCACTCATGCTTGGTGTCCATCCTGTCCTTCTGCCGGTTCAACATCCTCCGCCACTTCTTCTGTGATATCCCCCCACTCTTACAGCTCTCCTGCTCTGACACGCTTGTCAACCAGGCTGCCACCTTTGCCTTGGGTGGTGGCCTTGTCTCGGGCTCTTTGCTGGGGACACTGGTGTCCTATGTGTACATCGCGCTGGCCATCCTTAGGATACACACGAGGGAAGGGCGCCTCAAAGCCTTCTCCACCTGCACCTCCCACTTGACTGTGGTCAGCCTCTACTTTGGCACCATTCTCTTCACCTACCTACGCCCCAACTCCACCTACTCTCAGGAGCAGGACCGGGCACTGCCCGTGCTCTATGGCATTATAATCCCCATGCTCAACCCCATCATCTACAGCCTGAGGAATAAGGAGGTGAAAGGCTCGTTCCGAAAAGTTTTGGGCAGGAGATAGGCAGGTGAAGGGAAGATGTTGTCTTCTAATGTATAGTGAACTGGCTTAGGAGCCACCTGGGTTCTATATGCAGCTCTGGGATGGGAGTGATGTCTAGTGGATAGAACGTGGGGGTGAGAGTCAGGACTCATGGGTTCCATACTCATTTGAATGAAATGCTCTGTGTGTGTATACACAGGGGTTGTTATTCCAGGTGTCAAAGATTTCTCTGTTTTTGTCTGAATGTTTTTTAGTTTTCAGCAGTATTAGGTGTAGAATTTGGGGAACATAAAAGCTTGATTTTTCTTTGCTGAAAAACTTAAAAACAATTCAGAAGTGAATTTTCAGTTTCTTAACATCACATCAGCAATTTCTGAGGAGTAATTTTCCCACTGGGGAAAGAAATTGATAGAACAGAGCTTTGAAACACCTTGTTTCTGTTCCTGCCTCAGTTGTTGGAATTTATATGTGGGAAACTTCAATGAACATGATCCCCAAGGACTCCATGGTGATAAATCCATAGCTTGTGTGTCTCATATACTCTTGTGCATCTGCTTTGCTAACTGTAGAAACCTGTAGCACTAAGTAAAAAAAGGCCCATTATTTTCACAGGAAATAAATAAATACATAAATAAAGTTTTGTTTTGTAAGAAAATTTCCCACAAGAATCTTTTGGGTCTTTTTGCAATTAAAAATACAAAACTCCAAAAATTCTTTTTCAAAAACATAAAAACATTTTTGTAGAAATGTTGAGTTATCAAGAAAATCATGCAGTGTTTGTATACATGTTCAGTGTCAAAAAGCATTTTGGGTAAAATGTTTCAGGTTTCTGTGAAAATGTCCAGTTTTCAGTAAAAAATGTTTGTTTTTGAAAACCTTTTAATGGTTTTTTAAAAAAGTATGTTTCTGAAAATGGAATTGTTTAAATAGACTTTTTCTTTTAAAATTTTTTCCGTTTCTTCATTTAGGATGAAAAACTGGAAATTGTCAACAAAAATGACAATTTCCTGCACACGTTTCTGATTTGATCAAAAATCCATTTTTCCATTGAACTATTAGGAAAGATAGATAATAAGACAGAAAATATGATAATTCCACTATATAAATCCATGTTATACCAATATGTTGATTTTTGCATACATTTCTGAGCATCCCGTCTGAAAAAAAAATATATATTAGAAATGGAAAAAGTGCAGAAAAGAACAACAAAAAAGTTTAGGGGAATGGAACAGCTTCCAAATGAGGAGAGATTAAAAGGTCTGAGACTCTTCAGCTTGGAAAAGTCACAACTAGGAATTGATATGATAGAGGTCTGGGTCAGACCAAAGATCCGTCTAGCCCACTATCCTGTCTTCTAACAATGTCCAAAGCCAAGTGCTTGGAGGGAATGAACAGAACAGGCAACTATTGAGTGATCCATCCCCTGTCATCCAGTCCCAGCTTCTGGCAATCAGAGGCTAGGGCCACCAACTCTTCCCACCCTGGCTAATAGCCGTTGATGGACCTCTCCTCCATGTATTTATCTAGTTGTTTTTTGAACTATGTTATAGACTTGGCCTTTATAACATCCTCTGGCAAGGAGTTCCACAGTTTGGCTATGTGTTGTGTGAAGAAATATTTTCTTTATTTTGTTTGAAATTTGTTGCCTATTAATTTCATTTGGTGACCCCTAGTTCCTGTGTTATGAGAAGGAGTAAATAACACTTCCTGATTTACTTTCTCCACGCCAGTCATGATTTTATAGACCTTATTCATATCCCACCTTAGTCATCTCATTTCCAACCTGAAAAGTCCCAGTTTTATTAATCTCTCCTCATATGACAGCCGTTCCATACCCCTAATCATTTTTATTGCCCTTTTCTGAACCTTTTCCAATTCCAATATATCTTTTTTGAAATGGGGTGACCACATCTGTACGCAGTATTGAAGATGTGGACATACCCTGGTTTTCTATAAAGGCAAAATGATATTTTCTGTCTTTATTTTCTATCCCTTTCTGAATGATTCCCCACATTCTGTTCGCCTTTTTGTCTGTCGCTGCACATTGAGTGGATGTTTTCAGATGTTGTAGAAAAACTGACCACACATTGAGTATGGATCAGATCATCCTGAGGCTCCTTTATTGATACAAGTGCAGAGGGGTTAACAGCTCTCAGTAGCTGCCCCCTGATTCAAGGAACACACAAGCTTTTTAAAGCTTAAAACCACAGACAAATTACACACACTTCCATATTAATGGTGTCCTCAACAAGCATACAGATGTCATTTTCTGGGGGAAGTAGATGTCCTGTTACGGTAGGTTTTTTGTCCAATATCCTCCCAACAAATGCTGTCTTAAACTATGACAACCTTTCCTGGCTTCAGTTTACATACACAGTGAAACTGTGGGGCTCCAATGACATGCATCCAACGAAGTGGGTATTCGCCCACGAAAGCTCATGCTCCAGAACGTCTGTTAGTCTATAAGGTGCCACAAGACTCTTTGCTGCTTTTACAGATCCAGACTAACACGGCTACTCCTCTGATAATGGCCAGAGTGTTCATTGATTTCCTATCCAGATATCGGGTGTTATTTCAGGAGCACTGACTATAAATTCGTTAGGCTTATCAGATGGTTTAATTTCCCAAATGTCTTGGTGAATTATCCAATTCCACATGCATCCTCCCCACGGACCCGGCAGGATTTGGTGTGTGGAAGCCAACATCCCTCCGACCAGCCCGTATGCTTGGAATGATCATTGCGAACATTTACATTCCCACCCAGAAAATCTGCTTGATGTAAATAAGAACAGAACCTCTGTTTTTCCCTACACATTTTGTTATTTTAAGGATTTATACTGCCACTATCACCATGCTAGCTGAGCACATTTCATGCAAAATCAATAGATACAAATGAATCCCTAGTGAACATCATGTTGTGTCTGCCTCTTCTCCTACTTCAAGGTAAAATTTTTCTTGAGGTATGAATGGTTTTGTTTCTTTGCTCGATTGTCTCTTCTTTTGTTTATGTTTTGTTTATTGGTTTGTTTGTCGATTTGCTTCTTTTTTTTCTAAATTTGGTTTGTTTTTTGAAAGGAGAGATATGATTGGATGGCTGGGTGTTGGTTCTTTTTGGCCATGTATTTGGGGATTCAATGTCACAATTTCTCTGAAAGGTTTTTCCTTAGAGAGCTGTAATTTTTTCCCCCATAATAATGATGGGCAGAAAAGAGTTTCTGTAAGTGTCATAATGCCTGGGTTCCTGTTCTGATGATTATTTTAATGAAATTGGGATTTCAGTGTGATATTAATAATGTGTTAAGGCATCTAGAGCTGTGCATTGGCATATTTTAAAATATTTTTATCTAAATAAATAAAAAAAGTGTCATTCTTGCTATGGTCGAAAGGGTATTGTGAAGTAAAAAGCATTGCCATGTTTCATAAAATAATCTGAGCCTGGACTATGAGGCAAATGTTTTATTCCATTGGGATTTTTAGTGTGATGGACATGGACTTGCGCTGTAATCATTTATCTTTTGAGTGGGTTTAGTTTTGTTGTGAGCTATTTTGGTCCTTTTGTGGTAAATGAACGATTTGTTGAGAGAAGGCTCTCTGGTTACCCAACTCAGCACTGGTCACACCTCCTCAGGGACAAGCTTCAGTCATCAAACCCAGTAATATCTTTTGGTGTGGCAGGGCATGGATCAGTGTTCACATCTCGCTCCCCATCCTTACCTCGCCTGGGATGGGGAAGTTAGTGACCCAACCAGTGAACCAAACTTATTGATGAATGTTAGTTAGATGCCACCTGAGGCACGTTGCACATACACTAAGAAGAAGAATAGCTTTTGGGAAATTACAGCCAGGCCACAAAGTGCTGTGGTTGGGACTTAGTTTTAGAGGGGGATAATTGCATGATTCTACACAAAGAGTGGGACAGGCACAAGTCCAGAACCTGAAAGGTGCACTCAGAGAGACCAGAGAAGGGGGAAGAAGTGCAGCTCACTCTATACTATAACAGTTGGGATCTGGACATTCACATCAATGGGGTCTGGATTTGGCCAATGGCCTCTCATCTGCCAAAGGTTCCAGTGTGTCTGGACCCTAGAGGTTGGTTATTATTATTGTTATTATTAGAAGGCCATATTTGTGCATGGGAGTAAATTCTAAATATATGACAGAGAAAAGCACTGCTTTTTGACTGTTATATTTTAACAGGCTCTGTTTCTCTTTCCTGGTTGGATACACTGATAAATTATAAACAAGTTTCTTATAAATGAAGGGGCAGCTCCTCATCTGATCTAGATTATCATAGCTTCTGGTTCAAATACGGTAATTATTAATTTAAAATTCAACACCTTTGAATATTCTGAACTAAGGCACTGATCTGGACAACCACTTCAGCAAGTCCTTACATTTAATAAAGGGAATGTCCCCTGAAAGGCTCTAAACATGCTAAAGAGTTTGTTTGTTTGTTTGTTTGTAGGATTAGGGTGTATGAATGAGATTTTCATCTGGGCCAGTAATAATTAGGCATCCAACTTCTATCCATATTCAGAGGAATTCAGCAACTCCTCTTGAGCCCCTTTGAAAATCCCAAACCAGCTGCTTCAAGTTCACGTTTTCATGAACATGAATGTCTTCTTTGCTGGAGTATTCAGGGAATCTAAACACAAAGGAGACATCCATTCAGCTGATAGAAATGTAATTAAAAAGTAAAATGACTATTCACAGGAATTTGTTTTTCCTGTATTCTTTCAGTTCTTCAATGGAGAGCAGGTAGGAGCTCACTCAGGCTTCTGAGAGACTTAAATAAAGGTGCAGATCACCAGTTTTGTATTTTGCAAATTTATGCTGCATATTTCTTTAAACACCAATGTCCAGTCACCTATTAGGGAGAATACCTGCCTACACAATGGTAACACTTCCAGAAATTAGGCCTTGTTAAAACCACCAAGGTACTGAGTCTCTTATCTCATCTAGTAATCTATACCTCAATACAACCATAATCTGCAGACGCAACTGAGCAAATAACTCACGGTTCATTGACATTGGAATGGTCTTCTCACGTGACAGCCAAAGTCTGCTGACTTGCAAGTTGTGTCCAGTGGCCTACCTGTTCTCCCAAGCTGTCCTCAAAGAGGTGAATTAAGAATAGGAAATGACTAAGTTAATGGGGAAAAAACAGATATGGAACTTCTCTTGTTGGCGGAGGGCGAATGTTTTGGTCAAGCAATGGTCCATATTCTGATGATAAATGAAAAGGGGAGAGGCCTACAGTGGGGTTGTGCTCTTGTACATGAGAGCTGGATTTGACACTCCAAGGACTACAGCACCTGAACTACCACCCTTTGGTAGAGCAGGGGAGCTGTTCAGCTCTTCTCCTTGCCCTCATTCAACAATTAGGATTTGGGGAACTGAATGTGTCCCTTATTTTACACACCATGCTGATGAGTGGAACAGAGAGTGAAATGAACATTGACAAGGGCCTTCATGGAGAGCATGTAGTGCCACTGCCCATGTCATAGCTTCTGATTAGATCACTAAGGGAAAGATTTTTCATAGATTTCAAAGCCATTTTGATCCTCTAGTTGGACCTCCTGTAGGACACAGGCCATAGAACTTCTCCAAATATTGCTATAACAGATCTTTTAGCAAAGATCTTGATTTATAAATCATCAGTGATGGAGAATCCGCCAGGACCTCTGGTAAATTGTTCTAATAGTTTATTACTCTCACCATTAAAGAAGACCACATTATTTCCAATCTGTGTTTGTGTAGCTTCAACTTCCAGCCATTGGATCATGTTATACATTTCTCTGCTTGATAGAAGAGTCCATAATTGAATATTTCTTCCCTATATATAGACTGTAATTAGCCGTAACCTTCTCTTTGTTAAGCTAAATACATTAAGCTCTTTGAGTATATCACTGTAAGGCAGGTTTTATAATCCTTTATTCAGTCTTGTGGGTCTTCTCTGAACCCTCTCCAATTAAACAACCACCTTCTTCAATTGTGGGTGCCAGAAAAGGACATGGTATTCCAGCAGCATGTCCAGCTTCCTAGGTAATTTCAAAGCTGCCAGGCAACTCAGGTTCCCTGTTCCCATTAATTGAATTGAGAACTAAATGTCCATAATCCCTTAAATGGTTTTGAAAATTTCAGCCAAAAACATTAGAGAAAGGTCCCCCCAGGAAACCTCCAAAACCTCCAAAACTATTGCTGAGGCCTCCCAGACTTTAAGGATTTTCTAAACTGCAATCATGGTCAGCTAGGAGTTCTAAGGATGGCCCAGTCTGTTTAAAATGGGACAAATCCAGAGCCCAGTAACAACACCTCATGAGCTTTACAAAATGTCGGGCTGTTCCCAGCTCAGCTCCGATACTGTCTATTTCACCACTAGATCACACAGTACAATCTGATTACAGGTTGATACAGGACAAAAGATTATTCCATTTACTGGATTTTTGTGTTTCAGTAGTAGCTGAGCCCCTTTGAAAACAAGGCCCCTTTGAAAATGCCGAATGAGCACTTTCTCCAGCGTCTGATTTTGCAAATGTCCCCTCTCTTTATCATTGGACAAACAAGACCAACACAGAAAAACATCACAGAACTTTGGGGTGCTCATCATCCAGGCTTGCATCCATCTCTGCCAGCACTGCGGTCATTCTCATTTTAGGCCACTAGCAGTAGTGTTAACACAAGCAGCAAAGCTCAGTTAGTACCTTCTGATGACTTTATGGTGACCTCTGTGCAATGGCCTGGGGATCTTTGTGCAGTTCCCATAGAACATGTGTCCCCATCACTCAAGCAGCAACATTACTGGCAATACTTTATTCCCTTGTGGTCTGTCCAGGGACATGGAGAAGGAAATCCTCTGTCACTATGGCAAGGGGCCTTCTTGGGAAGCATGGAGACACATGTCCAGGGAATGGTACATGGGGGAAGACTGCACAGCTACTACTTGGGCTTCTGTGTGTTTCACTGAAAAATACCAGATTTCAGACTCTTGGTGTAATCATCTGGCCACTCAGAATTCAGATTAATATGAAACAAACCAGAAAGGGACTGTAAGGTAGTTCAGCCAGGGCCTCAGCATGGGATGAAGATCTGAGATAGCCACATGCAACCAGATCCTGTCAGGTAATTTCTGTTTACAGGGCAAGTGTGTCAGATGGGGCTTCCCCTTTTAAACTCAGTGGGAACGTTTCCTTCTCCCCCCTCACCTGTTTCATCCACATTAAGCACCAAATCCTCATCTATGTGATAGGGATCTCCATGGAGGCTTACAGGAGACACTGAATCATTACCACCTCACCCAGATTAGAGTTGTGGCTCCAGGCACCCGACACAGGTGAGCCAGGGGTGTTGTGTCAGCCCCAATGCCGTTCTGTTTCCCAGAGGCTTGAGGTCAGTGGAGCTATACTGTGCGCATGTTAACTGCTGGTCAATGTGTGTGATGCGCCCCCCTTTACCTAAGCTATGCAAGGCAAATGTCTGTGGCAGCTGTCAGAGCGCAAGATGTCACAGTGTATGCTCTTTTGCTCTGGAGGCCTCTAGTCCAATCCCCGGTGTGTCAGCCAAAATGGCATTTATCACCCAAGGGGGATTTAAACTGCTGTTGTCTTCAGGTGCTTGGTTGAGATTCCTCTTCTCAGAAGAAGCATGTAAGGTCCTCATCACTCCACATTACCTGTTCCCCCAATGTGTCCAGTCCACATAAGATGAAAAAGTTGTATATGTTTTGGCTAGAATCTAGTGGCTTGTTAACTCAAGAAGCCAGGAATGACTCAGACTCTGCGGAAGACTCAGGTTCCATCTCTAATGGTGGAAAAAAATGAAGGCTGAGTGACCAGAGTGCAGGGCGCAGGTAGGTGAACCTGCACACTAATCTCAGATGTTAATTAGCTCCCCTTGAGAAAGCCAACAGGGATAATCAGTTGGGCCAGCTTGCTGGGATAAGGAGCCCATTATCCCATCAGTCCAAGTCTGTTAAAACGTCAGGAAGACAGTCCCAAAGAAGACGAGAGTAAGGGACCAGGGCCTGCTCAGCTCAGTTACACTGAACTTTCAAGGGAGGAAGACCTTGGTTCCCCTCAAGTCCTGGGAAGAGGGCCAAAAAGTGCTGTGGATGCTGTAAATATATTGTTGCAAGGCATAGTTGTGGAAATGGTGGTGGGAACTTTAAAATAACAGGGTACAGCGAAGGCACAACCAGTGGAGTCCATACAGTTTCTGCAGAGAAGAAGAGGGGAAAGAAGCCATGCCTGGTTACAGGCTGACACACACAGACATACCAACAATACTGTTTTGGACGGAGAGATGCTGTAGTGACATGATCGACTGGTGTCCCCATACAACATAGTTAGGAGATAGTACAAATCTATGAGTTTTGTCAGCAGATAATATAACAACATTCAACAGCATGGCATCCATCTCCACTGAACACCCATGGAGAAGAGTAGATATAATTTTAAATAGAAAACCTAGAGTGTCAAGGATGTGCTGTCACACCAAAATCATAGAGATCTCACCCAAAACACTGCAATAAAATATACACTGTGTAACCAAGAACTGGTTAAAGCTACCTAGGAAATGGAGGGCAGACGGGGAAGAATAACTTGGGAGCAGACTGTGCTGGTGAAAACAAAGTCAATGGAACTACACTGGTTTTTCTCCCTCTGAGGATCTGAGTCTTGAGATCTATGTATAAATAAGTTAAAATCATGTCTGTTTTAGGATTTTACTTAAGGCTGCAAAATGTAGGAGTTAAAACATTTTGATTAGTTATTGAGTGAAAATAAGTGTGACACATGAGCAGGATCGGCGTTAGGGGTTTGAGCGCCCTAGGCGCACGGAAATTTCGCCACCCCGCGCGCTGCTCCCGCTGCTCCGGTGGACCTGCTGCAGTCGTGGCTGCAGACGGTTCGCTGCTCCGTGGCTCTGGTGGAGCTGCTGCAGTCGTGCCTGTGGGAGGTCCACCGGAGCCATGGGAGCAGTCGACCATCTGCAGCCATGACTTCGGCAGCTCCACCAGAGCCATGGACCAGTGGACCCTCCGCAGTCACGACTGCGGCAGGTCCATTGGAGCCGCCTGCCGCCCCCTCCGGCAAAATGCAGCCCACTAATAATCCTGGTGCCCTAGATGATTGCCTACGCTGCCTAAATGCAAGCGCCAGCCCTGCACATGAGAAACTTCAGGGACCAATTCCAAAGGGAACCTGAGGATTACCTTAGCCATTAACCTCAGCCATTATTCTGTAATAAATTGTACATCTTTCACTGAGAGGAAGGGAGCCTCTTAATCTCTTAGTCAGGGTATATAAGGGCTTTGTGAATGAAGTCTACCATCAGTGATGTCCCTTCAGTGATTCACTGGTTCTGGGTTATGCTCATTTCATTACCTTTAACAATAAATTTGTAAGACAGAGAATGCATTTATTTATATAAGTCCAAAAGCTACAGGTCAGGGTGAAAACTTCACATTAGCATCAATCCTCATATGGAGTCCAGGTAAGTCTGAGACTTTTTAATCGGCTGAATGCTTTTCCTGTTTCAAAGACATTTGACTAATGAGCTACTGGTGTCTGGGACAGGTGTGTGGATTCTGTACCTGACTGTCATTGGTCCATGCGTTTTAGTCACAGGCATTTGGTTTAGAACAGTACATATATTTCTTACATTGTAGCCTGCAGTTGGGCTTCTCCTAGGTGATAAAGCAGGAAAACATAGGTATTGTTTCTTTTTAATATTATGTATAATTTTGTTTCCTGGTCAGTTTGGTATTATCTACCTGAATGCATGAATTCCAACAGAAGAAGGCTGTAATAGAGAGGACAGGGTGCTAAGGGAGGGTACAACAATGGCAAAGATAGAAAACGTCTCCTCAAACTCAATTGCCAGGTTTATACCTATTTAGAGGGATCCACTCAGCCTGTACCCTCGGGAGAGGACTGTTTTACCAAGGATGAGAAGAAAGAGGTCAAAAGGCACTGAAATTCTAGAAAGTGTCCCTTTTGGTGGGGGGCAGAAGCGTGGGAAGGGTCAGCATGCTGGAGGCTGACAGATGAACAAACAGATTGACTACGAGTCTGGAACTGCAGCAAGCAAGCCTGGCACCCAGAAAGAACAGGAGACAGCCAGGCTGGGTTATGTCTAGCTAGGAGCCAAGGGGAATACCAAGCATAGGGAAGACAATATGAAAAAAGGTCTCTGTTATTTTCAGATCTGCTTCTCTAGGCACTACATACAATTGGGGCAAAATTCCACAAACCATGGTAGCATTATTGTTATTGATGGAGTTACTCCTGATTTACATCATTGTACACAATACCTCAGCATAGCTATTAGAGGTGAACACCAGCAGTCATTCGAGGAGGGGGGGGATGAAGTAAAGGGTTGACTTTGACTAGCTACATGATGATCTACCTGTGACTTGTCTCTTTAAATGTCGATAGCTATCTCAAGTTATCTATTTCAGTGAAAAGCACGCTCCTTTGTTTAGCAAAGACAAAGTGTGTGTGAGGGGTAGGTATCTAAAACATGTGGGTGCTGTAGCTCCGAGAAGTGAGTGCAGAGCAAGGGTTCTTCCCAATTCAGGGAATCTCTGGAATCAGGGATTATGACCATTACTTGGGAAGTGTCGAAAGTGAAAGCTGCATCTTAGGAAGTGATGCATAATATGGAAAGTGCTGAGAACTATCCAGCTGAACTGTGTCACTATAAATGATTACCATCCTTGTTAAAATGCCTGATTCCCTTTGATAGCAATGCATACAGGTCGTCACATTCGCTGGTTTCTTATAGCTCAGATCACCCCTTTCAGGATGTCAAGTAATTTAATTTAATTTTTTCCCCATTCTCTCAGCTCATCGCTTCATGTGTAACAGTCAATGGAAAGTCAAAACAATGTGACTGAGTTTATTCTTTTGGGACTTTCCAATGACCCATGGCTCAAGATTTTCCTCTTCCTGGTATTTTTAGTTATTTACTTATTTACCCTGGTGGGGAATATGGTGATCATGCTGGCAGTAAGGACTGATCCTCAGCTTAATTCACCCATGTATTTCTTCCTCTTCTGCCTCTCCTTCCTTGATGTCTTCTACTCCTCTGTCACCATCCCCAAGATGCTGGACAACTTACTATCAAAGCGGAAAACTATTTCTGTCTATGGCTGTTTTGCAGAGATTTTCCTTATTATACTGTCAGGGTGTACTGAAGGTTTCATGCTTTCAGTGATGGCTTATGACCGACACGCTGCCATATGTGACCCACTGCACTATGTGAACATCATGAACAAGCGAGTCTGCCACCAGCTGGTGGCTAGTGCATGGACAGTGAGTTTTTTCTTTGCACTTGTCAACACTCTTTTTCTATTAAACGTAAATTTTTGCGGACCCAATGAAGTCAATCATTTCATCTGTGAGCTCCCTTCACTGCTAGCTCTGTCCTGCACCACGACTTTCACCAATGAAATGGTACTTCTTACATCCGTTGTGATATTTGGATTGAGCTCCTTCATCCCCATTTTGGTGTCTTATATTCACATCATCTCCACCATTCTGAGGATACGCTCTGCAGAAGGCAGGAGAAAAGCCTTCTCCACCTGCAGTTCCCACCTCACCGTGGTGTGTTTATTGTACCTGACGGCTCTCTTACAATATATGAAACCCAACGCAGCACCCTCTGTGATTCTAAATAAACTCTTCTCCATCCACTACAGCATCTTAACTCCTATGTTAAACCCCATTATTTACAGCCTTAAAAATAAAGAAGTGAAAATGGCTCTGTGGAAAATATACTCAAATCGTGTTAATGATGTTCGTTAGCTAGCTAATAAAGATGCACAGAAGAACTGAGTGTTTCAATAGCCTGAGCTCATGCAATGGACTGAGAATGTGTATTTATGTAGTTTCATTAATAAGTACTTTATTTTTCTCTTTAATGATATCTGTGATATCAGTGCAATTTCCTGCAATATCTTTTGGAGATTGTATTGTAGTAAGTTGATGCATCATTGTGGGCCAGGCACTGTCTGTAATTCCATGTAGGAGGGTGACATCAGCCCTGCAGGAACTAAGAATGAGGTGGGGTGGTGATTAGGCAAATTCATTCATGGCTTAACACCTCCAGAGAGGTAACACCACCTGGAAAGTCTCATGTATACTGGATCAAATTGGATTTTCCACCACCTAACAGACCAAGAAAGGACTTTTGGACAAATAGCCTAAGTTTTAATCGATTCAGGGCTTTTCTGGGGGGTCCTGAATCTTTCCTAATATGGGGTGGGAGGACTTTGGCCTACTGAGGCCCTTTAAGATTGAAGAGTGACCACTGGTAAACTAACATACATATCGGGAATTTAATTTTTTTATGTGTTTTCTCTGTAAGAACAAATGTACGTGCTTAGAAAGGGATGTACTGCCTTACAACTGCTGTCAATTATTTTCTTTGTAAGCCTTTGGAGAGAAAGCAAAATACAAAGGCAGGCCGGCTTGCTGGGGATATCATAGTGTAGGCAGGGAACAATGCAATCAGGAAAACCCCTTGTCAAGTAGGATAGGGACCTCCGCTGCTGCCCAAGAGAGCTGGAAGCCTAGAGTGGGTGCCCTCAAGGGGTCATGGAAGGGGAACACAGGTGCATTTGCCTTGAACTGTATCAACAACCTTTGAGTTGGAAAGGACTTGGTAGTACCCAGCCTGCATATTAAGGCATAAGCTAATGTCTCTAAAGAGAAATGTGGTGGTAGGAAAGTCTGTCAGACTTTCATCTTCACTCTCCTCAGTTTTTACACATGCACTTTATGGTGAATGGGTGAGAAAGGAGCTGAATACAAACTGACCCTGTCCCTCCCTTGATATACCCCCAGATATACCCTGAGATCCTTTCTACGGAACAGAATTTGCAAAAACCTGCTATATTCCACTCCAACTTATGCAACTGATGTGGCCCTATGTTTACAAATGTACTAGGACTAATGTGATATTTTAAGTGAAATGCTGGCTCAAAGGGAGTTTGCTTTGCAGGCAAAAGGAGGCAAAAGATGCAAGTCTGATTCAACCTGCTCTAGCCACTGGACAGTCCTTACCCACTCTTTCCTCATAATGTAGAGCAAATTTTTATCTGGTGTTGTATAGCAGGAAGGATGTATTGGAGTATTACAGAGCTAGCTAGATGCCTGGGAGACTTACAGGCCATTCACGGCTTTGCCATATGACTTCTATGTGATGTTCAGCAAATCACACAGGGGCAGATTTTCAAAGGTATTTAAGTAACTGAAGTTGCAGATAGCCGCCTGGTTTTATAAAGCTTAATTTGAAAGCAATGAAATGTAAGCATCTAAGGCCTAGTGGGATTTTTCAAAGTACATGGGCACCTAAATACCTTTAAAGATCTGGTCACCAAGCGCTTTTGAAAACCTTGCTAGTCACCTACCTGTACCAATAGGCCAAACACCTCTATACATTTTTACAAATCTGGCCCTTCGTCTCTTTCCTTGCATCAAGTTATAACAAGTGTCAGAGGGGTAGCTGTGTTAGTCTGGATCTGTAAAAGCAGGAAAGAATCCTGTGGCACCTTGTAGACTAACAGACGTTTTGGAGCATGAGCCTTCATGGGTGAATACCCACTTCGTCAGATGCATGTCATGCAGACACACATCTGATGAAGTGGGTATTTACCCACGAAAGCTCATGCTCCAAAACATCTGTTAGTCTATAAGGTGCCACAGGATTCTTTCCTGGTTTTACAAGTCATAAGAGTAACTGCCTATCTCACAAAAGCATGATGAGGACAAAGACACTGAAGACTGTGAAGTGCTCAGATAATACCATAAGGAAGGTTATGTAGGTATAGACCATAGACAGATAATTGTGCATAGTATATTATGAGTATGTCAACGCTGCATAGTTACCCCAGGTTCAGATTCAGGGTTAAGCCCAAGGCTCATTACCATCCACACACAAATCAGTTTGACTTCAGTCAGCAAGCCCTCAGGACTCAATCCTGCAGAGTCTGGAATGGGGGTGAATCTGCACCTGAGTCCCACTGCAATATGGGCCCAACCCCTATCACTTTGCAACTTTGACACAGCTCAAGCCACAGAACCAAATCAGAAGGTCTGCATAATGCAGTATGGATGCATTATCCTGGTTGTGAGACCCAGGTAAACCCAGTTTTACAATGCAATATGAATGCTTAAGTATGGGCCTGGAAACATTAAATCTACAAGCCCAGAGACCTGTGTTTACAATTCAGTGTAGACATGCCCTAGGAGACCAGATTTCCATTATTGTGTCAGAAAGAAAATATTTCCTAGGGACAAGAGTTGGGAACTGGGAGCTAATACCCTTCTGGACCAATTTTTTAAATTACACCAGAAGCAGGAAGCCTGTTAAACAAGCAGTGGGACCACTGAAAACACAGTGCTAAAGTAGCACTCAGGAAGGATGAGGCCACTGCGGAGAAACCAAATGAATTCTTTGTATCGATCTTCACGGATGAGAATGTCAGGGAGATTCCCCAACCTGAGTCATTCTTTTTAGGTGACAAATCTGAGGAACTGTCCCAGATGGAGGTGTCCTTAGAGGAGGTTTTGGAACAAATTGATAAACTAAACAGTAATAAGTCACTAGGACCAGATGATACTCACCAAAGAGTTCAGAAGGCACTCAAATATGAAATTGCAGAACCACTAACTGTATTATGGAACCTATCATTTAAATCAGCTTCTGTACCAAATGATTGGAGTATAGGTAATGTGATGCCATTTTTTTAAAAAAGAGGTCTGAGTTATTCTCAGCTCCATGACTGTTTCACTACATCATCTCATTACTGGTGTAGGGAAAGTAGATCATAGAATATTAGGGTTAGAAAGGACCTCAGAAGATTATGTAGTCCAACCCCCTGCTCAAAGCAGGACCTATCCCTAGATTTTTACCCCAGTTCTCCAAATAGCCCCTTCAGAAATGAACTCACAAGCCTGGATTTAACAGACCAATGATCAAACCATTGAGCTGTCCCTCTGCCCAGCTAACGAAGTGTTGTTTACTGCTTCTCATAACACAAAAACTAATGGTCACCAAATGAAATTAATAAGCAGCACATGTAAATATTTCTTCACACAACACACTGTCAACCTGTGGAACACCTTTCCAGAGGATATCGTGAAGGCCACGACCATAACAGGGGGCAAAAAAGAACTTGATTAATTCATGTAGGATAATTCCATCAATGGCTATTAGCCAGGATGGACAGGAACGGTGTCCCTAACCTCTGTTTGCCAGAAGCTGAGAATGAACAACAGGGATGGATCACTTGATGATTACCTCTACTGTTCATTCCCTCTGAGGCACCTGGCACTGGACACTGGATACTAGGCTAGACAGGATACTGGGTTAGAAGGATGTTTGAGGTGCCCCAGTAGGGCCATTCTTATTTTCTTATGAAATATTTCTTCACACAAACCAGTCAACCTGGAAAAATCTTTACCAGAGAATGTTGTTAAGGCCAAGACTATAATAGCATTCAAAAAAGAATAGATAAGTTCATGGAGGATAGGTCCATTCATGGTTATTAGCTAGGGTGGGAGGGATGGTGTCCCTAGCCTGTTTGCCAGAAGCTGGGAATGGGCGATGGGATGGATCACTCAATGATTACCTATTCTGTTCATTCCCTTTGAAGCACGTGGCATTGGCCAACATCAGAAGACAGGATATTGGGCTAGGTGGACTTCTGGTCTGACCCAGCATGGCTGTTTTTATGGATTAAAATTGGTATTTATTTATGATTTCTATTACAGGAATAACTAGAGACACCGAACAAGAGTGGGGGTCCCATTTTGGTAGGTACTTTTTAAGCAGATAGGCCATATTTTTAAAGGTGTTTAGATGCTCAAAGAAGCACATAACTGGTTGGTGGGCTTTTCTAACATGTCTATATGGCTTGATTTTATTGGGAGGTAGACATCTAGGCACATTTTATAAAAACAGTAAGTACCTATCTGTATCTTTAGGCACCTAAATATCTTGTAAAATCTGGGACTGGATGTGTTTCTAAGCATGATTATAGTTCAGCTGGATGTTGTAGCCTGTGTTATGCAGGAGGTCAGACTAGATGATCAAGATTGTCCACTCTGGCCCAGAGAATTGATATGACTTGCAGCAGGTCAAACAGAAAGTCAGTGTCAGAGCTAAAAATGGAACAAAGGAGTCCTGATTCCATGATCAGGTCTCAGTGCACTTAATCACTACTGATAGACCATGAGATCTCTTCCATGTTAATGTCCATCCCTCTGATTCTCCTTTTACCTGTTCAACTACTTTGCCTGCCAAGAGGACAGCAGAGAGGACGGGTAGTGGTAGGAAAGACCATTATCACTAATTGATACATTTGTTAATACCAGGTGATTTTCAAGGACTTTGAAGGAGGCATAGGTAACCTGGGTCAGCATTTGACCCCAGTGTTACTCGATGTCTTTCACCAGCTATGACAAGATTCTACAATGGATCATGCTTGGGCAGAAATCTGAGCCTGTGCTCTGTTCCATAAAAATGTATGATACTTCCACATGGGTGCAAAGGTTTGTATTAATAGATATCAAGACAATATTAGTGTCAAGATCACATCAGTAGAACTCCCTTATAGTGCCCATAACTCACTTTTGATACCCACTCACTAGGAAAAAGAAGTTGCAACAATATATCAAAATCACTGTATAAACGTACAGCTAAGGGTTAATACTTCTTTTACCTGAAAAGAGTTAAGAAGCTCACATAACCAAACTGACACCTAACCAGACCAATAAAGGAACAAAATACTTCAAAATCTGGAAGGGGAAAATTTTTTTGTCTGTTCCAAGGTCAAGTATCCGAGGGTAGATGTGTTAAAAGCCTATATCCACAAAAACAAGGAGTCCAGTGGAAACTTAAAGGCCAGCTCCTTTTTGCTGTTTTTAATGATCTGAGTCTTCCCTTGTTTATTGACAACTTTATTCTTCCAGTAGAGAGATGCAGTGGTTTGAGGTCACTTCCTGCAGGTTTCTTCCAGTGAATCTAAAAGCAAAACCTGACTGCATATGCTCCATCAATATTGAATGCGTTTCTGTTTCTAGATACATATTATGGAGAAAGCGGAATTCCTCCTCTTAGGATTTGGGACAGTCCTTGACCTGCAGCCCTTCTTCTCCTGAAGTTTTTAATGAGCTATGTTGTGACTGTGGCTGGGAGCATCCTCATCATTGCGCTAGTTGCACTTCATCAGTACCTTCACATCCCCATGTACTTCATGGAGATCTCTCGCACCTTAACCATCCTTCCCAGACTGCTGATAAATCTCCTGACAGCAGACAGAACCATTTCTGTTAAGGCCTGGATTTTGCAATTACATTGTTTGGTATCCTGTCTCCTACAGAACCTCTGCTGCTCAGGGCAATGTCTTATGATCAGTATTTAGCAATATGCAATCCACTCCGTTATGCAGCTCTGATGAATTTAAGTGTTTGTTTCCAGCGGGTGGTAGGATGCCGGATAAGCAGCTTTCTGGGCTGTACCATAGTAAATAATTTCTTGTTCTAATTAATGTTCTGTGATTCCAAAGAAATTGATCATGTCTTTTGTGATTTTTCACCCATGACACAGCTGTCCTGTGGAGACATCCAGACTCTGCAACTGGTGACATTTACTATTGCTGCCATAGAGGCACGTGTACCATTTCTACTGACCCTGACAGCCTGCATTTGTATCATCACCACCATCCTAAGACTCCCTTCCAACACAGGGAGACAAAAGGCCTTTTCCATCTGCTCCTCTCACCTCATTGTGCTTACAGTTTTCTTTTGGACCGGGATAACTATCTGTGTGTTTCCAACAGCCAACACTCCTAAGGTCTTACGCAAAGTATTTTTTGTCTTCTACACAGCCCTTACTCCCATGATGAATCTTGTCATCTACAGACTGAGAAACAAGGAGGTCAATGAATCCCTGACAAGAGCTGTTCTTATACTAGCTGCTTTCAGAAGCAGGCATAGAAGCTTAAAGGATATGTTTCCACATATAGTAAAATAGAGATGAATTGATATAGTTTCTGTAAGATATGGCCCATCTGAGTACATGAGCACACATTTACCCTTCATTGACCATACATCATCTTTCTTTCTTTCTTTCTTGCTTTGCTACTTTTTGAGAATTCATCTTTCACAGATTTAATAGACATTTATTTATATAACATTTAATACTGTAAGAGACATTATTTATGAAAAGTGGTATTTTTTCCAGACACATTTCAGCACTCTGGTTCATTCATCTGTACATGAACACTAGTGCCCAAATTCTGCAAGAAGCTTAACCTCTTTTGAATGGTTCTGGGTCTTGTCCACTCCCACTGAAGCCAATGACGTTCATTCTCCACTGATTAGACTCCTCTGTTGTCAATTGCACCTCTGAAAAGTAGGTGAAAAATGTTGCCTCCACAGTCAATGGAGAACTTCTTTGGACAGTATTCTATGCAGATCTTTAATGGAGTAGACAAAAAATGAAATTCTGCGGAGGGTTGGGAGTCTCAATGTCCTACCATGTGAAATTTTCTGCTTGTCCATACAATTTTGCAGGGTCAAAGCAATTTTAAAATATTTATTTCTATATTGCTACTGATATCAATATAGATATTGATACAGATATATAAAATGCATGATATATGTCCAAAATTTTCAAAGACCGTGAGACCCAATTTCCCTCCTCCACCCAAAGAAATGAATAAATTAAAATGAATAGGAAATGAGCACCCAAAAACACTAGGCAACTTTGCAACTCTCAGCCTAGAGAGTGTCACATGGGCTTCCTTGCCCCAGACAGAAATACACTTAAATGCATAAACTTATTTACCACCAAATTTTGACAAAAATGATTTAAAAAATAAAATCTCATTGAGGCTTCCTGGTATTTTTGGTCTTCCTTCAAATTTTTGGTCCTTGTTTTTTGCAAAATAAATAAATTAATTAATTAAATAAATAAAATCATAACTCCCAGCTCTCCTTTTAACTGGTTAAGTGTCCCCTTACCTCCCGTGACCTGACCTCCCACTCTATCTTCCTGCTTTCTCCTAGTGCAGTGCCATATGGAGTGTACAGACAGAGCTAAACTGGAACTAAAATTCTGATTCTTCTACTTTTCTCCTGCCCTAAGATATCCTGCCAGCAGAACTAGGAATTCTGTGGAGGTCCTGGCTATGTATCTCCAGTAGCAGTTCAGATGCTGCAGCTCTCCAAACCATTCTATCTGATCCCTCACGCTGACCTCCTCCTGCCCTACCTCTGCTTGGCATTGTCATTTACAGCTGGGCAAATTTTTTTTTGGATAAATACTTGATTTGGTCAGCTCAAAGGGATTCATAAATTTAAGTCAAGTTAGCTCAATATTTTTTCCAATCAATCAAAGACTTTTGGACTTAGATTATGGGCAGCAATCTGCCCCATATATAACATTTAACCCAATGGCAAAGGCACTCTGAGAGGGGATGGTGTAAAAGACCCACAATCAATTTCCCTCCTGCCAGATGGGGGAAAAGTCTTTAGTTTCCCCCACCAACATTAGAAACAAGTTCACAGGCCTATGAAATACTAACTCTCTGCACAAGCTCTCTCGCTCTCTATCCTGTTGAAGTTCCATTTGGCATAAATAATGAATAGCCAATGAAACACGGATTTTAAATTATGTCTTCTACAGTCAAAGAGTGCATCTTAACTATCATCCTTGGACTTACTTTCTGGACAAATGACTATTCATTCTCATCATGAAAGACAATAAGTCACTGGGCTAGGAAAAGCCAATGAGAATGACTTTATAGCTAGTGACCAGGCTTATTTGAAAAATCAGTGATTCACTGAGCTCTAATTTTCATCTTCTGCAACAGAACAGCAGACAGGGCAGAAATACATGCTTAATGTGTTTTCCAGCAAGGGATGGCTGTCTTGTGGTTAAGACATAGATCTGAGAATCATAACTCTTCATTTCTCTTCCTAGATTACCCACTTACTGCCTGTAGTCCAGAAACTTTGTCACAAATTAATTCATCCTTACGCAGAATGCGGGGTATGGAAAACTATGTTTAAATTAAAAGCATTTTTTTATTATTTATTTGTTTGTTTGTTTTGTCTCTGCTGCTGCCTGATTGTGTACTTCCAGTTACAAATGCGGTGTGTGGTTGACTGGTCAGTTTGTAACTCTGGTGTTTGTAACTCTGAGGTTCTACTCTAATAACCTAATTACCAGAATACAGAAATTACAATATAGCTCTTTCTAAGCAAATACATTTATTCTTAAGGGGAAAGCCTTAAAAAGACTGTCCCTGCCTGCAGGTATATGGGATCTTGGGGAGCAATTACTACACAGGTGGGGTGCCAATTACTTTTTTTATTAAATGAAAAAGGAAGTGATGGGAACTTAACAATGAAATACGTTGGGATGGGGTGTACGGGGTGTTTACAATAGACAATGATGGGGGGGGTTCTTCTTATTGAACAGTGTAGGGAGTTCTAACAGTGGGATACAGTAAGTGGGGTTCAGCGCAATTGGATACTGTACAGTCAATAAGCAACTCAACTTTATATAGGAACAACTCTAGATACAGTGTGGAATGCAAAACATACCAAAAAGAAATGCAAAATAAAATGGTAGCTTCTATATAAAATGGTCAACAATCTTAGATAGAAAGTATTGAGTGGTTAGTGGCCTTATACACAATGTAACACAATGGTATCAATGCAAATACAAAGTATATCAGAAAAGTGGAGGCAACCAATGGGGTGTTATAATTACAAGTAAAATGTGAATCACAGTGCAATGATACAATATGGGTGATAAGTGAAATTATGCAATGTATCGGTATAAGAGAAAATTAATGACTTAATTTGTGAGGCTAGGATAGCAGATAATCTGCAATAGTGTACCTAAAGGCTGGGTCAAGGAACAGGAGGAGGGAGAGGAGTGAATGATTAGTGGTAACTGATGAGAGAAGAGTGCAGCTGGAAGCAGCGAGAGACTCTGGTAAGGACAACGGAGCAGTGTGATGGTGATCTTCGGTAGGGGAAGGGCAGCGGAGAAGTGTAAAGAAGGGCTAGAGAGAGGTTTAAGCAACAAGCGGACACCGAAAACAAAGGAAAAAAGCGGCGAAGGGTTTGGGAAGTTTCGCAGGGGGAGAAGCAGCAAGAGGTTTGGGAAGTTCGGAGGGTGATGCAGACGCGGGGGGGGGAGCAGCAAAGAGTTGGGAAGTTTGGAGAGAGTTCAGGTGTGGGGGAAAAAACAGCAAAGGGTTTGGGAAGTTATACAGGGGGAGAAGCAGCAAGGGGTTTGGGAAGTTTGGGGGGTGATGCAGACGCAGGGGGGCAAAGAGTTGGGAAGTTCGGGGAGAGTGCAGATACAGAGTAAAAAGCAGCAAAGGGTTATAACAGGGAGACACGGAGAAGCACACAGAGGTGGGGATTGGAGCGGGGGAAAAACAGACACGGGAAAGTTCAGGGAGAGATCGGGACAGCAGGAAGACGAATTTAAACAGCAAAAACCTTATCTATCTTAACCAAAGACTAGGCAAAACAACAAATATCACAATTCTAAGCAAAACTATAAAAAGCAACTATACGGAGCAACAAAACAGCAAACTATAACAAGGCAGGTGAAACTTACAAGCTCTACAATCTTAACAAACTATGACTTATTAAACTAAAAAAAAACAACCTATGGTGCACCTTATGCTATGGGGAAGTTACAGAGGGCAGAGTGGTATGTGCCCAGGATCCAGCTCCCAAGGAAGCCAAGGGATGGTGGCTGCAGCAGTGGATATAGCTGAAAGCAGAGACCCCCAAGGAAAAGCCCACAGGAAGAGAGCTTAGCAGCGGCACAAACTTATTTTTAGCGGCAAAGTGCAGCAGAGTTTAGGAGAGGTTTTAAGACACAGACCAAGGTTTAGCTTGAGTCTGTGTGCTGGGGAGACAGAGCCAGCAGCTATAATAATAAAATAAAAGTATAGAAAGTTTCACAGAGGGATTCTTACCAGCCCCCAAGGTAACAATGAAGGCAGAAGTAGCAAGAACATCAGAAGGCTAGATACGGTCTCGATAATCAGGAGATCTCTCAGGCAGCAATTCGTTCTTCTTGGGAGGGGAGTATAAAAATGGGGGTATGCTCAAAAACAAACGAGAGCGGAGAAAGGGCCCCCCAAAGACCCCTAGCTGATCAGACCAGGTGGCAAAGCAACGACCTTCTCTGGGGTCTGATCAGAAAATGTCTGGTTTTAAAGGCAAACTTAGGCAGTTTCCCACCAGTACTTTTGATTGGCTCCTTTTGATACAGGGGAGGAGAGGAGGCAGGGAAAAACTGTAGGTGAGCACAGAGACATGCCTGGGCAGAGTCCTGTGCAATAGGTGACTCAAAAGCATATGAGGCCTATGACTCATGCCCAGGATCTTAAAAACACAATAGGTCTTGCAGCTCTGGACATTGCCTACCCTACACCAAGCCCAGGATTAACAAGGTGATAACAGGACTAACCCTTTGAACAGGGCAGTGGTCCCACTTAGAACAAGTGGCCATCCCTTTGAGAAGGGCAGTGGCCCTGGTAAACAACTTAACAGCCAGGGAGGGGCGGCCACAGGAGGAGAACAAAATGGAGTATGGGAACAGCTGTAAGAAACAAAATGGAATAGGGGATAGCTGTAGCAGACAAAGACAACATAAAGCAATACAAGACCCTACACGCATGCTAAAATGCTTAACAATAGATCATCCTGGCCCCACCAGTTCCCACCTCGGGCTCTGGTAGGTGTCAGCCCTTCAGAAACCACAACTGGGTTTTTCCCATGATTACCAGACCATCATTGTCTCATATTCAGAACCAGAGCAAGCATGTATAGTTCGGTTTCTATTTTATACAGCACTGGTTTTGGATGTCCAGTCTCTGGGACCATATAATTGTCAGACAAAGGTTTCCAAAGGCAGTTGTATTGCATAACCAGAGATGAGGAATTTCCATTAATCACTTCATCAGCCTGAATTTCACAGACTGCTTTGAAATTCCATACACAAAAAGAGAATACAAGTCCAAGTTGAACCTATTTGAACCTTTTTGGCAAAACATTTTCTGATGAAAAATATGTTATTCAACCAAAAATATTTTTTTTCAGCCAGAGTTTCATTATTTTCAATTTTGCAACAACCACCAAAACCGAGAAACCAAACCAAAAATCAAAAAGACAAATTGTTATTGATTTTTTTATTTTGTTTTCCTATACAAATTACTTTTTAAAAAAGAAATGCGGTTTTTGGTTTTGGGAAAGCAAAAAAATTTCACTGAAAATTTTTTTCCCTGAAAAATGTTTCATTTTTAAAAACAATTGGCACATACTTGTTTTCTATTGAAAAAAACCAGCAAAAGGAATCAGTGACGTTCAGGAAAAAAGTCCAAGTATTATATGAAGTATTACTTGAATGTTCTTACGCCTCCATTGGTAAACTAGTTAAGAAACATCATCTAGAGCTGATATCCTCACTAAGGCTGGTCAGGATTTTTTGCTATATGAAAAATCTTTAAATTATAAAACTTTTTTAAAATTATAACAATTAAAATATCAGGGGAAAAGGTATGTTTTTTAACAAGTTTTCATTCTTACTTTCACCCACTAGCTAAATATGACCACCCTGATTGCATTTCTGACTCAGTAAATCAGTTCCGATTACCTCAGTTTCATGTTAACTTCATAACATTAAATCTAATTTGCTACATTCTTGTGAAAGCTAAACATTTCCTGGCAGCTTTTCTCAGGGCCTCCTTCACCTCTTTGTTTCTCAGGCTGTAGATGAGGGGGTTCACCAGTGGAGTCAGAACCGTGTACAAGACAGAGAACACTTTGTTCAGATCTCTCAGGGTGTCAGTTTTTGGCAGCATGTAGACAATCATTATGGCCCCATAGAAAACTGTAACTATGATGAGGTGAGAGGAACAGATGGAAAAGGCTTTTTGCTTTCCGGTGGTAGAAGGAATTTTCAGGATGGTAGATATAATATAAACATAGGTTGCCAGGGTTAGTAGAAATGGGGGCAGGGTAGTTATAAATGTCAGCATGGAAGTGACAAGTTCCATTATGTGAGTGTCACTGCAGGATAGTTTTATTATTGGGGTGAAATCACAAAAGAAATGGTCAATTATACTGGGGCCACAAAATGTTAATTGTGACATTAAAAATATGATGATGATGCTAACTAAGAATCCAGCCAGCCAAGATCCAGCTGCTAGTTGGCTACAGATTCCATTATTCATGATGGCTGCATAATTGAGTGGTTTACATATGGCTAAGTAACGATCATACGACATTGCAGATAAGAGATAACACTCAACAGTCACTAGGAAACCGAAGAAATAAAACTGTGCAATACAGCCATTGAAAGAAATGGTTCTGTCCCCGGTCAGGAAACTGGCCAGCATCCTGGGAAGGATGGTGGAGGTGTAGCAGGTCTCCAGGCAGGACAGGTTTCCCAAGAAGAGGTACATAGGGGTGTGAAGGTGCTGATCAGCCACAATCAGCACCACAATGAGGATGTTCCCAGCAACAGTCACAATACAGATCACTAGAAACAGCAGGAAGAGAAAGATCTGCAGGTCAACGAGCTCCCCGAATCCCAAGAGGATGAATTCTGTGATAGATGTTTGATTTCTCTGTTCTATGTCTGCCATGGATTCTGTCTCAGGCAAAAACAAAAAAAGAATATATTACATCATTATAATCTGAAGGAGATTAATTCTATTGCTATATCATCAATTAACTCCATAAATGTGATAAACCTGCTTCACTCAATTTTTGTATTGTGTCATTGACTTAGTTGAGGAGACAAAGTTCCCTATTTGGAAAATTGTTCTGAATTCAACAAGAGGAAATTCAATAAAGATAAGTGCAAAAAAAATGGAGAACTACAAAATGAGGCATAAATGGTTATTTATCACTAGTACTCCCAAAATGGATCTTGGAGTTACAGTGGATCACAAATTGAATATGATTCAACAATGTAAAAAAGGCTAGTATCATTTTGATTTGTATTAACAGGAGTCTAGTATCTATGACACAGGAGGTAATTGTCATGCTCTGCCCAGCACTGGTGATGCCTCAGCAGGAGCATTGTCTCCAGCGCTGAGCACCACACTTTAAGAAAGATGCAGAAAAATTGGAGACAATCCAGAGGACAGCAAAAAATGATAAAAGGTTTAGAAAACCTGACCTAGGAGGAAAGGTTAAAATAGCTGCACATTCTTGGTCTTGAGAAAGCAGACTGAGGGGAACCAGCTAACAGTGTTCAAATATATTAAGGGCTGTTATAAAATAAGGTAAACATCTGCTCTGCATGGCCACTGAGGGTAAAACAAGGAGCAATGGTCTTACACTGCAGCAAGGAGATTTAGGTTAGATTTTGGAAAACTTTCTAACTCAAAGGGTAGTTTAGCCCCAGAACAGGATTCAAAGACAGGCTGTGGAATCCCTACCATTGGAGTTTTTTAACAACAGGTTAGGCAAACACCTGTAAAGAATAAACTAGGAGGTCATACCTGAGCATAGGCGGCTGGATTCAATGCCTCTTTTTGCCCTATAGTTCTATGATTCCGTGAATAACAGTATTTGAATCAGATTTGGAATTAGAAAGTCAGTGGAATTTGTGCCCTAAAATAACTTTAGATACTTTTGAAAATCTCACCCCTACCACATCTTTTAACCACCAGGGTTATCTCATTGTTTTTTTGTACTTCCCTCTCAGTGTTGACTTGCAATCTATCAGTCTTACACTAAAGGCCCAACCCTGAAAACACTTACACACAGACATACTTTTACTACTGGGAACATTCCCATAGACCAAGGACCAGCTTTTTGCTCTGTGTTTCTTACAGCTAATGTAAGATAAATTCAGCTAATAAAGTATAAAAATATCTACCCCACATAGGTGCTTTTGAAAATTGTATCCCAATTTCTAATCAGAAGACAAAGATGGGGACTTGTCTTTTCAGATGGAAGGGTGCAGAATATTACTTCACAGTAAATAGATTGAAAACCGAGAGGGTATAGGAATAAAGAAATAACTAAGTGAGAAAGAAGAAGAAACTGAGTGGTCATCTACACACAATATTTGTACCACACTGGTATTATTAAAACGGTACAACCCCCCCACACATACACACACCTCCCCACCGCCACAGTGCAGCTGCTATAATACCAGTATGAAGGTGCTAAGCTATTACCAATCAGGGGCAATAAGCTATATCATCAGTATTAGACACCTTTATATCCATACATCAGTGTCCATACTAGGAGTGGTAGTGTTATGGCTATTTAAGTAGAAAATTACATCCTTAGCAGAAATACAGAAATCCATGCAAAGTATTGTGACTAACAGGAATAACGGAGAGGTGTATTCTTTGTTCTTTTGTTACGTGTGTTTCTGTACAGCCTCTAACATTGACCTCTACTCAGTGTCATACTATTAGTAAAGCAAACACATTCTTTCTAGCAGCGCAGAATAGGTATTTTTCCTTCTCTAAATCAGTATTTCATTTAAACTGGAAAGAATGAATGAAGTTGTTTACTTACCAGACAGAAGCCAACTGGAATATTTCAGATAACTTCTTCATTCAGAATATCAGGCGCCAGGTTTTGTTTTCCTTTCCCTTCTACTTTATAAATACAAATAGACTCAGCAAGGAGACCTGCAGAGTCCCCACTGAACAATCCACCTCTGCCATCCATCTTGGTTCACTTTTATTGTATGTTTTCACTGAAATTAGCATGTCATTCTCCTCCTCCTTCCCATGAGAAGGTTCAAATGTCCCTTGGCATTTCTGATGATGGGACTTTGAAATTACCTGAAAAAGTAAAGGTAATAATATGTCCATATTTTAGTTTAGACATGAAAAAGTAATGAGTCAAAGTTCCAAACTCAATGGCTGTGCATTGGAATGAGGGGAAATTTCTGACTGGGGTGTCAATTAAATGCAGTTTACTCATGCATTTAACTCAAAAAATGAAACACAATTAAAAAAATTATTTTTGATTAATCACAGTTTTAATGGCACTGTTAAACAATAATACCAATTGAAATACAAAAGTCACATTGTTTTATTTTTGAGTGAAGTTGTAAAACAAAAAAAATCTACATTGGGAAGTTCCACTTTTACAATAAAGAGTTGGCACTACAGTACTTGTCTGAGGTGAATTGAAAAATAATATTTCTTTTGTTTATCTTTTTACTGTGAAATATTTGTAATAACAATAATATAAAGTAAGAACTGTACACTTTGTATTCTGTGTCGTAATTGAAATCAATATATTTGAAAATGTAGAAAAACATCCACAAATATTTATAAGAAATTTCAGTTGGTGGTGTATTATTCCAAAGTCCAATGAAGTCAATGAGTTTCTACCAATTGATTTCAAGACAGGGCTTGCAAAACGTGGGCTTTAGACAGAAAATTGGGGGAGCTGAGTGGTTTTGAAATACGAGTAGGGTATGACAGGAGCAGCCACAAGGGAAATGCGGGGGGGGGGGGCACACAAAGCCCCAGCTTGGACTCATGGTCTCTGTGTTTTGAAGGTAGAAATGGGAGGGCACAAAAAGACCCTGGAATGAAGTCAGAGTGGGGGGCCCTGCAATAGGTGAGCGGAGATGAAGGGGCATACAGAATTCACATAGCTGAAGTCAAAGTATCTTAGTTCGACTTACTTGGCTGTCCCCATGGTGGTGAGTCGACTGTCACAGCTCTCCCTATCGATGCTGCTTAATCCTCCTGCCGAGGTGGAGTATGGGTGTCGATCTGTGGATCGATTTATCATGTCTAGACAAGACGTGATAAATTGATCCCTGATAGATCAATTACTACCCTGCGAGTAGTATAGACGTACCCAAAGGTTCCACCAGTGCCCAGGGTCCCTTCAATGGCATGGTATTGATTAATTGAGGTATACTCAGTTGATCCCAGCAGGTGGCCCATGTCTCATGCTGCAGAGGAAGGTGACAACTCTGAAGATCCCTGCCCAATAGGAGCTGAGGGAAAATTACTTCTCCGTCTCATATCTGGTGATTCGTTAAGTACCGAAGATGGGAGCAAGACCCACCAACCAACCATCTAGACTGAGTAGTTTCTGAACCAGCTCAGAGTTCTCTCCCATCCTGTTCTATGTCGCATCTCCAGCTCTGTTCAATCCCTGAAGCTTCAGAGGAAGGCAAACCCGCTTTCCCTTCCCCACTGCCAACGTCTGGCCAATTGCATACTGTTGAAAAAAATCATCATAGTATCTGAGCACCTTACAGTGTTTAATGTAACCTCTGCACAACACCCTTGAGAGGTAGGAGGTTAAAAGGCAGCTTGAGGATCACAACACTACTTCAGCTATTCCTGGTTCTTTTCCAATAATAGAAAATGCACCAACTGGAAACAACCTATACTCCCTCCTGGTCATATTCAGTGTGAGTCTTCCACTGGAGCTGAGAATTATGATGGGATGGAAATTTGACCTCTAACTAACTGACATTGCAAGTTAAGCAGGTTCTTTCTCCCTACTTACAGCTCTGGTTGAAGAGCCTGGCTCTTTAGCTTTCCCGCTATAGAGATTTCTGCTTTCAGCCCTGGAGGTCCAAGGTTCAGTTCTTGTTGTTCATGAAGATGATGCCTGTCACACGTGTATCCCTCAGATCTATCCTAAACTCATGTTTTAGTACCTAGGCCTTGTGCTGCTCCAAAGCTCAGGGGAGAATTTTACTCATTGAGAGTCACTATGTCACACCCCAATGGCCTCATCCCTGAGGGAGCCCCTGTGAAGGCAGATCAGCATTGTATGCGGGTAACGCTGTTGCAAGCATCGCAAAGCATTTTGGGAGGGGGTCAAACGTGTGTAAGTGAAGAGTGGAAGTTTTCTTTGCAGAGTACGAGAGGCCGGGGGGGGCGGAGAGGGGAGAAAGAAGAAGAGCAGAGAATGGGTTAACTCAACATGGCAGCTAGTGAGCTCAGTCCAAAGATAAGAAGCTGACTCCAGCCTGAGGCCAGCTGCTACCTGCCAAGACAGAGATGGGGAAGTCCAACCCTGCCCTCCGACAAGCTGTGAAAAGAAAATAAGACTCAACGTTGCTGAAATAACAGCAAGAACAGCGAGAGAAAATGAAAAGGCAGCAAGGCCAATAGAAGGGAAAACAGTCTACAAAACTGGGATGTTTTGGGAAACTGATGCTGCCACAGAAAGCCAATTTGGACTGGCACAAAAAGCACCAGGAGCAGAGGTTCCCTAAGTGGAACACCCAACAAAGAGCACAGAATGTAAAACTCTCCTAAGAGCTGAAGCAACTGGAAGAACACAGTGGATTCTTGGACGGCCTGGGCCCAAGACAGCACTCCCCATCCCCCCCGCACTCTCTTCTTCTAACATTACACCTAGACTTGGCTAGTCTGGGTCATGCGTGTTGTAAGTATAAAAGTGGCTTAGGACTTGGGGTTTTAACGCTTTCTTCCTTCCTTTAAGTGATGTGGAAGCATTTCCAGCACTCTCCGCTGTTATTTTATTATTTTATCAATAACACTAAAATTTAGACACCTGGGTATACCTCCTACCCAAAAAATCCAGCCTGATCAGCTGTGGTCCCAGGAAGATTGGTAACAAAAATCTGTCACAGTTTTGGTGGAGAATTGCAGGGCACGGGGAGCCCTGCAGAGCGCACCAACTGTTTTGTCCCTGGTATTTCATGTTTGCTTTGTCCAGCACTGTTGGTATTACATATTGAAGATTTTGTGATTGAAGGTGTGCCCACTCTCAGCTGTATTAGGTCTGAGAACTGAAAAGTGGTTTAGCATTCCTTTCTCCACCCCAGTTGGCGGGGATATGGTGCAGGTGGGTATACTCCCAGTTGCAGAAGTCCAGGTAACAGGAGGGGAAGACTCAGGGAGTCTCACTCCATCTATATAATCCTCAGTGCATACAACCTCAATTGTAGAATGACTGAGTAAAAGGGGAGAGATTAGGGGTTCTCACTCAGCCCAAGGGGCACTTAAAGAGGAGAGCTTTGGGTTTTTCGCTCAGCCCAGGGGGGCATTTGGTGTATGGATCCTGGGTGTATGGACCGAGTAATAGCAGGGAGAGACTTAGTGTTTCTCCCTTCAGCCTAGGAAGGGTAAGCATTGTTAGCCCCAGTGCTCACTGGTAAAAGCTATGCAAAATCTCACATAATTAAAAAATCTTAAAATTTGTACTAACAAAATGTAACAACAGCATGTTCAAAAAGCAAAAGGGTGCAGCTGCAGACTCAGGAGTCCCACAGTCATGGGAAATGACATCAAATGTTATCAAAACAGCAGAAAAAGTTAGAAAAAAGGGAAGTGTGCACTCGATAGCCGGTAAAAGTTAAGCAATTAAAAGCACAAATCACTAACCAGACAGCAAACCAAGCCTATGCCCAAAACAAGTTCAAAGCCTTTGTTACATGCCTGAGTGCTCTGCAAGGACGAGGCCCACACACACAGTGAGTTATTTGGCTTTAATGAAGGTAAAGTGACACATCCGCAACGGGGACCCTGGGCGTTGCTGTCACTTAGGCGGGGAACCCAGCACCGAAGCTCAGCTCCTCCTGGGTAGGAGTCCAAAGGCGGACCGGGAGCATACAGCTATATATACACAATACAAAAGCAACTCATACATATGCAAAAAGGGACTTCCCACAGGCTATGTCCGCCCTTTGGCCTAAGGCCATACAAACTAGTTTCAACCAGTTAAAAGCAAGTTATAACTGGCATGCCGTGTCCTACAATGACCGGCCACTTAGCAAGCAGGGGCTTTTCACAAGGCCGCTGAGAAAGCGGAGGCACCCTAGCTAGGCCGTGACACAGTCTTCCGTAGTCCCCTACAGCCTTAAAACAGGAATTCCAGGCGGAAAAGCGAAATGCACCTGCCTGGAAGCACTGGCTAAGCAAGTACCAGTCCTTCAAAAACTTGTCAAAAATGTAACCATCAGTGCCCAGCATATTCCGCAATGGCAGTGTGCTTGCCATAAAAAAAATGAAGCAGTTAAAACGCCAATTGGTCGTGTGTTTTGTCCAGGTGGCAAGACTCATGAAAAATAGTTTGGGTAACCCTTGTCAGTAATATAGTTTAAAAAAATCCCTAAAGGGTTGGGGGGCTAGTTAAAAAGCCCATCCTGCACGCTAAATTGGTGATAAAACAAAGCCTGTGACATTAAAAAAAACGGTTTGGCAAAAAACCCACAAAATCTGGGTAACTAATGTGTTTAATTTTAATATTTAGCATTTAACCCTTAAGGTAACTCAAAGCCACGATCCCAAGTGGCGGTAGCCCCACCGTGCTGCTTTCTTCTTTGGCAGCAATTCAGCGGCAGGGAATTTTCTAAAAGCGGTGGCTTTTAGAAATATGCTGAGGAACCTGTCAGATAGATGGATGAGCAGGATGAAATGCAGGCTCAAAGGCTTGGATACACAAAGGGGTTGACGTGTCTACTTCCCGATGTAAGAACCTGCATCCTGTTTTTAGGCACTACCAAAATCCTCAAAATGATATCTGACAGGTGCCTCACTCAATAGGTGCCTAAATTCACTCAGTGCCTACATTTTTGCACCTATCTTCCTGCCTTTGTGCATGTGCACTGCTGCTTTTATCTAGGCCTCAGGGCACCTATCTTCTCCCTCATAACCATTAGCCCTGGGTTTCGGGCACTCACCTGGGATGTGGGAGAACCCCTGTTGCGTTCCCACTGTGCCTACTGGGGCAAAGAGATTGAAGAGCTATCAGCCACTTCTCAGGTGAGTGCTCTAACCACTGGGATTTAAAGTCTTCTCACTCTTTTTATGGCCCAATTAATATGTAATTATTCAATTTTTTAATTAAATTGGAGCCACTCTGACATGAGTGATTGAGGGAGACCCACATCTGAATATCCCATAGCCCAGGGGGCTCCCAGCTATAAGGTTGCTCAGTGTCTCAACACTTTTGTACAACACTTTGTGGATCTGGGCCAAAGTTCCTTAAGACAAGTGGAGGGGAGGAGGGTTGGTTGCGTAGAAATATGAGACAAAGACTCAGGCTGGGGTTTTCAAAGGAGCTTAAGGGTCTTCGGCATCTAACATCTATTGCATTTCAGCTTGGACATCTAAATCCATGGCATTATTTGAAAAATCCCAGCAGAAATATAGAACAACTTATGCATGTATCTGTTTGTATATAATGTATTATATGTATTATAATATTTTAAATATTTTTAAAACTCTATTTCCAGTGAAAATAAAATAACCTTTCCTGTGATACCTTACAAGGCATGTTTTACATGTGAGATCATGATTATATTAAAATGAGGAATATGGGGGTTACAGTGTGCTCACCCAAGGTATAGAATGTCACACACACTCCAAAACTATTGTGGATTTGGCAGTACTGGCCCTTACATTATCTCAAGAAAATCAGTTCTATCAAGTGTAAAAAAGAGCACACTTTAGAGGATCTAAAACCATGCAGAAGAGGATAGTGGTTGATGCAGACAGAAACACATGCACATTTCTGTGTATGCACTCATCAATTAATGTAAACATTCTAGAATAGTTCATCACAATATATTGTCCACATCTGGGGAAAGCTCGTCTCACCTTGACCTGAATTATACGAGTGTTTTGAGGGAAGCCTAAGACTAACAATTTGTTTCTTATTGCAAATCCTGTGGGGAAGATTGTTGTTCCCAGTCAAGTTCAAAGTTTTTAATAAGTACAATCAAGTCCTAAAACTTTTTAATAAGGTCTCACTTCAACCCATCAGCATTAAGCTTTTATGTCTCCAAAGTGTTGTTTTTATTAATTCCTCATGCCACTATCTTGTGTTTTCCCAAATGTAATTGCATTTAATGAAATAACCTAATGAGCCTGTGACGGTGATCCCATGGGAGCCAGCTGAGGTCACTCAATCAGGGTGAACTGCAAACAAAACAGGGCAGACAAATCCCAAATGCTGGTGGTTATTCCAATACTTAGATTTACCAAGCCAGCACGAAAGAGCTTCTGAAGTACCTCACTGGTCACTTAGAAGTCCAAACAACACAGTTCCCTTAAAGTGCCCAGCCTCAGGCCTCCGTCCAGACACACCTGTCAAACATATGATGATGATTCCTGAAAATCTTACTTCATCATATAAAAGAAGAGGTTCTTCCAATCCCAAAGGATGAGCCACATACCCAGGTTCAATTATAACTTAGATCTAACCCACAACACACGCTACAGCCAATTCATATTAACTAAGCTAAAATTTATTAGAATAGAAAAGAGAGAGAATGTTGGTTAAAAGATCCATATACATATAGACTTGAATTCAATTTTTGAGGTTCAGATACATAGTAGAAGTGAGCTTTTAGTAGCCAAAAGTCCTTTTAGAAATAGTCCATAGGTTATAGTTCAATGTCCATTTTCAGGGTGACTCCAGTGAACAACTGGGGATTTCAATCCTTGTGGCTTAAGGTTTCCCCCCTCTTGAAACCCAAAGCAGATCTGAGATGAAGCAGGATCGTGTCCCAGGCTTCTTATACATTTCCAGCAGCCTTTTGGCCTGAGAAAACAATAGGCTTACCTCCTTCTCCCAAACATCCTGGCAATTAGCACAGAGTAATTTATCCATTAAACAGTTCAGATACAGGCTACCACAACCTTCAAAGAGATACATAGACAATAATACTATTTCACTTAAGTATCATCTTAAATGCTAATATTCCTTTTTGATCTTTGAATTTAAACTATAGCAATAGACAAGACTTGTTTGCCTACATCATAAGACCTGAGCAAACACTACCCTTCTACCTCTAACAATGCAGACTTGCATTTCAAAGCTCTATTTATTTACATATCTTGCTAACCAGTTCTTAAGGTTCACTCATGGGTCAGGTCAGTCGGTGAGGTGAGTTAATTAACTCTTTCTGGCCCTGTCACCTTTCAATGAGATATTAAATTATACTCATAACATCACAGAGCCTCCGGGGGGAAATCTGTCACCTCATGATGACGCACTAGTTTAGCTTTCAGAGTGATGACAATGGGCCGGATTGCCAGGTGGATTACGTTGATGGTAACTCCATTGGTGTGAGTGGGCCAGATTCCCAGCTGGTGTAAACTGATGAATCTGCAATGGGGTTAGTGAACAACATTCTCCTCTGATGTAAATTGATATAACTCTGCTTGATCCATAGGCCAGATCCCCAACTGGTAGGCATAAGCTGTAGTTCCATTGGAGTCAATGTGCTAGATCCCCAGCTGATGCAAACTGATGTACCCCCATTAAAGTAAACAGAGTTATGGGTTTACTAGAACTGAGAATCTAGCCCTATAGCTGCCACTTTCTTATTTTCTGCAGCCATGTAGAGCTCTGGGTATGGTATAGCTACCTCCTTTTTTCTCCCTAAAGCCTCTGCTGATATCTGAGCAACATTATGCAGTATTGCTGTTCCTTTCTCATATCAGTCATGCAGAACAGTATATATGCTAAGTTCTCATCAGTGACCCTATACAGCCATGCAGCATGTAGACAGCATAGCTGCCATATCTCCTTCCTTCTCAGGCTGAGGCAGGAAGGTCTGGTGGATTAGGCAATAGAAAATTAATTTGCTTTCTAGCTTTTTCACCTACTTTCTGTGTGGCCTGCCAGGAAAAAAGTGGAAATGGGTATGTCCAGTGTTCTCCATCCTTGGGCTAGTGGGCTTGGGATCCTGGACAGCACTCCCATTGTGGTGAAAACCCATTTTTTTCATCTCATGACTATGGCCACAGTTTTGCCTATATAAAACATGCCTAGTCATTCTCCAGAACCTGTCTGTCACCATCTGAACCCCATGCAGGTCCACTACAAGTTGTGACTTTCTTTGAAAATGTGTTTTTAATGGCATCAAGCAAGATTTTTACACACAACCTCCATGAAAATGCAGCCTTTTGTGTAAACTAATTTTATTTTTGCATGAATTTCCTCTCAAGGTAGCATCTTCTGGCACATAGAAACTTTGCAATGCAACCAGTCAAATTAAGAGGCCTTGTGTTCTATAGGGGTAGCAAATTGGTGAGAGGCCATGAAAAGGGAATGGGGCCTCTTGCTCTCTCATCACCAAGGAAGGGAATGCTGCTCTTTTACTCTCTGCCTTGTTTCTATTAACTGGAATGAAGCTACAGGAGGCTCTCACTTGTGATGGCTGCTGAGAGGTGCATGAAAAGAGGAAGCTGTAGGTGTTCTGTGCTAGTCTGAGCCCACCAACCAACCCTCTCTGATATAACCTGAGAAACAAGGAAGTTGATGCTGTGAGCAAAGCTCTCAGTAAGTTTGTGACTTTGTCAAGAATTCAGATGCCCCTAGCAAATTGTTTTAGGCTGAAAACAAATGAGGATGATCTCAGATAGTTCACTGAGTCATAACACTGTGGCATGCTGTGGAATCTTGGTTCCCTTAACGTCAGTGATAAATCTTGCCTTGATTTCAACAGGGACTGGATTTTTGCCCTTTTCTGAACCTTTTCCAGTTGGAATATATCTTTTCTGAGACGGAGCGACCACTTCTGCACTCAGTATTCAAGATGGATTTATACAGAGGCAATATGATATTATGTCTTATTATCTATTCCTTTCTTAATGCTTCCCAACATTGTGTTCACTTTTTTGACTGCCACTGCACATTGAGTTATAATTACTGTCTAATTTTCTATTCTTTTTCTGGATGTGGTTGGAAATTCAGGCAGAGAAACACCAGGGCAGAGAACACTGTTAAATTCTGGGAATTTTCAAGACCAGGTGATTGATTGGGTAGGTGCAACATCAGGGATCCTGAAATTCAAAGGACAGTTTCTGTACAGGCTTTCTGTCATATGTTAATATTTCTTTGGTACTCAGCTCTTAATATTGAATAAAAATAATGAACACAATGGCTGCATTTAAACTGTGCACTTGTACATTTTAATGTTATGCGTGTAAATGCATTGAGAAAGGAAAACATGATTGGAGTTCAAGTCATTAGTGTCCAGGTGAATTTAGCCAGCTGAGAATGCAAGAGTGGGAGTTTCGGCTAGAAAAGAATTGATAGCCAAATAATGTTCAAGTCACCAGCTAGATCTGTTCAAAATTGTTATGTATGTGCCATTGATTAAACAAAAAATGATTTTTTTTTATTCCTTGCATTTTAAGCATTTCTCCCCTTCTTTCTTTTCCCTTTCAACTGGAAAAGAAAGGTGGAGGGGAAAAAGTGAGAAAAAAATTTCGTTTTCATTTCGAAAGAAAGAAAGAAAGAAAGAAAGAAAGAAAGAAAGAAAGAAAGAAAGAAAGAAAGAAAGAAAGAAAAATTTGTTTCACAGACACAAAGTCATTTCATTTTGTTAGAAAGTTTTCATGGATTTTTTTTAGTGTTTTTACACTTTTCTCACTGGAGAAGGAGGGATGGAGAAACATACCCAAATTATTTTTTTTTCAGTTTTTGAAAACATAACAAAACAAACATAGTTTTCATTTAATGAAAAGAAATGACAATGCTCCAGAAGACTTTTATTTTTTTATGATAAAAATTCAATTTTCAGCAAAAGAAATGTTTGAAAAAAAAGAACAATGACTCCCTCTGTCAAAGTTGTGAATGAACTTCAGCCCAAAAAAGCTGTGGTATCTGCAGTTATGCCAGTTAGGCAGGGAGGACTCTACTTAGCCATTCTTACTTACGGAATATTTCCACTGAAGACAAATGGGACAACAGACGTGAGTAATGACTTCTCAGCAGAGTCAGTGTCTACATAACCACGCACTCCATGGGCACTGAATTACACTTCAGCCATGCAGAGCAATGACCACCTATGGCAGGTAACAGAAAGACAATTCCTCTGGGTGTGGGAGGCTGGTTGCATCAGGACAGTTGTTTGTACTGTTGTCACAGAAAACACAGCGCTAACTCCCCAGGCTCAGCTCCTTCGAAGGTGGAATCAAGGGAGAAGCAGGCTGCCATGGACAAGGATACAAGTATGAGATGAACTCTGGACTGTGTAAACGGAGGGGGAAGATCATGTTCTAAGACAGATTATGGCTGTGGCTCATATATTCAGGTAAATTCAGGTGTCTTTACAGAGAAAATCCAGTTTCTACAGAAAGAAGAGAGCCAAGAACCTCAGTTGAGGGTCCTGAGTCCTGGCTGCTGTACCTGAGAAATAAGATCTCACTCTTCAAGCTTCACCTGTTCTTTGGTCACAGGTGAGCACTATCTTCCTGGCTGTGTTTCTATCTCACCTTCCAGAGAGGAATATGAATGTGCTTTGTGAATATTGACAGTTTTAGCCTCATCTGCCCACAGCAGTGACAGCCAGTGGTAATAGCACCATTTCACAAAGGGGAAATTGAGATACGTCTTGTGAAAGGTCCTCAGCCAGGGATCTGGACCATTGCTTCCAGTCAAGCTGTGGCCGATTCATATCAACTGGGTTCTGGCCCCCTGAATCCAATGGAGCTCTGGGTGACTCACTCTAGCTGGGAATCTGGTTCATTGACTTCGTATGGAGCTATGGTCAATTCATATCAGCTGGGGGCTGTCTCATTCACTCCAGTGGAGCTACAGCCAGTTCACACTAGCCGGAGATCTGGATCACTGTGACTAATCCAAAGGCTGGAATAGGATACACAGGTCCATAACAATGGCATGTAAAACATAAGGAGGAAATTAGCAGGATAATACAGGGTGGGCTGGCCCTTGAAGGGGAGATGGGTTCAGCTCCCACCTGTGTCTTGTCATCTAAACCCAGCAGATGAATTAGGTTTGGGTGAAAAGACAATAGCTCAGGATGGGGCTTCCTAAAAGAGGGAGCCAGTATGTGGAGCTGTCAGAGACCTGGGCCTGACATCCAGGGAAAGAGGAGAGGGCTGTAGAGTGACTTCTGCAGGGTACCCAGAGTCAGAGAGGAGTGGGAAAGAAACTCTTCCTAGCAGGATTGAGGGGTAGGAGCAGCCACTTTAGAGGGAATCAGAGGACGAGGAGGAGCTCACTGGGAGATACTGACTATGAATGAAACTGTTATTTCAGGTCAATAGACAAGACCTCAGATGGGGAAGGTAATTCAAGGCACCAACAGTGGAAGTTTGTTTGACGGAGAAATGGGGGAAAAGAAGGAAATGCCAGGGTCTGATATGAGAAGAGATTCAACTTTCAGAGGGGATAGGAGGGAATTTGAAGAACAAGTGCTCTGAGGAAAAAGCAAACATCAAACTCACTAAGTTGGAATCAGGGAATTGCAAGACTTTGTGGATCCACTGAACCGTCAGGGAATAAAGATAAGGACTAAAGTTGGTCAGAACGTTTCTGACACTCAGTTTCCTCAAAAATGTTGATTTGGCAGAAAAAAGGTTTCATAGAATTATAGAAATGTAGGCTTGGAAGTGATCTCGAGGGGTCATCAAGTCCAATGCCCTGAAGTGAAGCAGAACCAAATAAACCTAACCCATCCCTGACAGGGGTTTGTCTAACATGTTCTTAGAAACCTCCAGTGATGGGTATTTCCTGGAAGCCTATTCCCGAGTTTAACTACTCTTGTAGTTAGAAAGATTTTCCTAATAACTAATCTAAATCTCCCTTACTGCAGATGAAGCCCATTACTTCTTTCCTAACTTTCAGTGGACCTGGAGAATAATTTAACACCATTCGCTTTATAATCCTTAACCTATGTGAAGATCATTATCATGTCTTGCCTTAGTCTTCTTTTACCCATATTAAACATGCCCTCTTTTTTTCACTTTATCTCATAGGACAGGTTTCCTACACCCTTTATCGTTTTGTTACTCTCTTCTGGAGTCTCCCGTTTATCCACATTTTTTCCTCATACGTGGTGCCTAGAATTGGACCCTATATTCCCTCTGTGGCCTCACCAATGCTGAATGGAGTGGGACAATTACCTCCTGTGCCTTACATATCACACTTATATGATCACACCCCAGAATATCAGCCTTTTTTTGCAATGGCATCACACTGTTGATTCATATTCAATTTGTGATACATTATACCCTCAGATCCTTTTCAGCCGTACTACCACCTAACCAGTTATTTCCCATTTTGCAGTTGTGCATTTAATTTTTCCTTCCTAAGTGAAGTGCTTTAAACTTATCTTTATTGAATTTCATCTTGTTAATCTCAGACCAGTTCATCAATTGGTTTAGATAATTTTTGATTCTTACCGTCAGGGGCAGCTCTAGATATTTTGCTGACCCAGGCATGGCAGGCAGGCTGCCTTCAGCGACTTGCCTGCGGGAGGTCCCTGGTCTCATGGATTTGGCAGCCCGCCTGCGGGAGGTCTGCTGAAGCCGTGGGACCAGTGGACCCTCCGCAGGCATGCTGCCGAAGGCAACCTGCCTGCCTCCCTTCTGGCGGCTGGCAGAGTGCCCCCCACAGCTTGCCGCCCCAGGCACGCGCTTGGGGTGCTGGTGCCTGGAGCCGCCCCTGCTTGCTGTGTCCTCCAAAGTACTTGCAACCCCTCCCAGCTCAGTGTTATCTGCATATTTTATAATCATGCTATACACTCCCCTATCCTAGTCATTAATGAAAATATTAAATAGTATGGACCCAGGGCAGAACCCTCTGGGACCCCATTAGGTATGCCCTTCCAATTTGACAGCGAACTACTGATAAGTACTCTTTGCGTATGGTCTTTCAATCAGTGGTGTACCCATTGTAAAGTAATTTCATCTAGATCACTAAAACTATAAGGGCCTGAATCTGGGAGTGGGTGACAAGGAACAGCTCACTCGGAACTGCCTTATTCTGTTCATTCCCTCTGCAGCCTCTGATAATTATTTAATGGCAGTAGACTTTGAGATGCAGAAAGCTAAAGCTGTATAAAAGACAAATTGTGTATAGTGCATGTCAAACAATTCAAAGTAAATAGCCTTAAATCAACACATCAAACTAGTTTTTGCTGTTCATTCAATAGTCCATTTGTAACAAGACTAATTCAAATGTCTAAATCACTGGATTTTTAAAAGCTGAACAGCCTGGGTCTTTTCAAACTCTCCTCTTATGAAAGCTGTTCCTTTCCCCTAATCATTTTTTTTGGCCTTTCTCTGTACCTTCTCCAATTAAAATACGTCTTTGTTTTAAAATGGAGCAACCAGAACTATACACCAATATAAATTCAAGGACTGAATATACCATGAACTAACATAATGGCTTTGTGATAGTTTCTGCTTTATTGTCTATGCCTTTCCTAAAGGGTCCCAATATTCTATTCACTTTTTTGACTGCCACTGTACATTGAGTGGATGTTTTCAGAGATCTATCCACAATGACACCACGAGCTCTTTCTCGAGTGGTAACAGCTAATTTTGTATGTAGAATTTGGATTATTATTCACAATTTGAATTATATTAGAGCTTCTATGTAATCATCTCTGCGATAGTAAATCTTGGGCTGTAGTAAACGTGGTCTCTGGATCACACCTCCAGCCCTGCTCATGTGAGTGGCTGAGAGCTCCTCCGGACCCAGGGCTGCGGTGCGGGGGCAGGAATCTCCTCTAGCCATATGGCCAAAGGAGCGCTGTCATCTGAAGCCTCAGCCCTAGGGCCAGAAGAGGAGGCCCTCTCTGCCAGAGGTGCTGCCCTGGGCTGAAGGAGCTGCCCCCCTCACTATCGTGAACCCCTAACTGTACTAAAAAAATTGCTTGGATCCTTAGAGGTTCATGACAGCGAGGATGTGCTGTAATTGTCACTTCTCAGTACTGAATTTTGTACTGAAATTTGTTGGCCAGCCACCCCAGTTTAGTCAGCTCCCTTTGCTACTCTTCTGACATCACAAAAACACAAGAACAGCCATACTAGGTCAGACCAAAGGACCATCTGGTCCAGTATCCTGTCTTCTGACTGTGGCCAATGCCAGGTGCCTCAGAGAGAACGAACAGAATAAGTTATCATCAAGTGATCCAGCCCCTGTCACTCATTCCCAGCTTCTGGCAAACAGTGGCTAGGGACACCATCAATTTACAGCATCACTAATAGCCATTGATGGACCTATCCTCCATCAATTTATCTAGTTCTTTTCTTGAACGCTGTTATAGTCTTGGCCTTCACAGCATCCTCTGGCAAAGAGTTCCACAGATTGCCTGTGCATTGTGTGAAAAATATTTCCTTTTCTTTGTTTTAAATCTGCTGTCTATTAATTTCATTCAGAGACCCCTAATTTTTGTGTTATGAGAAGTAAATTACACTTCCTTATTTATTTTCGCCACACTGGTCATGATTTTACAGACCTCTATCATGTCCCCATAGCCATTTCTTTCCCAAGCTGAAAAGTCCCAGTCATTAATCTCTTCTCATGTAGAAGCTGTTCCATACCCCTAATAATTTTTGTTGCCCTTTTCTGAACCTTTTCCAAGTCCAATATATCTTTTTTTGAGATGTCAATGATCATATCTCCACTCAGTATTCACGATGTGAGCATACCATGGATTTATATAGAGGCAATATGATATTGTCTGTCTTATTATCTTTTCTTTTCTAATGATTCCCAACATTCTGTTTGCTTTTTTGAATGCCACTGCACACTGAGTGGATGTTTTCAGAGAACTATCCACAATAACTCCAAAATCTCTCTCTTGAGAGGTAACAGCTAATTTAGATCCCAGAACTTTATATGTATATTTGGCATTAAGTTTTAAAATCTGCATTAATTTGAATTTAGCAACATTGAATTTCATCTGCCATTTTGTTGCACAGTCGCCCAGTTTTGAGAGATCCCTTTGTAACACTTCATAGTCTTCTTTAGACTTAACTATCTTGAGTACGTTTGTATCATCTGCAAGTTTTGCCACCTCACTGCTTACCCTTTTTTCCAGATCATTTATGAATATGTTGAACAGTATTTGTCTGAATACAGACACTTGGGAGACACCACTGTTTACCATTCTCCAATCTGAGAACTAACCGTTTATTCCTACTATTTGTTTCCTATATTTTAATTAGTTACCGAACCATGAGAGAACCTTCACTCTTATCCCATGACAGCTTACTTTGCTTAAGAGCCTTTGGTGAGGGACCTTGTCAAAGGCTTTCTGAAAATCTAAGTACACTATATCCACCGATCTTCCGTGTCCCGATGCTTGTTAAACCCCTGAACGAATTCTAGTAGATTGGTGAGGCATGATTTCCCTTTACAAAAACCATGTTGACTCTTCCCCAACAAATCATATTCATTTATATGTCTGATAATTCTGTTCTTTGCTATAGTTTCAAACAGTTTGCCCACTACTGAAGTTAGGCTTACTGGTCTGTAGCTGCCAGGATTGCTTCTGGAGACTTTTTAAAAATTGGCATCACATTAACTATTCTCCAGTCATCTGGTTCAGAAGCTGATTTAAATGGTACATTACACTCCACATACATACCTGTGTCTTTATCATGATACCTTCCTGTAAACCCCTTCACCACAGAGAGGGTGAAGTCATTTTCCACCTGCTCCTTTAACTGAAGGGACATCAGGTTCAGTTCTAGGCCTGCGACACTTGCCCCTGAGGTCTAACTTTAAACATAAAACTAGGGATCGTAATGAGGAGAGGGAAAGGAGTTTTTGCACATTTATAGATTTAAGTGGTGACACTTGATTAACTTTTAACTCTGTGTTCTTCTGATTCAATTGCAGATTTGTTTTATGCTTCTAGTCTCAATTCATGGCAGACACAGACTGGGGAAATCAAACGGCCATAAAATTCATTCTCCTGGGATTCGGGGATCTCCCTGATCACAGCATTTTCCTCTTCCTGCTGTTTCTAGTGATCTACATCACAACCGTGGCTGGGAACACCCTCGTCATTGTGCTAGTTGTGGCTGATAAGCAACTACACACTCCCATGTACTTCTTCTTGGGGAACTTGTCTTTCTTGGAAACTTGCTACACCTCGACCATCCTGCCTAGGATGCTGGCCAATCTCCTGACTGGGGAGAAAACCATCTTTTTCAATGGCTGCTTCACACAATTGTATTTTTTTGGTGCTCTGGCCTCTACAGAATGCTATCTCCTAGCAGCCATGTCCTATGATCGATATTTAGCAATATGTAAACCTCTGCACTATTTAGCTCTTATGAATACCAGGTATTGCCTCCAGTTGGCTACTGGATCATGGTTAAGTGGGTTTTTGGCTACTGCCATCTTCGTATTATTCATGTCACAGCTAATATTCTGTGGCCCGAATGAAATTGACCATTTTTATTGTGATCCTGCCCCACTGATAAAACTAGGCTGTGGTGACAAATATCTGATGGTGCTGCTGGATTTTATAATGGCCTGTGTATTTACCCTGCCTCCATTTCTACTAACCTTGACTTCCTATGTTTGCATCATCACCACCATCCTGAGAATGCCTTCCGCCACTGGGAGGCAGAAGGCCTTTTCCACCTGCTCCTCTCACCTCATAGTGGTGACAATTTTCTATGGGACTATATTGATTGCATACACACTATTGAAAGTTGACACATTGAGAGTCCTAAACAAAGTGCTCTCTCTTTGCTACACAGTCCTGACTCCCCTGCTTAACCCTCTCATCTACAGCCTGAGGAATACAGAGTTCAAGGAAGCCTTGAGCAAAGCAGTCAGTAAATATGTGGCTTTCCTAAAAATATAAAGCAAATCATAGACCATAATTAAGGTCCATATTTTTACTGTGTTTAGATGTCAAGAGGGAGATTGGTGTTGGGCCCCAAGATCACAGAATATCAGTATTGGAAGAGACCTTAGGAGCTCATCTAGTTCAACACAGGACCAATCCCCAAATAGATTTTTACCCCAATTCCCTAAATGACCCCTCAAGGATTGAACTCACAACCTTGGGTTTAGCAGACTAATACCCAATCCACTGAGCTGCCCCTCATGCTTTTGAAATTCCTACTAGGCACCTAAAGTACCTTTGAAACCTGCCTCTTAGCTCAAGGTTTTCAAAGCTACCTGGGTGATTTGGGCAAAAAGTCCCAATTGAAATTAAGTTGAAAACTTCCCTGGAAAATCTCAGCACTCATCTTAAAAGAGAAATGGAGATGTTATGCATGGATTTAATGAGTCAGAGCATTTGTGGGGCACAGGACATAGGAAAATTTGGTTCTAGACAGTTCTGTCAATCACTTCTGTTCAGCACTGATACATACAATATTAGGGTAACTTTTCTCTTTGTGAGTGCCTAAAGATTGGTCCCGGAAAAGGATGCTGTATAGCATAGAGTTGGCATGTTGCATAAAGCACCAAATCCACTAAATATCAAAGCAAATCCCTGCATATCGCCCCTGTTTACTTTGTTGCTCTATTGTTTGCAATAAGGTTGTGGATGTATTGGTCCCCAGATATTGTTTCTCTGTATTAGATAATAAAGTCTTGTAATCAAATGCAGAAAAATCTAATAAAAATATAAAATCATAGAGTCATAGACTTTAGGGTAAGAAGGAACAATTATGATCATCTAGTCTGACCTCCAGCACAATGCAGGCCACAGAATCTCACCACTCACTCCGGTATCAAAGCTATATCTGAGCCACTGAAGTCCTCAAATCATGGTTTAAAGACTTCAAGGTGCAGAGAATCTTCCAGCAAGTGATCCGTGCCCTACGCTGCAGAGAAAGATGAAAAACCCCAAGGCCTAAGCCAATCTTCCCTGGAGGAAAATTCCTTCCCAACCCCAAATATGGTGATCAGCTAAACCCTGAGCATGTGGGCAAGACTCACCAGATAGAAATCCAAGGAAAGAATTTTTCTGTACTAACTCAGATCACACTCCATCTAACATCCCATCACAAGCCATTGGGCATATTTACCGCTAATAGTCAAACACGAATTAATTGCCAAAATTAGGCTATCTCATCGTACCATCCCCTCCATAAAATTACCAAGTTTAGTCTTGAAGCCAGATATGTCTTTTGCCTCCACTGCTCCCTTTGGAAGGCTGTTCCACAACTTCACTCCTCTGATGGTTAGAAACCTTCTTCTAATTTCAAGTCTAAAATTCCTGATGGCCAGTTTATATCCATTTGTTCTTGTGTTCACATAGTACTGAGCTTAAATAATTCCTCTCTCTCCCTGATATTTATCCCTCTGATATATTTATAAAGAGCAATCATATCTCCCCTCAGCCTTCTTTTGGTTAGGCTAAACAATCCAAGCGCCTTGATTCTCCTTTCATAAGACATGTTTTCCACTCCTCAGATCATCCTAGTAGCAGAGCTGACTGGGAGAGGGGGGAAGTGGGGCAATTTGCCCCAGGCCCCTGGCCCCACAGGTGCCCCCAAGAGAGTTTTTTGGTGTCCCTGGAGCGGGGTCCTTCACTCGCTCTGGGGGCCCTAGAAAACTCTCGCTGGGGTCCAGGCCCCCAGAGCTTCTTCCGCTCCCAATTTTCAGTGGCGGGGGGTCCTTCTGCCCCGCCCCGCTGCCTAAGTGCAGCTGGGTGTTTGGCATTAATTCATTGGCAGGGGGCCCTTCCATTCCAAGACCCACTGCCGAAGTGCCCCGAAGACCTGACGTGGGGGCCCCTTCCTGCCGAATTACTGCCAAAGACCCAGCTGCACTTCGGCAGCGGGTCCCGCTTTGGCGATAATTCAGCCTCGGGGGGCCCCGCCGCAGGTCTTCAGGGCACTTCGGCGGCGAGTCCAGGAACAGAAGGACCCCCCGCAGACGAATTACCACCGAAGCAGGGGCCCCCCACCGCCGAAGACTCCAGGCCCCCGGTAAGGGACCACAGAAGAGTTTGTTACGGCCCAGCTACAGCTTATCGCCTTCTCAAGGACAGGTTATTAGCGGATGCAGCACACCAGTTCACTCTGCTTGTAGCCGGTTAGAACCGCCTAGCGTGAGAAGCCCCTGTGTGTATGGGCAAGGGCAGAAAGCCCCTGGCCGCAGTCCAAGGGGGGTGGCCATGGCTGATGGAATGCCCCGACTTGCATAGGCTTAAGCTGTTTTGCATGGTATTAGCATAATGCTATAAGTGCTGCAGTGTATATTTTGCTTTGGACTTTGTTCCCCGTCTCTGTGACAGCAACGTTTGGAGTCCCCATTGAAGGTGTGTCACGTTACTTTCATTAAAGCCAAATAACTCACTGTGTGTGTGGGCCTCGTCCTTGCACAGCGCTCAGGCACGTAACACCCCCGGAATTCTCTGGCCGGCCCTGCCTAGTAGCCTTACTCTGTACTTTCTCCGTTTTGAAGTCATTCTTCCCTAAATATGGGAGACCAGAACTGCACACAATATTCCAGGTGAGGTCTCATCAATGCCTTATATAATGGTATTAATACCTCCTTATCTTCACTGGAAGTACCTCACCTGATACAGCCCAAGACTGCATTAGCTTTATTCATGGCCATATCACATTGGCAGCTCATAGTCATCTTGTGATCAACCAGTAGACTCATAGACTCATAGACTTTAAGGTCAGAAGGGACAATTATGATCATCTAGTCTGACCTCCTGCACAATGCAGGCCACAGAATCTCACCCACCCACTCCTGTAACAAACCCCTAACCTATGTCTGAGTTACTAAAGTCCTCATATTGTGGTTTGAAGATCTCAAGCTGCAGAGAATCCTCCAGCAAGTGATCCGTGCCCCATGCTACAGAGGAAGTCGAAAAATCTCTAGGGCCTCTGCCAAACTGCCCTGGAGGAAAATTCCTTCCCGACCTCAAATATGGTGATCAGTTAAACCCTGAGCATGTGGGCAAGACTCACCAGACAGCACCCAGGAAAGAATTCTCTGTAGTAACTCAGATCCTATCTCATCTAACAGCCCATCACAGACCACTGGGCATACTTACCTGCTGATAATCAAAGATCTGTTGCCAAATTAATTGCCTTCTTCTAATTTCAAGTCTAAACTTCCTGAAGGCCAGTTTATATCCATTTGTTCTTGTGTCCACATTGGTACTAAGCTTAAATAATTCGTCTCCCTCCCTAATATTTACCCCTCTGATATATTTATAAAAAGCAATCATATCCAGGACCGGCGCTAGAGTTTTTCATGCCCTAGGCACACCGCCATTTCGCTGCCCCGGGCACCGCTCCCGCTGCTCCGGTGGAGCTGCCGCAGCCATTTCTGCGAAGGGTCCGTTGGTCCGCGGCTCCGGTGAAGCTGCTGTAGCCATGCCTGCGGGAGGTCCACCGGAGCCGCAGACCAACGGACCCTCCGCAGGCACGACTGCAGCAGCTCCACTGGAGCCGCCTGCCACCCCCCCCGGCAAAATGCCACCCCCCCCAAAAATCCTGGTGCCCTTGACGATTGCTGCCCTGAGGCTCTTGCTGCTGCCTGGTGGGTTCCCGGCTGCGTACTGCTGCTCGGGCTGCTCCCAGCAGCTTTCCCCTTGTGAGTACCTGCCCCCGCCCGCAGCCCCTCCTGCAGCCACCCCCCGGCTACCCCATCTGCCCGCAGCCACCCCGTCTGCACCTCCTGCCTGCACCCCCTGCCACAGCCCCTGCCCACAATCGCCTGCAGTCAGCCCCTGCCACACACCCTGCCCGCAGCCCCTCCCGCAGCCCCCCTGCTACCTCCCTGCCCGCAGCTGCCTCGTCCGCATCCTCTGCCTGCAGCCACCCCCTGCCTGCACCCCACCACAGCCAGCCCCTGCCCACAGTCGCCTGCAGCCAGCCCCTGCCACACACCCTGCCCGCAGCCCCTCCCACAGCCACCCCCCTGCCACCTCCCTGCCCGCAGCCACCCCCTGCCTGCACCTCCTGCCACAGCCCCTGCCATCCTCTGCCCACAGCCAACCCATCTGCTCCATCTGCACCCCCTGCCCACAGCCACACTCTGCCTGTAGCCACCCACAGCCACCCTCTGCCCACAGCCAGCCTCAGCTCACAGCCAGCCCCGTCTTCACCCCCTGCCACAGCAACCCCCTGACCGCAGCCACGCCCTGTCACAGCCAGCCCCTGCCGGCAGCCACCCCCAACCACCCCCTGCCCGCAGTCACCCCCTGCCCTCAGCCGCCCCCCGCCCCAAAGCCACCCGCAGCCAGCCCCTGTCTGCATCACCTGCCCACAGCCAGCCCCTGTTGCAGCCAGCCCATGTCACACCCTCTGCCTCCAGCTAGCCCTGCCCCATGCCCCTGTCTGCAGCCAGCCCCTTGTCCACTGGTGCCCTGCAGTTCTCAGGGCAGTAACCCTGCACACTTGCTTCAATGAGAGGGGGCAGGGAGCAGCTGGTACCCACACATGTGCACATCCTAGGGTGACCAGACAGCAAGTGTGAAAATTCAGGACAGGGAGTGAGGGGTAATAGGAGCCTATATAAGAAAAAGACCCAAAAATTGAGACTGTCCCTATAAAATTGGGGCATCTGGTCACCCTAGCACACCCCAAGAGAGTGGCAGGGACCCACACATGTGAAACAGAGCTCATTTCTAGTTCAGGTCCATCTTTTTAAAAAAGAACTTTAGATACAGTTAGCATAAATCAGTATTCTGCTGGACATGTCAGGCTTTTTGGTTCTTAAATCGCTGTCTGGGCGGAATTTTTAAAATATAGACGTATGGTAACCCTATTGGTACAAAAAATACATGCTGTGGCACATCCCTTAAATCAGAACTTTTTATAGAGAACCAGTTGTTAAGATCTTAGCAGCTCATCACTGATCCTATTACTATTACTCCAGTTTACAAAGTCATCCAGATCTTCCTATATGATATCCCGGTCCTTCTCTGTATTGGCAATACCTCCCATCTTTGTGTCATCTGCAAAATTTATTAGCACATTCCCACTTTTGTGCTAAAGTCAGTAATAAAAATATTAATAAATTGGTCCCAAAACTTATCCCTGAGGAACTCCACTAGTAACCTCCTTCCAGCCTGACAGTTCACCTGTCAGTATGACCCATTGTAATCTCCCCTTTAACCAGTTCCTTATCCACCTTTCAATTTTCATATTGATCCCCACCTTTTGCAATTTAACTAATAATTCCCCATGTGGAACTGTATCAAACGCCTTACTGAAATTGAGGTAAATTAGATCCACTGTGTTTCCTTTGGCTAAAAAATCTGTAACCTTCTCAAAGAAGATCAGGTTGGTTTGGCACGATCTACCTTTTGTAAAACCATGTTGTATTTTGTTCCAATTACCATTGACCCCAAAGTCCTTAAGTACTTTCTCCTTCAAAATATTTTCCAAGACCTTGCACATTACAGATGTCAAACTAACAGGTCTGTAGTTGCCCGGATCCCTTTTTTCCCCCTTTTTAAAGATAGGAACTATGTTAGAAATTCTACAGTCATACGGTACAACTCCTGAGTTTACAGATTCATTAAAAATTCTTGCTAATGGGCTTGCAATTTCATGTGCCAGTTCCTTTAATATTCTTGGATGAAGATTATCTGGGGCCCCCGATTTAGTCCCATGAAGCTGTTTGAGTTTGCCTTCTACCTCAGATGTGGTAATACCTTTCTCCCATTTGTCATCCTACCATTATTCCTAAACTCCTCATTAGCCTCATTAAAGACTGATGCAAAGTATTTGTTTAGATATTGGGCCATGTGTAGATTATCCTTAACCTCCACTCCATCCTCAGTGTTTAGTGGTCCCAATTCTGCTTTCTTTGTTCTCTTTTTATTTATATGGCTATAGAACCTCTTACTATTGGTTTTAATTCCCTTTGCAAAGTCCAACTCTACATGGCTTTTGGCCTTTCTCACTTTATCCCTACATGTTCTGACCTCAGTAACGTAGCTTTCCTTGCTGATCACTCCCATCTTCTACCCCTTGTAGGCTTTCTGTGTTTTCTTAATCATCTCTCTACCGTAAGTTCTTCAGTCCAATCCACTTCCCTAAGTGATTTCTGTAATTTTTCTAAGTTAGCTCTTTTGAAACCAAGAACCCTAGTCACAGATCTATTTTTGTTTATCCCTCCATTTAGTTTAGAATAAGGCATGATATTATCATATGGTTTGTTGTACAAATGACATCCTATGGTGCTAAAGACAAACTGGAGAATCCAATTGGAGCTCAAGTCTGTGTTGTCCAACTGAGGAGAAGGATCAGAGTGGGAGGTACTTTTTTCCCATTATGGTGGTTTAACTAGGAGTCAATTGCAATAGAGACAACATGTTTCCATGTTTATTCTATGTTTATTTCTATGAAACAAAAAAGTCATTTTAAATCAAAATTAATATTTGGGCCAAAAATGACTCTAGGTTCAACATAATCTGCCACACCTGAAGTAATGCTATTTGCATCCCCATTATGTAGACACTGCAAACTAACTACTGTTCACTACAATCCCATGAGCCAGGTGCAAACTGATAGTCCCTAGCAGTGACCTCTGGACACATCAACAGGAAGATCTTTACTGTTGTTATCTGGACCAAGCCCTGCTGTGACTGTTAGCCAGGGTTCCCTAACTTGGTAACTTTACTCTGTGAGGCGGTATCAGGAAATAAACCAAGGGAGATGCAGCACCTCCATCTGTTATATGGCAGGTATAAATCCTATAAAATCAAATATTGTACTTAAAGATTTCACTTTATTAGTCTAAAACAGTCTCACCAGAATGCCTTTATTCAAAGTCTCTGCTTTATTTACAAACACAGTAGATTACACAGCATACCCAAACAATAGTTACCCATGGTCTGCAGGGGTCTCAAGTTCTCAAACAACATGACTCCAGAGGCCAGCTATCCTCCTGTGACTGGTGACACCAAGAAACGTCCACAAGATCAAATCCAAATTCCTCGGTCCTGTTTACCCCATTTATGCTATTAATTGCTACAGTGACTCCAGATGTGGCCTGTCCAATGCAGAATAGTTGGGAATAATCATTTCCCCAATCTGCTGGCAATGATCCTACTAATGCAGCCCAATATGCTGTTAGCCTTCTTGGCAACAAGGACACACCTGACTCGTATCCAGCTTCTCATCCACTGTAATCGCCAGGTTCTTTTCTGCAGAACTGCTGCTTAGCCAGCTGGTCCCCAGACAGTAGCGGTGCATGGAATTCTTCCGTTCTAAGAGCAGGACTCTGCACTTGTCCTTCTTGAACCCCATCAGCTTTCTGAGGTCAGACTAGATGATCATAATGGTCCCTTCTGACCCTTCTGACCTTAAAGTCTATGAGTCTTTTGTCCCAATCCTCCAATATGTCTAGATCACACTGGAGCCTATCTCTACTCTCCAGCATATCTACTTCTCCCCACAGCTTAGTGTCATCTGTGAACTTGCTGAGGGTGCAGTCTATCCCATCATCCAGATCTTTAATAAAGATGTTGAAAAAAATCCGCCCCAGGACCAATCCCTGGGGTACTCTGCATGATACTGGCTGCCAACTATACATCAAGCCATTGATCACTACGGGTTGAGCCTGACAATCTATCCAGATTTCTATCCACCTTATAGTTCATTCATCCAATCCACACTTTTTTAACTTGCTGGCAAGATCACTGTAAAAGATCATATCAAACCTGTGCTAAAGTCAAGATTTGTCACATCCACTGGTTTCCCCACATCCACAGAACGTTATCTCATCATAGAAGGGAATCAGGAAAGTCTTACTGTCCATCATACCTGACCCATTTGGACAACACTTATGGGGGCATGTTGTCTCATTGAAGGGGACAGGACTGCTCTCATAAGAAAGGATTATTGATCTGCTTTGGGATAGCAGGATAAGGATCTTGCTAGGTACATCAGAACCTTTCAATAATGCAGTTAAGTCATCGCACAGTGAGGAAACAACTCCTTTGAGCTAAGCAGGCTGATTTCATCAGGACAGGTGTTTCTGCCAATTTTGTGTTGTGAAAACAGCAGGAACTCCCCAGAGTCAACCAGTGGAAAACCCACTCAGAAGTGGCATCAGGGGACACACAGCCTTCTCCAGCAAAGAATACAAATATGGAAGAGAAGGAAAGAATTGGTTCATACTGCATCAAGTAGATATTAGAAAAAGTTTTCTAACTCTACGGATAGTTAAGCATTGGGACTGATTAGCAAGAGATGGTGTGGAATCCTCATCTTCATAGGTTTTGAAGAGTAGGTTAGACAAACCCCTCTCAAGGATGACTTTTGTGCTCCCTTCCAGCCCTACATTTCCATGATTCTATGAAAAGGCAACCACACCCTATCAACAGAGGGACGAAGACATGGTCCAAACGAGAGAGAAGAACCTAAATCCTGGTCATCAAACCCAGAGAGATCCAAGCCAAACTGGAGGCTGAATATCATGCGGTTGAAGGTGAGTGTTATCCCTTGTACTGCTGCTGCCACACTCTCAGACAGAACCTGCGCGTCAAAGGCCTGTGCAATCAGTTGATTCAGTCTTGCTTTCCCCCTGATATGTCAATCAGTGATTATATCACCATGTAACCAATGAGGAGACTGAGTCAGAGAGAGGGCAAATGTCATGCTATTTCTCACCATCATTGGCCGAACCTAGAACAGAATGATAGAATCTAGAGACAAGAAAGGAAAACTCTGTCCCCTCAATCCATCACTTTGCTAGGACTGGCCCTAAGAGTACATTTATTAGTGTCTGCTCCACTTTACTTTTAAATAGCCCAATAAGAGGATCAGGGCTTTCCAGACTGGACAGTCCCAGGTCTTTTTAGCCCAGTCTCCTCTCTCTGACAGTTTCAGCCCAAGAGGCTGCAGAGAAATGTGTAAGAACTTCGCAGCAACACTTGTGGAATGATCTGCCTCCCTCCTCCCCCCAATCAGGTTTCATCCTGATCTTTAATAGTTAGAGATGGACGTAAACCCTTAACTCCAGGGTGTAAGATCCCTTCCAGAACTGTTGTTAAACTCCAGAGAGAATAATAAACTCTTCCTCATGGCAGATTAAGCTCTAATTTCTTATCCTTCTTTCAGTGGAGAAAAATTAATTACCATCCTCTTTATAATAACCTTTTACATATTTGAAGACTGTTATCAGCTATCCTGTCAGCCTTTTTTCAAGAAAAGAAAATATTCTTAATTTTCATATAAAAGTTAAGCTCCTTTTTAAAACATATTAAGTTCTTGTCCCCAAAATTTCTTGTGGAAATGAGTTCCACTGTCTAATTATTGGCTTCCAAGCAAGGCAGTTTCACAGCCTGAAGCTTCTCACTGTCTGGCTATATTACCTAATGTTAACCCTAAATTTTCCCTTTCTTTATTTTTTCCCTTTATTCTATCTTTGTTTGGTTAATCATGACAGCTAGTTTCTATTTATGTATTTCCAATAGTCATTAGAATTAGTTGAAAAATGGAAATTCAATTTAATGAAAAATGTTTACATTTGTAATTTTTTTCCATTTATCAAGAAGCTGTTTACATTTTTTCAAACTCTTGCTTACTTAAAAAAATTAATACATGATATTAATTTTTTTTGACTTTTGCTTCTCTCTTTATTTTCCTGTTTACTACTGGGTGCAGTAAAATGAACAGTGACATTTCTCCCCGATCTTCCTCTGAGCTTATTCTTTTTTTTCTTTCTGCCATACAATATATTTAAAAAAGAAATTCTCTTTTTTTTTTTTTGAAAAATTACCACATGGCAAGGGGACAGACATTCATTTTTCCTTTTACGTCTCAGTAACTTTTTCAAAGTTGTGGCAATTCAGAATGAGAAATGTGAGCGGAGGATAAAAAGGAATTGTGGTCAAAAACAAAATTCCTCAGAGATGAAAGATGGCATATTTTCTGAATCACGTTAATTTAGATCTCTTGTAAATGTACAGATTTACTAGCATAGATGTCAATAGAAATTTTTATCATTCAATTATCAGAATGTCACTGAGCAGTTTGAATCAACAGTATCCCTTGGTAGAGAAATCGAAAAGTTGTGATGGAATGATCACAAAGCAGCATAAAAACTGATCCACGTGATACTGTACAAATGAAATCAAAAGACTATCTAAAAATTCGTAGGGCACAACCACACTGACGGAGCCTTGGTTTCTGTTAGGGACAAGGTAAACTTCTGAAGTTTAAACCAAGCCAATTCTCAGCCAGCAAAAGTGTGGGGTATTTTATCAGCCCAAATGAGGCTTGCTGAATTCAGGGAATCCAGTCAGGGCCACCCAGAGGATTCAGGGTGCCTGGGGCAAAGCAATTTCAGGGGCTCCTTCCATAAAAAAAAGTTTCAATACTATAGTAACATATATTTAGAAATGTAAAAATTAACCAGTGAAGTACATTCAAAAATTAATTTTTAAAAATTTGAAAATACACAAAATACATTATTTAAAAACATTAAATGCTTTAATATATTTGCAATTATATAATGAGTTGTTGCTGGGTGATGGTTGGTGTCAATGGTCTGTCGCTGCCTGGGGGTGGTGCTTCTTTTGCCCATGGCTGGGTGGGGAGCTGGGCTCTGGGTCGAGTGGTGCCTGGCTCAGAGGGGCTGTGCTCAGAGCTGGGAGTCAGGGCTGTGAGGGGATGGGGTTGGGAGGGGGAAGTCCGGCTCAGAGGTGCTTACCACGCTGCTTACTCTGACCTCTCCTGAAGACTTAGCGCGCCATGTCCGGGAGTGGCCCTGGACAGCGCTGGGACCTGAGCTCCTCCCACTCAGACCCGCGTGGTAAGCAGGGTGGGGCTCTGGCAGGACCTGAGCTCGGAGCCCCGCCCCCTTACCACGCAGCTCTGAGTGGGAGGAGCTCAGGTCCTGCCACTCAGTGCTGTCCAGGGCCACTCCTAGACGCGGCGCGCTGAGGTGCCGGGGGATTGGGGAAGGCAGAGATGGAAGCAGGGGTGTGGGGGGAGCCTCCGACATTCTCATGGGGGTCCCTGTGGGGCCCGAGGCCTGGGGCAAATTGCCCCACTTGCCCCCCACCCCCGCCTGGGCAGCCCTGAATCCAGTGCCTACAACTTCATTTGCCAGGCTCCACCTGGTGAACTCATTTACTCACTGCAAATCACTAGTGTCAGTTCTTTGGAGCAGAAAAAAGGAAGCAAGGCTTAATGCATTGTCAGTCAGATAAATTAGGGTCTTTACACAAATTTGAGCTTGCTTCAGCAGCTCGTTTGTGTGTCAGTTTTTCCCACTCAGTCTCCAGTACTGTTAACCTCCATTGTATGTGTGTATGTCTTCCTGTGTGCTGAGCTCAGTATTTGGGTTGGTGGCCTGAAGGAGAGGGAATTTTTGAACATTAATGCATTTAAATTGCTAATGTGATATTGATGTTTAATAAATGTTCTCGTTCTATTGCAGGGTTTGGTTCATTTTCCCCATGGCAAACATGGAACAGGGAAATCAAACCTCCTTCACAGAGTTCATCCTCCTGGGATTTGGGTCTGTCTCCAAACTGCAGACCCTTCCCTTCTTGCTGCTTCTTGGGATTTACATTGTGACTATGGCTGGGAACATCCTCATAATTGCTCTAGTTGTGTCTGATCAACACCTTCACACCCCCATGTACTTCTTCTTGGGGAACTTATCCTGCTTGGAGACCTGCTACACCTCAACCATCCTGCCAAAGATGCTGGCTGGTCTCCTGACTGGGGACAAAACCATTTCCATTGGTGGCTGCATCACACAATGTTACTTTGTTGGTTTCTTTGCAGCCACTGAGAGTTATCTCCTAGCAGCGATGTCTTATGACAGATATCTAGCAATATGCAAACCACTGAATTATGCAGCCCTTATGAATGGCAGTTTCTGCCTCCAGCTAGCAGCTGGGTCTTGGGTAAGTGGGTTATTGGCTAGTTCCATAGTAACAGGTATGTTATTACAATTAACTTTCTGTGGTCCCAATGAAATTGATCATTTCTTCTGTGAAATTACACAAATAATAAATCACTGCTGCATTGATATGTCCCATTTGGAACTTGTGCTTACCATTATGTCTGCTTTATTCACATTGCCCCCATTTGCTTTAACTGTGATGTCCTATGTTTGTATCGTCTCCACCATCCTGCGAATCCCTTCCAACACTGGAAGGCAAAAGGCCTTTTCCACCTGCTCCTGTCATCTGATTGTGGTGACAATTTTCTATGGGACCCTGATCATTGTGTATCTGCTACCAAAAAACAATACACTCAGAGACCTCAACAAAGTGTTCTCTGTCTGCTACACAATTCTGACTCCTCTGGCCAATCCCTTCATATACAGCCTAAGAAACACAGAGGTGAAAGAGGCACAAAGAAAAATTTCCAGTGAATGTGTAGATTTTAGAAGACTTCAGAATTGCTATTGTAGTTTTTGCAAGACAAAACAATAATGAGTGCAGCTGATTTACAGTTTAATGCTTAAACGTTGTGTAGCCCATTATTTCATGCTAGGTGTTTGGAACTGTGAGTTTATAACATATGAGGGTGTGCAAAGATTTATCTGTAAGATCAATCTGAATGAGGATCTTTGTGTTTGGAATAAAACTCTGCTGTATTTTTCTTGCTGAAGGTGGGTAGATACTATTTAAGTGAATTCCACAGACTGAAACAAAGTCTGCATATAAAATAATGACTTAAAGCTGGATCTACTAATGGACTTAGACATCGCAGTGCCTCTCTTCTAGTGCCATTCTACCCAGTAGAACCCACATCCAGACTTGGGCAGCCAGGGGGAACATCTACATTAAAATAAAAGACCCAAGGCAAGGCCGTGACTGGTCCCAGTTATCTGACTTGAGCTTGAGGGGATATAGGCCGCAGGGGTAAAAATGGCAGGATAGACATTTGGGCTGAAGCCCAGGCTCTGAAACCCTGCAGTGTGGGTGCATCTCAGAGCCCAGGCTGCAACCCAAGCCCAGACCTCTACACAGCTATATTGAGCCCCTTAGCCTGAGCCCTGCTGGCACCAGCCTAAAGTCTCAGGCTCTGAGACTTAGTGTTGTCAAGGCTAAATCCCCACGCTGCCTCTGAGTGCAGAAAGTCAGTGCCCGCAAGGTTTCTAAAAATGAACACTTACCACTCCAGGCTTGTATTAAACTCCCAAGGTTACAAATTTTCTCTGATCATGGCTTGGTAAATGCTGCCACTACCCAAATGCAAAAAAAAACAGAAAAAAACCAAAAAAACCAAACCAACCATCTTTGAACCCAGAAGGAGCACTTGGGAATCCCTCCCTATGGGGTACCCTCAAGCCCTTTCACCACCCCTCCAAGGAAGAGCTGATAAAGAAAACAAAGGAAATTAGCTGTAGCTACCAGCTAATCAGACAACATGCACAAACCTTTTAGAACCCCAAAAATCCAATCCTGTTCTTAAAAAAAGTAAATTTTATTAAAAACAAAAAGAGAAAAAATACATCCGGAACTGAGGTTTTTTGCTAGATCTTAAAAAAAAAAAAAAAATTACAAAAATTAAGCAACACTTCAGGCAAACTAGCTGATAAACAGTAAAACAAGTTTATTGATTACAAAAGATAGAGCTGAGTGATTATAAGTGATAGGCTAAAAGTCAGAGTGTTTACTGAAAGAATATATAATATGAGGACACAGTCTAAATTCTCAACCCTATTAGACTGAGCAACATCTATATTAAGCAGTTTTTCTCATCCCACTGGATACTGAAGGTTGGTCACTGTCTTTCATATGCAGGCTTTTCCCTCCTAGCCTTGGGATCTGTCTCTTCAGCTCCAGCATTCTCGTTGCCTTCAGCGTAGGTGGGGGAAAAGAGAAAGGATGAAGTGTGAGGCCACTGTGTTCTGTTTTATATCCTTAGTCCATGTGCTTAGAGAACATAAGTCCAGACATGTCTGGTGGGCATTGCTGAGTCATGAGGCAAGATTGAGCAATTCCCCTCGTCTTGCCTTGTCCAGGTGAGTCATGAAATTTTAATGCCCTTGCTGACAATGGCTGTTGATGGTTGTTCGACACCTGCCAGGATGTTGGTTAGCTCTCTTATTCTTTTCTCTGGGAATCTAATATCTCGGCAGGTTTCCCAACTCACAACATATTTTAATGACAACTGTGATAGCCCCAGGCCAGTTGGGAACAGCACAATAGTAGAAGGGAGATATACTGGCCACTGGAGAAGCAAGCATCTCTTCCCTGAGTGACCAGAGCAGGGGCTGCTCCAGGCTAATGAGAGCACATGACTCCAATTAACCTGCTAAGAGTCAGGTGAGTCAGTTAAGCACCTCACTCTGAGGCCCCTCTGATGCTATAAAAGGGCTCACTCCAGTCAGGCCAGAGGGAGCCAGAGGAGAGGAAGTGCATGTGAGGAACTGGAAGCAAGAGGCTTGCAAGACGCTGAGAATGAGTAGGTGTACTGGAGGACTGAGGAGTGCAAGCATTATCAGACATCAGGAGGAAGGTCCAGTGGTGAGGACAAAGAAGGTGTTGAGAGAAGGCCATGGGGAAGTAGCCCAGGATGTTGTAGCTGTCACACAACTGTACCAGGAGGCACTCTACACAGCTGAATTCCACAGGGCCCTGGGCTGGAACCTGGAGTAGAGGACAAGCCTGGGTTCCCCACAAACCTCCCAACTCCTGATCAAACATATGAGAAATTGACCTGGACTGTGGCTTCTATCAGAGGGGAAGGTCTCTGGGCAGCTTCCCAACCCACAGGATGAATCTGTGAGGCGAGCAAATCTGCCAGTAAGCTCAGGACCCACCATGGTAGAGGAGGAACTTTGTCACACAAACATAAAACATAGTCTCATAACTTCATATGCACTAATGGTATACATATGTAGATAGAACAATGGATTTCAGTAGATCATAGCCTTTCCCACAATACTTTTCATGCCACGTGCGATGGGTTGGATCACAGAAACTCCCTTGGGAATTGCCAAGTGATGTGCAAAGACTTCTTCTACCACTGGCTTTCCCTACCATCTCGGGACCCCAGCATCCCTTCTTGCTGAGCCAGACACACCCATGTGCTCCAACACAGACCCAGGGTCTGAATTACTTGCCCCAAACAGCTGCACACTTAACTGAAAGCAGCTTACAGAAGTGTTCTTGTCTTTAACACTCAGATGCCCAATTCCCAGTGAGGTCTAAAACCCAAATAAACTCATAAATTGTTCGCCCTGAATAACACTGATACAGAGGTATGCGCAGCTGTTTCCCCCACCTCAGGTAATAATACATATTCCAGGTTAATTAATAAATAAAAAATGAGTTTATCAAATACAGAAAGTAGGATTCAAGTGGTTCCAAGTAGTAGCAGACAGAACAAAGTGAATTACCAAGCAAAATAAAATAAAAGACACATGTCTAACCTAATACAGTAAGAAAACTGATTACAGATAAAATCTCACCCCCAGAGATGTTCCAATAAGCTTCTTTCACAGACGGGACTCCTCTCTAGTCTGGGTCCAGCAATCACTCACACTCCCATAGTTACTGTCCTTTGTTCCAGTTTCTTTCAGGCATCCTTTGCGAGTTGAGAGACCATCTCCTGAGTCAGCTGATGACAAAATGGAGGGGTTTCCAGGGCCTTTTATATTCTTTCTCTTGTGGGCAGAAACCCATTTGTTCTCTGTGCAAAATAATAGCAACATGATGGAGTTTGTAGCCATCTGGGCAAATCACGTCTGTGAATGATTTAGCCTTTTGCAGGCAGACATCATTGTTTACATGTTAGTTTGAACGTTCCCAGGAAAGCTCAGATGTGAATTGGCATCTCCCAAAGTCCATTTTCAGTTGTTTCTTGACTGGACACCTACTGAGCATAATCGTATCTCAAGAAGCTGAACAAAAGCTTCACTGAGGCTACTTAGAATCAAACTCATTGACATACAAGTACATAGCCAATATTCATAACTTTGAATACAAAAATGATACATACATACAGACAGCATAATCATAACCAGCAAACAACAACCTTTCCATAGACACCCCACTTGACCTCCTCTCTACAAGACCTACTGCAACCATAGGACCCTGGTAGCAACAATGATCTATATGGTCACAGTTCATGTTAGTAATGTCACACCCAGTAATTAGGGGAAAATACAGCACCCGTGTTGCTGGTTTCTGGTCCCAGCTCTTGGAGAGGAGTGGGGACTACTGGGATAGAGAAGTGTGAAAGCACTCAGAATACTGGGGTTCTTTTATTCTGTTTTTTTATTGTGAGTGATTGGTCATGACTAGAACAGCCAACCGAGATTTGGGACTCCTCCTAGGTTGTGTTCCCAACTCTATAGCTGGGTCATTGTGTAACCATGAGTGAGTCCTTTCACCTCAGAGGTAGATGCTACTTCCGTGTACAACAACGTAAATGCAGAGTAATTCCACTGCTTTCAATGAAATTACTTCACATTTACATGTACTTGACAGCCGACTCTAGCTTTAGAGAAGTTGGGGTTATTGCCTTTAGCAGGTGTTTAACTGTAAGCTGCTTTGTTTTTATAATTGTGTCATATGTTCAATTCTTCAAAAACTGTACTAAGAATCCCCTCGGAGCAACGATGCCATAAAGACTTCTTCTTCACTTGCATCCCTCACCTCACGGTGGCTTCTTTGTTTGTTTTAACTTGTCTTTTTGCCTACCTGAAACACAAATGCAAGGTCTTGGAAAAAAATTTGAAGGACAAAGTAGTTAAGGACATTCAGGTCAATGGTAGATCATGCCAAACCAACCCGATCTCTTTCTTTGAGAAGGTAACAGATTTTTTAGAAAAAGGAAATGTAGTAGATCTAATTTGCTTCAATTTCAGTAAGGCATTTGATGTAATTCCACACGAGGAATTATTAGCTAATTGCAAAAGGTGGGGATCAATATGAAAATTGAAAGGTGGATAAGGAACTGATTAAAGGGGAAACAACAATGTGTCATACTGAAAGGTGATCTCTTAGGCTGGAAGGAGGTTACTAGTGGAGTTCCCTAGGGATACGTTTTGAGAGCAATCTTATATAATCTTTTTGTTACTGACCTTGGCACAAAAAAGTGAGAATGCGCTAATAAAGTTTGCAGATGACACAAAGCTGGGAGGTATTGCCAATACAGGAAGTGCCAGGATATCATACAGGAAGATCTGGATGACCTTGTAAACTGGAATAGTAATAATAGGATAAAATTTAATAGTGAAAAGTGGATCTCAATGTCCTTAACTACTTTCTCCTTCAAACATTTTTCCAAGCCCTTCCACGCTACACATGTCAAACTAACAGTCTGGTATTTGTCCGGATCCCTTTTTTCCCCCTTTTTAAAGATAGGAACTATGTTAGAAATTCTACAGTCATACGGTACAACTCCTGAGTTTACAGATTCATTAAAAATTCTTGCTAATGGGCTTGCAATTTCATGTGCCAGTTCCTTTAATATTCTTGGATAAAGATTATCTGGAGCCCCCAATTTAGTCCCATTAAGCTGTTTGAGTTTGGCTTCTACCTCAGATGTGGTAATATCTTCCTCCCATTTGTCATCCTACCTTTATTCCTAAACTCCTCATTAGCCTCATTAAAGACTGATGCAAAGTATTTGTTTAGATATTGGGCCATGCGTAGATTATCCTTAACCTCCACTCCATCCTCAGTGTTTAGCGGTCCCACTTCTGCTTTCTTTGTTCTCTTCTTATTTATATGACTATAGAACCTCTTACTATTGGTTTTAATTCCCTTTTCAAGGTCCAACTCTACATGGCCTTTGGCCTTTCTCACTTTATCCCTACATATTCTGACCTCAGTAACATAGCTTTCCTTGCTAATCCCTCCCATCTTCCACCCCTTGTAGGCTTTCTGCTTTTTCTTAATCACTTCTCTGAGATGCTTGCTCATCCAGCTTGATCTACAACTCCTATCTATGAATTTTCCCCCCTTTCTTGGGATGCAGGCTTCTGATAGTTTCTGCAACCTTGACTTGAAGTAATTCCAGGCCTCCTCTACCTTTAGATCCACAAGTTCTTCAGTCCAATCCACTTCCCTAACTAATTTCCTTAATTCTTTAAAGTTAGCCCTTTTGAAATCAAGAACCCTAGTCCCAGATCTATTTTTGTTTATCCTTCGATCTAGTTTGAACTGAATTAGCTCATGATCATTCGAACCAGGGTTGTTTCCTACAACTGTTTCATCTATGAGGTCCTCACTACCCACCAAAACCAAATCTAAAATGACATCCCCTCTTGTTGGTTCTTCAACTACTTGGTGAAGGAATCCATCACCTATCAGCTTCTGCGAACAGGGGCTGCTAACAGGGACTTTCGCAAGGGAGTTCTCCAGGTGAAGGAGGAGCAAATACAGCATCTGTGGGGTAAGTGACTGTCTGCAGTGTGTGTGTGTGTTTGTGTTTGGGGGTTACTTGCTGTGTGCTGAGCTTGTGTTTGTCAGTCTGTTTGTTTGTTTTGGTTGTTTGAAGGACCGTGTGCTGTAGCTGGCAGTTGGAGGCTGAGCTACAAAGGAAGGTTTGAAAGCTAGAAACCTCTGGTAACTGGCCGAGACTTAACCAGTGGGCAGGGCATTCACTCAGGCCAGGGCTTTATAAAGCCGCACAGAAGCGACCAGGGAGCTTTGCGAACAGGGGCTGCTAACAGGGAGTTTCACAAGGAAGTTGGGAAGGGGAGTAGGAAGGGAGCGGGGGTCTCTTGTTGGTCCTATCCATGACCCGTTAGTCCCTTGAAAACCTATAAACCAAACTACATCCAAAAACTTTCTCTTTAAAGCAGAGCAGAGTGGACAGGGAGCTGCAGACAGGGGAGTTTGAGACGGAGTTTGACAGAGGGAGGCTTATGATGATTAGGAAGACCCGCAACACCTGTGGCAGCACTGCTTCTGTCTCTTCCACCTGTGCCTGTAGCCAGACAGAGCACCAGCGCATGGATGCTTCTACCCAGATTCAGGTGCGGTTTTGCAAAGACTGTAACTTGCAATTTCCACTTACTGATATCCAGGCTGGGGGTGGCATCCAATGTGAAAGGTGCTACTGGTGGAATCTCTCAGGCAGCAGGTGGGAAAACTACAGGAGGAGGTGGCTAGGTTGAGGAGCATCCTTATCCACAAGCAATTCCTGGACAGTGTCCATGTGGAGACAGCTGAGGTAGCTGTCCCAGTTCACAGGACTACTGACACACCACTGGTGGAGGAGCAGATGGCTCAGGGTGGACACTGGCAGCTGGTTGCTTCTGGCAGTGGGCAGTGCTCCATCCCTGCTGCGAACCCTCCTGCCATGGTAATAGATAACCGTTATGCTCTTCTTGATACAGGAGAGAAGGAATCACCCCCTACAATAAAGGAGGAGAAGCCTCATACTCCTAAGGCTGGGAGGTCTGCTGCCACTACTGAAAATAGGAAACGTAGGGTAGTTGTGGTCGGAGACTCTCTGCTAAGGGGGACGGAGGCACCCATCTGTCACCCTGACATTTCATCTCGGGAGGTATGCTGCCTGACGGGGGCCCATATCCGAAATGTTACAGAAGCATTGTTGAGGATCATCCGGCCTTCTGACTACTACCCCATGCTACTCATCCATGTGGGCACAAATAATACTGTGAGGTGTGACGCTGAGCAGATCAAGAGTGACTACAGGGCTCTCGGAGTACAGGTGAAGGAGTTTGGAGCGCAAGTGGTATTCTCTTCAATTTCTCCTGTCAAAGGTAGGGGTCCGAGCAGAGAAAGATGCATCATGGAGGTGAATGCCTGGCTGCAAAGATGGTATCACCAGGAGGGCTTTGGCTTACTCAACCACTGGATGCTATTCGAGGAAGGACTGCTAGGCAGAGATGGCGTTCACCTTTCGAGGAGGGGAAAGACGCTATTTGCACACAGACTGGCTAACCTAGTGAGGAGAGCTTTAAACTAGGTTCGACGGGGACAGGTGAGCAAAGCCCACAGGTAAGTGGGGAACATGAAGACTTGGAAGATGGGTCAGAAACAAGAGGGAGCGTGGGCTATAATGGCAGAGAGAAAAGAGGGTCAGGTCAAAACTGGGAGGCAAGATCAAACCAGTATCTTAGATACCTATATACAAATGCGAGAAGTATGGGTAATAAGCAGGAAGAATTGGAAATGCTAATAAATAAATACAACTATGACATTGCTGGCATCACTGAAACTTGGTGGGATAATACAGATAATTGGAATGTTGGTGTGGATGGGTATAGTTTGCTCAGGAAGGATAGACAGGGGAAAAAGTGAGGAGGTGCTGCCTTATATATTAAAAATGTACACACTTGGAATGAGGTGGAGATGGACGTAGGAGACGGAAGTGTTGAGAGTCTCTGGGTTAGGATAAAAAGGGTAAAAAACAAGGGTGATGTCGTGCTAGAAATCTACTATAGGCCACCTAACCAGGTGGAAGAGGTGGATGAGGCTTTTTTTAAACGACTAACAAAATCATCCAAAGCCCAAGATTTGGTGGTGATGGGAGATTTCAACTATCCAGATATATGTTGGGAACATAACACCGCGGGGCACAGACTATCCAATAAGTTCCTGGACTGCACTGCAGACAACTTTTTATTTCAGAAGGTTGAAAAAGCTATTGGGGGGAAGCTGTTCTAGACTTGATTTTAACAAACAGGGAGGAACTCATTGAGAATTTGAAAGTAGAAGGAAGCTTGGGTGAAAGTGCTCATGAAGTCATAGAGCTTGCAATTCTAAGGAAGGGTAGAAGGGAGTGCAGCAAACTAGAGACAATGGATTTCAGGAAGGCGGATTTTGGTAAGCTCAGAGAGCTGATAGGTAAGGTCCCATGGGAATCAAGACTGAGAGGAAAAACAATTGAGGAGAGTTGGCAGTTTTTCAAAGGGACACTATTAAGAGCCCAAAAGCAAACTATTCCGATGGGTAGGAAAGATAGAAAATGTGGCAAAAGACCACCTTAGCTTAACCATGAGATCTTGCATGACCGCCAAAATAAAAAGGAGTCATATAAAAAATGGAAACTAGGTCAGATTACAAAGGATGAATATAGGCAAATAACAAAGGAATGCAGAGGCGAGATTAGAAAGGCAAAGGCACAAAATGAGCTGAAAGTAGCTATGAGAATAAAGGGAAACAAGAAGACTTTTTATCAATACATTAAAAGCAAGAGGAAGACCAAGGACAGGGTAGGCCCACTGCTCGGTGAGGAGGGAGAAACAGTAACAGGAAACTTGGAAATGGTAGAGATGCTTAATGACTTCTTTGTTTCAATCTTCACTGAGAAGTCTGAAGGAATGTCTAACATAGTGAATGTTTATGGGAAGGGGGTAGGTTTAGAAGATAAAATAAAAAAAAAAGAAAGTGAAAAATCACTTAGAAAAGTTAGATGCCTGCAAGTCACCGGGGCCTGATGAAATGCATCCTAGAATACTCAAGGAGTTAAAAAAGGAGTTATCTGAGCCTCTAGCTATTATCTTTGGAAAGTCATGGGAGACGGGAGAGATTCCAGAAGACTGGAAAAGGGAAAATATAGTGCCCATCTATAAAAAGGGAAATAGAAACAACCCAGGAAACTACAGAACAGTTAGTTTAACTTCTGTGCCAGGGAAGATAATGGAGCAAGTAATTAAAGAAATCATCCGCAAACACTTGGAAGGTGGTAAGGTGATAGGGAATAGCCAGCATGGATTTGTAAAGAACAAATCATGTCAAACCAATGTGATAGCTTTCTTTGATAGGATAACAAGCCTTGTGGATAAGGGAGAAGAGATGGATGTGGTATACCTAGATTTTAGTAAGGCATTTGTTACGGTCTCGCATGATATCCTTATGGATAAACTAGGCAAATACAATTTAGATGGGGCTACTATAAGGTGGGTCCATAACTGGCTGGATAACCATACTCAGAGAGTAGTTATTAATGGCTCCCAATCCTGCTGGAAAGGTATAACAAGTGGGGTACCGCAGGGGTCTGTTTTGGGACTGGCTCTGTTCAATATCTTCATCAACGACTTAGATGTTGGCATAGAAAGTACGCTTATTAAGTTTGCAGACAATACCAAACTGGGAGGAATTGCAACTGCTTTGGAGGACAGGGTGAAAATTCAAAATGACCTGGACAAATTGAAGAAATGGTCTGAGGTAAACTGGATGAAGTTCAATAAAGACAAATGCAAAGTGCTGCACTTAGGAAGGAACAATCAGTTTCACATATACAGAATGGGAAGAGACTGTCTAGGAAGGAGTATGGCAGAAAGAGATCTAGGGGTCATAGTGGACCACAAGCTAAATATGAGTCAACAGTGTGATACTATTGCAAAAAAAGCAAACGTGATTCTGGGATGCATTAACAGGTGTGCTGTAAACAAGACACGAGAAGTCATTCTTCCGCTCTACTCTGCGCTGGTTAGGCCTCAACTGGAGTATTGTGTCCAGTTCTGGGCACCGCATTTCAAGAAAGATGTGGAGAAATTGGAGAGGGTCCAGAGAAGAGCAACAAGAATGATGAAAGGTCTTGAGAACATGACCTATGAAGGAAGGCTGAAAGAATTGGGTTTATTTAGTTTGGAAAAGAGAAGACTGAGAGGGGACATGATAGCAGTTTTCAGGTATCTAAAAGGGTGTCATCTGGAGGAGGGAGAAAACTTGTTCACCTTAGCCTCTAATGATAGAAGAAGAAGCAATGGGCTTAAACTGCAGCAAAGGAGATTTAGGTTGGACATTAGGAAAAAGTTCCTAACTGTTAGGGTGATTGGACACTGGAATAAATTGCCTAGGGAGGTTGTGGAATCTCCATCTCTGGAGCTATTTAAGAGTAGGTTAGATAAATGTCTATCATGGATGGTCTAGACAGTATTTGGTCCTGCCATGAGGGCAGAGGGCTGGACTCGATGACCTCTCGAGGTCCCTTCCAGTCCTAGAGTCTATGAATCTATGAATCGTATCCAGGAAAACCTGAGCCCTATTATTCTTGCTAGCACTCGTCCTCCAGTCTATATCTGGGAAGTTAAAGTCTCCCATTATCACACAATTCCCATTAGTGTTTATTTCATTAAAAACATTAAAGAGGTCTCTATCCATATCCAAATCAGATCCCGGCAGTCTGTACCACACCCCAAGCACTATCTCAGAGGAGGCTCTAGTAGCTTTCTTTCCCAATGTGATTTTTGCTCAGACAGATTCTGTCTTATCCGTTCTATCACTTCTTACTTCTTTACAGTCTACCCCATCATTGATATATAATGCTATATCACCACCTTTGCCTTTATTTCTGTCTTTCCTAAACAGCACATACCCTTCAATACCTGTACTCCAGTCATGACTACTATTCCACCATGTTTCTGTTATCTTTATAATATCTGGTTTCACTTCCTGCACCAGTAGCTCTAGTTCCTCCATTTTGTTACCTAGGCTCCTCGCAATAGTGTTCAGACATCTTAATTTTTGCCATTTGGCTTCCCTCACATTCTTTACCCAATTAGGCACAGACATTCCACCACGAGTATCACCTATTAGACTGGTATCTACACTACCCTTCCTCCTTATGTCCATTCTCATATCCACGGCTGTATCCTTTGTTACTTTGTTTTCTTCCCTCTCAATGTTAAACTCCGGTGTGGAGACCACCTGGACATCTCCCAACCATCTCCCCCAAATTCCTATTTTAAAGCTCTCTTAATCAGTAGTGCCAGCCTCCATCCTTGAAGCCTATTTCCCTCCTTACTCAGGTGAAGTCCATCCCGTGAAAAAAGTCATCTGTCCATGAATGCTTCCCAGTGGCCTCACATCCCAAAGCCCTCCTTATACCACCACTGCCTGAGCGATCAGTTGATTGCCATAATCTTGTCACACCTTTGTTGCCCTTCTCTAGGAACAGGCAGAATCCCACTGAAGATCACCTGAGCCTCGATATCCTTAAGTATCTTCCCCAGTCTGGCATAGTCTCCCTTGATATATTTTAGCGAGAATCTAGCTGTATCATTTGTTCCCACACGAAGGACAATCAACGGATTCTTTCCTGCTCCCGTTAGGATCCTTTTCAGCCTCAGGTCCACATCCCATATCTTAGCACCCAGCACATAGCACATCCTTCTCCTCTCTGGATCAGACTAGTTACAGGCCTGTCTATTTTTCCTAGGAAGTAGTCCCCAATCACATAGACCTACCTTGTCCTGGTGATGGGGCGATTCTCCGGTCTATTCCTTGTTCCCTCTGGCTGCAAGTCCTCTAGATTTCTACTGTCCTCCTGAGGTCCATTTTTGGAGTTCTTACCTCCATTGACTCTTCCCCTCTTCCTATAGTACTAGCTGCTCTTCCCTTCTTCCTTGCCCTCTCACCTTCAGTGACCACCTGCTGTGCCCCTTCTTCATTTTCCAACTCCACAAACCTGTTCCTGAGCTCTATTTCTTCTTCACTAGCTCGTCTCTTCCTCTGCCTGGTTCTCTTAATCACATGCTTCCACCATCAACTTTCCTCTCCCAGCAGACTCCCCTCAGAATTGTTTGCTCCTGCTTCCATCTGCAAGTCTGAGCTTTTCCCTTCAGCCTCCTTATGTCTTTGCTCCATCATCCGCTTGAACCCCCTTCTAAACTCAACCAGAGTTTCCACCTGCATCTCCAGTCCTTGGATCTTTTCTTCCATCAAGTCTATCAGGTGGTACTTCATGCAAACAAAACTCTTATCAGGTACCCCCTCCAGCATCATGTACATGCCGCAGCTTCCGCATTCAGTCATCTTCATTGTGTCTTCCACTGCTGCTTATGTATCAGTCATAGCCTTCCCACCAAAAACCTGTTAGTCCAGGAACCACAAACCAAACCACCACCACCCACAGCAAAACAAACCCCCATCGGGCACGAAAACACCAGCAGAACACCACCAACTCCCTTCACTAGCCTATCTATTCCTTTGCCTCGCTCTCTTAGTCTCCTCTGCAAACTCCCACTGAAACTTCCCTCTTTACAGCTCTGTTCGCTGGCTCCTGTGCTGCTGCTGCTGTCTATGCCATTCCCTGACTTGCTGGCTACTTTTATAGGACCCCTAAGCAGAGAAGCCCCGCCCCCTAATCAGGGCTCAGCTTCTCTCCCATCATGCTGCCCCTACCAGCTTCCACACATATAAATACAAAATACCATACACAAAATACAAAACCTTCTCCTCCAACACAATTCCCACTGAAACTCCTTTGTTTATACCTCTGTTTGCTGGCTCCTGTGCCGCTTCAGGGTTTATGTTCAGATCTGGTTTGTAAAAGAAATTATCATTCAAATATTACGTCTTTAATTTCCTCTGTGAGAACAGGATTCTGCTCATCAGCCTCCTGATGGCCTTTTTCATCTCTGCATTTCTCAGGGTGTAGATCATTGGGTTCAGCATTTGAGGAATGACAGTGAAAAAGACGGAGGCCACCTTTTCTAGGGTGACCTTCTTGAATGGCTGAGCATAGATGAAGATGCTGGGTATGAATAGTACACACACTACAATAATCTGGGTTCCCCAGGTAGAGAGAGCCTTGCGCTTCCCTTCCATGACATGTGTCGTGATCTTGACTAAGATGATGATGTATGAAATTAACAGACTGATAAATAGGATTATGAGCAGTACTCCACCATTGAAGACCATCTGCAGTTCGACTACATGGGTGTCAGTGCAGGCCAGTTTGATGACCTGTGGGAAATCACAGTAGAAATTGTCCAGGATGTTTGGCCCACAGAATGGAAACTGGAGGAGCAGTCCAATCTGAACAGCAGAGTGAACCAATCCACCCACCCATGCTAGTACAACGAGCCCCACGCACATAGCTCACTTCATAATAATCAAGTATCGCAGTGGTTTATAGATGGGCACGTACCGATCGATGGCCGTCCCCACAAGAAAAAAAACCATTGCACCCCCGATGAAGTGGAAGAAGAACATCTGGAGAATGCACTCATTGAAGGAGATGGTTTTACGCTGAGAGAGGAGACCGGACAGCAAGTTGGGAGCATTAACCGATGAGTTGCTGACATCCATAAAAGCCAAGTTGGCCAGCAGGAAGTACATAGGTGTGTGGAGCCGGCGGTCGGTGATCACTGTGATGATGATAGTGAAGTTTCCCACCCAGGTGGTCATGTAAACTATGAAGAAGACCATAAAGAGAAAATGCTTCAACTGATGATTCTGAGTGAGGCCCAAGAAAATAAATTCAGTCACTGTGGTGGTGAGGTTCTGCTGATCCATTTAATCTCCTTAAAATATACCTCCAAATTTGAACTGAGAGAATAAAAGTTATGACATTTTTCTAGCCCACTTCCCATTTAATATATTGATATGAAATCTATTTTCAGTCCAAAACAGGAAACATACTTTGCTTGGAACTTTTCTTTTCTTATCTCAGTTAATAGTGTGCCACTGTGTCCCAGTTCAGGAAAACCCTGATTGAGCAAACCTGAGTCATCCCCCCCATGTCCTGGAAGGGAACTGGAGTAGTCTGCTCATGAAAAGAGCCCCCTGCTCACCACAGTGTCTTTTCACTCTTCTATAGCCCTGGTTTAGCAGAACTACCAAATTTTGGCATTCACTGTTCAGATTTTGGATTTTCAGTCTCTCTCCTCGTCTCTCACTTTTTTACTTTACCCCACTTTTTCCACTGTATAACTGTGGAAGAGAAATTTTTAAAGTGAGAGAAAGTTTGAAAAAAACAACCCACCTTTCTCCCACAATTCATCATATGAACATAAAGAAACAAATCCAAATAAAAATGAGAGACACAAGGTGAATGAGGTAGTAAATTTTATTCCACCAACTTTAGTTAGTAACAGACAAGCTTTGGAAGCTTATCTCTCTCAGTAACAAAAGTAGGTCTAATAACAGATATTACCTCACCTGCATTCTTATATCCTGGGATAAGCACAGCTACAACAAGACAGACTAAAAGAAAAGAAAAAGTTTCATATTAATTTGACTTTTTTTCCTGGAAAATCACAAATTTTCATCAAAGAAGATATTTTCACATCAAATATTTCAATTAAAAAGAACTCTTTTCTGATAGCAACATTTCTTGCAACACAATAAAGTTTTGTTTCAAAATAAAAAAAATCAGTTTGATTGAAATTTTCTGATGATTTTTTTTTAAACAGGTAAAAAACAACAGATTTTCCCAAACCCCAATCTGTTGACATTTATTGGCAAAGACAGTGGGGTAATGGGATCCACATCTGTCTTGCCTTGGACAATATCTGTGACCAAGGGTAACTCACAGCCCCAGTCAGTCTAAAACAGTGGTAGGCAACCTGCGGCCTGTCAGGGTAACCTGCTGGCAGGCCGCCAGACCATTTGGTTACATTTGCATGGCTGCACACAGCTCCCAGTGGCTGTGGTTCACCATTCCTGGCCAATGAGAGCTGTGGTAAGTGGTGGCCAGGCCCACACCGCTTCCCACAGCTCCCATTGGCAGGGAATGGTGAACTGCCGCCACTGGGAGCTGTGGGCAGCTGTGCAAATGTAAACAAACAGTCTGGCGGTCTGCTAGCAGGTTACTCTGATGGACCACGTGTGGCCCACAGGCCTTAGGTTGCCCACCACTGGTCTAAAATGTTCAAGAGACAGGAAGATACATGTCCAGTTCACACAGAATTTCACTGGGAATTTGATGTCTTGAGCCCTCCTGGATCCTTTGAATATCCCAGCCTTGTTGCCTCTGTTTTATGTGACAATAGTTTCCCTACTTTGCAAGGGTGTGATATGATTAAAAGCTTTAAGGATCATGAAGTACTCAAGTACCACTGTGATGGGGCATTGGCCACCACTGCAGCATTGATTCCAGCTCAGATATTCCATAGTCTCCTGGACAGTTCAAGGCACAGATGTTTTAGTGGGATGTCTGTGAGGATTGTCCTCATGATCTTGTAATGTAAAAGCCATGGTCATGCTAAAGGAACAGAGCCCTTAGTTTAAAGTCCTGTGGAAGACCCTTAAAAGCCTACACTGGGTTCAGCCAATAGAAGGGGGCTAAGACCCACATTATGTTACCTTTGATCTGAGGATCTGAGGACTAGATTCACAACACCGCTTTGGCTTTTAGACACTTAAAAAACCCAGATATTAACAGAGCCTGAGTCTGGTGCCAGGCTCCCTATCGAAAAGGGAGAGGTAGGTGCCTAAGAATGGGATTCACTAAAGCCAATAGGCTGAAGGGCTCCCTGCCTCCATTTGTGATGGGAGACACAAAGGAGAGGGGTGCGTTCTAAACTCTACCCTTCTCAGAGAGCTTGGAGCTTATGTCTGGGCTACAGGGATCCACTGCCAGGACCCTCTCCTGGAGTTAGGAGTCTATGCCAAATTTTGGCATGATATGGCAGAGAAGGAGAAGTCACCCCAGCCACATCCTAACTGTTGTTAACAGGTGTGTTGTCAGATGCTACCAGTGTGGTGCTCTGCTGTCTCCTTGTTGGTATCACTCAGCTGCGTGCGTGTGCTCACCCTGTGTGCTGCCCCAGCTCTGCAGATAGCTGATGCAGCAGACCCAACGAGAACCCCCAATGACCACAGACTCTAATAAGGTGCAAAGTCACGTCAGCCAAGTTTATTGTCGAAGAAAAGCACAGGCTCCAGCTCCCCGGCAAACGTAGTCCAAGGTGCTGCTAAGATACAGCTAGCTAGTACATATGTGCTCCTTGACAATGGACTCAGCTCAGTCATTGGCGGGACTTTCCACTGCCCCCTCGGCTGGACAAAGACATCATCCCAGGGATACATTCTTATACACAGGTACAAACAAGTTACACATCACTTCTGACGTATTGAGGTGCAACCCCTCTACGCAGTAAGGTACAACCCTTCTACGTAGATTTGTTCGATCAAAACAATTCTATCCATCATTTTACCCTTTTGCCCCTGTCATTGGGATGAGTCAGTCTGTTCCTTGTTATCTGTGTGGAATGTGCAAGTATGTGAATGTTCTGATCTCTAGCGTTCAGTACCTTTTAGGTACTTATCTTCTTGCAGCATCAGCCCTTTCCTTGCCAGCTTCTGTGAGCAGGGCCTGCCTCTGGCTCACAGCTCCACTTTGCTTTATGTTAGCAAAGTCTTGACCATCACTTTAATTCAGGCCTTAGGCCTCATACCAGGCCTCTGATACCAATGTTTATGTCTCAGGGCCTCCTCTTACTACACTAACATTTAGCCCAGTGTTTTCACATGAGCTGTGGGAAACCCCTGTCACCTCCACTGGCTGAAATTGGAATGGGCCCCAGTGCAGCAGATGAGCTCTCAGCTTAGCTGACAGACCAGGCCCTGCCAGGAGGATAGCCATTCCTCCATCCACCTTCCCCTGATTTGTGGGTCACACTGGGGGTGGATGCCTAGGGGAAGGTAGCAGCACTTGTTCCCAGAGCCATAAATTTAGGAGCAGAAGGAATTTTCACAACAGAAATCTAGATGCTGAGTAAGTTCAGGAGTCCATAAGGCCAGGTGGCAGCTAAGTGGAGGGTTGTGAATGCCAGTGGTACCAAAACTTTGGACTTGGGCACCAAAAACAGCAGTGAGGCTCCTACGGTCCTTTGTGAATCCAGCCCTTTGGTGTTTTGAGTGCTCCTAGGCTGGGATTCTTAAAGGAATATGTCTTCACTACCCCTCGGATTGACGGATAGTGAGCGATCCAGCAGGGATCGATTTATTACATCTAGTCTAGATGTGATAAATCAACCCGTGAGCGCTCTCCCACGTACTTCTGTACTCTACCGCTGCGAGAAGTCAACACCACAATGTCAATCTAAGTACATCGAAGTTGCGTAACTTAGATCGATTCCTCCCCGCTCCCCCGCGAATAACATGGCTGAAGTCTACCTACTTAGATCGACTTACCATGGTGTTTTCACCCCAGTGAGTCGACTGCTGCTGCTCCCTGATCTACTCCTCCTGCACCTCTCATGGCGCTGGAGTACATGAGTTGACGGGAGAGGGCTTGGGGGTCGATAAATGCCCACTGATCCTATGGGTAGTATAGATACCCCAACTTCATCATCAGTTCTGACATGGGTCTCCTTTGATGACTCCAGTCTAAAGCTGCTGGAAAGCTGCAGAACATGGGCTATATAAAGAAAAAGCAAATAATGAAATCCTTTCTGGAAATCTCACTATAGTTTTATCCACCAAAGTGCGTCCTTCCCTGGCCTCTTTCTGTGGTTTGTTTTCCTGCTCTAAGCTGCTCTGAAGCTTCGAGCCTCTCAGAGCTCCTGCTGCGGGAGAGCTTGGGGTAACAGATAATGATGACCTGCCAAAATCTTAAGAACTGGTTCCCTACCAGTTCTTCAGCAGTGGGTCCTTCATTCTCTCCAGGTCTTCGGCGGCACATTGGCAGCAGGTCCTTCAGTGCTGCCGAAGACCCGGTAGGGAACCGCCTGGTGAGTACAGCCCCATGTGCCTCCCAAAACTGCCTGTCCCCCGCATCCGACCTCCACCCACCTTCTGACCCCGACTGTCCCCCTCAGAACCCGCAACCCAACAAGCCCCCCCACAATCGGAGGCAGGTCCTTCCCTCTGAGAGGGACTGAGGGACACTCCGCCGAATTGCCTCCGAGGAGCCGGACGTGCCACCCCTTTCCATTGGCTGCCCCAAGCACCTGCTTGCTGCACTGGTGCCTGGAGCCGGCCCTGCCCCTATCCAACTCACCTCGGTCCCTGTCCCGTGACTGCCCTGACCCCATACACCACCACCTTGACAGACCCCTGGAACTCCCATGCCTACCCAAACCCCCCTGTTCCCATCCCTTAACCACCCCTCAGAACAGCTGCACCATCCAACCACTCCCTGCCCCTTATCCAATTCCTCCTCCCAGCCCCAACCCCAGACCAGCACCCTTACCTTGCTGCTCAGGGCAGCGTGTATGGATGCCACAGCCCACTGAAGCTCACCCCCTTACCAAGCCGCTCCAAGTGGCAGGAGGTGCCGAGCTACCCAGGAGCTGTCCAGAGCGCTGGCGCTAGCAGCGCGGCATGCTGAGGCTCTGTGAGGGGGGGAAGGACAGCCTCCCCAGCCAGGAGCTCAGGCGGGCTCCACAGGAAGGTCCTGTGGGCCGGAGTATGCCCACTCCTTTAACAATTGGTTCTAAACCGGCTTCTAAATGTAACAATTGGTTCACGTGAACCTGTGTGAACTGGCTCCAGCTCACCACTGGTAACAGCCCTAGTCACAAGAAGGCCTCAGATGGTCATAGCAAGAATGGGTCTATTATAATCCACACTTATTTTATCTCCTCTGTCAGCTCCAGCTGATAGCTGTCAAACACTTTTGAATAGGAAACAGGACAAGTGCCCAGTGTGATCTCTCCAACCAGACCTCTCCTTCCTTCCCACCAGGGGCTCTGAGACTCCCCCCATGCAATGGCTATTCCTAATATCACATGGCTTAGTTCACGAATCAGAAGTCAATAACTTGCACAACCTGCTGTGTGCATGGTCTCAAAGCCAGCTGCCTCCAAACAAGCAAGAAAGTCCTGGGGAAGTCATATCACAGAGGTGATCACTGCTGTGATGACACGCAGGTGAAGTGGACCAGGTTCCAAAAATTAGACAGCCCCAGAAATCTTTCTCTTATATAATATCTGACCCATGAACTAAGGCTGGCTCTAGATTCAAAGACTCCCTGAAGTCTCCCTCAGCGTTGCTGGACAGGATCAAGACAGATGTCTCTTTTGAGATTGCAGGAGTCTGCCACAAAGGGAATCATTAATAAATTCCTGGAGTGGTTTAGTTTGGTTTGTTTTAGTCACTCAAACCCAGCCAGCTCTGGAATTCTCCTGCCAGGCCAGCTGTACACAAGGGAGATATTGGGGATGCATGGAGAGAAATGGACATTTGAGTGGCCTGTGAAGCAGAGGGAATCCCAGTGAGTTTTATTCCTCAACCTGAGAGAGAAATGTGATAAAGTAGTTAGAGCAGAAGGAAAGGAGTCAATTCTACTGGGTTCCAGGAGGGCAGTAAAACAAAGTCCTTGGGGCAGGGACTGTCTTTTTGTTCTGTTTAGACAGCACCCTGGACAATGGGGTTTTGGTCCAGGACTCGGGCTCATAGTCACTAAAGCACCCACACAACAAAAAACAACAATAATAGAAATGATTGGCTATTATAGGGAAAATATTCAAACCTACCAGATGTCCTTGAACGTCCCACCCACTGTGAGCTGAGTACAGTTTCTGGGCTCTTTTGCACAACTTTCTAAAATGTATCTATAAAAAGCTACTCTTGGGACTCCTTGGACATTACCCGAGTTTACAAAATAAAATTTATTTCTCTACCTATGTGTTCTTTGTGAGCTCAGCTGAGAACTGAAAGTGAAGCTGTGTCTCAACTTCTGTCTCATCATAACAGCATCAAACGTTCTGCAGAGAACACCAAGAGCTAAGTAAACGCTGTGTAGACCAATCCCCTTCACACTCTGCCCCCAGACACTGCAGCTGAATACCATTCCTTTATAAAAAATTTAAATTCCTGTTGACTTCATTAATTATATATAGGTAGAATAGCTTTGAAATTCATTGACAATGTTTTTAAAATATTATTGCCCGAAAAAATGTAGCTGGTCTCTCACTTTTGTTCAGGAATTCTTAAGGGGTATGAATAGTTACAATTGACTTTTGGATCTGAAAATCCAATTCTGATATACCTGGAGTCTATACTCCAGTATATCAGAATTGGATTTTAAGATCCAAAAGTGCATTGTAACTATTCATTGTCAATCTGTTCAGGAAGAAGTGCTCATTCCTACCTAAATATTTCTCAGTGTAGAGCTCCCTTTTTACTGCTTATACCAGGCCTGCGCAATTCATAAAGTGACGAGGGCCACATTACTCCAAAGAAAACAGTCGAGGGCCGAAACCTCCCGGCCCCCGCAGAAACACCCTGCCCCAGGGCCACCCAGGCCTGCAGAAAAATACCCTCCTTCCCCAGCACCACCCTACCAAAACAGCTTTGGGCCAAAAAGGAAGATTGGGGGTGGGGAGGTGATACTTTATTTTAAATCAACCGGGGGCTCCCAGCTGAAGAGGTGGCTGGGAGACCTCAGGGTCAAATTAAAGGGCCTGGGGCTCCGGCAGCTGGGGGAACCCGGCAGGGTCGGCTCTAGGTTTTTTGCTGCCCCAAGCAAAAAAAAATTTGGCTGGCCCCGTCCCAGCCCTGGGATCCCCCCTGTATCTCCCTGCTGCCCAAGTCCTGGACTCTCCCCCCCACCGATCCACACCCCCTGCTGCCCCAGCATTGGGCTTCCCCCTTTCCTCCCCACCAGCGCCCTCCCCTCACCCTGCTGCTGCCCCAGCCCTGGGCTCCCGCCACCAGTGCCTCCCCCTCTACACACCTTCTGCCTCCCCAGTCCTGGGTCACTGGTAATGCTCTCAGGGCGGGTCATTCAGCAGGAATTTTGGAGGTGCACAGAACACAAAGAGGATTGGTTCCCATATGGTTACAGAGCTGCAGTAAAGTGGAACAATTTTGAGTTTCTGTGATTGGAGGATATCTGGATGCATATTATAAGACTGTCCTTCATAAATGAGGAAAAGCTGAGGTGCCTTTATTATTCTTTTGTTCCACTCTTTCTTTCTATGGGGAAATTGCCAATGTAATATCACTGTCTTCCTTTTAAAGAAACAGGAAGGCAATTACTGTTGAAAATAGCAATTCCAGCCCTAATAAGCATTTCTTGTTCAATTTTATCCTACTTTTTCTACAGCAAGTTACAGCGGATCAGAATATTTGATTTGGGAGAAATGAAGTAACAGCTGCCCAAACTGAGCTTGAGCACGCCTGAATTTTGAGGTGTTCAAATCCGGAAGGCTGGTGCTGGGGCGGGAGGCAGAGGGGAGGCTGTGGGCTTCACGGGGAAGCATGGCAGCAACATGTCTGGAGCTACACGGAGCCAGATACGCTGGTCTGAGTGGCACAGGAAGGGGGTTGGGGGTTGGAGAAGGGGTAGGGGGTTCCAGGGGGAAGTCAAGGGACAGGGAGTGGAGGGGAGTTGGATGGGGCGGAGGTATGGGGGGCAGTCAGGGGTCAGGCAGCAGTTGGATAGGCATGGGAGTCCCAGGGGTTTATCAGGGGACAGGTAGGGGGTGGGGATCTCGGGGAAAGTTGGTGGGGTCTCAGGATGGGGCAGTTGGGGACAAGGAGAAGGGAGGCTTAGATAGGAGCTGGGGTCCCACGGGGCAGTTGGGGCATGGGTCTTGGGAGGAGGCAATCGGGGGACAAGGACCAGTGGTATTTAGATAGGGGGTGGGGTCCTGGGGGGCAGTCAGGGGCAGGAGTCCCTGGAGAGGGGTATCAGGAGATAAGGACCAGTGGTGTTAGATAGGAGGTGGGGATCCTGGGGGGGAATTGGGGCAGGGGTCTGGGGAAGGGGCAAACAGCGGCCGCGGGCCAAGATTCAAAGGGCTCTGGGCCCTAAGCCCTTTTAATCCCAGCCGTGGCTGGGAATCTCTGCGGGCAGCTCAGAGCTCTTTGACTCCCCGTGGCTGGGATTTAAAGGGCTCTGGGCTGTCCGCAGACAGCTGTGTGCGGGGGATTTAGAATCTCCTCGCAGGCTGCACAATGAGGCTCCACAGACCGCATGTGGCCCGCGGACCGTATGTTCTGCAGGCCTGGCTTATACTTTGAAAATACTTATCTTGTTGGGAAATTAAAAAGGAATCACAATATTGTTAGATAATGCACATTTAAATTTTTTTTTCAAAAAGACTTCTTTTTCTTTTTGGGGGGAAAATTTCAAGTGTTTCTTTTTTACTTAAATTTTCTTTCTTCCTCCCTTCCAAGGTAGAAAAAAGGAGTAAATATGGAAAAATCAAAATATTATATTCTAGTTTTTATTTTTTTCTTGAAAATAATAATTCAGCAATGTATGAAACCCCTTTCATTTAATGAGCTTTTAGATTATCAATGAAAAGGCTAAGCTGAAAATCAATCAAAAACATGTTTCCCATCTATATCTTTAATTGCAATTTTGTATCAGGATTAACAGAAAAGGCAAAGCAAAGAGAACTTCAGTTTAACCTGTGAGGTTAGGGATAGAAATAGTACTATCATGAAGAGAAAACTAAAACCAATCCTTTTTCTTTTAGTATTTCTGAGTATTATTAAACCATTCTCATGAGAATTTACATGATAAATTTACATAGGTGGAGTATATGTTGTCAAGTTGTCTGGAGTGGCTCATGTATACGAACACCAAACTCAGGGCACACTATTACAAACCAGGGCACAAACCCCAAACTGGTTGTGTGTTCTATATTTAGATTTCACCAACCAAGTATGAAGTTTGAACTCTTCAAGCAGTATAACAGCCTTAGCTTGGAGTCACAGACAGTTCCCTTGGGCACTCCAATCTATCTTGCCACTCAGACAAGCCTGCCTTTGTGATAGAGAGTCCTTTACCCCCCAAATCACACCAATATTCAGGTTAATCCCAGCCCCAAAGGAAGAGTCAGCTATCCCGGATCCATTGCACCTTAGACCTCACACCAAAGACACCACTTCTAGCCAATCCTATAATAAAATAACTAGAGATGAATTAACTACGAAAAAGAAATCAGAGAGTTATTTACAAGGTTAAAGCAGGTAACCATACACACATAAAGGAATTACAGAATTTGGTTTCAAAATGTAATAGAAACTGCTGTGCTATGCAAGCTTTCTATGTCCACTCCAGCTAAACCAAGCTAAACAGCTTGGAGGTCCCTTGCTTAGAAATATTTCCCTCTCCAAATGCAAAACAGCATTGTGATGTAGCTACTTCTGGGCAGGCATTTTTATTTCCTCCCCCAAGAGTTCAAACTGATGGAACAAGTGTTGATGTCTCTTTTCTCTTCCTGGGTGTGTGGGCATGGGAGCAAGGGTCAGTCAACAAAGTCTTTGTCCTTTGATGTTTCACAGTGGCTCATTTGGTTTCAGTGAGCCTTCCTGTGTCCAGCATGTTACGTTAATCAATCATTCTTTCCTGAATTACACTGTTACAACGGTTTACAATGCAAACACTCAGAATAATTTTATACCATGGCCTGCAGAAATAATGCCAGAATCATGCAGCCTCCTACAAACACATCAAACGTCTAAACATTAAACACATTCTTATCAACTTAACATCTGTTTTAACAATGCTAATGCACAGGTGAGCCAGTCTGGTTTCCAGCTATGTATTTGCTGGTGCTCAGTGAAGCCTGGGGGCCTTTACATGAGCTGGGACCTAGTCTGCCAGTGTCATAATGGGATTCCATGACGATGAGTTCCCTAGATCTCCTCTGTCATTCTAAAAACATGGAAGGGATGGATGCATGTTCAGACAAGATACTAGAGCCTCAGTTCTGCAAACTGGCATAAACAATAAGTTCTGCAAAAGCAACATGCTTACTTTTATGTATAAGTGTTTTCAGGATTAGAGCCTTAACTATCTAGGTCTCAATACTATTTAGTTACACTGGTGTAAATCTGGAATATAGCCCTTTGATTTAAATTTCCACCACTGGAGCTGAAAGCAGGATCTGTCCCCAATCGTCCAACTGACTTTTCCTGCTATTACTATTTGCCATGTGATAATTCTGGGGGCAGATCCATACAAATGGTAAACTCTGAGTGGCCAGTTCAGAGATGAATTAGGGTCCCTTGGAAAGTTGACACTAAAGATGGAGATTACCTCTGCCTCACACTTCCAAAGCAGGGTTGTTTAAAGAGGGGATATCCAGAATATATGGATTGTCTGGATAACTAGCGTATCCAGAATTATTATAGTTAATGCTAAAAATAAGAGTTTAGGGAAGGATGTAACACTTCATACCTTCCAGCACCAACCAACCTTTAACTGTAGAGATCAAGATGATTTCCTCATGGAAAGCAGATTATCCCACATCTGCCTTCCACAAGCTTCTTGCACCTTCCTCTGAAGCATCTGGTACTGGCCACTGCTGGAGACAGAATACTGGGCTAGATGGACCAGGGGAGTGATTCAGTGTGGCAACTCTAAGCTACGTATGTTCTGATGTTCATTGCACAAAATATGCACAAAACGGCAAATATTCTTGACTCTTGTCCAGCTGATTTTTTAAAATGAAAGCGGAGTAAATATGTGCATCAGATCTTCAGACAGAGTAAAATGAATTCAATGGAGCTAGGCTGGTTTATACCAACTGGAGATCTGGCCCATTGACTCCCGTGGGGCTATGGACAATTTACACCAGCTTGGGACTGGATCCTTTGTGCTATGCTTAAAACAAAAACCTGATATCTCTTGCACACAGGTGCATTTGCATTGATTTCAGTAGCTTTACTCCTGATTCATGCCTGTGTAGATGAGAGTAGAATCAGCATTTTGATTTCCATTTAGCTTTAGGTTCAAGAAATTAAACATATCTTAAAAATTTGGATGGGGAGGGAAGTATTCCAGGCTCATTTACATCAGTATAAATCCAGAGTAACACTATTAAAACCAGTGCAGCCACCACAGCAGATTTGCACTGGAAGAAACTAGGATATACTTAGAATATAAAGAACGTGGCACTCCTGACCTGGTTCTGATTTAAAGCTGGTTGGTAAATTATTATTAATTTTTTCCATGAAAATTATTGATGAATAGGAATTTATTTTCATATATGTAAAAAAAAAATTAGGTCATCAAATAGCTAAAACCCCAAATTAGTCTATAAAAACAGATATTTTTTCATAACAAAAATCTGTTTCCCGTAGAAAACTTTCAACCAGATCTAAACTCAACCAATGGCAAAGGTATTACACTAGTCAAAACACTGATTACCAAGGAAACTTATGCTTCTAGGTTTCTAAGTCAATGTGGAAAATGGAACATAAACACGCAAGCCATCTAGGTTTTTGAAATTTTAAAAATTTTATCAAGAATGAATGTTTGACTCATTGAATAACCGTTCCTCAGCCTTATTCTCATTACCAATTTTAAGCTGCTTAGAAAAATGAAAAAGAAATCTTTCATAAAAATACACCAATATCTCAGATGGTATAAATTGCCATAACTGGCAACGGATCCATGTCAATTTGTACCACTTGGGAATCTTTCTTATAAAACACATCCTGTTCACATCTAACTTTAAGGAAATGATTCTGGTCTCACACCAAAGGAATTACTCTTGATTTGCACTTGTTTAATGTTTGTAAAACATGGTGCATGGACTGAAATGATACAAAGATGCTTAAACCTACCTCAGTCTGCAAGAAATGCTTGTCCAATGAGTGTAAGGTGTCAAAGAAGGGTTCGATAGCACTAAAGCACAGATGATTTTCAAAGCAGAGTGAACCAATTATAGTCTCTGTGACCTTAGAGACATGTGAGTTGAGGATTTTCAAAGTTAAGATGGTCATGCACACTTAAGTTTGAAAATTCACATCACAGTTATAATTAATAACTCCACTGGGTTACACCAGCTTTACTAGTATGTTTAGCTGAGATCAGAAACTAATTGCATTTACTACTGTTTGATTTGATTCACTTTGGTTGGGGGTTTCAAAAGAGGGAAAGTTAAACCCTCAACTCCCGTAAAACTGTCTATGTGTGGCCCTCAGCACCACAGTATCTGAGTACCTCACAATTGTTAAATTTTGGAGTTAGGTGTTCATCTGCAATAAAAGGCAACAGGATTAGGGCATCAAACTTCCTTAGGCTCCTTTGAAATGATATACTTCCTTATGATCTGATGTAATATATTTAGTCTTCTCTAAAGTGTTTGACTTGGTACCACATGACATTTTGAATAAAAAAAACTAGAGCAACATAAAATGAACATGGCAAAACATTAAATGGATTAAATATTGGCTAAAAGATAGGTCAGTATGTAGCTGTAAATGGTAATCATTATCAAGTGAATGTGCTTTCACTGGGGAGCAGGGATCATTTATTTTCCCTATGCTATTTAACATTTTTGTCACTGAGCTGGAAGAGAACGTAAAATCATCACTGATAAAGTTTACAAATGATACAAAAACTGGAGGAGTGGTAAATAATGATGAGGACAGATCACTGATACAGAGCAGTCTGTGAACTGGGTGCAAGCAAACAATGTTCCATTGCACTAGCACATTGAACAGAAGCTGTTAAAGTTAGACTTTTTAAAATCAGAAGGTCCAGAAAGCTTGCAGGCAAGAGCCTTAAAAGAATTAGCTGAAGAGCTCATTGGACCGTAATATTCATTTTCAATAGGTCTTGGAGCACTGGGGAAGTTCTCAAAGATTAGAAGACATCTAATGTGCCATTTAAAAACCAAAGAAATGGGATGACTGGGGCAATTATAGGCCTCTCAGCCTAAAATCAATCATGAGAAAGATAATGGAGTAACTGATTCAGGACCTGATTAATAAAGAACTAAAGGAGGGTAATATAATTAATGCAAATCAACATGAGATTGCAGAAAACAGATCCTATCAATCCAACTTGCAATCTTTTTTGATGAGATTACAAGTTTGGTTGTTAAACTTAATAGTGAAGATGTTACAGACTTCTGTAAAATGTATGATTGGCAGCACATGACATTTTGATTAAGTAACTATAATATAAATATAACATGGCACACACTAAATGGATTAAATATTGGCTAACTGTCAGGTCTGTGATAGTGATAGTGATAGGTCTGTGATAACTGCAAATGGGGAATTGTTGTTGAGTGCGTATGTTTCTAGTGGGGTCCTGCAGGGATCTATTATGGGCCCTACTGTATTTAACGTTTCCATCAATGACCTGGAAGAAAACACTAAATCATCACTGTAAAATTTGCAGATGACACTAAAATTGGGGAGTGGTAAATAATGAAGGAGTCAGGTCACAGATTCAATGCAATCTATATCACTTGGTAAACTGGGGGCAAGCCAACAATATGTGTTTTAATATGTAAATGTAAATGTATACATATGAGAACACAAATGTAGCCCATCCATATAGAATGGGGGACTCTATCCTGAAATGCAATGACTGAACAAGATTTGTGAATTATGGTGGCTAAATATCTGTATCTGAGCTCTCAATTTAATGCAGTGGCCTGGGATGTATACACAGGGGAATCTTGAGTTGGAGATGAGACTTATTTTCCCTCTGTATTCGACACTGCTGTAATCAGTGCTGCAATACTGTGTGCAGTTCTAGTGCCCACAGTTCAAGAAGGATATTGATAAATTGGAGAAAGTTCTGAGAAAGGCAACAGGAATGATTAAAGGATTAGAAAACATGCCTTTTAGTGATAAATTCAAAGAACTGTATCTTAGCTTAACAAAGAGACAATTAAGAATGATTTGATTACAGGCTATGAGTGCCTACAAGGGGACCAAATATTTAATAATGGGCTCTTTAATCTGCAGAGGAAGATTTAACATGATCCAATGGCTGGAAGCTGCAGCTAGATAAATTCAGAATGGAAATAAGGCATACATTTTTAACAGAGTAATTAATCACTGGGAAAATTTACCAAGATCATGGTGGATTCTATATCACTGACAGTTTTTTAATCAAGATTGGATGTTTTTTCTAAAATATATTCTGTTAGAATTATTTGAGGGAAGTTCTATGACCTTTGTTATACAGGCAGTCAGGCTGGATGATCACAGAGGTCCCTTCTGGCCTTGGAATCTGTGGATCTGTGAAAATCCCAGCCATTAATGATGCAACATTTCTGTGAAGTAGGGCAATATTATGGGTAAGGTTCTTTGGCCTAGGTTAGATTATCACAATGATCCAGTCTGGCCTTTAAATCCATTGCCCTCATTTGTAAACTATTCTTGTCATAAACATACAGCTAAGGGTAGCATAAAATCCCTCCTTTACCTGTAAAAGGTCAAGAAGCTCAGATAATCTGGTTGAGATCTGACCAAAAAGGACCAATAAGGGGAGAAACTTTCAAATCTGTGGGGGAAAGTTTTTTCTTTGTGTTCTCTCCAGAGACAAAGAGAGAGACCAAGGAAGTAATCTAACTTCTATTGAATGATGCAACTAAACTTAAAGAAATAGTATGTAATAGCAAAGAAGTTCATTAGAGTATCTTTTGTTTTAGCTTGTGAATTTTCCCTGTGCTAAGAGGGAGGTTTAGCCCTGTTTTTGTACCTTTAAAATTTTTGCCTAGAGGGAATCCTCTGAGTTTTGAATCTGACTGCCCTGTAAAATTACCTTCCATCCTGATTTTACAGAAGTGCTTCTTTTATTTGTTTCTTTATAATAAAGTTTTGTTTTTAAAGAATCTGATTGGGTTTTTAGTGTCCAAGAAACCCAAGGGTCTGGTTCGTGCTCATCTTGGTTACCTATTTGATTGGTGTATTATTCTCAAGCCTCCCCAGGAAAGGAGGTGAAGGGACTTGGGGGGATGTTTTTGGAAAAACAGGATCTCTAAGTGGTTCTTTTTCCTAAATATTTGTGTAACTCACTTGGTGGTGGAAGCATAACGTCCAAGGACAAGCAAGGATTTGTGCCTAGGGGAATTTTTTAACCTAAGGTGATAGAAATAAGCTTAGGGGTTTTTTCATGCGGGTCCCCACATCTGTACCCCAGAGTTCAGAGTGGAGAGGGAAAGCTGACAATCCTGATGCAGAAAGTTGTTGGGACCAGATTTTCAAATATAATGAGGAACCAAGTGGGATTTTTAAAAGCATTAAGGAACCTAATACCCACTGAAATCAATGTATGGTAGTTGCCCAGGTGTATCTGAAAATCTCGCAAGATACCTAAAAGAGGCAAAGAGTTCTGTGGCACCTTAGAGACTAACAAACATGTTGGAGCATGAGCTTTCGTGGGTGAATACCCACTAGGTACCTAAATACTTTACAAATCTGGCCTTAAGTGACTTCCTAAATGTAACACAGGAAAATCTGTGACTGAGACAGACATCTATATCCCAAACCTTAGTATTATCCACCGGACCACCTTTGCTGCCCCAACAGTAATGGGATTTGGGTGCAGAACTCCCTGACGCTCCCCTGAAACCTTTCAGAAAGAACATAGTAACTGTTATTTATGCAGAGCAGTGAGTCAATAGGGCCCATTGCATCAGAGTTCAACAGGCTTTGGATCTACACTTCTCATATAGGCCCATGGACTGAAAATGGAAGGGAGTAGAAAGTACTGAATAGAGCTGGTAAAAAATGTTTTTGATGGAATAGTTTTCCTTGAGAAATACAGTTTCATCAAAATCAAAACATTTAAACATACTGTGTTAATTTATATGAATTTTTTGACTGGAAAGGGTCAAAAGGAATTATTTTGATTTTCTCATTTCTTTTGGATAATGTCAGAATATATTGTTTTGATAAGGTAATATTGTGGAGATTGTGTGGACTTTCAGCAAGAGTTGGGTACCCATCTCCACTAGGATCCTTTTAAAATCACAGCCAAGAACCATTACAAAAAATGTTAGGCCTTCTTTTTGCATCATTAATAAAATGACCTTCTCTTAACCTTTTTCAGATCACATTTAAGGCATTAACTGAAACAGTGAGGAAAAGTAAAAAAATTGAGACAAAAAAAGACGTTAGACAGTCTGACGTAAATTTCACTCCTAACTTTTCCTCCATTAAAATTTCATTCAGACAAAAAAGAATTGAGCAAAGGCTACATTTTGATGGAATACCACATTTTAGTGATAGATCTGCTCAAGGCATCTTTCACCTCCTTGTTCCTTAAGCTGTAGACAATGGGGTTGAGCATAGGAGTCACCACTATGTACAGCAGTGAGAATGCCTTGTTGAAATCCAGAGAGTGGTTTTCGGATGGGACCACATACATGATGATCAGCGCCCCATAGAAAGTTGAGACAACAATGAGGTGAGAGGAGCAGGTGGAAAAAGCCTTTTTCCTCTTAGTGGTGGATGGGAGTCTCAGGATGGTCAGGATGATATAAACATAGGACATGATGGTCAGGACAAACGGGATCACTAATACTGTGGAAGAGGAGATTAGAGCTGCCATCTCTATCAGGCTGGTGTCAGTACATGGAAGCTTCAACACAGCTGTTAAATCACAGAAAAAGTGGTTGATCTCATGAGGACCACAGAAAGGCAACATGGATGCCATAATTACTGTGAAGAAAGGAGCCACAAACCCTAAAGTCCAAGACGCAAAGGCCATCCAAAAGGAAGCCCTAGGGCTCATATTACTTGCATAATGCAGTGGATCACATATTGCCAAGTATCGGTCATAGGACATTCCAGTCAGGAGGAAACACTCAGTAGCACCAAGAAAGCTAAAAACAAACAACTGAAGGAAACAGCCCAAGAGAGAAATGGTCTTGTCACCTGTTGCAAGACTCACCAGGAGCCTGGGGATGATATTGGAGATGTAGCCAGTTTCCAGGAAAGATAAATTGCTGAGAAAGAAATACATAGGTGTGTGCAGGTGACGGTCAGTCCACACAGTAAGAATGAGGAGAAGGTTCCCAGCAATGGTTCCTAGGTAGATGATGAAGAACACTACAAAGAGCATTATCTGCAGCTCTGGAAAAGTTTCAAATCCTACAAGTAGGAACTCTGAGATTCGCGTGTGGTTTCTCTTTTCTAGTCCAGCCATTGGTTATCTAAAGGGAAATAAAATTGGATTGATCTAAAGTCACAGAATTTAAGGCAAAAAGAGACCAATGTGATCATCCAATCTGCTCTTTAGCATAACACAGGCTAGAGAACTTCACCTAGTGATTCTTGCATCACACCCATATCTTGTGGTTGACCTATAGCACATCTCTTAGAGAGAGACTTCAATTTTTATTTGGAGACTTCAAAGTTGATGTTTTTTTTGAGGGGGAGTGAATTTACAAGTTCAGTTGATAAAGGCAACTGTGTTGACATAATAAAGTTCTATAAGATATTTCACTTAGTACTGCATGGCATTCTGATTAATGGACAATGTCACATATATCTAGAAATAAAAAGGAAGGTCACATACAGGATTGAGGACTGAACAGTTATTCTGGAAAGGGCTTGGGTGCTATGGTGGATAGCCAACTGAATTTGTGATTGTAGTGCGATGGTGTGGCTAAGACAGTTAAGTCAACCTCTGGATGTTCTGAAAAAGGGAATATTGAGTAGGAATAGAGAGGTGGCATTATAAAGATATAAAGTAACAAGACAGTGACTGGGATACTGTTTCCAGTTCTGGCACCCACACATCAAAAAAGATGTTAAAATATTGGAAAATGTTGAAAAAAAGAGTGGTGAGAATGATCAGAGGTTTGAAAAATCTGCCTTACAGAGAGGTACTCAAGAAACTCAGTCAATGTAGTTTCCACAAAAGAATGTTCAAAAGTGACTTGATCACAGCTGTATGTATTTAAACAGGGAGAAAATTTCCAGCGGTAGAAAGCAGTTTGATCTAGCAGAAAAAGGCAGAAGAGAATTCCAAGGCTAGAAGCTGAAGCTAGACAAATTCCAATTTGAAATAAAGCCCCCCTTTTTTTTAAAGCGAGAGCAATTATCATTGGAACAATTTACCAAGGGATGTGGTGGATTTTAGCCTTTAAATTGAGATTGGATATCTGTTTCTAAAGTTCATATTCAATGAGAATTTATGTGCTTGATGCAGGAATCACTGTTTAAAATTCTCTGGCCTGTATTATACAGAAGGTCTGTCATAAACATACAGCTAAGGGTAGAATAAAATCTCTCCATTACCTCTAAGGGGTTAATAAGCTCAAATAACCTGGTTTGCACCTGACCAAAAGAACCAATAAGAGAAGAAAATACTTTCAAATCTGTATGGGGAGGTTTTGTTTGTGCTCTCTTTGTTTGTTCCCTCCCGGGCAGAGAGGGACCAGGGCAGAAAACTAATATTTACTAAAACCTAACTAAAATAAGCTTACGAAAATTGTAAGTAATAGCAAGAAAATGCATTAGATTATCTTTTGTTTTAGCTTGTGAATTTTCCCAATGCTAAGAGGGAGGTTTATTCCTGTTTTTTGTAACTTTCAAGTTAAGCCTATAGGGGAATCCTCTGTGTTTTAAATCTCATACCCTGATTTACAGAGCTGCTTCTTTTCCTTTTCTTTATAATAAAGTTCTTTTTTTAAGAACCTGACTGGTTTTTAGTGTCCTGAAAACCCAAGCGGCTGGTCTGTGCTGACTTGGTTCACCTATTGGTTGGTATATTATTCTCAAGACTCCCCAGGAAAGGGGGTGAAGGAGCTCGGGGGGGTATTTTGGGGAAATAGGAACTCTAAGTGGTCCTTTTCCTAAATCTTTGTCTAACTCATTTGGTGGTAGTAGCAATACTGTCCAAAGACAAGAAAAGAATTTGTGCCTTGGGGAAGGTTTTAACCTAAACTGGTAGAAATAAGCTCAGGGGGTCTTTCATGTGGGTCCCCTCATCTGTACCCCAGAGCTCAGAGTCGGGAAAAAACCCTAACAAGGTCAGACTAAATAATCAGAATTGTCCCTTCTGGCATTAAAATCTGTCTACACAAATCCATCCTATAACTTAGTAGAATCATAGAATCATAGAATATCAGGGTTGGAAGGGACCTCAGGAGGTCATCTTGTACAACCCCGTGCTCAAAGCAGGACCAATTCCCAACTAAATCATCCCAGCCGGGGTTTGTCAAGACTGACCTTAAAAACCTCTAAAGAAGGAGATTCCACCACCTCCCTAGATAACCAATTCCAGTGCTCCACCACCCTCCTAGTGAAAATGTTTTTCCTAATATCCAACCTAAACCACCCCACTGCAATTTGAGACCATTACTCCTTGCTCTGTCATCTACTACCACTGAGAACAGTCTACACCATTCTCTTTGGAAACCCCTTTCAGGTAGTTGAAATCAGCTATCAAATCCCCCTGATTCTTCTCTTCTGCAGACTAAACAATCCCACTTTCCTCGACATCTCCTCATAAGTCATGTGCTCCAGACCCCTAATCATTTTTGTTGCCCTCCACTGGACTCTTTCTAATTTTTCCACATCCTTCTTGTAGTGTGGGGACCAAAATTGGACACAGTACTCCAGATGAGGCCTCACCAAGTAGAATAGAGGGGAATGATCACGTCTGTCTATCTGCTGGCAATGCCCCTAATTATACAGCCCAAAATGCCTTTCGGCTTCTTGGCAACAAGGGCACACTGTTGACTCATATCCAACTTCTCGTCCACTGTAACCCCTAAGTCCTTTTCTGCAGAACCTCTTCCTAGCCATTCAGTCCCTAGTCTGTAAGAGTGAATGGGATTCTTCCTTCCTAAGTGCAGGACTCTGCACTTGTCCTTGTTGAACCTCATCAGGTTACTTTTGGCCCAATCCTGTAATTTGTCTAGGTCCCTCTGTATCCTATCCCTAACCTCCAGGGTATCTACCACTCCTGCCAGTTTAGTGTGATCTGAAAACTTGCTGAGAGTGCAGTCCATGAGATCCTCCAGATCATTGATGAAGATATTGAAGAAAACTGGCCCCAGGACTGACCCTTGGGATACTCCACTTGAAACCGGCTGCCAACTAGACATGGAGCCATTGATCATTACCCATTGAGCTCGATGATCTAGCCAGCTTTCTATCCAACTTATCATCCATTCACCCAGTCCATACTTCTTTAACTTGCCGGCAAGAATACTGTGGGAGATCGTATCAAAAGGTTTGCTAAAGTCAAGGAATAACACATCCACTGCTTTCCCCTCATCCACAGATCCAGTTATCTCATCATAGAAGGCAATTAGGTTAGTGAGGCATGACTTGCCCTTAGTGAATCCATACTGACTGTTCCTGATCACTTTCCTTTCCTCGAAGTGCTTCAGAATTGATTCCTTGAGGACCTGCTCCATGATTTTTCCAGGTACTGAGGTGAGGCTGACTAGCCTGTAGTTCCCTGGATCTTCCTTCTTCCCTTTTTTAAAGATGGACACTACATTAGCTTTTTTCCAGTCAACCGGGACCTCCCCCGATTGCCATGAGTTTTCAAAGATAACAGCCAATGTCTTTGCAATCACAACTGCAAATTCCTTTAGCACCCTCGGATGCAGCGCATCCAGCCCCATGGACTTGTGTTCATTCAGTTGTTCTAAATAGTCACAAACCACCTCTTTCTCCACAGAGGGCTGGTCACCTCCTCCCCATTCTGTGCTGCCCTGTGCAGCAGTCAGGGTTGTGAAGACAGGCAAAAAAATCATTGAGTACATTAACGTTTTCCACATCCTCTGTCACTAGGTTGCCTCCCTCATTCAGTAAGGTGCCCACACTTTCCTTGACTTTCTTCTTGTTGCTAACATACCTGAAGAAACCCTTCTTGTCACTCTTAACATCTCTTGCTAGCTGCAACTTCAAGTGTGATTTGGCCTTCCTGATTTCACTCCTGCATGCCGGAGCAATATTTTTATACTCCTCCCAGGTCATTTGTCCAGTCTTCCGCTTCTTGTAAGCTTCTATTTTGCATTTAAGATCAGCAAGGATTTCACTGTTAAGCCAAGGTGGTCGCCTGCTATATTACCTATTCTTTCTACACATCGGGATGTTTTTTTACTGCAACCTCAATAAAGATTCTTTAAAATACAGCCAGCTCTCCTGGACTCCTTTCCTCCTCATGTTATTTCCCCAGGGGATCCTGCCCATCAGTTCTCTGAGGGAGTCAAAGTCTGCTTTTCTGAAGTCCAGGGTCTGTATTCTGCTGCTCTCCTTTCTTCCTTGTGTCAGGATCCTGAACTCGACTATCTCATGGTCACTGCATCCCAGGTTCCCATCCACTTTTGCTTCCCCTACTAACTCTTCTCTGTTTGTGAGCAGCAGGTCAAGAAGAACTCTGCCCCTAGTTGGTTCCTCCAGCATTTGCACCAGGAAATTGTCCCCTACACTTTCCAAAAACTTCCTGGATTGTCTGTGCAGCACTGTATTCCTCTTCCAGCAGATATCAGGGTGATTAAAGTGTCCCATGAGAACTATAGACTGCAATCTATTAACTTCTGCTCGTTGCCGGAAGAAAGTCTCATCTACCTCATCCCCCTGGTCTGGTGGTCTATAGCAGACTCCCACTATGACATCACCTTAGTAAGTTATTCAAATGCTTCATTAAACTCTGAGTTTAGAAAAATCACTTGAATTCCAGTTTAAATTAGTTTAATTTTGCCTTTGTAGTTACTGGATACAAAAAAAATTAATATACAAGCCACACACACACAAACACACACACCTAGAGAAGAGAACCAGGAACCTTAGCTCTTCAGCTAAGAAAACAAAAACCAATGAGATTCTTCCAAGTTGGGTTTGCCATTCATGGGTTTGCTTATTTAATGCTCCACCTGTTCTAAAGAATTATTTTTGGGATAATTCTACTCTCACCCATAGGCTAGATGCAGCCTATATAGGAAATAAGTGTGAGATGAACATAGTCAGAACATATGTTCATATGGCACTCTTTGAGAAGCCCTGTGGTGGATGTGGAAGGGAGCTCTGAAAAAATTATTGATCCTGTATCCCAAAATGTGATTTATGAGCTATACATGTTAATCTATGGATCAGTGATTGCATGCCATGAAGTCTCAATGGGTCTAACTATGCAAACAGCATAGCAACCAAAGCAAATGTATTGTCCTAGACGGCTGAATGGATGCCCCCACCAACTGGGAAAAAAGAATACAGACACAGAAGGAAGATTTTGCACCTGGGCTCTGTAACAAACACAAAACTGTACAATATGTAATCTAATCCCAACATACACAGGGAGGGCAGGAGCTTTAAAAAGCTCAGTTTTCCCTGCACGAGTGGAGACAGACTGGGTCCTAGGAGCTTCTTGGCTTTCTGAAAGCGTCACTTTGCTTACATCTTAGCCTTTAACTAAAAAAGGAAGGTGTACATTTAGTTAAGACTAAATATGTGACTAGGCAGTTTGTTAGTTTAAACTCCTTTTCTCCTAGTGTTTTATTCCAACCACTAAACAATAGCACTTTTCTTTAAGAATTGTCTCCATCTCAAAATGGGATACGACAGAAACAGAGGGAGTTCAGATTCGGATGGGGGAAAAAAAGATTGAATGGATAAAAAATATTTGCTGAGAAGATAGAAATAAAAGGGACTTTTAAGTAGGGTTAGCAGGGAAGATATTTTCTACCTTATAAACAATTTTGATGAAAATGAAAATAAAACTAAAATATTATTTCCATGCTTGGAGTTTTCACTGAAAAAAATAATCCCCCAATTTTGGCGGGAGGGAAAGGTTCATTGTGAAAACCAAACAAACCTACCACCTTTTGGATTTTCTTTTTTTGGGAGAGAAGACTTTTTTTTATTGAAGCAATTTTCTCTGGTGAAATTTTTGTTTCCTCAAAAAGCTATTTCCCATCAAAATACATTTTTGAAAAGAAAAAAATAAAAGAGTATCAATTTAGACAACAAAAAATAAAACAACAACAAAGAAAAAAATTACCTGTTGCAGATACTGATAATTCATCTATTCTGCATTGAGCAGTAATCAGACATATTCCATTGGCAATAACTCTCTCTCTTAAATCACAGAGCATCTATCCATCCATTATGTACTCAGACATGTTCAAGACAAACACTATTATATCAGAGAGAATGATGTAAATCCTCAGAATGGTCCATTGCCAACATTCATTCAGGAAAGAATCTTTGGCTTTGAGGTCCAGTGGCTTTTCATTTCTTATTTCAGATCACTAAGACCCAAGAGATTCTACTTCTCTCTCTCTTTCTCTCCTCCCACTTCCCACTCCCTCCTGGCATGTGCTACCAAAGGGATCTATTAATATGTTTCTGTAGCTGTGGCCATAGGCAATTTCACCCATTTCACTGTGACTTCTGAGGAGACAATCTGGCTATTTATTTCAGATCATAAATGAAACCCCTTCTGATCAAGCTGCCTTTGTCTTTCTTTGAAACTTTGAAACATATTCACTCAGAAACTGGGCTATTTTTAAAGTTGATGGCCAAATTGTCTAGAGGTATCTGAAGTCTGCCTTTAGTTTTATGAAGTTAGTGACACGATCTATCTTTTTAAAAAAATCCAGTCAGATGAGTAAGAACCTTTAGGCATGGTATTCTGGGAAACAATTAGCCTGGAAATCTGTTCCAAAGCAATAAAAGTTATTATTGACTCAGTCCTGGCAGTGCTGGTCTTCCTCAACCCATCTATCTAGCTCTCTGGGAGATAAGACCTCACATGGTATGGGCCTTATAAAGTAACTAGTTCTCTTCATACACACTCTGGCTTACTCTGTTGGGGTAACAAGCGAAACAGCCACATGCAGGGCCCTCACCAAACTCACAGTCTGGTCCTGCAAGTTCAAATGCCTGATGTTGTTAATCCATTTGTTTGTGAAGATCTACCAAGTCTTGCGGTCATCCCTCAGAACACAACCAAACTTTCATTGAGCTCATAGCAATAAATCACTGCTTTGCACCTATCAATTCCATGCTAAGCTATTGCTCATTCTTCAGTCAAGTTCCCTTTGAAATCAACATTTTAAATAGTTGTTGGGCACATGCATCTTTTGTAGGGACAAAATTCTGATATTCTTTCTCAGGCTTTATTCAGGAAATGCTCCTAGTGATGCCAGTTGAAATGTCCTCTGAGTAAGAAGTGAGTAAAAGCTGAATGAGAAAGGCAAATTAATTCCAAGGAATGTTGCTTGAATGTTTTGTGATACAGCATGGCCAGAGGGCAGCAGGGGAGTGTTAGCAGACAGCCTTATTCCCTGCAAGGGGAGGAAGGTTTGCTATAGATTAGCTAGAGCACCTGTAGCCAATTAGAGCACCTGTAGCCAATTAGAGCACCAGCAGTAAGTCATGTGATAAAACCCCCCCTGCTTCAGTCAGACAGTGTGGGAGTTGGAACAGAGAGCAGTTTGAAGGAGTAGGAGAAGAAAAGAGAAGAGTTTTGAAGAGAGACAAAAGGAAAGTTTGGCGGAGTGCTGCGGTGGGCTGAGAAATCCAAAAGAAACCCTAGGTAAGGGGCACCTGGCTTGCATAGAAGGAGGGCAAGAAGCCCCTTCACAAGCTGAAGGACAGGAGATGGAAGTAACCCAGGGGAAGGAACTACTAGTTTAAGTGGTTTACCACAAACCTCAGGGCCTCTGCGTTGGGACCTGGAGAAGAGGGCGGGCCCAGTTCCCTCCCTCTCCACTCCCCTCCTCAAGGACAGTAGTGGGGTAATTAAAATACAGGTTCAGAGGCAAGCAATGGTGCCCTGAACCTTCCCCAAAGAAGAGAAAGTGTGAGACCCAGGATAACAGGACCATCAGTTTGCCATAGTTTATTCAGGCAGAAGTTCAAGTTCTGGCCCAAGCCAATTTTTTTTTTAAAAAATGCTCTGTACTTTGTCAACATTTCTTGAGTATTACAAAGGGCCTGGAAGTTTCTTTCCAGTAACTCTGTGGAGCCTGCACAGGTCAACACTAATGTCAAGAGCATGACAAGAACAGGGCACATGAACCTGAAATATTTGCAAAGCTGCAGGAGGAACCGTGGGATAGACAAAGAAACAATTCAACATTGTAGGCAGCATTCATGGAGCAGTTGGCTTTGTCTGTCATATTGATAGATTTTGCTCAAGTTTCTTCTTCTTAAAACCACGTAAAGGAATTTGGGGGGAAAAGTAGTCAGTTTGAAAATCTCAGCAATTACATTCTAATTCTAAGTCCTTACGCAGGTTGATTCCTTGTTCAGTGATACAGACTCCTACAGAAGTTTACTTGGCAATACAGAGGGCCTCATTCAGAATTTCCTCTCGTCTTACTTAGGCAAAGCTCTTGGTTTAGATTTTCTGCATAGCACCAAGATTTTCGTAAGTGAATGATGATGTTGATTGGCTCATTTCTGGAGTGTCCAACTTGATATGTGAGCATGTCATCTGATCTTCAGAAAGTCCCAGCCCCCTGGAAATCAAGACCCTTGAAGGAGTCTCAAGTTGTTTGTGAAAAACTGACCCCTAGACAATTACGAGCCTGAGGCCTGGTCTACACTAGAAATGGAGGTCAATAGCACCTGTCTTAAGTTAACCTAATAATGAATGCATCTACACTACCGAGTCCCTTCTGCCAACCGTAGTTGCCTGTAATGTCAGCTTCTGTATTCTATCTCTGAGAGTGGCATAGCACTTAATTCAATGTTGATGGGCTGAATGAGAGGTAGTGTAGATGCAACTGGGACACTGCACCCCATATTCTTCACACTGATGTTATTATCATATGATTATGTTGTGTAAGATAAGTCATGTGAGATATCATTGGAAAGGTTATGATTTACTGAATATGATTATTCTATTTGTATCTATGTATCATTTTTGTATCCAAAATTAATGAATATGACTGTGTATTTCTGTTACAGATGTGATTACACCTGGGGAATGCCCACTAGGCAAAAGACTGTCAGTCTAGATGGCCAGCTGGGAAGGGCCCATGCATGTTAATGAACCATTAGGGAGACCAACAGGCCTTAGAAGAAGCTTATTCTCCATTTGGGCATGTTCCTGAGGATGCTACAAACAGCCTCCGAGCAATGGCTGCTGCGGCACTACAGGGATATGTAATCAGGTCACCTGGTACTGGACTCCATCTTACCACTGACTCGCATGGGAACCAAGTTTAGAGACAAAGGATTCCTGCCATATGCAAAAGCTGTTGAAGGCAGGAAAGTGACGTCAACATGGTTCTTCACTGACTCCCTGCCCCAAAGAGACTCTTGGAAAGATTTGAAGAACAAGGACTGAACTGGGGAGAAATGCTGGACCCTGGCTAAAGGGATTTTTAGCCTGTGACAGGAACACCTGAGGTTTTTAAACTGTAAGAAAGTGCAAATGGCCCTTTAATAATCTTTGTAGCCTGCTTGAATCATCATTTAGGGTGAGAATGTGCTACTCATATCCAGTCTCTTTAGTATATTAAGCTTAGTTTGCGTGTTTTGTTTGTTTGCTGGATAATCTGCTTTGACCTGTTTGCTATACCTTATAATCACTTTAAATCTATCTTTTGTAGTTAATAAACTTATTTTTGCTTTGTCTAAAACCAGCGTGTGGGAGTCATAACTTGCGGCAGAAAGCTATTGCATATTCCTCTCCCCATTGAGGGAGGGGATGATTTTCATGAGCTTATGCTGCACAGATCTCTGTGCAGTGCAAGACCCAGAGGGGTGTGTGCATTGAGCAGCTAGGCAGTTCCTTATCTGTAGCCTCCCAATGCAAAAGTCAGCACTGTATGTACTGCAGCTGGGTGTGTCCCTATCTGTATGTGTGCTGGAGCCTGGGAGAGGGCTTGGCAGGATGGTCACAGCAGTACAGTGTAAAAGGAGCCCAAGCTGGTGGATCGGGGGGCTCAGTGGTACAGCAGTTCTAGATGGCACCCCAGGAGAAACTCCTCATAGCAACATTGTGTCATTCAATTTCATGGGCCTCCAGTAGGTGTCCCACAATGCTCTGCTGCAGCTACTTTGAGACTGTTTTAAATTCTACTGCATGTCATCTAGGTACACAGGAAGCATTCCGTCCCCCAATAAAGCCACAGGAACTTTTGAATTCCCATTTCCTGTTTGATCAGTGTGGAGAACTCACCAGCACAGCTGATCATGGACAGTCAATGCCTCAAACGTGGTCCAGTTGGAGTAAACAGGAGAAGGTGGATCTGATTGCTGAGTGGGGAGCAGAGTTCGCCCAAGCACAACTCCAATCCAGCAGAAGAAACAGTGACATCTTTGCAAACATTGTGTGGTACATGGGGGACAAGGATTACACCAGGGATACACATCAGTGCTGCATGAAAGTCAAAGAACTTCAGCAGAAATACTAGAAGACTTGGGAGGCAAACAGTCATTCTGGTTCTGCACCACAGACATGTTGCTTTTACAAGGAGCTGCCTGTGATTGTCAGCAAGGACCTCACCACTGTCCTCTAACACAGCATGGATACCTTTCAGGAATCAGAGTCTCAGGACACATCAGGCAACAATAATGAGGACACCACCGCTGCCCTTAGCCTGGGGGAGGGGGTCCTTTAGCAGTAGGTGGGCTCCGCCTCTCCACTTCCTGGTTCCCAATAAGAACAGTCTCCGGCAGCCATCTGGCCTGACCCTGTCACAAGGGGTAACATTCTCTTTTATTTTATGCTTAATCTGAACAAAAGAGGAGGCGATGTGGGTATCTGCTTCCCAATGGCTGCTCCAGCTATGCAGAGGGCACATAGGGATGGCCTGTGAATCCTCCACTGAGATCTCTAAGAAACTTTCATTGAGGTACTCTCCAATCCTTTGCAGAAGGTTTCTGGGGAAGGCTGCCTTATTTCTTCCACCCAGGTAGGACACTTTCCGATGCCACTACAGTATTAGCTCTGCTGGCATCATTATGGTACACAGCATAGCAACATAAAGACCAGGTTGATACCAGATTCTTGGAGCATCCTGCTCCTTTGCTGCCTCTGTTATCCTCAGGATAACAACGTAGGGTGGCCTAGGGGAAACAGGGAGTTTTCATTATAAGTGCTCATGCTGCAAACAATACAGTATGTGCTCCATCCACCCACCTTGAATTCCTGATCCCTCCATGGTTTTCCTAATGTTCTGTTCCTTTGGTTGGCCTGGATTGGTGACTACTATGAACAGTGTTAAGGGATGGGTGAAGGGCTTCCTGTGTCTTCCCCCTCCACAGAGCCGGAATGCTAATGGATTGGTGAGGCCTGAATTTCTTTTACAAATCCATCTTGACTCTTCCCCAACGAATAGTGTTCATCTATGTGTTCAATTATTCTCTTCTTTACCATAGTTTCAACTAATTTGCCTGGTACTAAAGTTAGGCTTTCCAGCCTGTAATAGCCAGGATCACCTCTGGAGCCTCTTTAAAATATTGGCATCATTTTAACTATCCTACAGTCATCTGATGCCCAAAGCATTTAGGCACCCAGATCACATGGAACTTATAGTTAGGCACCTAATTGCCCTAAAGGGTAAGATTTTCCAAGGCCCAAACACTCATCTCTGCAGACTCAAGGCGACATGTATATCTTTGATTCTATTATCACTGATCGTAAAACTGGTGCAAGTCCATTGGTATATCTGGATCTGCTCTGGACACATCAATATATTTGATAGCCATTGACTGCAATGGGGGTTACTCTGACTTGACAATGCCTCCAGTGGAGTTGCTTCTGATACACAGTTCAGTGGGTGAGGCCTTTTCAACTTTCAAACTGTGATTCTAAACCAATTTCTATAAACCATAGCAAATGTGCATGTGTAAACATTCCTATTTTGGGTTAAATGGCTTATATATAGTTTTTATTTTATTTAGTTTAAGTGAATTAGGAAGAGGTTTCAGCAGATGGCCCTGTAGCGGTTAACAGAAAATGTATGAATACACCAGTTTGGAAACTTAGATGTAAGCGAGAGTGGGAACATTGATACTGTCCAATAATAGTAAAATTTGAACCCAGTCACTCTATTGCAATGATGTTTATTTCTGTTTCAAAGGGATACTTGGTGATTCATAAAATTTAGTAAGCAGCAAAGTTGGCAGCAAACAGCATTGGTTTGAAACATACTAGTATAGAGAATTGAAGCCCCCAGCCAAAGCCTGTCTCTCTTATCCCTGCAAAGGACATAGAGGATGTCAATGGGATTAGAACTGAGTTCAGCTCTGTGTCATTAGCTCTTTATTTATTCTCTTGTCCCTATGTCTGTCTGTGTTACACATCATTGCTCAAAAGTTTAAAACTGGGGATGTATTTTAGTACCTTGCTGAACTGGGGCTTACATTTATTGTTTAAAATCAACTTTAGTTGCCACTTTTCTAAAGAAAATACAGAAAAAAATGCTGACCATAGGCAACATCATTTTATATATAATTTTAACAGATAATATTGATTATTATTAAGCATTTTATTTCAATTTTTATCAATTTAAATGTTCACATTTGTGGGAAATTATGGAGGAGGTCAGATTATTTCATGTCAATACATATTAAGATTCAAAAAATTAAAGCTATATACCATTAAAGTCCAATTTCTCAGCATATCAAAATATACAAAGTAAATAGCCTCAAATCAAACTCTTATAAGCTATCAGGCAGCATTTTTCTTAGTTTGCTTATCTGTAAATTTTGATTATTAGTGATAGAAATAATTTGTTGGTTTGTGGAGGTACAGTGAAATTGACCTGCCAACATTTTGTGATAAAAATATAATCCTTCCGAGCCTATTTATAGAAATAGCAACAGAAATTGCATTGAATAAACAAGACAATAACAAGTAGCTATTAGTATTGTTTTCCTAAAACATTAAAGCACAGGTCTGCACTGTGCACAGTTCTCATTCAAACCTTGTACGTGACCAAGAAATAATAGCCCGAGCATTTTTTAAAAAATGAAAACTTTCCATCCAACAGGCTATATTCTCCATTCCGTTATACCATGCAACTCTGCAAAACAGGTACAATGGGATGGAGAGTTTTTAATTCAGTCCCTACTCAGGGGAAACTCACAGTGGGACAAATTTTGAGCTTTGATTGATTAAATACTTATAAGGAACTCAACATTTGGCTCCTAAGTAGGCTTGTTCAGCAACTTATAACTATCCATAAATACATCACCTGTAGATATTCCAAATCCAGTTGTCTTCTCTCATGTACCTTGGAGAAAGGCACAATTGTTACCCAGAGATGAGGACCTGGAACCAATACACAGAGTGAACGTTTATCTTCTTAGCAACATGCATCTGACTCCAAAGCATCTCAAAGACAGTAAGAAAAATAAGGCACAAAACTGCTTTAGCACCACCCTGGGAAAAGGCAGGCCTTGTGCAGATTTTTCAGAGCTTTCTTACCAAAGAGAGGTAATAATAATATTTGGTCTGTTCTGAGGGAACTATAAATAAATACCCCCAGGAAGAGGAGATGATAGTAGCCCTGCAAATTACTCAGATGTCAGGGTGATGGGTAGGGTTAGAATAGAGAAGAATGAAGAGAGTGGGAATAGATAGAACGTATGGGAATGTATGGGAATAGATAGAACTATAAATCATTACAGTGCTTCAGCACCAAAAAGCCAGCAGATTTCCTATGGATTTTCACTTACCATCTGTTACCATTTCAATGCTGTGGAGATGGTTGTAGGAGGGATTTACAGACATTCTCTCAACTCTGTGCATTGCCAAGTCTCAACCTATATTCCCAAGTGTGGGAACTGATGCCTTTGCTCTCAAAATATTTTGTTCTTAATGACAAACTCAGATTTGGTTCCTTTTCTGTAACATCATTGCATATGCTGTCCCATCTAAACAGGGGCCAGTGAGGTATATAGTGCATGGAGCGGTTGTGTGTGTATAAGAGACAGCAAGCATGTGTTATGCTGGGGGAAAGAGTGTGTTTAGTGTGTTAGACTGGGTGTATGTGTGCTTCTCCTTGTGTGATCTGTGAATGAGCATCATGGTGTATGTGTGTATCAGTCTATGGAAGACACTGCATGTGTGATTGTGTGAGCATTTGCCTGTGTTTAAATTACAACTATTTAACCTAGTAAAAGTTAGCCTCATTCTTCCTCATTGCTCCTGTCCGAGCACATCAAACTTCCCATGATACATAGGAAGCAAAATGGAAATAAAGCTGGATGCATAAGATATTTTTCATTTTATTGGCAACCTTGAGAAATTGCAGAAAAAATAATTTTAGGTTGAACCAAAAATATTTTCCCAAATTTTTGATGACTCAAAAAGTCAAAAGCAAATTTATTTCCATTTTGACCATTTTTTAAAGAAAAATTAAAAAACATTTGAAATGAAAACTGTTTGGAACCAGAAAATCAAAATGTTTCATTTCAAAAAGGCAAAATGAAAGATTTTCTGGGAATTTTTTCTACTGTTTTATTTTTTTTAACTGACATTATTCAAAAAAACTGACAATTGACTTAACTATCAATGACTTGACTTCACTGTCGCTGAAACTGCATTATCCATTGGAAAAGTTTTGTATGACAAATTTTATCCGAATATGGATGGCCTCTTAGAAAATATCATTCGGACACACATTTCTATTGCCTTTATTACTTATTCTACAACAAAAAAGAAGTAAAAATACACATTTGTTTAAAACTATACTTTTATTTGGTTTACATTTTAATCACTTTCTACTTCCAGTGATAATGCCAGTTATTTGAACTCTGAAGAGCACAAGCAATTATGGTCCATTTTGAGAATCAGACTAATTCTTCTCTCATCCCGATATAAATCCTTCTTATTTCCATTGAATCTACTTTAGATTCAGTGGAGTTACTCCAAATTTATCTTGGTCTAAACCAGGAGCTGAACGTGTCTCTGGCAGCTTGATACTTGGTTCCATGGTACTCCAAGTGTTGGGGCTTGTCTACACAGGAATATTCAGGAAAGATCATCTAAATTCACATCTGTAGTTAAAGTGCAATAGTTAAATCACATTATGCCCCTGTGTGTATGCTCTTATTCAGAATGAAAGTGGCCTCAATTTGGTCTAGTTCAGTTCACTTTGAAAGTAAACCCTGAAATATATATATATATATATATATATATATATATATATATATATATATACACCAACTCCCACCCCCCACCCCCGCAGCTTGAGATCCCCAGCCTGAGCTCACAGTACATAAAGCTATTTTTAGAGCATGAGCCCAGCAAGCCTGAGTGTGTTAACCTGAGCAGGCAGGCTTCCTCCTGCTCTCTCGAAAATGCTGTGTAGGTGTACCCTATGGGCTATGCCAATTTAGATCAGCTGAGGGTCTGGGCCTGTGTAGCAGTTTGAACTTGCAATATCTGGCCTTCTCTTCTGCCTCGCCATTGACTGAATGAAAACCTCTGCATGTAGCCCAATGGGGAAATTTAGCTAAGTGAAATCAATGGGATTTGTTCAGGCAGGGATTTGGATCCATTCAGCCCCTTGTAAGATCGGGCTCAGAGCTGGCCTCACCCAGTCTACACTTGATCACTCTTAGGAGAGCCCTTTTCTTTGCACTCCTTCTTTAGAGCTTTCCTCACCTCTTTTGTGGATTCCATTCCAAGATGCATCACATTCCCCATTCACCATACAGGGGCCTACATCAGGCTTTCTGGCCCTCAGCGATTTTTCTAGGGGCCGAGAAGTTAGGTATGGTGACACTGAGCATCACAATGCCTAAGTCCCTTTGTGAATCTAATCTACTCTGCAAAGAAAAACGCATCTCACTGGGGCCACGTGTACACTACAAAATTATGTTGACCTAACTTATGTCAACAGACAGTTGTCACAGTAATTACATCACTTGTGCGTGTCTAGACTTTGCCCCTGGTTTTGGCAGTGCACAACCTTGTCAGAAATGTTGTATTGATTGCAGTGTCAGTATGGGCCATTGTGGGCAGGCTTCTGACAGCCAGTAACAGTCAACATAAGCAAGATAGTGTCTATACTGACTCTAAGTCGACCCAACTAAATTGACCTTGACTCTATGCCCCTTGTGGAAGTGGAGTTATTAACTTAGCGTAATAGGGCACTTACATTGGCAGGAGTGAAATTTAAGAGTAGACACTTCCATAGTTATGTCAACATATGTTGCCTTGCATCAACCTAATTCTATGCTGTAGACCTGACCTGAGTGTCAGAGCTGTGGGTCTAAAAATAGCAACATAGATTTTTAGCCTCCTAACCCAAGCCCCGGCAACCCAGGTCAATTGTCCGGGGCTCTGAGACTCAATGCCACAGGTTATTTCTTTGCATTGTAGATGTACCCAAAGTGCTTTTTGTGATTTGAAATTCTCAATTTAGACCAAGTTATCTGTATCAGAGTGGGAAATGCTTTCCCCATATCCCTTCAGCACAATGGATTCCCCGCGCTACGTATAAAGCTAATGGTCTATATAACACTCAATTCTTTGTACAAAAAATTAGCAGCAGATATGATGCAATTGGTTGAAACCTGCTCCCCTAGGTGTGTTCCTGTGCTATAGCTCATCACTGGTACTGCCTGAATTGTCATCTTCCCCCAATGAATATTCAAAGACGTCTATTTAAGGATTTTTAACCCAGCTGTCACTAAAGGCACCTGAATGTATATTCTACATGCAAGAGCTGCCTTCAGGAAGCCAGTGAGATGCTGACCCTCTTGCAAACTTGGAAGGTAGGTGACAAATATCTCCAATACAAGACTAAACATAGCTCTAAGTGAACCGGAGCCCCCATGTGTGTTTCAAAGCACTTCATGGAGATTTCTTGGCCAAATACATTAATGGTACTACGGGAATGAGTTATTAGCTGAAAAGCTGAAATACTGGGCATTTTCACCAGGTATATTTATCGCTGTTTCTTTGTCCATATCTATCTATCTATCATAAAGCATCTTCTTGCTATATATAAATATATGAACAATGGAAAAAATCTATGAAGCGGTGAATAGACAAATGAGTGAATGGAGAGGTAGAGGCAGTGTTAAGAGTGGAGGGGTGGGTAGATAGAATGTTTTGCTTCTATGTTCATGTGACAAAATATGTAACATTCCAGTTCTCCTGAAAATCCTTTCCTTAATAATATGAAGCTATAAGACCAATATACTTAATGGAGTAAAAATAATATTGCATTTATGTTACCAAAAATAGTCATCAGTAATAGTAATTACTAATCAATCCATGTGAATTAACAATTTTGTAGATTAGTCTAATTTATTCAATATGTCATCTTAAAGTATGTGATTGATCGATCAATCAAGCTATCTACTTCCAAAGTAAGGTCAGTGTAACTGACAGAATAATCATCCCCTTGCATTGCTTTCTTGCCATTAATGTGTCAAGCAAATGCCTTTTTGTTACATGTATACAACAAGGTGATTTTTCATCCCCACACTATAAAAGTAGATGGAGTACATTTTTTCCAAAACACTAGATTTTCATTGTCACTTTAAGCAAACTAATACAGCAAACTTGTATCTATCTGTATTGTTTGTATCATAAATATTAAATAAAAATATGATATAAGGCATGGCAATGCCATTTTGGTTGATATTGCATTCGAAGGATCCTATCCTTGACCACTTTGTTGTCATGGTGAGCAAAGAACTCACTGATTTCAGTTGTTGTAGGGTTGAGATACTACTGAGACCATGGACTATAATGGGAGCTGCAAATTTGCAGAACCTCTCCGGGTCCAGTCGTTGGAAGAATGCTCTCTGCCTTCATCAGATATAATGCTCAGGCACACTGAGGTGAGGTCAGCCTCTTTTTTCCATTTTAGAATTTCAAATTGTGACTAATTTCAACTTTAAAAAAAATTCCAATTTGGGAGAAAATGGAAATTAAAAGGTTAAAAATATGCATGCATCTCCCCCCCACATATTTCTAGGAGTGGTTTGGGCATCCTGAGCAGCTGAAGTGCCCATGACTGCATTCTGTGCCACACTGCTGCTGTTGTAATAACCACTTGAGAATAAGGCTGGTTTCCCCTCAGCTTAATGAAGACAGGACATTCCACTTGAGATGCCCTTGACTTTGGAAGTCACAACTCACACTTGGGACTCAGTCCTGAACTCAGTGAGGCTATTCATGTACTTAAAAGCTTGAAAGTTCTTTGGTGGTCAGGGCCTGGACTTTCAGCCCTATGCAGGATTGAGCACTTGGTCTGATCTTTAGAGCCCATGGCAAACCCAGTCTGTTTCCTCAAGATAGAGGAGTGAGTGATGATGGAAATGAACGGGGGGAGTTTGCCATCGGGATTGTATTTGTGGAGCATTGTTGATTCTTTATTCCTCTGCATCATTAGTTTAAATGAGGTGGGTGAGGACAAGCTCTAGGGTACATTGATTTTTCCATGTGTTTTATTTTTAACATATATCAAAAGTGCCTAGAACACTGAAGAGCTATGCTTTGAGGTATCATCTGAGCACCTAATTACTTAGTCAAAGTGTAGGTGAATGAACCTAGACCTTTCTTTGGGTTTCACCTCTTCCATAACATGTGACAGGAAAAAAAGTGTGAATTCTTCGCCTTCTCTTCCTATTCATCCTCCTTCTTTTTCTTCCACATATAGAGCTGTGGTGCTATGATTGTAAACTGTAAATTATTTGGTGGTCCATGCAGCTGCTTGACACAGTGTATTACTGTTCTAAAACATGAAAACTAAATCAATAACTAATAAATCATGCAGCTAATGAGTTTGATATCCACGTGATAAAGAATTCAGTAGGAATTCAAAAATCTCTTAGAAATGAGGATGCACAATGAGAATACCCTTATTTACAGGAGATAGATATAGAGTGGCAATAAGGACATACTCAATGTCTAGCCATTCACTTCATTTGTGATATTTGTGATTGGATAGAGCCCATAAATCCCCATGCCTCCAGGCATAATATAAATTCTAACTCGTGGGTGAGTTAGAAAGAAACTTCCCCTTTGAGCTGAATATTTTGTAATCTGCCACTTTGGAGTTTATTACGCTTTCATCTGAAGTGTCCAGTCCCAGCCACTGTTGAAAGATGGAAGCAGAGTTAGATGGACCTTGGGTCTGATCTAATCAGGCCCTATGATCACACCACTGATATCTTATTGTTTGTTATCTTCACAGGTAGAGAGTCCAGTGCACATGGCAGATAAAAACCAAACCACTGAGTTTGTCTTTGTGACAATTTCCAACCAACCCAGGCTTCAGGGCTTGCTCTTTGTAGTGATTTCAATCATGTACTTCACATCTCTGATGGGGAATATCCTCATAGGCATAATAGTTAGGCTCAGTCCTGCCCTTCACAGCCCCATGTACTACTTCATCTCCAATCTGTCTTTGGTTGATCTCTGTTACACCTCGGTCACCGTCCCCAAGATGCTGGTGAACCTGCTTTCAGAGGACAGAACCATCTCATTCACTGGCTGTGCTGCCCAGCTGTATTTTCTTATTGCCCTGGGGCCAACTGAATGCTTCCTCCTTGCCGCCATGGCTTACGACCGCTTCACAGCCATCTGCCATCCCTTGTGCTATGTCGTTGTAATGAACAATCGACGGTGTGTCCAGCTGGTGACTGGCTCATGGGTCAGTGGTTTGCTGCTGTCCTTGGTGCAGACCTCACTGATAGTCACCCTGCCCTTCTGTGGGGACAACCGGCTCAACCATTTCTTCTGTGACGTGACTCCCCTCTTGAGCCTGGCCTGTGGAGACACGTCCTTGAACGAAATCGCTGTTTCTGTGGCCTGTGTCTTAATTGTGCTCATTCCTTCTATGCTGATCCTTGTGTCCTACAGTAAAATCGGCTCTACCATCCTGAAGATCACATCAGCCCAGCAGAGACACAAAGCTTTCTCCACCTGCTCCTCCCACCTCATAGTCATCACTCTATTCTATGGCTCTGCCAGCGCCATGTATCTGAAACCAAAATCCAGCTATGCCCCTGAAAGGGATAAATTTCTGGCTCTGTTTTACTCTGTGGTGACCCCGACTTTGAACCCCATCATCTACAGCATGAGAAGCAAAGATATCCGTAAAGCCCTGAGGAGAATGATACTTTAAAATTTTTTAACCCCAAACTGCAAGGAACCAACCACTGCTTAGCTGAGGCCTGATGCTGATCTCAGTTATTTGGGTTGAACACTGCTTTTACTTCAGTGGAGTTACAGATAAATTCCTATGAACACATTTGAACTAGGAAGTTTTACCAGTAGGGTTTTTATCAGGGCCGACTCTAGATTTTTGGCTACCCCCTGACCCCAGCCCTGGGCTCCTCCCCATAACTGCATCCTCCTGCCGCCCCAGCCCTGAGTCACTGGTAACTTGCTCCCAGGGCAGGTCATTCAGCAGGCATTTTGGATGTGCACAGAACACAGACAGGACTGATTCCCTTATAGTTACAGAACTGCAGTAAAGTATTTTCAGCTTATGTGTTCGGAGAATATCTGGATTCATATTATTAGAGTGTCTGACATATATGAGGAAAAGGTGAGGTGCCTTTATTATTCTTTTGTTCCACTCTTTGTTTCTATACGGAATTTGCCAATGCAATATCTCTGTCTTACTTTTAAACAAATAAAACTTTTTTTTTAAAAAAAGCAATGGCTGTTGAAAATAGCAATTCCAGTCCAAATAACCACTGGGAAGCATTTCTTGCTCAATTTTATCCTACTTTTTCTACAGCAAGTTACAGTGGATCAGTATATATGGGAGAAATAAAGTAACAGCTGTCCAAATTGAGCTTAAGCATACATGAATTTTGAGGATGTTCAAATCTAGAAGGCAGGTGCTAGATTCCCTTTCTGAATATTAACTAAATCTTGAAAGGAAAAGTCATTTTCTGCTTCCATGGCTCAGAAGTGGAAATCCTCCTACATGCCTGGTACTGTATGAAAAGCTGCCCAGGTCCTCTAGTAGATCCTCCCCTCCCTTTTCATTTTAAATTCTAGTAGGATCCACAAACCTCCCTTGCTAGGCTTCAGGTAGAGAGGGGCAGTGTCCATTTAGTCCTCCCAATTCCTTCTTTGGAGCTGCCAGGTGAGGTCACACTAGAATCCCTAATCCAGTCTGGGGATGTCTTCTGAAGGGGATACCTGGGCCCAAGCCTTCTACTCCTTGGGAACACTTGTTCTCTGTCCTGGGGTTACCTACCATACATCCGTATTTTCACGTACATGTTCTGGTTTGGGGGTTTTAAATAGCCATCTGGAAGGAATTTGTAAAACTCTCAGAAGGTCAGGGATTTCCCTCCCAGTGCATAGCGCGGCATGGCTGACAGGGTGGCCCAGCCAGATTGAGCCGCCTGCATCAGGGCCTCCAGCAGACAGAGCACCCCCCGCCCGCCGCAGCTTCAGCATGCCACTCTGGCAGCACTCTGGGGTCATGGGGCTGCCTGCTCCATGGGGAAGTGCAGCAATGCATCTGGCTCCATGTGGAACCACACATGCTGATCTGAGTGGCATGGTAAGGGGGCCAGGGGGTTGGAGAAGGGACATGGGATCCTGAAGGGCAGTCAAAAGATACGGAGCTGGGGGGTCAGATGGGTCAGGGGTTCAGGGGGTGGCCTGTCAGGGGGTGGGAGTGTAGAGAGGGGTTGGGGGAGTCAAGGAGCAGGAAGCAGGGGAGTTGGATAGGTCAAGGGTTCTGGGGGAGCTGTCAGGGGCAGGGGTGTGGAGAGGGGGTAGGGCAGTCAGGCGACAGGGAGTGGCGGGGGTTGGATGAGGTGGACATTTGGGGGGCAGTCTGGGGGAGGGAGCAGTGGGGGTTACATGGGTCAGGGGTTCTTGGGGGGCAATCAGGGGACAGGCAGCAGTTGGATAGGCATGGGAGGCCAGGTGTCTGTCAGGGGCAGGGCTGTGGATAGGGGTCAGGGCAGTCAGGGGACAGGTAGGGGGATGAGGTACTAGGGGTCAGTTAGGATGGGGGGGTCTCAGGAGGGGGCAGTTGGGGACAAGAAGAAGGGAGGCTTGGATGGGGGTAGGGACCGGGGGGGCGTTAGAGGCAGGAGTCCCAGGAAGGGGCGATCAGGGGACAAGGATCAGGCGGGGTTGGATGGGTTGGGGGATCTGGGGGGGGAAGTCGGAGTGGGACGTGAGAGGGAATAGATAGGTAGCGGGGCTACCCTCCCCTGTGGAATATCCTCTTTTTTGAATGTTAAAATATGGTATCCCCACTGTTCACAATGCCACCCCGTTCGAGCAGTGAGCTCTCCATTCACAGCAAGCTGCAGCACAAGGTCTCAGCCACCTCACTCCCTCCCCCTCCCTCGCCTGTTGATAGCTGCCAAGGGAATGCTGGGAAATGTAGTTCTTTCTCTACTCCAGGGCTGGCTCTATAGGCAGGGAAATAACCAAGGAACTACAGCTCTCAGGGCTCAGACACCAAAATAAGGGCTGTTTGACAGCAGAGAAATGGGTGCTGAGCATTCTCTGGAAGCTTGCAACCTTGGATTGCTATTGGTCAGGGGACCACTCTTTTGGATGCTGGCAAGTCTACAGCAGGGGCTGTCATCTTCCAGATGTTCAAGGCTCTTAAGCACGTTCTGCTGCACAGGATTGTGACACTGGGAAATAGGCAAGAAACAATAGGCAGGTTCAATGATAGGAGCTCCCTGAATTGTGTGAGGAATAGATGGGTTTCATAGTCCAAAATCCACACCCCCCCCCGCATAGACAAACACACATGGCTTCTCAATACATGACCAGAAAGAAATACTTTTCCACGGTAATGCAAGATTTTTTTCAACAGACAAATTTGGGTTTTCAATTAAATTCCATTTGCCATTAACATTTTCAGTTTTTCCTCAGACATCCCAAAACTCCAAATTTGAAAATGTGTAGCTGAAACCAGAATATTTTTTGTTTTCAACTGATTTTTATTTGGTTCCTTTTAAGTCTTCGGTGAAAAACAATTTTTTTTCTGGCATTTTTCAGCCAATTGTTTCAAGGGAGTTTGAGAGGGAGATCCCCTGCTGAAGAAGGTGCAAGCACTAATTCTTGGGGTGAGTGGGTGAGCTTGTTTGCCTATTTGTTTTTTCTTTTAGCTTACTTAAAATTTACGTTGTGGTCTGTTGGGGAGTTGTAGATGTTTGTGGACTGTTTGTGAGTGAGGGGCAGTGGCTGAGCAGGCCTTAGGGAAAATGGCACCCTTGGAGAACTTGTATTTTGGTGTTGCTGGCCCCTGCTGCCTCCCGAGGCTCCCCTCCACCACATCCCTGACCCACTCTGCCTCGCCAGGATCTCCCCTCGATCACTCCTTCTCCCTGCTGCCTCCTCACATGCCTTGTTCCTAGAGAATCTACAGAGGGTTAAATTTGCTTCTTTGCAGCTGGCCAACTCAACAGTTCAATCAGTGTTAAATCCTCAAAATAACACTTATGTTAGATTTAATCATCAAAAGGAGACAAAAGTGGTGCATAGACCTTGTGAGGTTTCTCTGGATACAGGTGAATTTCACCAACAGCTTTGTCATTCGTTTCAATGAGGGCACTAACGGCTGAAAGTAGAGCAGCAGGAAAGGGCTCGTTGAAAATGTTCAGACTTTAAAATTTCAATGACATTTCAAAATTAAGGGGAGAAAAAAATCAGATTTTTTTGGTATTTTATTTTATTCATTTTTTTAAAACCAACCCTGAGCATAGTCTATGGGCTTGTCTCCACTTAAAATGCTACACTGGCAGAGCTGTGTTGCTGCAGCTGTACCACTTCAGTGTAAACACTACACTGCTGGGAGGTATTCTCCCATCCTCCTAGATAATCCAACTCCCCGAGTGAAGGCAACTACATCGACTGAGGTTTTCTTCCATTGATCTTGTGCTGTCTACCTGGGGACTGAGGTTGACTTAATAATGCTGCTCCACAGAGTGTATTTTTTACATCCCTGACCAATGTAGAGAAACCAACCTCATTCAACCTAAAGGACCCTCATTGCTGTAGATGCTGTACAAAAACAGAATAATAAAACAGTCCCTGTCTCAAAGAGTTTACAGTCTAATCTGCCCCCCCTTCTAATTCACGGTGAAGCATATCTAATACTGATGCAGAAAGTTACTACATTTCTCTGTTTCACAGGTCCTTTAACTCCTGGTTGTCAGAAATTAATGAGACAGTTGTTTCCAGCCTTTGTTTGTTTGCTTAGGTAATTAATTTATGAGCATATGTCTACCAGGATGCAAGGTTATATGTAAATGTGATATTCGGAGAGCTCTCTGAGTGTGAATAAGTATTTGCTACCTTTATTCATTGACACTGACATCTTGGGACAATTTTTCCAAACTGTGCTAAATTTACTGATTCTTGAGCAACATGAGAACACAGAGATTTGTCATACTGTATCAGAGTATTGGTGCACTTAGTCTGGTATCTCTCCAGCCGTGGACACCTCATTAGCATTCTATCCTGAGTTTTATCTCTTTTGTAGCATATAATTTTTTTGACTGATGATGTCTTTCAAGACCTTTTTCACTGTCTCATTCCTGAGGGCATAGATGAATGAGTTTAGCACAGGGGTTACTACAATGGTCAACGCACTCACGGCTTTCTTGATATCAATGGAAGGGGTCTGTGAGATTCTGACTGTCATGGAGTCACAGGGTCCATGCTCTGGAACTATTCCATATGAAGCCAGTCAGGATTCTGGGGAATCACCTCTCTCTCTGAGCAATTGTCTCCAAGGCAAGATGATTACATGGCTTCGACCTTCCTGGGTCTGACCTCGGAGCATTCAGCAACCTCTTCCACACTGTGTGCTTCTCACAGTGAGTCCGCCTGGGCAGGGCTCCTGGGGAAGGCAGAGGGCCCTACACCTCAACTCCTCAGTCAGCTGTGACTCAGCCAGCTGGTAAAACAGAAGGTTTATTAGTTGACAGGAACACAGCATAGAACAGAGCTTGTTAACACAGACATCAGTGACTTTCAGGCAAGTCCATCTTGGGATTCCTAGGCCAGATGCCCTCGACTCCCCTTCAGCAAAAATCACACACCCAATTCCCACCACAGAAGTATTGGTGCAGTACACTGGGAAACTAATCTGTGCATAGTATTAGTGTAGGACAGTAAGACTCACATGTAACATAACAAGATGAATAAACCCCCACTTTGTCACATCCGAGAACGATCTGAGCAGGGCCACTTTAGCTAGTGACCTGGGGAAGTTCCAGCCCCCCTCTCTGGAACAAAGCATTGACTATAACATTGGCACTCTCCTTAACATGGACCACCTCCATGTCACAATCCTGAAGCTGGAGACGCCACCTCAGGAGATTGGCATTGGCTCCTTTGGGATCTGGTATAGCCATATCAGGGGCAAATGGTAGGGGTACACCGTGAAGCACTGCTCAAATAGATTTGGCTGCAGCTTTTTAAGGGCCCACACCATGGCCAGGCATTCCTTTTCTGTAGTCGCATAGTTCTTCTCCCAGGACAGCAGCCTTGTGCTCAGGTACACGACGAGGTGTCTCTCCCCATTTGTGTCAACCTGCATTAGCACTGCACCCAGCCCTGTGTGTGAGGTGTCAGTGAACACCATAAAGGGCTTGTCAAAGTCCAGGTTTAACAGCACCAGGCCCTTGACCAGAGCTCCTTCAGAGCATAGAGAACCCCTGGCACTGCTTGGTCCAGGCCACCTTATCTGGCTTACACTTCTTACATAGCTCAGTGACAGCTATGGAGCTAAAGTGAGACACGAACTTCCAGTGGTACCCTGCCATCCCAATGAAAGCCTGGAACTGCTTCTTAATCTGGGGAGTGGGCCAATATCTGATCACCTCCACCTTGGCTGGCTCTGGCTTTAGGCAGCCACTCTCCACCTTGTGGCCCAGGTATGACACCTCTGATATCCCCACCTTGCACTTGCCAGCTTTTATAGTCAGACCTGTATCCTGGAGCTGGTCCAACATTTGTTTAACCTGGGAAACATGATCCTCCCAGGTCTGGCTAAAAACATAGATATCTTCAATTTAAGACAGGGGACAATTCTCCATCCCCTTGTGTAATTCCCCCTTTAGGCCAAAAGGTAGAACCAGGAGCTTGTACAACCCCAGAAGGGTGATAAAAGCAGATTGCAGCTGGGCATCCTGATCCAAAGATACTTGCCAGTAGCACTTGGTTAGATCCATAGTAGTGAGATGAGCCCCCTGGGCCCATCTTGTCTAGGAGCTCATCTGGTCTAGGCAGAGGTAAGCATTGAACTTAGTGATGGCATTAAGCCTCCAGTAATCCACACAAAACTGGATTGTCCCATCCTTCTTGGGTCACCAACACCATATGAGAGGCCCAAGGCCTGGAGGATGGTTGGGTCACCCTTGAAGCCAGCATCTCCTTGACCTCTCTCTCCAGGTCTTGGGCTTTTTTCCCAGTGACCCAGAATAGAGAGCATCTTACAGGTGGGTGAGCTCTTGTTTCCACCTGGTGGACAGACAGCTTAGTGAGCCAAGACTGGTCGGAGAACAGCTGCTGGTAGGAACCCAGCACCCCTCGTATCTTTGCCCTCTGGGCAGGCTTGAGCAAGTCAGAGAGGGAAATTGATTCCAGTGAAGAGCCAACCCATCTCAAGGAATAGATTCACCAGGGGATCAGTTCTCTGCTCCTCTCATTGGCCACACACGGCCAGTACCAAATTCTCCTTGTCAAAGTACGGATTCATCATGTTGACATGGTACACCCAGTGGCTGTGAGCCTGCTTAGACAGTTCCACTATATAGTTTATTCAGCTGCTTGATGACCTTAAAGGCCCCGTCCCAGGCAGCTTGTAGTTGGTTCTTTCTCACAAGAATGAGAACCATCATCTGTCAGTTGGCATAGGAGCGGGCCCATGCTGAGCAGTTGTACCAGACCTTCTGCTTCCCTTGAGCCCTGGATAGATTCTCCTTGGCCAAGCCCATGAGCCTTGGCACCATGGCTGTAAATTACAACACAAATCAATAAGCAGCACTCAATCCAGCCCTTAGGGGTCACTTAGTTCACAGGTATGTGTGACATTTTGCACTCCAAAGCATCCCATATTTATCATGGCGATGTAATTATGATATGTTTTGTACAAAGTATACCTTGCTCAAATCCAAATCAGGAACTTTGTCACCATTCTAAGAAAAGATCATCTTCTGGCTTCTGTTACTCTACAGGTTTCACTGACGTATTCTTGTTCCTTGCACACAGTGCACAAGCACTGTGTTTAGACACTAAGAAACCCTATTAGCTCCTAACCCCTCCAGTGGCTATGAGAGCAGAGCCTGGGACATTAAACTCACAATTAGGGTTGGTCAATGGTTATGCCCCATTTTGTAGTTGAGCATTTGATTTTTCCTTCCTAAGTGTAGTATCAGCGAGACAGCTGTGTTAGTCTGTATACACAAAAACAATGAGGAATCCAGTGGTACCTTAAAGACAAATTTATTTGAGCATAAGGTTTTGTGGGTAAAAAACCACTTCTTCAGATGCATGGAGTGAAAATTACAGACACAAACGTAAATATACTGGCACATGAAGAGAAGGGAGTTACCTTACAAGTGGAGAATCAGTGATAACAAGGCCAATCTCGTTAATTTTCCCTATGCTAAGAGGGAGGTTTATTCCTGTGTTTTGTATCTTTAAAGTTTTGCCTAGAAGGAAATCCTCTGTGTTTTGAATTTGATTGCCCTGTAAAATTACCTTCCATCCTGATTTTACAGAGGTGCTTCTTTTACTTTTTCTTTATAATAATCTTTTTGCTTTTAAGAACCTTATTGGTTTTTAGTGTCCTAAAAACCCAAGAGGCTGGTCTGTGCTCACCTTGTTAACCTATTTGGTTGGTATATTATTCTCAAGCCTCCCCAGGAAAGGGGGTGAAAGGGCTTGGGGGGTATTTTGGGGAACAGGAACGCAACGTGGTTCTTTTCCTTGAATCATTGTCTAACTCACTTTGTGGTGGTAGTGATACCGTCCAAAGACAAGAAAGAATTTATGCCTTGGGGAACTTTTTCACCTATGCTGGTCGGAATAAGCCTAGGGGCTCTTTCATGCAGGTCCCCACATCTGTACCTAAAGTTCAGAGTGAGGAGAGAACCCTAGCACCTTCTGTTAATTAATCTTTTACAGCTAACTCTCCAAAGTCACTATCCACTTACTCTCTTCCGCTCTCATGGTAATAATAATTGGAGATATACCTATCTCCTAGAACTGGAAGGGACGTTGAAGGGTCATTAATTCCAGCCCCCTATCTGCACTAGCAGGATCAAGTACTGATTTTTGTCCCAGATCCCTAAGAGGCCCCGTTAAGGATTGAATTCATAACCCTAGGTTTAGCAAACCAATGTGCCCAAACCACTGAGCTAGCCTACCATGAAGGATCATGCTCTCAGTCCATCCGGTACAGTATCCGCTCCCCCTGATGCACTGGATCAAACCATTGACCTATCTAATAATGATACTTAGCTTCTATGAGTTTAATCAGCAGATATTCAAGCACTTTACCAAGAATATCATTATCAACATTTTACAAATTGGGAAACTGAGGCACAAGGAATGGAAGTGACATGACCTAGGTCATATAGGAGGTCAATGGCAGAGCCAGTATTTAACAGCCAGGTGTCCTGAGAGCCACTCCAGTGGCATAACCATTAGACCAATGTAGTCTGGGGCCTCATATTTCTGCCACATCAGAATAGCTGTTTGCTGTGGTGTTGTAGCCATGTCGGTCCCAGGATACTAAAGAGATGGGTGAGGCAACAAGGTGGGTGAGGCAACATATTTTATTGGACCAACTTCTGTTGGTGAAAGACACAAGCTTTTGAGCTATACAGCCCTGATGAACAAGTCTTTCATCAACAGAAGTTGGTCCATTAAAGATATTACCTCACCCACCTTTTCTCTCTAACATCAGAATAAAGCAATCGTTCATCTATGGTTTCCCTATGTCCTGCATAGAGCTGGCTAGAATGTGGAAGGTACATTCTGCAGGAAATTCTGGCATTTCAAATTTTATTATCATTCCAAATCAGAATGTAAGAATGGTCGCACAGAGTCATACCAATGGTCCATCTAGTCCAGTATCCTATCTCTGACAATTGCCAGTAAGAGGCGCATCAGAGGGAATGAACAGAACAGGGCAATTTTGAGTGATCCACCCTGTCATCCAGACCCAGGTTCTGGCAGTTGGCGGTTTAGGGATACGCAGAGCATAGGGTTGCATCCCTGAGGCTTTTGGCTATGCTCCATGAATTTATCTAATTATTTGTACAAGAACATAAACAAAAAAAAAATAGAAAATCCCAACAAATTATTTTTTCAAAAATATTTCATTTTGCATCAACTGAAATAATCAGTTTTGATCCAATCAAAATTTTTCATTCTGATTTAGACATTTTATTTCATGCGTATTCTAATTTATAATATATGTAATATAATATTCAAGCAAAAATCATATTGAAGTGACAAATTGGAATATTCCAGTTTTGACCTTATCAAAACACTGCATTTTAATTTTTTTTCAACAACATTTCACTGAAATTGACACACTTCTATGGAAAATTTAGATTTAAATGAAATGCCATTTTTGCAACTGGAAAAAAAAGATTGGTCGGGTCGATTCCAGTACCTCTGTTCTCTGTAGTAACAGACCAATTTTCCATCAAGTCTGGAACAACCAGTTTCAGATTATTCAGATCTGGCAAGGGCTAAATGCTGACATATAACAATACTACATTTTGCAGGGCTGACTCGTGGAGGGATACTGACCTGAGATCTGTTTATCTCATCAACTTGTACAAAAATATTCCATTTACATTTCTCCCCAATCTCTGCACAAGTGCACAATAGTCTCTCCAGCCTGGCTTTTAGCTGGCTCTTGTTAGCAATCGGGGACTTTAAACTATGCAGGTGAAAATCATGATTTCCTCTGCTGTGCAGGGCTTTGGTAGATCGTGGCTCACAGAGCACTACTACAGACAGAATAGAAACAACTGAGATGGGACTGTAGTTCAGAATTCAGAGGCACTGGCAGAACTGAGTGTGGGGAGCCAAAGACTGCAATAACAGCGAGTGCTGGGGATCAGGAGTGAGGGACATATTCAGACCTGTGTAGTATGGACACAGGTTAGAATAGACTGAACTGCATGTCAGGATTAAGGGGCATGTGCAGAGCAGTGGAGGAGCAATGAGGCCAGGGCTCATTTAGCAGGTGACAGTACAGCATTCTTTGGGGAGGCCTCTGCAGGGGAAGTGGATGCAGTTAGGTCAGCAATGAGCCACATCAACGGAGCTCTGGCGGGAGGGGGCAGGGAGCCAAAGCCCAGGGTTGGTGTGAGGGCTGAAAGTTGGGATTGAGAGTCACTAGCAGAGATGTGTGGAGTGGACACCCAGGGCAGGATAAGAGGGGGATATGTGCAGTGGCCCAGGACTTGGCTAGGCTACCCCTGCTGTGATGAGAGGCAGAGGCAAACCAACACAATGGAGATAACCCTAAATTTTTATTTTAAAAAATGGAAAACTAAGAAACGTGTCAGGAATAATAACAGAATAGAAATAATAATATAAAGTAGCATCCATTGCTTACCCAGGAAAATAATAAACTGTAAATTACTATCACAATAAAAGACATTATTCAACAACCTAGCTCTTCTCCTTGGTTGCAAACTTCACCCCAGCTGTCCCTCCTTTGCCTTGAGATGATCCTTTGCGTCGACACTGAAGTGACCTCACCGCTTTCCAACAGGACCACCCACAGGCAACAGCCCCTCACGCACACCTGTTCCCCAGCACCCAAACCATATCCCTCCATCAGGGTCCCAATGGGCAACATCACCAGTCATACGCTTGATTCCCCTTTCAGCTGAGGTCCTTGCACACAGCCCTCCACAGACCTACATCTCCCAGCTCCTCAGCAAATCCCCTTTTTGCCAAGTGCTGTTCCTTTTCATTTCCTTCTTCTCCACCCGGCTTCCCATTACCTCCTCTCCCAAGCCCCTTCCCCAGCTGGGTCAGCCACCTCGCAGCCTGGCTCTCTCTCTTTAGCTCAGCACTCTACACTGCTGCATCACAGCTGCAGGCCCTAACCGAATCCCTGCTGCAGGTGCTGGTGCCAGGGCCAGGGTCACTGCACATGGATCTAGAATGACTATGGGACACCAGCAGTGCTAGGGAGCCTGGAATAGCCTGCAGGCCTGAGGATGGGGATTGAGGGGAATTGGCAGAACTGAGCATGTGCAGTGAGGAGGGTGGCTCATGGCAGAGATAGCAAGGGGCTATAGGTTGAGACTGAGGCGCTTTGACAGGACAGTGAGTGGGGGAGCCCAGGGCTGGAACAGCAGTGGGGCTGTGGCTAGAGAGTCAGGGACATTGGCAGATCTGAGTGGGTGGGTGGGAGGAGTCCAAAGCTGTGGGTCAGGATTGAGGGGCACCGACAGAGCTGTCAGAGCCCAGGACTGAGGCTTGTGTGTCAAGAACTGGGGGAAATCACCAAAGCTACAAGTAGGCAAAATGCTTGTAAAACACAGGCCAGCTATTTCTCTTATTCTGTTTCTTTCCCTCCTTTCCAGTTTGCCAAGAGATCTGTGACTGTCTTAAGGACATGAACCCTATGGAGGAAAAAGAACTATTGTAGGGGAGCATGAGACGGGCAGTGAACAAGATGCGGTGAAAGCAAAGGAAAACAGCTAACTCACAGGAAAGTTGGCTGCTTGTGCTGGGACCTGGGAAACAGTGGAACACTTTGGCCAAAGCAGCTGATCTTTCCATCAGTTTGATGGGAAGGGGAACTGGGTACCAAACAGTGATAGAATCAATTTCACCAGTAGGTTGCTGGATCAAATCTCTCCAGAGTTTAAGGCCAGAAGGGACCATTATGATAAACTAATCTGACCTCCTGCGTAACAGAGATCAGAGAATTTTCCCTAGTTATTCCTCCATCAGTCCCAATAACTGTTGACTGCGGGAAAGCATATCCTTTAGAAGGAGACACTTGATCTGAATTTAAAGTCTTCACTTGACAGAGAATCTACCATATCCCTCCATGAATCCAGCAGGCATTTAAGGTTGGCACTGACTGAAAGTTCTCCCTATATGATAAGGATTTTCTGAACATTATGTGGATCCCAGTGTATTCCCCAGTTTGGTGGGTGTCCTCATCTGAAAAATGCAACCTCTGGCTCATGTGCACAGCAGAGAGGCCAGTAACAGAATGGGTCATGAGTTGTATCTACCCTGTGCTTGCAAATAATCTTGCTTTCCAGAAAATTTCACTGCAGGCTGGGATTGCCATGAGGATGATAAAAATATCATTTTACCATTACACAACCTTTTAATATCTACAAAGGTGGCTGTACTAGAAAGAGCCTGAGACATTAGGCCTGGTATAAGAGACACATTATAAGGCCCGAGGCCTGAACTAAAGTAGTGGTCAAGCCTTCCTAATATAAAGCAAACTTAGCAAAAGTCAGGCTGTTAGCAGAAGTCAGGCTCTGCCTGCATGCAGGCTCACAGAACCTGGCAAGAGCAGGGCTGGTATTGCAAAAACACACACATTCCTGAGAAGTGCTAGGCACAGGACATTCACACAAACACATTCTAGAAGGATGGTAGCAGGACACCCTGATACCAAGTATGGCACAAACACACTTCCTGAAGATAGGAAAACGTTGGCCTTTCTTAGAGATAAGGTCAGGATAACAGCGTGATGGATAGAGATGTTTTGCTCAAACAAACATGTATGAGGTAAATGGTGGTAACACATCAGGAGCAATATGTAACTTCTTATAATATATGGAGATATACTTATCTCATAGAAATGGAAGGGACCTTGCAAGGTCATCAAGTCCAGCATTCACTAGCAGGACCAAGCACTGATTTTGCACAAAATCCCTAAGTGGCCCCCTCAAGGCTTAAGCTCACAACCATGGGTCTAGAAGGCTAATGCTCAAACCACTGAGCTAACCCACTCTTCTTTGTCTCAGAGGGGGGCCCACCATTCACTAAGCTGAATCAATTGCAACAGGCATGCACATGCTATTGCAACTTTAGACACTGATTGGGGGAGCTAGGACTATGGTTCGTTGACAATAAACCTGGCAGGGGGTTTCTTTCCTACTAAACCAAGTATTGTGGTCTTTGTGGGCTGTGCGAACAAAGTCTGCTGTGTAGAGCTGAGACAGCATACAGCGGGAACACACGCAGCTAACGAATAACTACAGTGGTTAGGTATCACTGTCTCCTATTAACCGAAAGACAGAAACTCAGTTCCAAAACTGAATAAAACCCAGACATACAATAAAATAAAAAGTCTAACTAAAAATATTTTTATTGACTCAAACTGATTTTTTTCCCAAAAGTTTCGTTTCATGAGAAATGCAAAATTTGACATTTTGTTCAGGTTTGGAATGATTTTTTTTCAATGTCAGAATTCCCTATGAAACAGAAATTCCGGTTCCCAACCAGCTCTGTAATTTAGGCACCTAAAGAGAGATGCCTACTGGGATTTTCAAATGTTCCAAAGCAGGTCAGGCATTTAGCTCCCATGGAAATCAAAGAACTTCCAGCCCGAGGGCAGTCCCATGTAGGAAACTCAGAGTCTGGGACAGAAGGAAGAAGGTATTTGGTAAACCTATTGATATTTGTGTGGGACTCCAGAGCTGCTGGGACAGAACAATGGTACCTTCGCTTTGCTTTCTGCCAAAGGGAGCAATTTCGCAATGGCTACCATCCACTGGTCAGGGTAAGGGTAAGGTGACTTGTATACAGTTTGTAATTAACCAAACGACACAAAGAAACTACGCTGGGAGCATGTCACTCATTTCCACTCCACAGGGAGAATTGACCTGCCATGCCTCAAAATCTGCTACCTTGCCCCAAAGAGGCAAGAGAAATAGATGCCTTGTCTGTATGGATAGGCTGGCAGTGCTCCCTAATGTAGATAAAGCACATGTCAACAGGAGGAGTTTTGCTGCCAGCATTAGCTACACTGACAGAAGCAGCTTTCTGTCAGCATAGCTGTTCCTACGCTGGAGTGTTTGCCGGCATATGTTGGTAAGAGGTTGTGGTTTTTACCACACCCTTGACTGACATAGCTATGTCAGCCCAACTACATAATTTAGACATGGCCAAAATCTGGTAACAGGAGAGAGTGAAATCTAGAAGGACTAAGTGTGAGGACAGAAGGGAGAACAAAAGGAACATGAGACTAACTGTATTAATTATCCATTTATTTTTCACTACTAAGTGTAATTTCCTAAGAAAATTGTAGCAGTGCTGAACTCGCCCCTGTGGGACTTCCTGTTGGTCATCTCAGAAATTAGCCCTCCAAGCCTTGGAGCGCCTTCTGCAGGCCAGTATCCCGCTGCTGCTTGGACCCTGTGTCCCTCCCAGACCCCGATGCCTCTTTAGCTGGGGTGCTGTCCCCTGACCCTACACCCCTCAGTCTCAGGGTCTCCCCTCCCTGGGGAACCCCCACCCCACCTCAGTTGTAGCTACTGTCAGTCAGCAGCTAGCCCCTGTGCCCTGGGGCAGACTGCAGTGTAAGCCACTCATGACAGGCAAGGTTGGGTCTGGACCTGCTGCCTCTCTCTCCAACCCAGTACCTCTGTGAGGCCTTGGACAAGGCCCTGCAGTCTGGGGAGTTGCCAGCCTAGAGCTACCAAAGCCCTCTGGCCTTTCCCCAGCCCTGCCTCGCTCTAGACACCCTAAGCTTCCCAGCAGCCAGGCCCCCCCACTCTGAAGGCAGAGACTGTCTAGCTCCTGGCTCCCAGCCTCTTATATAGGGCCAGCTGGGCCCTTATTAAGCCAGCTACAGCTGTGGCTGCTTCCCAATCAGCCCAGCTTTCAGAGCTACAGTGCTCTCCAGGGCTGCTTTTACCACTGCAGCCCTATTTCAGGACTGATTTCAAGCCCTTCAGGACAGGAGCAGGTGATCACCCCACTACAGAAATATTGCAATTGCACATATGCATCACACATGAATTCAAAAGAGTCAACACATTTTTTGTAAAGGGAAACTGTGTTTCACCAATATACTAAAATTATTTGTGTGGGGGGGAGGGGGATAAGCAAGCATGTTGACAAGGGTGATCCTGTGAATATAGTGTACTTAGATTTTTGGAAAGTCTTTGACAGGCTCCCTTACCAAATGCTCTTAAGCAAAGTTAGCTGTTGTCATAAACGGATGGTTAAGGGTTAATGCCTCTTTTACCTGTAAAGAGTTAAAAAGTTCACCTAGCCTAGCTAACACCTGACCAGAAGAACCAATGGGGGAACCAGATGTTTCAAAAGGAAGGAGGGAAGTTTTTCCTTTTTCTAGAGTTTTCCATTTCAGCTAGAGTGAAAAAGATCAAGGAATCAGCCTCTTATCAGAGTAGTAAGTTTTAGAAAGCAATAAATAGGTTTATGTTTATTTCTTTGTAACCTGTCTTATGCAATTAGAGGTAGAATCAAATTGGGTATTTCGGTATTTTTTTTGTGTAACTAAATTTGTGCCCAGGGGAACATCCTCTGTGTTTTGAATCAGTTCTTTATGAGAGTAGCTGGTATGCTAATCTCTCCCAGAGAATTTTCTTTCACCTTTTTTCTCTTTAATGAAAAGGCTTTTTCTTAATACTTGATTGATTTTTCCTTGTTTTTAGATCCAAGGAGATTGGATCTGGACTCACCAGGTACTGGTGGGGGAAAGGAAGGAGGATAGTTAATTTCTCCTTGTTTTAAGATCCAAGGGGTTTGGATCTGTGTTCACCTGGGAATTGATGAAGTCCCTCAAAACTGCCCAGGGAAAAAAGTAGTGCTTGGGGGATGGTGGCAGCGATACCAGATCTAAGCTGGTAATTAAGCTTAGAAGTGTCCATGCAGGTCCCCATATCTGTATCCTAAAGTTCAGAGTGGAGAAGGAACCTTGACAGCTGTCATGGGATAGGAGCAAAGGTCCTATCATGGATTGGTAACTGGTCTAAAGATAGGAAACAAAGGGTAAGAATAAATTGTCAGTTTTCAGAATGGAGAGAGGTAAATAGTAATGTCCCCCAGGAGTCTCTACTGGGACCAGTGCTGTTCAACATATTCATAAATGATCTAGAAAAAGGGGTAAACAGCAACATGCCAAAATTTGCAGAAGATACAAAAGTACTCAAGATAGTTAAGTTCAAAGCAGACTGTGAAGAGTTACAAAGTAATCTCACAAAACTGAGTGTTTGGGCAACAAAACGGGCGATGAAATTCAGTGTTAATAAATGCAAAATAATTAACAATGAAAAACATAATCCAAATTATACATATAAAATGATGGGGTCCAATTTAGCTGTTACAACTCAAGAAAAAGATCTTGGCGTCATTACGGCTAGTTCTCTGAAAACATCCACTCAATATGCAGTCGTAATCAAAAAAGCTAACAGAGTTTTGAGCATCATAAAGAAAGGGATAGCTAATAAGAAAGAAAATACATATTGCCTCTATATAAATCCCTGGTACACCCACATCTTGAATACTGTGGGCAGAGGTGGCTGCCCCATCTCAAAAAACATATATTTGAATTTGAAAAGGTTCAGAAAAGGGCAACAAAAAGTATTGGGCTACAGAACGGCTTCGATATGAAGAGATATTAATAAGGCTGGGACTTTTCAGCTTGGAAAAGAGATGACTAAAGGGGATGTGATAGAAGTATATAAAATCATGACTAGTGTGGAGAAAGTAAACAAGAAAGTGTATTTTATTCCTCATAACACAAGAGCTAGGGGTCTCCAAATGAAATTAATAGGCAGCGGGTTTAAAAAAACAAAAGGAAGTATTTCTTCACACACCACACAGTCAACCTGTGGAACTTCTTGCCAGAGGATGAAGTGAAGGCCAACACTATAACAGGGTTCAAAAAAGAACTAGATAAGTTCGTGAAGGATAGGTCCATCAATGGCTATCAGCCAGGGTGGGCAGAGATGCAAACCATGCTCTGGGGTGTTGCTAGCCTCTCTTTGCCAGAAGCTGGGATTAGGTAAAAGGGGATGGCTCACTTGATGATTACCTGTTCTGTTCATTCCCTTTGAAGTACCTGGCATTGGTCACATCGGATGACAGGATACTGGGCTAGATAGACCTTAGGTCTGACCCAGTATAGCCGTTCTTATTTTCTTAAATGTATAACTTAATGTTGTACGCAGCAAAACTAGAACTACTAAAAAACTTGAATTTGTATAAATACCCATACTCCCCTCCCTCTGAAATCGGTTGGGCTTGTTTTGTTCTTATTTTGAAAGGTAAGCTCACTTTTTTTTTCTCATGAGACTCAGCAACACTTTGCTATAGCTGCCTCTTTCCAATTTGTGACTCATGTCACCTGGTGGCCATTATTGAGTGTAAGAGCTACAACATGTACTGCTATCCACAGATCATTACATAGCATAGAGGTCCTTTTCTCTTCAGTGCTCTTTCGTCACCACTCATACACCATTATACAGCTTCACCTCTCTATCTACTACCCTCCATTGATCATTTGGGAACATAACTTCTCCTTTCTTGTCCTTCCACTTTGGCTGCACCTTTCTCATTCCTGTACCCTGTCTCCACTTTTCTTTGTTCCCAGTTAAAAAAGTCAGTAAGGGGACCATGGACCATTGGAATGGGTTATCTAGGGAAGCTGGTGAATCTCCTTTCTTAGAGGTTTTTAAGGTCAGGCTTGACAAAGCCCTGGCTGGGATGATTCAGTTGGGGATTGGTCGTGCTTTGAGCAGGGGGTTGGACTAGATGACCTCCTGAGGGCCCTTCCAACCCTGATATTCTATGATTCTATGACTCATGGTTATGGCCACCACCTACATTGGTCCGTCCACCGAGCTGGACAGCACTGACTGCTGAGATTTTCACTGAGAATTTTCAACTTAATTTTTATGGGGACTGATTGCTTAAATCATTCAAGCAGCATTGAAAACCTCAGGTTAAGTTATTATCTCGGAGTCTCTGCATGGTTTTCTTGAAAACCACATTTACTGACTGCTTTGCGCAAGTCTTCCTTGACCTCTCTGTTCCTCAGGCTGTAGATGAGAGGGTTAACCAGGGGAGTCAGGACTGTGAAGCAAAGAGAGAGCACTTTGTTCAGGTCTCTCAGTGTATTACGTTTCGGTAGCATGTAGACAATCATTGGGGTTCCATAGAAAATTGTCACCACTGTGAGGTGAGATGAGCAGGTGGAAAAGGCCTTTTGCCTTTTGATGGTGGAAGGAATTCTCAGGATGCTGGCAACAATACACACGTAGGATGTCAGGGTTAGTAGGAATGGTGGCAGGGTGAATATAGAAACTAAAATGAAATTGAACAATAACATCAGGTGTGTGTCACTGCATGACAGTTCCATCAGCGGAATGGGATCACAATAGAAATGGTTGATTTCATTTGGCCCACAGAATATTAGCTGTGATATGAATAGGACAAAGATGGTAATTGCCAAAAAACCATTGAACCATGACCCAGCAGCCAATTGTAGGCAAAACTTGGTATTCATAAGAACTGAATAGTGCAGGGGTTTACATATAGCTAAATACCGATCATAAGACATAGCTGCTAGGAGGTAGCATTCAGTAGCTGCCAGGGAACCAGAGAAATACATTTGTGTGAAACAGCCACTGACTGAGATGGTTCTGTTCCCAGTCAAGAGACTGGCCAGCAACCTGGGCAGAAAGGTGGAAGTGTAGCAGGTCTCCAAGCAGGACAAGTGCCCCAGGAAGAAGTACATGGGAGTGTGAAGGTGCTGATCAGCCACAATGAGCACCACGATGAGGGTGTTCCCAACTACAGTTGCGATGTAGGTCACTAGGAACATCAGGAAGAGAAGACTTTGCAGGTCAGAGAGATCCCCAAAACCCAGGAGGATGAATTCTGTGACAGCTGTTTGATTTCTCCAGTGTGAGCCTGCCATGGGTTGAGTCCAGGAACAACAACACTGCAATTGAATCAGAAGAAGACAGAGTTAAGACTTAATCAATTCTCATGGGTTAATTCCATAAAGATTCATAAACTCTCCTGGTCACATTAAAAGCTAAATGTAAAAGTCAGAGCTATGTGCCAGTAGTCTGAGTTTGAGAACAGAGGCTCTGTGTTTGTCACAGAATTCATGGACGTCTGCAGCAACTGATGTGCCTGGCCTGGGCAATTCAGATTTCACCCCCTCACAAGAGATCAGTTTATGCCATAAATTATGATGTGGAATAAATTATCCCTTAGTTCATGTGCTGGTGACAGTGATGTGTTTCCTGACATTCATTATGTAGCAGTGATAAAACACAGTTCTTTGGAGGGTAGCTCTTAGGAATGGGCAGAACCAGGCTGATATGAAGCCCTAATTGTGGAATAACTCTCCACACTCCATACTGATTGTGGTATGACAATACAGGAACAAGAAAGACCCTGGGGTGGGAGGGAAGATGCTATCCCTGAACTCAAAGTCTAGAAACCATCTGCCATGTGTGATCAGGGCTAGTAAGACTCTATCACCACTCGACACCTCATTGGGACACACACTGAGCCAGACCCTCAGCTGTTGTGACTCAAGATAGCTCCTTTTGTGGCAATGGGACAGATCCCCAACTGAGGACCTGACACAAGATGTGGATCTCAAGCTCCATCTCTGCTAAATGGTGCTCTGAATGCTGATGAACATGGCTGTGGGAAGTGACTGAGGCTAAAACTGATAATATTCACCTGAGGAAGAGTTCTGTTTAGTTTGAAAGCTTCTCTCCTTCACCAACAGAAGCTAGTCCAATAAAAGATATCCCCTCACATATCTTGTCCCTGAAATATTCACAAACCACATCCATGCCCCTCTCTGGAAGGTGGTATAGAAATGCAGTCAGGAAAATAATACTCACCTGTAACCACAGGACAGACCAAGCTTGAAGGGATGAGCTCTTATTTCTCAGAGTTTGGACACCAGGTTCCTCAGTTGAGGTTCTTGTCTCTCCTTTTTCTGGAGAAACTGGATTTTTCTCCACAAAAAAACCTGCAGTTGCATGAAGGAATGAGCCAGTGCATTTGCTCTACCTGTGGAAAATGAGCTTTGATTTACAGCGTGTAAATGCTGTCCCATATTTGTATTTGATCTTCATGCTTTTTAATATAGTCCCAGTTCAACCTTTCTCTCACTTGGTGTCTCCAAAGCTTTGTAGCTAACAATGCCCAGTGGGACTTCTACAGCATGATTTGTATATTTGTATGTTTTTTTAAAGTCTAATGATCCCATGCAGAAAACATTTAACATCATGATGAAACACAGGTAACATTTTTGGGAGATGCCAGTCACACCTATGTCTCTGAATCTCTGCCAGGAGTAAACAATGCTTTTCCACACCTAGGTAAGTATGCTCCACAAAGGGAAACTGAGGTACACCCAAAATTCATAAAAAACATTACAAAAAATTCCCACTTTGTCACATCTCTTCCTCCTTGGAGATGGAACTAAGCTGGGTCAGTTCAGCCAGTGACCTCGGGAAGTTCTGCTACCTGTTTCGAGGACAAAGCATCTGTTATAATATTTTCTTTCCTATTAACATGAATCACTTCCATATCATAATCCTGGAGGATCAGTCTCCATCTCAGAAGCTTGGCTTTAGCCCCTTTCATTTAATGCAGCTGACTTGGATAGTCGTCAGTAGACAGTGCAAAGTGTCTCCCAAATACATATGGCTGCAGCTATTTAAGAACCCACCCCATGGCCAGGCATTCCTTCTCTACAGCAGCATGTTTCTTCTCCTGGGAGAGCAGTTTCTCACTTAGATACACAATTGGGTTTCTGTCCCCCTCAGCACTGGTTTGCATCAGCACCACACCGAGCCCTGTGTCTGAGGCCTTTGTGAGCAACAGGAAGGGCTTACCAGAACTGGGCACTGACTTAGAGCCTCTTTCAGTTCAGAGAGGTCCAGACCACCTTGTCCATCTTACCTTTTTTACATGGTGAAGTGATGAGAGCTGCCAATGAGCTAAATGGGGGTACAAATCTCTGGTAGCACCCGATCAGCCCAATAAAGGCGTGGGCCTGTTTCTTGATTTGGGGAATGGGCTAATCTCTTACCACCTTCACCTTGGCAGGCTCTGGCCTTATTCAATCGCTCCCCACCATGTGACCCAGGTGGACACGTCTACCATGCCCACCTTACACTTTCCAATCTTTAAACTCAGTCCTGCCTCCTCAAGGAGACCCAGCACCTGCTTCACTTGGGATAAGAGTTCCTCTCAGGTCTGGCTAAAGATACAGCTATCATAAATGTATGCCAGGGCAAAGTCCACTATTCCCCTCAGTAACTGAGACTGCAGGTGGTGGCAGGGGGAGGGATAGCTCAGTGGTTTGAATGTTGGTCTGCTAAATCCAGGGTTGTAAGCTCAATCTTTGAGGGGGCCATTTAAGGATCTAGGGCAAAAATCTGTCTGGGGATGGGTTCCCCCTTTGAGCAGGGGGTTAAACTAGATGATTTCCTGAGGTCCCTTCCAACACTAATATTCTAGCTGGCAGGTGTCCCCTTGAGGCCAAAAGGCAGGTCCAGGAACTCAAAGAGCTCTATAGGTTGGTGAAAGCAGATTTCTTTGTAACTTTTGGATCCAAACACACTTGCAAGTAGCCTTTGATGAGATACATGGTGGTGAGAAATGGGGTGGCCATTAGACACCATGATGGCCTTAGGCTTCCTGTAGTCCATACAGACTCTGATTGATCCAACTGTCTTGCACCTCAGCACCATGGTTGATGCCCATGGGCTGGTGGACATATGGATCACCCCTAAAGCCTGCATGTATTTGACCTCTCTCTCTCCATGTCCTGGGCTGTTTTCTCAGTGACTCTGAATAGGGAACACCTGATGGGAGGGTGGGATACTGTCTCAGTAGGAAGGTGGGGTACAGGTACATTAGTGAGCCCAGGCTAGTTGGGAAATAGCTGCTGGTAGGACCACAGCACCTCTCTGATCTCTCCCTGCCAGGCAATGGTTAGCTGGTCAGAAAGGGGAACTTATTCCAGCAGGAGGCCAGCTACTGTCTCAGGGAAGGGGTCCACCAAGGGATCATCCCCTACTCCTCTCATTGCCCACACACAGCCAGCACCAACCTCTCTCTTTCCAAGTATGCCTGTGTCATGTTGACATGCTACACTCAGTGGCAGTGAGCCCCGTCTGACAACTCCACCACATAGTTCACCACATTCAGCTGCTTGATGACAAAAGGTCCATGCCAGGCAGCCTGGAGCTTATAATGATGAGAGCCATCATCTAGTGCCTGTTGCCCTAGGAGTGGGCATGTGCTATGCAGTCATACCAGACCTGTTTCTTATGGGCTCTAGCTAGGTTCTTCCTGGCCAAACCCATGTGCTCACTAAGCCTTTCTCAAAGAGACAGGACATACTTAACCACTGATCCCCCACTGGGAGAGGCCTTTTCCTTCCATTTGTCCCTGAAGTCCCAGGGTTCCCTCACTCTTCTCTGTTCTATATGTGAACAGAAGATGGAGTAAATGCTTGACCCAGTCCTGTGGGTGCTGGTCAATAAAAGTCCTCAGCATCATCTTCTAGAGTCCCATTAAATTTTCCCAGAAGCCCCATTGGACTGAGGGAGATATACAAATGTCCCAGTGTGCAGGATCCCACATTCATCCCACAAGCACTAAAGCACGGATGACATGAAATTTCACCCCTGGTCTGTAAGGATCTCCTTGGAGAGCCCTACTGTGCTAAAAATGGTCAACAGCACATCTGTCACTGAGTCTGCCTTGATGGAGGACAGAGCAAAATCTACCACCACCAGAATGCATTTCTTCCCTGACCAGGTTACCTTGCTGAGGGGCTTCATTATATCCATAGCTACCTCCTGAAAAGGTGCCTCTATGAAGGGCAGTGGTCTCAGGGCTGTTGTACACTGGGGCGACAATTTGGAATCGAGTTTCCTTGTGAAATGTGTATCCCGGGGCCTTTCCCAACTTTCCCATCCGTGGGTCCTTTTGCCCCTCTGCTTCTCCATTTCCAGTTCATGCTTTCACTGCTTTTCCCAGTCCTCTGGCTCCTTTGCTCTCAGCTACAACTCCAACCACTTCAAGTCTACCAATGAGGAGCCAGGTCATGAAGACCTCCTGGTGCCTGGGGAATGAGGTCTCATGGATGCCCTGCTTCTGCTCAGGCTACTGCCTCTGCTGCTCCCAGAGTCTCCTGAAACCCTGCTTGGGCCTGAAGCCTGCTACTTGGCCTGGTCATCCTTCTCAATCCATGCAATCAGCTGCACCTTGTTGAGCTTCCCCATGCTTAACCCTCTTTCCCTGAACCGGTTTGTAATGTTCTTCTTAAAGAGATGGCTATACGTCATTTCATTACAGTTTCCTTCAACTGCCCTTGTTTTATTGCTGCCACTCACTTACCACAAGATTCTTCTGGTGCCTTCAGTAGCCAATTATCTACTGGGTGCATTCACCAACCATCCTCTGGTACCACTTGTCACGGATCATAAAATCATAAAACAGAATCATAGAATCATAGAATATTAGGGTTGGATGAGACCTCAAGAGGTCATCTTGTCCAATCCCCTGCTCCAAGCAGGACCAACACCAACTAAGTAATCAAAGCTAGGGCTTTGTGAAGCCGGTCCTTAAAAACCTCTAAGGATGGAGATTCCACCACCTTCCTAGGGAACCCATTTCAGTACTTCCTAGTGAAACAGTGTATCCTAATATCCAACCTAGATCTCCCCCACTGCAACTTGAGATCATTGTTTCTTGTTCTGTCATCTGCCACCACTGAGAACAGCCTAACTCCATCCTGTTTGGAACCTCCCCTTCAGGTAGTTGAAGGCTGCTATCAAATCTCCCCTTATTCTTTTCTTCTGCAAACTAAACAAGCCCAGTACCCTTAGCCTCTCCTCATAAGTCATGTGCTCCAGCCCCCTAATCATTTTTGTTGCCCTCTGCTGGTCTCTTTCCAATTTTTCCACATCCTTCTTGTAGTGTGTGGCTCAAAACTGAACACAGTACTCCAGATGAGGCCTCACTAATGTTGAATAGAGGGGAATAATCACTTTCCTTGATCTACTGGCAATGGTCCTACTAATACAGCCCAATATGCTCTTAACCTTCTTGGCAACAAGGGCACACTGCTGATTCATATTCAGTTTTTCATCCACTGTAATCCCCAGGTCCTTTTCTCCAGAACTGCTACTTAGCCAGTTGGTTCCCAGCCTGTAGCGGTGCATGGAATTCTTCCATGCTAAGTGCAGGACTCTGCCCTTGTCCTTCTTGAACCGCATCAGATTTCTTTTGGCCCAATCCTCCAATTTGCCTAGGTCACTCTGGACCCTATCCCTACCCTCCAGTGTATCTACCTCATCTGTGATTAGTGTCATCTGTGAACTTACCCAGGGTGCAATTCATCCCATCATCCAGATCATTATTAAAGATGTTGAACAAAACTGGCCCCAGGACCAATTCCTGGGGCATTCTGCTTGACACCGGCTGCCAACTAGACATCGAGCCGTTCGTCACTATCTGTTGAGTCTGACAATCTAGCCAGCTTTCTATCCACCTTATAGTCCATTCATCCAATCCATACATCTTTATCTTTCTGGCAAGAATACGGTGGGAAACCATGTCAAAAGTTTTCCTAAAGTCAAGATAACTCATATCCACCGCTTTCCCCATATCCACAGAGGCAGTTATCTCATCATAGAAGGCAATCAGGTTGATCAGGCATGACTTTCCCTTGGTGAATCCATGTTGACTGTTCCTGATCACCTACTTCTCCTCCTCAAGTGCTTCAAAATGGATTCCTTGAGGACCTGCTAAAAGATTTTGCCAGGAACTGAAGTGAGGCTGACCGGTATGTAGTTCCCCAGGTTCTCTTTCTTCCCTTTTTAAAATATGGGCACAATATTTGCCTTTTTCTAATCATCCATGATCTCCCCCGATTGCCACAAATTTTCAAAGATAATGGCCAATGACGCTGCAATCATATCAGCCAACTCCCTCAGCACCCTTGGATACATTTAATCTGGACCCATGGACTTGTTCATGTCCAGCTTTTCTAAATAGTCTTTAACCTGTTCTTTCACCACTGACGATTGCTCACCTTCTCCCCATACTATGTTGCCCAAAGCAGCACTCTGGGAGATGACCTTGTTTGTGAAGACCGAGGCAAGAAAAGCATTGAGGACTTCAGCTTTTTCCACATCATATGTCACTCGGTTACCTCCTCCATTCTGTAAGAGTTCCAACTTTCCCTGACCTTCTTCTTGTTTCTAACATATGTATAGAAACCCTTCTTGTTACCCTTCACATCCCTTGCTAGTTGCAACTCCAGTTGGGTATTGGCCTTCCTGATTACACCCCTGCATATTAGATCAATATTTTTATACTCCTCCCTAGTCATCTGTCCGAATTTACACTTCTTGTAAGCTTCTTTTTTGGGTTTAAGCTGACCGAAGATTTCACTGTTAAGCCAGCTGGTCGCCTGCCATATTTGCTATTCTTTCTGCACTTTGGGATAGTTTGTTCCTGTGCCCTCAGTAAGGATTCTTTAAAATACAACCAGCTCTCTTGCACCCCTTTCCTCCTCATACTAGCCTCCCAGGGGATCCTGCCTATCAGTTCCCTAAGAGAGTCAAGGTCTGCTTTTCTGAAGTCCAGGATCTGTATTTTGCTACTCCCTTTTCTTCCTTTTGTCAGGATTTTGAACTCTGTACACTGCTGTATTGCTCTCCCAGCAGATGTCAGGGTGATTGAAGTCCCCCATTAGAACCAGGGCCTGTGATCTGAAAACTTCAGTTAGTAGTCCAATGAAAGCCTTGTCTACGTCATCCTTCTGATCTGGTGGTCTATAGCACATGCCCACCATGACATCACCCTTGTTGATCTCACCTCTTTTCTTAACCCAAGGACTCTCATCATGCTTTTCTCCAGTTTCATACTGGAGCTATGAGCAATCTTATCGCTCTCTAACATACAATGCAACTCCTCCACCTTTCTTCCCATACCTGTCCTTCCTGAACAGTTTATATCCATCCATAACAGTGCTCCAGTCATTTGAACTGCCCCACCAAGTTTCTGTTATTCCAATCACATCATAGTTCCTTCATTGTGCCAGGACTTCCAATTTGTCCTGCCTGTTCCCCAAGCTTCTTGCGTTCTTGTACATGCACCTGAGATAACTAGCCAATTGCCCTACTTTCTCAGTATGAATCAGGAGGCTTCCCATCATGTACCCTCCTCCTTGTGTTTCCTCCTGGTATCCCATTTCCCCACTTATCTCTGGGCTTAGGTCGTCATCCCTGGTGAACCTAGTTTAAAGCCCTCCTTACTAGGTTAGCAAACCTGCCTGTGAAGATGCTCTTCCATCTCTTCGTTAGGTGGATCTCATCTCTTCCTAGCAATCCTTCACAGAACAACATCCCATGGTTGAATAATCCAAAGCCCTCTCTCTGACATCACATGCATAACCACTCTTTAACCTCCACAATTTGATGGTCCCTACCTGGGAATTTTCCTTCAACAGGGAGGATGGACGAGAACATGACTTGCACCTCAAACTCCTTTATCCTTCTTCCCAGAACCACATAGTCTGCAGTGATCCGCTCAAGGTCATTCTTGGCAGTATCACTGGTGCCCACGTGGAGAAGTAGGAGGGGGTAGTGGTCCAAGGTCTTGATCAGTCTCGGCAGACACTCCATTACATCCTGGATTCTAGCTCCAGGCAAGCAGCACACTTCTTGCGTCTCCTGGTCTGGTTGGCAGATGGATGACTCTGTCCTTAGGACCCACATGTCTGGTGGTCATGAATGGCTCTGGAACAGCCCCTTGGAGGACACCTTCAGTATGACAGTCCCCTTAGAGTCACTCACTCATTAGGGTAGGCCTTTTGTCTTCATGACCTCTTGGGACCCAACTTCAGAGCATTCAGCATCCCTGTTTCTCCCCATGAGCTCCCCTCAGCCATTGCACTTGAATTGGATACCTGGGGAAGACTTTCACACCCAAAAGGAGCAATTCACCCCTACCTTCCTGATTCTGTACTGACTCTTAGCCAGCACTGTTAAAGCAGGAGGGTTTATTAGATGTCTAGAACACAGTGTAGAATGTCCTTAATTACCATGGAAAACAAAAAGTTACAGCATAGTGCATTTAGGTGAGTCCCAGAGCCTTCTGACCCCTCGATATTCTCAGTCTAGAAGCTTCCCCTCTGCCACCAGGAACCCACACTTGACAGCCTCAACTGGTTCCTCCCCAGTGCTTTGTTGTCAACGTTGCCCAGTGTGACTTATGGTTTCCTTATAAAAGGGGGGGAAATCCCATCAGGGAAAATATTTCACTTAATAATGTAACACTAGATGATGGCCTGTTATAATGTACTGTCCCTTTAGCTGGAAATTTACCCTCTTTTGCACAAATAAATTCTGTATGATGTTTGTCAGAAATGTGGTGATTTTCTCATTATTAAAGCTATTCAGGAACCAAAATTTTCATTTCATGGGAAATTCCATGAGTTAAAATTTTTGTTTTCATTCCAATTCTGACTTTTCAAATATATATATACATATTGAATTTTACTTTGAGATTATTTTATTTCATTTGTATTACTTTTTATGTTAATTTTCTATTCTATTCTACCCTACTATTTTATTTGTATATTTCATTCTGTAATATTTTATAAAATACACAGTAATTATTTTTCCTATACAAAATTTTGTAGAACTTTCCTATAGAATATTTTGATCTTGATAATTTGGCATTTTCTAATGGAAAAATATTTCATTATAAAATCATTAATCATCTCTATATTTTCTTTTTTTTCTTTAGTTAAAACAGATTAATTCTCTCTCTCCTCTTGTTTGTGAATATCCAGTCTGCCATTACATTCTGACTGCCTGCATGCCATTACTAATCCTGCATGTGATTATGCATAGAGTTATGCATAGTTAATTTTATACCTTGGGATAATTGTGTTGATGCGTAGCCTTCTTTCACTGAGGTTAAAGATGAAATTCTCACTAACTGAAAGGATTGGAGCCTTTGATTTCAGTGGGATTTGGACAGCTAACGGCTAACACCTTTAGCCTTCTTCAATACTTATAGCCAATATCCCAATATCCCAAACCCTAGAACTGAGAGCGTCATCACCAGCAAATATCAGCGCTGTGTTACTCATATCATCTTGCTAGTCCTCTCAGTACCCCACTGAAGAGGGTGCTGCTATTCAGAGTAGAACGTTCAACAGTGTCTTAGCTAAAGCTAAAGTCAATGTATCTTAGGTTCCTAAATTCCTTTTGAAATTCACTCCAGTGTTTTTCAAAATGTTACCCTTAGTTCAAGGTGCCCTGGTCAGGCATTGTGGAAAAGAACAAATGGATATGTACACATTTAGGTTGGGATTTTCAAAGTGGTGGGGGACAATATATAGAATAAACACCCAGCTCCCACTGAATTGCTAGCCACCTAGGATTATAAAGTGCAAATCGTTTCTTCACATATCCCCGAAAAGTTTCAGGGCTCTTCAGTGCCATGGCAATTATACAAATTAGAGAAACTTGTACCAAAACTATAGGTCCTTTGTTGGTATGTTGGAATGTATGATAAGCATCAGAACATTACTGATTTGTCTCCTCCACAGAATTGGTTATATATTTCCACCAGCCAGTTCATGGCCCTATTTGGATACAGTGAATAGGATCATTTCCTTTGTGTGTACTATGGAATTCTACAATTTGATTAAAAAACTTGGCTTTCCCACCATGAATTTTTTGACATACTGTCACTCTTCCCCCAAATGAAAGGTTTGTTCCAGTCTTTACGGAAGAATACAAATATCCACTTATTTCTGAATGTAAAACCAACTAGACGATTGTTATTCACAGTCCTCTTCTAGCACAATTTTCTCCCTAAGCATGTAATAAGGTCTCAGACCAGTTTATCACCTGCGTGAATAATTTTGTGCTGCCAACACTTTGTTTGCATAATGTCTAATGCTGAATACTTGTGGCACACTTAATTGTATTTTTTTAAAAAAACTGTGTTTTTTGTTTTTGTTTTCTTCTTTAATTAAGTGCTGACAAAAATATTGCTGAAATTGTTTAACTCTTTGAAGGATATACAATTGATTATAATACAGAGATAGACCTGAATCTTCTCACACGGTGGCTTAAATTTTTAATTCCAAGCTTATTGATGCTTAATCACCAAGTCATATATTTTTTACTGAAATCACAGGTTTCATGTTTATTCCTGTCCATTTGTCATTCTCTATCATCAGCTGCTATCTAATGATCATAAGAACGAATACATAAAACACTGACCATATTAACCTTGGCTTCTCCATAGTGCCCATAATATACCATAGCCACCCCTTTCCCAGCCTTCGTCCTCTGCTATCCTGAGTATCCATTATACAGTAAAGTGCACCTTTCCCATTCCTCACCCTCTGCTACCCCTCAATGCAGAGTTCAGCAACTGCTGCTCAAGCACATCTGGTTGCCCAAGGGACATTCTTTCTTGTGCAGCTGGCACTGAAGCTGATATTATGGTTTCCTCACTTGTATTTTTAGCAAGCTAACTAGAGTAGAGCTACCATAGTGATGTCTACTGTCCATTCAATTCTCCCCTCACTCCTCCCCCTTCCCACTGCAGTGTATAAGTGCCTAGCTGTAGATTATTCAGTCAGGCCTCTTTCCATCAGTCAGCTGCTTTTGCTTCGCTAATCAGTGCAGATTATCAGCATTCCATTTTAATGCAAAAGCCAGTTTCCTTGGATTACTGGAGTACTTATCAAAGCCATGAATGCACTGAAATATTTTCACAGGGACTCACGTATGCGAGGTCCACACACAGATTTTGCACCGGTATAACTATTCTGGTTAGTGGTGTGAGTCTGTTATGGAAATCATTCTACCAGTACAACCTTTAGCATGGACACAGTTTACCAATATTGTGGTCCCTTATGCTGGTATAGCTTATTCCTCTTCCCATAGGGGGATCAACTATACTGATATCAGCAGTTTTATATCAGTATAATTGCATCATAGAATATCAGGGTTGGAAGGGACCTCAGGAGGTCATCTAGTCCAACCCCCTACTCAAAGCAGGACCAATCCCCAACAAAATCAGTCAGAGTAGATGAGTGACCCCTTCAGGGCACTCCCTGGAGGCATTCAGGCAAGTCCAAATGTAGCTCCTCACCTCAGTTGCCCTTCTTTGTTCCCTAAATAAACTCTTCACAGGTTTGTCCAGTCTCATAACAACAGTCATCATTTAGGTTTCATTTATTTTCATTTATTAACTTAAATTTCAAAACTAAACACAGACATCTTCCCTCCGGCTTCCTACACCTCAAACTGCTCTCATTTCCTATGAGTCTTGCCCACCTTAGCACATTTCTCCCAGCTCTTCCTAGATAGAGCAGTTCCCCCAGTCTCAGAGTTTTCCCTCATTCGCTCTCTAAAGTTTCTCTTCAGCCTCCTGAGTTTGCGTCTTCCCACATCTCCCTTCTGACCTTTTATTGGAAATTGCCTGATTCCCCTGAGATGGGGACCCTTCTCTAACCAGGGCTGGCTTGGCTCCTGGCTTTCCAGTCCAAAGGCATGTGGCCCTATCACAGGTAAGTTCCCCGTAAATAGAATATCATATCCCAGAACATCTACTGAGGCACCATTGCCATGCCTGGTAACATGCTCTGTGCCTCATATCCTATGAGAAATGGGGAATGTCTTTTCTGATTCATTATATATCCTTCTGTGGGAAGGGGAAGTCTGCCACCAGCCTGTGGATCTGATATGGGTCCTAAAAACAATGGGTAACAGGTTTTTAGAGGGCTTTCTGTCTCCATTTTCTTCAGGGCTGTACATCTGTAAGACCATGACATGAAACCATATAACATCATGGAAACAGGAACTTGGACTTCAGCAGGCTTTGGTTCAGGCCCTTTCCCAGCCTATGTTGTATCTATTTTATTTCAAACTAAGGCAATTGATCAGTTAGCATTTTTCAACCACAAATTTCCTGTAAGCTTTCCTCAGGGCTTCCTTCACATCTTTGTTTCTCAGGCTATAGATGAGGGGATTGACCAGGGGAGTCAGGACAGTGTAGATGACAGAGAGCACTTTGTTGAACTCACTCAGGAAGCTGGTTGTTGGGAACATATAGACAATTAGTAGAGTTCCATAATAAATGATCACCACAATGAGGTGGGAGGAGCAGGTGGAAAAGGCCTTTTGCCTCCCGATGGAGGATGGGATTCTTAGAATGGTCACAATGATACAAATATAGGACATCAAGGTAAGCAGGAATGGGACCAGTGAGAAAATCAAGCAGAGTGTGAAAGCCAGCATTTCCATCAGCTGAGGGTTATTACAGGAGAGATTTATCAGGGGAATAAGATCACAAAAGAAATGGTCAATACGATTCGGGCCACAGAAGGTTAACTGGGATATTGACAGTGTTGTTATGCTATTACCTATGAAGCCACCTATCCAAGAGCCACCTGCAAGCTGGAGCCAGGCCTTGCCACTCATATGGGTTGTGTAGTGCATTGGATTGCATATTGCTACATAACGATCATAAGACATCACGGATAAGAGAAGGCATTCTGTGGCAACCAGAGAACCAAAGAAATATAATTGTGTGAGACATCCATTGAAGGAAATTGTCTTGTCCTCAGCGAGGAGACTGGCCAGCATCCTGGGCAGGATGGTGGAGCTGTAGCAGGTCTCCAAGCAGGACAAGTTCCCCAGGAAGAAGTACATGGGGGTATGGAGGTGCTGATCACACACAACTAATGCAATGATGAGGATGTTCCCGGCCATGGTTGCCACATACAGCACTAGAAACATTAGGAAGAGAAGAATTTGCAGATCACGATGAGTCCAGAATCCCAGAAGGATGAATTCTGTGATGGACGTTTCATTTCCCTGTTTTCGGTTCGCCATGGCGTGTGACTACAGGAAATAAATTAATGCTGCAACATAAATGAACAACATCCACCCAATCAATATCAGCATTGTTTTCCTTGTCTCTCTCTGATGGCTATTGGAACAATAGCCGAGTGGAGAATGGAAGCCAGGGGAGAGGAAATGACACCTCTCTTGACCCCTGGAACAGATTTCATATCTGAGCAGACTATAGGTTAAAATAAAATGTTAATCTCTCTTGAAACCTGTGTAGTACCTTGACAGATGGCACAGATGGTGAAGAGGCTCAGACACAACAGTACAGACACACAGACAGATTAGACAGATATTGGTTCAAATAGTCACATACATCACTTCCTGGTGTCTAAAAGCAGAACAAAATAGGTTGCAGTTCCACTGCTGAAATGGGTCAGGATTTTATATTTTAGGGGAAACCACAATAAAGAAAGAAACCAAGCAAACAGGGCTGGGAATTGCAATGGGTGGGCAGCCAACTCCAAGTGAACTGCAAGAAAAATTGTCAGCCTTTGAAAATTGTATCCTGTCAGGGTTCCCTCCCCATTATTAACTCTTGGGTACAGATATGGGGACCCGCATGAAAGACCCCCTAAAATTATTCCTACCAGCTTAGGTTAAAAGCTTCCCCAAGGCACAAATCCTTCCTTGTCCTTAGATGGTACTGCTGCCACCACCAAGACAGTTAGACAAAGATTCACGAAAAGGACCACTTGGAGTTCCTCAAAATCTCCCCCAAGCCCCTCACCCCCTTTCCTAGAGTGGCTTGAGAATAATATACCAACCAAATAGGTTGACAAGGTGAGCACAGAACAGCCTCTTGGGTTCTTAGGACACTAAAAACCAATCAGGTTCTTAAAAGCACAACTTTATTATAAAGAAAAAAAGTAAAAGAAGCACCTCTGTAAAATCAGGGTAATAAGATTAAAGCACAGAGGATTCCCCTCTAGGCAAAACTTCAAAGTTACAAAAAACAGGAATAAGCCTCCCTCTTAGCATAGGAAAAATTCACAAGCTAAAACAAAAGATAATCTAACACATTTCCTCGCTATTACTTACTATTTTTGTAATATTGGATGCTTATTTCAGGTAGGGTTTTAGGATATAGTTTTTCCTGCCCTGGTCCCTCTCTATCCAAGAGACCAACAAAGAGGACCCAAACAAAACCTCCTCCCACGGATTTCAAAAGATCTTCTTCTCTTCTTGGTCCTTTTGGTCAGGTGCCAACCAGGTTATTTGAGCTTCTTAACCCCTAACAGGCAAAGTAGGGATTTTATGCTACTCTTAGGGACCTAGACAAATTAGAGGATTGGGCCATAAGAAACCTGATGAGGTTCAACAAGGGCAAGTGCAGAGTCCTGCACTTAGGACGGAAGAATCCCATTCACTCTTACAGGCTAGGGACCGAATAGTTAGGAAGCAGTTCTGCAGAAAAGGACCTAGGGGTTACTGTACACAAGAAGTTGGATATGAGTCAACAGTGTGTCCTTGTTGCCAAGAAGGCTAACGGCATTTTGGCCTGTATAAGTAGGGGCATTGCAAGCAGACCGAGGGACATGATCATTCCTCTCTATTCGACATTAATGAGGCCTCATCTAGAGTACTGAGTCCAGTTTTGGGCCCAACACTGCAAGAAGCCTGTGGAAAAATTGGAAAGAGTCCAGTGGAGAGCAACAAAAATGATTGGGGGTTGGAGCACATGACTTATGAGAGGCTGAGGGAACTGAGATTGTTTAGTCTGCAGAAGAGAAGAATGAGGGGGGATTTCATAGCTGTTTTCAACTACCTGAAAGGGGTTTCCAAAGAGGATGGATCTAGATTGTTCTTAGTGGTAGTAGATGACAGAACAAGGAGTAATGGTCTCAAGTTGCAGTGGGAGAGGTTTAGGTTGGATATTAGGAAAAACTTTTTCACTAGGAGGGTGGTAAAACACTGGAATAGGTTACCTAGGGAGGTGGTGGAATATCCTTCCTTAGAAGTTTTTAAGGTCAAGCTCGACAAAGCCCTGGTTGTGATGATTTTGTTGGGTATTGGTCCTGCTTTGAGCAGGCAGTTGGACTAGATGACCTTCTGAGATCCCTTCCAATCCTGATATTCTATGATTCTATGATCAATCTAAGATATGTAACTTCAGCTAGGAGAATAGTGTAGCTGAATTTGATGAATCTTAGATCGAATTAAAATTACTTACTTAACATCCTCGCAGTGCAGGATTGATTACCGCAGCTTCCCTGTTAACTTTGCTTCCGCCTCTCGCACTGCTGGAGTTCAGCAGTCGACGGGTCTGAGATCGGGGATCGATTTATCACATCTACACTACATGCGATAAATCGATCCTCGATAGATCGATCACTACCCGCCGACCCAGCAGGTAGGGTAGATATACCCTTAGCTGCGTGTTTATGACATATCCTAAACAAAGAAGAATGTCTGTCCTTCCCTGTGGTAATATTCCATTGTCCTGCACTAGGATACTTGGCATATAAAGACCCAGCAGGATGTTCACCTTATGCAAAATGGAATAAAATCTGAAATACCCTGTAGTTAGCCCTCAGGAGTGAAAATGTTATTACTGATCATACAGGTACCCAATCTTTACTTAAAAAAACAAAACACCCGCTAGAAACCACTAGTTTAGCTAAAAATGTACCCTCTTTTGCATGAATAATTTCTGTTGGAAATTTGTAACAAACATTTCTTATGATTACACCAGTGGAGAACCCAAATTTCCATTTCATGGGCAATTCCGTGATATCAAATGTTGCATTTAATTCCAGTTTTGACTTTAAAATGTAGTGAATATTAATTTTATTTATATATTTATATTTTGTATTGCTAAAATGTTATCTTTGATCTCATGTAACTTGTATATTTTAGAAGTATTTACATTAAATTTATTTTTATTTTATTTAATTTTATAAGCCAAAATACAACAACTTTGTTTCCTAAAGAAAATTTTGCAGAAATAAATATGTTGCCATGGAGTGTATTGATCTTGACCAATTGCTCTTTTCTCACAGAAAAATATTCCATCAGTTTTTATCATCTCTACATTTTGTTCTTTTTGCTTTGTGTTTGGTTAAACATATGAATTTTGTCTCCCTTTTTGTTTGCAACTGTCTTGTCTGCCAATATTGTCTCTCTTGCATTACTAATCCTTAGAGAGACAGGATGGGTGAGGTACTAGCTTTTACTGGAAGAATTTACTATTCCTTATTAATTGCTAAGTAAGGACCTGATTCTGCACAGAGTTAATTTTATGCCCCAGGAATAATTCTCTTCATTCTGAGCTATCTCTTGCTGCAGTTAAAGATAAAGTTTCCACTGACTTCAAGACTTGGACCCTTTGATTTTAATGAGATTTGGCCCATTAATCCCATTAGCCTTCTATGAAACTTATAGCTTGGCTTGATATAATTCAATCAATAGATGTCGGTAAATGTCGATCTCAACTGACACCACCAACAAAAAATATCAATAACAGGTGGTGTTAGTGCAGCCTCTCCCCCCCGCATACCTTGTGCCTGCAGGGATGGTTTCAGCAGCTTTGTGACCGTGCAAAGAACCCTCTGCACCCAGTCTTCCCTGCAGCGAGTGAGTGGGGCAGTGACAGCTAGGGTGACCAGATAGCAAGTGTGAATGATCAGGACAGGGGGTGGGCTGACAGCGGAGCTGTGGAGGGCTTCATGCATGTCCATGAGGCTGGTGACACACATCCCTGCAGGTGCAAGGTGCAGGGACGGCTGGCCAGATGTAAGACCCCCAGTCTGGGCTGTGAAAGGGAAGAAAAGTGCCCAGATGTGGTCTGGTCCACTCTGCTGCTGAATGGCTTCTGCCCACCGATGGAGCCATTTAATTATGCAATCACTACCTCTGTGACCGGGGGCTTGTCATCCTCCTCCTCCTTTCAGCCCTGGCCATGGAAAGTTGATGCCCTGGGGCAGTGATGCCTTCCCTGCACCTTTGACCCAAGGGCCTTGGACCTCTTGCCCAAGCAGGGAGCCCCCAGTAAGCCACTGGTCACTGCTGGGAGCCCCTGGCAGCCCTGTTGTCAGAGCTTCCCTAACCCTAATCCTAACCCTACCCCTGCCCCCCACTGAATTTCCTGCAACCGTAATAATTAAAACAGCTACAAATCAGGGGAAAAAATCACTAATAGTCAGCAAAATTGCATTAAAAAAACCTAAATTCTGCAAAGCGTACTCATAGCCAATGTCTCCTCCTCGAGCACTGAGCACAGCAGCAAATATCAGCTCTGTTTTACCCATACCATCTTGTTAACACTCTCCATGCCCCAGCAAGGTTGTTGGCAGTGGAATGATAGTTGCTTCAGGGCTTGAAGAGCTTGCCTTGGACTTGACAGATGTTAGTTCAATTCCGTCCTTTGTAACAAAATCTGTGTGTAACTTTTACAACAGATTTTCAAAGCTCAGTAGATACCTAAAAATGTGGATTGGTGCCGGATTGGGTGCAGTACCTTATGCCCATTGATTTCAACTCCCCCTAAGAGTGTCTGCATCCCTCTACACATCTGTCCCTCTGTGTGCCAGGTCCTCATCTGTCAAGATGGGACAATAGCTCTTCATGGAGTGGTGGGAGGCTAGATACTTTCAAGACAGTGAGGTTCCCAGATACCATGGGGATGGGGGCCAGATAAGGAGCTAGGATAGCCGAGGTGACAGGTCTTGCCTTTTTCAAAATGCAGTCTTTCTGCATTGAGTGGGGATTTTGAGCAAGATCCTAACAAGTTACCTAACAAGGTTTCATTGCTTCAAAAACCTCGAGCTTCAAGAAGAAGGGCCGAAAAGGTTGATTTACCTCTAAGGTGGGTCAGTCAGCAGCTGGAGTCTGTTACCACCTCCTCACTCAGCATTTCAGGAGTCAGGATCCAGGTTATTCAGTCCAGCTTCTCTCCCTACCGCATTCACATGCTTCCGTGTTCCCTGTAAATAGACCATCATATCCCAGAATAGCTATCAAGGTTCCTTTGCCACATGTAGTAATGCACACTGTTCCTCAGACCCTTCATCGAATGGGGAAGTTCTTTTCTGATTCATTATATATCCTTCTGTGGGAAGGTGCAGTCTCCTGAGGCGCGTCTGATGTGGGGAATGTAACAGACAAGGAAGAATTGGTATTTGGTATGTTTTTAGAAAATGTCAGTAGAGTCAAACCTCTAATCTCAAAGGGAAAGTCCTAGACAGGGAAGAAATTTCTAATCCTAAAATCAATCTCTCTTTTTATTTGATGAATGCTGTGGTGACTGTCAAGAAATAATGCACTAATTCTACATTTTACATCAGAGATTTTCAAATCTGCCTATGTGATTTATACACTGATTTCTCATTTATTTCCCTTAGGCAGCTTTGAAAAATCTCAGCATACTTAACTGAGCTTGCACTTTCTCTAAACAAACCTCCTGTTGCCCTCGATAGCAGGAAACACAAGTACCCAGTCACCATCCAATAAACTTACTCAATAAGTTCAGGTAATATTTAAAAAAAATTCTAAAGCATTTAGGAGCCTAACTCCCATTTTCAAAAGTGCCTTAAGTTACTAAAGGCTTAGCAGCCTAAACCTCATTGAAAGTCAACAGATTTTAGGCTCCTAAAACACCTTTGAAGTTCACTTAAGTGTTTTTGAAAATGTTGTCTGATAATTACTCAGATAAAATGCAAGGACAACAAGGTGCTTTACACATTTAGGCTGAGATTTTCAAAGGGGGGGTAATGAACACAATAAAAACCCAACTCCCATGACACTGCTATGAGAGTTTGGCAGCTAACACACTTAGGCTTCTTGGAAAAGCCGAGACAATAGAATCATGAAGGTCAGAGACCTGAGATTATAAAATGCAAATAATTTCTTCCCAAATCCCTGACAAGTTTCAGAGTCACATGGATATTCAGTGCCACAGTAATTATACAAATTAGATAATCTTGTATCAGAACAATAGGCCTCTAATTGGTCAACTGGAGTGTGTGATAACCAACAGAACAGTACTGATTCCATCCAGTAGAAGACAGTGTTTTATACATTGATACTAGCCAAAACCATGGTCCAATTTGGCTACAGTCAATATAATCATTTCAGTTGTGTATTGCAATATATTCTGCAACTTGACTACAAAACTGTCCTTTTTCAGCATGAACTTTGACATACTGTCACTTCTTTCCATGAAGTAAATGTTTGCTCCAGCCTTTACAGATGAACACAAAGATTTATATCTGAATGCAAAACAAATGAGAAGACTATTATTTCCAGTGCTTTTCTAGCATAATCTGCTCCTTAACCATGTAATAAGGTCTGATTCCAATTTAAAACCAGTGTGAATAATTTTGTGTCAGCAAAGCTTTGTTGTTCATAATGCCTAAATGTCAAACTTTTTGGCTCACATAATTGTATTTTGGTAAAAGGTTTTTTTTTGGTTGCTGTTATTTAATTCATCTCTGACAAACATACTAGCGAGGGATGAAATCTCATTGCCAAATTCTTTGTAGAATATGTCTAAACTGAAAAATGGCTATAATACATGGGATAGACCTGAATCATCCCACACCAGGCTTACATTTTTATATCCAAATTTATTGACTCTTAATCACCTAAGCAATATTTTAAACTGAAATCTCAGGGTTAACAATTCTTACTGTCTATTTGCCATTCCATACGATCAGCTGCCATCTAGAGATTATTAGAAAGGATAAATAAAACATTGGCCACATTAACCCTTTTTTCCCCCTAGTGCCCATTATACAATATAGCTGGCTCTCCCTACCCCTCAGCCTCTGCTGCCCCTAGTGCCCATTAAACAGCATAGCCACCCCTTTCTCAATCTTTGCTATCCCTAGTATCAAAGCTACAGTAGAGCTGCTCCTTTCCCATCCCTCACCCTCTGCTGCCCCGAGACCCTCTTTGCCCACGGTACATTCTTGCTTATCCAGCTGGCACTGAAGCCAGTACCATGGTTCTCTCATTTATATTTTTTGCGAGCTATCTAGCATATGGCTTCAGTGTCTATGTTTATGGGAGTTACCATTAACACCCCTGGCTGGAGTGTAGATACACCCCAAGGGTCTAAGTTGTGAATTATTCACTCTGGCCTCTCTGTCAGTTGGCTGCTTTTAATTTGGTAAATCACAATAGATTATCACATTCCATATTAATGCAGAAACAAACTAGGGAAATATAGGCTAGATCAGGGGTCAGCAACTTTTCAGAAGTGGTGTTCCGAGTCTTCATTTATTCACTCTGATTTAAGCTTTCATGTGCCAGTAAGACATTTTAACGTTTTTAGAAGGTCTCTTTCTATAAATCTATAATATATAACGAAACTATTGTTGTATGTAAAGTAAATAAGGGTTTTAAAATTTTGAAGAAGCTTCATTTAAAATTAAATTAAAATGCAGAGCCCCCCTGAACCGGTGGCCAGGACCTGGGCAGCGTGAGTGCCGCTGAAAATCAGCTCGTGTGCCGCCTTTGGCATGTGTGCCAGAGGTTGCCTACCCCTGGGCTAGATGGAGGTTATATAACTAGTTGAAAAACCTTTCTCAAAGAGTAATCATCAAATTGTACTTAAGCTGGAAAGGCATATTGAGTGGGGTTCTGCAGGGATTGCTCTTGGGTCCGTCTCTGTTCAGTATCTTCATTAATGATTTAGATAATGGCATAGAGAGTACGTTTATAGCATTTGCGGATGATAACAAGCTGGGAGAGGCTGCAAGTGCTTTGGGGGATAGTATTAAAATTCAAAATGATCTGGGCAAACTGGAGAATTGATCTGAAGTAAAGAGGATGATATTGAATATGTAGAAATACAAAGTATTTTACTGAGGAAGGAAAAATTAATTGTACAAATACAAAAAGGGAAATGACTGCCTAGGAAGGAGTACTGTGGAAAGGGATCTGTGGGGTTGTAGTGGGTCACTAGGTAAATATGAGTCAACAGTGTAATGCCACCAGAAAAAATTAGGGCTGTCAAGCGATTAAAAAAATTAATCATGATTAATCGTGCGATTAGTTGTGCTGTTAAAAATATAGAATGCAATTTATATAAATATATTTGGATGTTTTCCACATTTTCAAATATATTGATTTTAATTACAACACAGAATACAAAGTGTTCACTGCTCATTTAACTTTTTATTACAAATATTTGCATTGTAAAAAAGAAACAGTATTTCAATTCACTTAATACAAGTATTGTAATTCAATCTCTTTATCATGAAAGCTGAATTTACAAATGTAGAATTATATCCCACAAATAACTGTATTCATAATTAAACAACATAAAACTTTAGTGCCTACAAGTCCATTCAGTCCTACTTCGTGTTCAGCCAATCAAGTTTGTTTACAATTTCAGGAGATAATGCTGCCTGCTTCTTATTTACAATAGCACCTGAAAGAGAGAACAGGTGCTCACATGACACTGTTTAAATTGGTGTTGCAAGATATTTACATGCCAGATGTGCTAAAGATTCATATGTCCCTTTATGTTTCAACCACCATTCCAGAGGGCATACGTCCATGCTGATGATGAGTTCTGATCGATGATGATCCAAAGCAGTGCAAACTGACACCTGTCCATTTTCATCTACTGAGTCAGATGCCTCCAGCAGAAGGTTGATTTTCTTTTTTGGTGGTTTGGTTCCGTAGTTTCTCTTAAAAATATTGCTTTTTTAAGACTTCTGAAAGCATGCGTCACATCCCATCCCTCTTAGATTTTGGAAGGCACTTCAGAATCTTAAACCTTGGGTCGAGTGGTGTAGCTATCCTTAGAAATCTCACATTAGTACCTTTTTTATGTTTTGTAAAATCTGCAGTGAAAGTGTTCTTAAAAAGAATAACATGCTGGGTGATCATCTGAGACTGCTATAACATGAAATATATGGCAGAATGCAGGTAAAACAGACCAGGAGATGTAGAATTCTCCCCCAAAGAGTTCAGTCACAAATTTAATTAACATTTTTTTTTTTTTAACAAGCATCATCAGCATGGAAGCATGACCTCTGGAATGGTGAGTGAAGCATGAAGGGGTATATGAATGTTTAGCAGCATTTTCTCCTCTAAAATGTAAACAAACTTGTTTGTCTTAGTGACTGGCAGAAGAAGAACTATAACTAATGGACTTGTAGGATCTAAAGTTTTACATGTTTTATTTTTGAATGCAGTTATGTAACAAAAAATCTACATTTGTAAAGTTGCACTTTCAAAACAAAGAGATTGCACTACAGCAGTGGTTCTCAGACTTGGGCCACTGCTTGTTCAGGGAAAGCACCTTGTGGGCCTGACCAGTTTGCTTACCTGCTCTGGTCTGCAGGTTCAGCCGATCATGGTTCCCACTGGCCGCAGTTTGCGGCTCCAGGCTAATGGGGGCTGCGGAAAGCGACTCAGGCCAAAGGATGTGCTGTCTGCCGCTTCCCACAGCCCCCATTGGCCAGTTGGAACCGCGATCGGTCGAACCTGCAGATGCGGCAGGTAAACAAACTAGCCCAGCTTTCCCTGAACAAGCGGCGGCCCAAGTTTGAGAACCACTGCACTCCAATACCAGCATGAGGTGAATTAAAAAATACAATTTCTTTTGTTTATCATTTTTACAGTGCAAATATTTGTAAAGTGAATAATATAAAGTGAGCACTGTACACTTTGTATTCTGTATTGTAATTGAAATCCATATATTTGAAAATGTAGAAAAACATCCAAAATATTTAATAAATGTCAATTAGTATTCTATTGTTTAACAGTGCGATCCTAGTTCTGGAGGATGATTGATAAACACAGGTCTCCTGCCCTAAAGGTGGGGAGGCTGCCATCCCAGGGTTGAGAGGGCAAGGGGCTAGGGAGACCCGGGCCCACCCAAGTCCATGGGGTCCCAGCCCATGGCCCTAAGAGTGGCAGAGTAGTCCACCACTGAGTCAGCGGGGATCCACCTGCAATATGCTGACCTGGTATCAGGTCAATACTCAACCAGACAGTGGTCTATTTCCCTGGGCTACTTCCTGCATCCCTGGGGTTTGATACCACCATACTTTCATTGTTCTCTGTCTCCTCAGGTAGCTCTGGCCAGACCTCAGGTGGCAGCCCCAGCAGCTACTCAGTGTCTCACTCAGCTGGCGGCCCAGAGAGAACTGGCCAGTCCTCAGTTCGGCAGGGGTTCTCTGCAGATTCCAGCAGCAGGCAGGATGCCTCTGTCTCCCTTGGATGCTCCAGCCCAACTAAGCTGCAGGGCCTGCCTTTTATACTTCTGCTTCCAGCTACCGTGGGGGCAGGCATGGCTTTTATGGTTCTGCACACCGGAGGGCTTGTTGTGGTCTCTTCCTGTCAATCTCTGAGGGAGGCCACGCCTCCTTGCTATAGTACAATATGGAATGAAGCGTCAGGGTGGATTCAGAAGAGGATCACAACAAGTGCCTAGAGACACTATTCTGAACACTAACAATGTTTTCTACAGCTGGGGGCAACCAAAGCTGATATCGCACTATTGTGGGTAATGGAGGATGTAAGGGTGCAACTGCTGCTTGCATGCGACTTCAGACTGGGTCTGTATGCTGCTCGCCTTTGTGCTACATTCATTCCTGCTGAAGTAATTGCCTACTGGCATGGCAGAGGTTCCTATCCCGGGGGAGGGGAGGAGTAGTGGGGCGGTGCCCCAGTTCCTGAGAAAAAGGGCTGAACCAGGCCAGAGAGGCTGCGCAGACCAGCAGACAATCAACAAAGGCCTGGGAATTGCCAAACAGGGCAGAGGAGGAGACAGCCAATCAGGACCGCTCTGGGTCCTATATAAAGGCTGCCTAGAGGAGGAGAAGGCAGTTACTCCCTGACTAGTGAGGGAGGAGGACTGGCTCCTGAGCTAAGGAGTAGGATCTTGGACAGACCAGTGCTGGGCAGGCTTGGGGGATATGAGTGGAGCTCTGGCCCAGTTACCCGCCAGGCTGCAGCCCCTGATAGGAAAAGTCGAGAAGGTGCATAGGGCCAAAGGTGAAACTAGACAGACTAGAGGGAAGAGAAGGAGGACAGAGAAAGGCTGCCACTAGAGGATCCCTGAATCAGGACCCAGCGTAGCAGATGGGCCTGGATCCCTCCTTCCCCCTTTGCACTGCACCTGGCCACCGAGGAGTGGGGCCGAGACAGACTGCAACTTGCAAGGAGGGGTCTGAGACAAGAGGCTAGACTCTAGGGTTGTGGTTGGCCACCAAGGCAGGTGCAGATAGTTGGACTGCTGTTAAGACCCCCCTGGAAGGGGGTAAGACTGGAGTACCAGGCACTGCTGGAGGACAGTGTCCTGAAGTGGATGAAGACTGTCCTGAAGGGGGCACTGCTGATTGAAGAGAAGTCCCACAGCAGCAGTGTCCTAGGGCAGCAGAGCAGATGATGGGCAAGACACCATGCATTGAGGGTGGCCCACAGCAGTAGAGACCTAATTCCCAGAGCGAGCAGCAGGAGGCGCCAGTGGTGGTGAGTTGAGCTCCGACACAGAGGAGAAGAAACAAAGCAGATCTTCCAAAGAACCTTTGGCAGAGAATTGCAGAGAACCTTCAGGAAAATTTCCTAGAGCTCACAATGGAGGATTCCCGGGAGATCCTCGAGTGTATTAGCAAATTTTTCTGCAGGGCCCCCAGTGAGTAGCAGCACAGGGGAAAGAGATGCAGAGGCAAACAGTACCTCGTGTTCTTAATCTCTATCCCTTCTTCCACTGGCCTCATGTAACTAAATAAAGGACACATCTACCTTATGTCATTGTGCAATATCAAACCAAAATGAGCATTTACCAGAACTTCCCTCTCCCTCTCTTCAGGTACACCAGAGCCAGAGTATTGAGACTGGCTAGACCCCTCTGTAGTTTAGAAAGAGGTCCTGGCTTGCCAGGCCTCCAGACAACCCTGTCATCTGTCCCACATCATCCTCCAACTTGACTGACTCATCCTTCACTTCATCCTTGGCGTTGACTCCATGAGCTGCTGTCTCCAGTCCCCCCACCCCAAGGTATCCATAGGGCTCTTGGTGGTAGAGGTGAAGTCGCTGCCAAGGATGATGTGTAGCTCCTTGCAGAAGTGGCATGTATTTTGCACTGCTCCAGAATGATGGCTGAGTTCCCTTGCCTTCCGGTCCGCCTGCCTCAGCTCCTGGATCTCAGCACAGCACTACTGCGTGTCCCTTCCATGAGCAATCTACTTGTAGGTATCAAAGTTTCTATGTCTGGATCAGAGCTGCAACTGCTCAGCCTCTTTTCCCCATACACCCAACAAATCTGGGGAACTCCATGCCAGAGTGCATTTGCTGCGATAAACCAGCATGGTTAGCTTGGAAGATACTAAGTGAGTTGTCCACATCAAGCAAACAGGAAGTGGAATATCAAAAAATCCTGGGCCTTTAAACAGTGCATACATGTGGCACATACCTGTGTAAATGCAGGGCAGCAGAGTTGAAAGTGCTGATCAGAGCAGTGACGATGGCATTGTGGGACACATCCCGAAGGCCATGTAAGGTGACATGAACAAGCGTAGTGTCTACACCAGCATTTCTCAAATGTGGCCACTGTAGCCACATGCAACCTCCTGGACAGTGATGGAAGCAAAGCAGTGGTACCTCTCTTGTGGCTGATAGGAGGGGTTGGGCCCTGTCCCTTTCTGTACCCACAAACACCAGATGAGCAGGCAGCTGATGTGAGTTCCCCATATTCCCAGGGGCAGCGAGGCTTGGGCTTCTGGCTTCCACCTTGTGGTGGCAGGTTGTGGCTGTGGGGCTCCATCCCACGGCTGCAGAGCTTCAAGCTCAGGCTGCAGGCTAACCAATGTCCCATTGTCTCTGGTGATCCACTTCCCTCGGCCCTCCATCACCTCTTGATCCCACTGCCTCCCTACCAATTTCTCTATCCAGGGCTTAATTTGTTCCTCAGCTTGTGCCAGAGCTGAGTAAGACTGCTGTGAAAAGTGATAGTTGTATATTTGTTAATATCACTTTTCATTGCCTCCCTGCTAGATAGTAAGTTTGCTGTTTAAAGTGATATTAATAAGCACCGTGAGGATGCGAAGTAAGTAACTTTCATTTGATCTAAGATATGACGACTTCAGCTACATTATTCTCATAGCTGAAGTTGCATATCTTAGATCAATCCCCCCCACCCAGTGTAGACCAGACCTAAAAAAAGGAATTGAAAAAGCAAAAGAAACAACAAAAAAGACAAGCTCATGCAAAGCACCTTACTTTGTTTCTATTCTGTCCAGTAAAGACTAGAGACAATTGTAAATTATTTTTACTCTTGAGTCAGCAAAAAAACCCTACTTAAATACATTACTATGGTTTGGACATGTGTATGTGTATATTTGTTTTCCTAAAGCATTATAGGAAAGATTGCCACAGCGGCCACTAGCAAGAGTTTGTGGCTGCACTCTAAGGCTACCAACATTTTTCTTTTGAGAACTCCTGGTCTACACTGTCTCTGTGTTGCTCTAACTTTGTTGTAAAATGACCTATGCCTCTCGTCGAGGTGGTTTTATTTTGTTGGCACGACATGTTGCCTTGCCACAGGTGGAGATAGAGTGATATAGGTAAAGTGATGTAACTTCCACATGTGGGCAAACATTGACAGACTTAATCCTGACACTGTTTATGAAGGGGATAGATAAGGGGAATCATGACAACAAAAAGAAAGAAAGAGAAGACTACGTTTAGTTCTTTTATTGCACAATGCTTTTGGTAACAGATACACAGTTATTAGGGTTTCCTAGAAAATGGTAAAACATGAGAAAGAACTGGTGGAAAACATCCTCTGGGAGTGGAAGAAATTCTCAGGATAGTGGTTCAGCTATAAATGTACAGGCTGGATTTTCTCATAAAAGGCTATTGTTAGGCACCCAAATCCCATGGTTGGTGAATGGTAGTTCAGCATCTAACACCCTTCGCTCCCATTGTCAATAATAAGTAGACATGGTGGAACAGATAGTGAACTGGACTAGGACTTTGGATAAATGGTTTCTCTTCCTGCTGAGTGACTCTGGGCAGCTAACATCACCTCCTCCTGCCTTTATTTCTCCAGCTATAACATGAGGACAAGGATGTGGACTTAGAGCTGGATTCATAAAGTGTTTACTTTGGACATCTGGATCCCAGAATCTGCCTCCCCATCTAGGACTCACAAAGCCCAAGCTCAGCTGCCGGCAAACCCTGTAGGCACCTAAGTGTTTGGAGTAAAGGGGACATAGGTGCCTCTAGACATGCCCTTGGCAGCCCCACACCAGATATCCACACACTGAAGCCTCAGAGCGATAAACAAACCTAGGGAAAGTGGGCATTCCACTGCCTGACTCACCTGTAGGGCCCCATCTGGCAGAGGAGGTGCCCAGAAGCTTTTGAAAATCCCTCTGGGCACCTAAGTATCTTGAAAAACTGGCCATTAGTCATTGTTGAAAATGGGAAAATAAGAGGCCTGTGCTGGTGTCCTGTGTTCTGTGGCAAAAGTCAGGGAGTTTTCTTTCGCTTTTCTGTTCCTTTTGAATGATTCCTGGGAATGAAATACACTATAAGGCACAAAAGTTAATTATATAATTACGTAACATTGGAGTTCCACGGTAACATTTCAACTTTATATTTTTATAATGTAGGTATATTGTGTGTAGGTATACGTGTGTGTGCGCATACATGTGTGTGTATATATAGCAATCTCCCACTCTACAATGAATGGATGCTTAGTGTTCCAGATGAGTCCATTTTGCTTGCACCCGCTCACTGAGCACAATCTTCCCTCAGTGCCTGAATTTAGAGCAGCCACCAATTCATATCTCCCACTATCACAGTAGTACTCACCTGTGGAATCTCACATAGGTCCTAAAAAGACTGGAGTCACAGATTTAAGAGATCTAACAGTCTCCACTTTCTCCCATGCCTGTGGCTCTGTAAGATCATGACATGAAGCCCAATAAATCTAACAGAAAAATGACCTGGGACTACAGAAGGCTTTGTTCAGGCTCTGTCCCAGCCCATGTAATATCTATTTTATTTTAACCTCAGGAACTGATGAGTTAGCATTGTCCAAATACAAATTTCCTACAAGTTTTCCTCAGGGCTTCCTTCACCTCTTTGTTTCTCAGACTGTAAATGAGGGGATTTACCAGGGGAGTCAGGACAGCATAGACAACAGAGAGAACTTTCTTGAAGTCTCTGAGGATGTCAGTGGTTGGGAACATGTACACTATTATCAATGTTCCATAATAAATGGTCACCACAATGAGGTGGGAGGAGCAGGTGGAAAAGGCCTTTTGCCTCCCAGTGGTGGACGGGATTCTCAGGATGTTGGCAATGATGCAGATGTAGGACATCAAGGTAAGCAGGAATGGGACCAATGAGAAAATCAAGCTGAGTGTGAAGATCAACATTTCCATCACTTGAGGGTCATTACAAGAGAGATTTATCAAGGGGATAAGATCACAAAAGAAATGATCAATACCATTGGGACCACAGAAGGTTAACTGTGATATTGACAATGTTAGTACGCCACCACATAGGAAGCCACCTGTCCAAGAGCCACCTGCAAGCTGGAGGTATAACCTACCACTCATATGGGTTGTGTAGTGCATTGGATTGCATATCGCTACATACCGATCATAAGACATCACCGACAAGAGAAGGCATTCTGTAGCAACCAGAGAACAAAAGAAAAAATATTGAGTGAGACACCCAGTAAATGAAATAGTTGTGTCCTCAGTAAGGAGAGTGGCCAGCATGCTGGGCAGGGTGGCTGAGGTGTAGCAGGTCTCCAAGCAGGACAAGTTCCCCAGGAAAAAGTACATGGGGGTGTGAAAGTGCTGATCAGCCACAACTAACACAATGATGAGGATGTTCCCAGTCACAGTTGCAGTGTAGATCAAGAGAAAGAGCAGGAAAAACAGGATTTGCAGTTCAGGAAGAGTCCCGAATCCCAGGAGGATGAATTCCGTGACAGTATGATTTCCCTCTTCTGGGTTTGTCATGGGGTATGTCTATGAGAAAGAAATTCACTGTGTGACATAAATGAAGCACATTTACTCAATAAAATGTCAGCATTGTTTGTATTGTCTCCCCAGCTGTCTACCGGAACACTAGCTGAGTGGAGAGTAGAGGCTATTGGAGGCAAAATGGGGAAAAAATCATCTCTTTTGACCACAGGAACAGTTTTAATATATGAGCAGATAGCATGTTCAACAACATGTTAATTTCTCTGGAAACATGTATAGTAACTTCACAGATCACACCAAGTACTGATATACTATGGTGATAGGGCTCAGATTGAACAGTAGAGAAACATTGATAGATACTGGCTTAAATAGTCAGTCCTTTCACTTTCTGGTGTATCAAAGCAGAGCAATGTCCTTTTCTAAGTTGCAATTCCATTGCTGAAATTGGTTAAGGTTTTTTTTTATTTCAGAGGAAAACACAACAGAGAGACAAATCAAGCCAATAGGGCTGGGAATTGCAGTGGGTGGGCAGGCAACTCCACGTGCATTGCCATGAAAATAGGCAACCGAACTCTATCACAGGAATTTGAATTTTTTTTATTCTGAACGGCTATATCCCTGTCCTTCCCTAGGACAATATTTCATTGTCTCGCAGTAGGACCCTGTAGACAGAGACCCAATCTTCATTAAACAATAAACAAAATCAAAAAACTCAAGCTAGAGACCACCATGCTAGCCAGAAATGTATCATCTAGTGCAGAAAAAATCTGTATAAAATTCAAAATTAGTGAAAAAAATTAATCGGTAATTGCAGATTTTTCAAATGTTGGTTTTCATTCCAGTTTTTGAGACCAGGACTGATATAAAGCCATTAGCAAAAGTCAGACTGTGAGCAAACATCACAGAATTTGGCAAGAACAGGCCTGACGTTGCAGAAACATGTTCCTAAGAAGTATTAGGCACCGACTACTGATGCAAACACATTCCAGAAGAGTGGTACCAGAACATCCCAATATCAGGGATGGTATAAAAACATTCTCCAAGGATAACAGGAACACACTGACTCCTCCTAAAAGATAAGGTCAGGATGACAGTGTGATGAATAGAGCCATTTTGATCGAACAAACATGTACAAGGAGATCGCTGTGAACTAGCCATGTCAGGCAGTAACTATGTTAAAGGTGCAGTACGTAATTCGCTTGTATCAGGGTATAAAGAGATATCTCTGAAGGAGTGTCTTTGTCCAGCCAAGGGGAGGAATTGAAAGTCCTGCCATTCACTAAGCTGTGTCCATTGTCAGGGGCATACATGTTTTCGTATCTTCGTAGAGTCTGCCACGTGTTATTACCGTGCTTCATCGACGATAAACCTGGCTCGGTGCTTCCATACCATAACGGATCTTGTGATCATTGGGTGCTTCACTCAAGGTCTGCTGTGCCAGCTGTCTGCACAGAGCTGGGGCAGCACACAGGGAGAATACACACATGCAGCCGAATAACTAACAAGTCCTAGCAGTGAGCTGACAGGTCTTCCATTTTTCCAAATTCAGTCATTTTGCATTCGGTTGGGAGTTTGCGAGAGATTAGTGCCAAATTCCCCTTGGAGTGCCATAGGATTAGTTACCTAACAAACTTTTTATATTACTTTTATGTTCTTTTATATTTTATTGTATTTTATTTGAATTGTATTATTTATACATATTTAAATATATTTTCTATTAATTTATTTTTTATTATTTTATTTTCCTTTGTATTATTTTATATATAGTAACTTTTTTCCTCTGCAAAATTTTGTAGAAATTTATATTTTCCCACAGAACATTTTTATCTCAATGAACTCACATGTTGATGGGAAAAATGTTGCATCTGAATTTTTTTTTCATCCCTAGCTTTTCTCCTTTACTTCTTTTCCATTGGTTAAAAATATTTACTTCTCTCTCTCACTCTCTTTCTCTGTTTCTCGCTCTCTAGTCTGCCATTACTACTCCTTATTAAATCCTAAATAGGGACATGATCATGCACAGAGCTATGTGCTGAATTAATTTTACACCCCAGGAATAATTCTGTTCAGTCTGTGCTTCCCTCCCTGAAGTCTAAAATAAAATATCCTCTGATTTGAAAGATGGGACACTTTGATTTCAGTGGGATTTGGACAGCTAATGCCTTGAGCCTTCTTTGAAACTTATAGCTCAGTTTGACAGGAATCTATTTCAATCAATAGATGTCGGTAAATTTTGATATCAGCTGACAGACTGAAATCATCAACAGAAAATATCAGTATCATTTGGTGTTAGTGCAGTCTCCTCCCTTTGTCTTGCTCCTTTAAGAATGGTGTCACGGGCCCATTGACTTGCCGGGAGTCCTCTGCACCCAGCTGTCATGGGAGTGACACCCTCACTGGCCATGGTTCTCTGCTCCAGTGGGCCAGAGCATCCACCTTCCCTGCACCTTTCACCCTGATGTCCTTGGCTGGCAGGGAGCCACCAGTGTCCCTGCTAGGAGCCCCCCCCCAGTCCCATAGCCCTAAACATGATGACCAAAACCCTACCCCTGCTGAATTTCCTGAAACTGTAAAAGTTAATATAGTGGGGAAAAAAAAAATCTTAGAAATAAATATCCCCCCAATATCAATCCTCGAAAGGGCAAAAAGAAAAATCAAATTCTGTTAAGCCTATTTATAGCCAATGTCTGCACCCAGAGCACTGAGCACAGCAGCAAACATCATCTCGCATCATCTCACTATGGCCCCCAGAGCCCCAAGGTGAGAACTGCCAGCAGGGGCCCAATCCTGTAAGTAGTCAGGACAAAAGCATAAAGTGGACGAAGTCTTACCCAGTGTTCTAGGAGCTCACCTTAGATTTTGGAGATGTTGGTTCAATTCCCTGCTTTGTCACAAACCTCTTGTGTGAGCTGCCAGCCAGATTTTCAAAGTGTATTGAAAATGCAGGTTGGTGAAATACTAATGGCCACTGATTTCAAATCCCACTGGGGTGACTGTGTATTTAGGTGCCAAAAAACTTCTATAAATCTGTCCCCCTGTGTGCCAGTGCCCCATCTGTAAAGCAGGGACAACAACACCTTACAGAGTGGTGGGCGGATAGATACATTCAAGACAGTGGGATAATCAGATACCATGGTGATAGGGGCTAAATAAGGAGCTAGAATAGCACTGAGATGACAGGACTTTCATTTTTCCAAATTCAGTCATTTTGCATTGGGTTGGGAGTTTGAGAGAGATTAGTGCCAAATTCCCCTTGGATTCCCATAGCATTAGTTACCTAAGAAATTTACATTGCTTCCAAACCCTTGAGCTTCAAGGAACAAAAGGGGGAGAGAGAAGGTTGATTTACCTCTAAGGTGGGTCTATGAGAACCCAGAGTCTCTGCTGTCTCCTTCTCACTAAAGATTTCAGGGACCAGAATCCAGATTATTCAATCTACCTTCTCTCCCTACCGCATTCATGTGCTTCCGTGTTCCCATTTAATAGAATGTCGTAAGTCAGAATGTACCAAGTCTCCATCCTCATGCCTGGTAACATGGCCTGTCTGATAGCATTCGCCAAATCAGGGCAGTCTTTTCTGATTCATTATATATCCTTCTGTGGGAAGGTGCCATCTCCTGAGGCATGTCTGCATGGCAAACATAATGAGCATGGAATTTTTAGTGTTTGATTTATTTTTAGACAATATTGGTAGAGTCAAACTTCTAGTCTCAAAAGGGAAAGTCATGGAAAGAGAAAAACATTTCATCCTAAAACAAATCTCTGTTGACTGGGTGAATGCTATTGTGATTGTGAAGAAATAACTCACCAATTCTAGTAAAGTTTGTGGCTGAAATTTTTGGCATGATCTACACTACGGGTTAGGTCAAAGTTAGCTGTGTTAGGTTGATTTTAAAGTGAATTCGTCTACACAACCAATCTCATTTCATTGACCTAAAGGGCTCTTAAAATTGACTTCTGCACTCCTCCCCAGTGAGGGGAGTAGTGCTAAAATTGATCTTGCTGGATTGAATTACAGGTAGTGCAGACGCAAATCGACGATATTGGCCTCCAGGAGCTATCACAGCGTGCTCCAATGTGACCGCTCTGGACAGCACTTTGAACTCTGATGCACTAGCCAGGTACACCGGAAAGCCCAGGGAACTTTTGAATTTCTTTTCCTTTTTGGTTGGCGTGGCAAACTCAGCAGCACAGGTGACCATGTAGTCCCCCCAGAATCACAAACGAGCTCCAGCATGGACCAAAAGGGAGATACTGGATCTGATTGCTGTATAGGGGAGAAGCATCTGTACACGTCAGAATCCGATCAAAAAGAGCATGTTTGACAGAGGCTACAACAGGGACACTCAGCAGTGCCGCGTGAAAGTTCATAGATCATAGATTATTAGGGTTGGAAAGGACCTCAGGAGATCATCTAGTCCAACCCCCTGCTCAAAGCAGGACTAACCCCCAAATGGCCCCTCAAGGATTGAACTCACAACCCTGGGTTTAGCAGGCCAATGCTCAAAGAAGATGCTCAGGCAAGCCTACCAAAAGACAAAGGAGGAAAATGCTCAGAGCCCCATACATGCTGCTTCTGGGATCAGCTGTATCATAACTCTAAAGGGAAGGGTAACAACCCTCCTGTATACAATACTATAAAATCCCTCCTGGCCAGAGGCAACAAAATCCTTTAACTTGTAAAGGGTTAAGAAGCTCAGGTAACCTGGCTGACACCTGATCCAAAGGACTGATAAAGGGACACGATACTTTCTAATCTTGGGGGCTGGGATGTTTTTGTTTGGGTTCTTTGTTTTGGTGGTGTTCGCTCTTGGGACTAAGAGGGACTGGACATCAATCCATGTTCTACAAATCTTTCTGAATCAGTCTCTCATATTTCAAACTTGAAAGCAACAGCCAAGCAAGTCATATTAGTTTATCTTTGTTTTCTCAACTTGTGAATTTTATGTTTGCTAGAGAGAGGTTTATTCCAGTTTCATTGTAACTTTGAAACTAAGGCTAGAGGGGTTCCTCTGGGCTCTTTGAATCTGATTACCCTGTAAAGTTATTTTCTATCCTGATTTTACAGAGATAATTTTTAATAAAATCCTTCTTTTAAGAAACTGACTGATTTTTCCATTGTCCAAAGACCCAGGGGTTTGAGTCTTTGATCGCTTTGTAACCAATTGGTTAGGATATTATTCTCAATACTCCTCAGGAAAGGAGGTGTAAGGGCTTGGGGGGATATTTTGGGGGAAGAGGAACTCCAAGTGGTCCTTTCCCTATTTCTTGTTAAATCACTTGGTGGTGGCAGCGTACCAGGTTTTAACACAAGCTGGTAGAAATAAGCTTGGGAGTTTTCATGCGGGTCCCCACACCTGTGCCCTAGAGTTCAGAGTGAGGAAGGAACACTGACAAGCTGCATAGCATTCTAAGGGGGAACCCTACCACTACCACACCACTGTCTGTGGACATCTGCAAGGGGAGAGTCTCATGCAACAGGGAGGAGGATTTTGTGGATGAGGAAGAACAGGAGAAGGAGAATGCGCAGCAGGCAAACAGTCAATCTGTTCTGCCCGGCAGCCAGGACCTTTTCATCATCCTGGAGCAAATACCCTCTGAAGGCAGGATCCCCAACCCTGAAGGCGGAGAAGGCAGCTCTGGTGAGTGTACGTTTGTAAATACAGTACAGGGTTTAAAAGCAATACTGTTTAATGTTTGACTTGCCCTGAAGAATTGAGATGTATTTGCGGCCAGTACAGCTACTGGAAAAGTCTATTCACATGTCTGAGGATGGACTGGGAATCCTCCAGGGATATCTACATGAAGCTCTCCTCGGGGTACTCTGAAAACCTTTGCAGAAGGTTTCTGGGGAGGGCTGCCTTGTTTCGTCCTCCACGGTAGGACACTTTACCATGTCAAGCCAATAGCAAGTAGTCTAGAATCATTGCAGCACAAAGCATGGCAGCAAATGGTCCTGGTTTTTAGTTGCATTCAAACACCATTGGGTTTATATCTTTCGTGGTCACTTGGTTGTAATAGGGAAATTTTTGTAAGGCAACAGTAGAAGGACCCCGTTCATGCTGGGCTGTTTGTGCTTGGCTGACAGGGATCATCCCAGAGATTAGCCATGCAGCGAGGGGAGGTATGTGCTCCACATCCACTCAAAAACAACAGGCCCTCCTTTTAAATGGCAAACCCAACCCTTTGCTTGCTATGGGAAAGGAGGGTACTGCAGTTTGAAACAATTCCCACATGTTATAAAAGCCTAAGAAGCCAACCCCGCGTACCAAAAGGCTTTCCACAGCTGCCTGGAAACCAAATTCTGTTGCCCAGCTGTTTGTGATGTGTCACCATACTGGCAGGCACCCAATATAAAAGGCAAAATGCGACATCGTACATAAAGCATATGCGCTGTCTGCTGTGAATTGCTTCATTCGCTGGGAAAGAGTCTCCCTTTTGTTCTCAGAAATGTATCATCTTAAATTTTACTCTCCCTTTTTATCTCCCTCCAGCTGCAAATGTTTCTATGCTGTCCCTATCATCTCTGTCCTTGAGGTTATCACAAAATAGAAGGCAAAAAAAATGCATTCACGATGATGTGTTTTCCAAGCTCATGCAGTCCTCCCTCCAGTTATCTCATTTGAATGCATGGTTTCAAACCAATAGTTACTTTATTTCAAAGACAGGAGGGTGGTTGGTTTACAGGGAATTAAAATCAACAAAGGGGGTGGGTTTGCATCAAGGAGAAACACAGACAACTGTTACATCGTAGCCTGGCCAGTCATGAAACTGGTTTTCCAAGCCTCTCTGATATGCAGTGTGCCCTGCTGTGCTTTTCTAATTGCCTTGGTGTCTGGCTGCCCAAAATCAGACACCAGACGATTTGCTTCAACCTCTCACCCTGCCATAGATATACCCAACCCCCTTACTCTCACAGATACTATGGAGCACACAGCAAGCAGCAATAACAATTGGAATATTGGTTGTGCTGAGGTCTAACCTAGTCAGCAAACAGCACCACTGAGCTTTTAAACATCCAAAGGCACATTCTACCACCATTCTGCACTTGCTCAGCCTATAGTTGAACTGTTCCTTACTACTTTCCAGGCTGCCTGTGTATGGCTTCATGAGCCATGGGAGCCAGGGGTAGGCTGAGTCTCCAGGGATAACTATTGGCATTTCAACATCCCCAACGGTAATTTTCTGGTCAAGGAAGTAAGTCCCTTCTTGCAGCTGCTCAAACAGCCTGGAGTTGCTAAAGATGAGAGCGTCATGCAACTTTCCTGGCCATTCCACGTTGATGTTGGTGAAACGTCCCTTGTGATCCACCAGAGCTTGCAACATCATTGATAAGTACCCCTTGCGGTTTACATACTGGTTGGCAAGGCAGTCCGGTGCCAACATAGGGATATGCATTCTGTCTATCACCCCACCACAGTTAGGGATCCCTATTATAGCAAAGCCATCCAATATGACCTGCATATTTCCCAGAGTCACAACCCTTGATAGCAGCAGTTCAGTGATTGTGTTGGCTACTTGGATCACAGAAGCCCCCACAGTAGATTTGCCCACTCCAAATTGATTCCTGACTGACAGGTAGCAGTTAGGCACTGTAAGCTTCCACAGGGCTATCATCACTTGCAACTCAACAGGGCAGCTCTTATCTTGGTATTCCTGCTCTTCAGGGTGAGGGAAAGCAACTCACAAAGTTCCAGGAAAGTGGCCTTATGCATGCGAAAGTATTGCAGCTACTGTGAATCATCCCATACCTGCAACACTATGCGGTCCCACCAGTCTGCTTGTGTGCTGGGCCCAGAATCAGCATTCCACTGTATCAGCCAGCCCCACTGCTGCCAAGAGATCCCAAATGCCACAGCCCGTGCTTTCAGGAATGTCTGTGTCCATGTCCTCATCACAATAATCTCTTAGTCCGCGTCTGCACATATTCCAGGATAATGCCTGAGGTGTTTATAATGCTCACAACAACAGCGGTGAGCTGACTCCATGCTTGCCATGGTATGGTGTCTGCATTGGTAACCCAGGAAAAAAGTGTGAAATAATTATCTGTCGTTGCTTTCACGAAGGGAGAGAGGGGCAACTGACCACATGTTCCCAAAACTACCCGCGACAATGTTTTTGCCCCATCAGGCACTGGGAGTTTAATCCAGTATTCCAACGGGCAGCGAGGATTGCGGGAACTGTGGGGTAGCTACCCACAGTGCACCGCTCCGTACGTTGATGCTAGCCATGGTATTGAGGATGCACTCCGCGACTTAATGTGCTTAGTGGGGACATACACAATCGACTGTATAAAATCGATTTCTAAAAATCAACTTCTATAAAATAGATCTAATTTCGTAGTTTGATTTAGACACCACGTTCCATTTCAGTGCTTTTACGTAGCTTTGAAAGTGTCAACATAGTTAGCTGAGCTTGCACTGAGAGCTGGCACTAGGCAATTGCTTAGGTCCCCGAGCATGTCAATGGAACTTCCTCATTTTAGTATTGTGGGAGGAGCAGTGGTGAAATAGTCCTTCTTATGGAACTTAATGGGTGAGCACCAGCTCTGCTTTCACTGTCTCTAAGCCAGGAGTGAGCAACCTACGGCACACGTGCTGAAGGCGGCACACGAGCTCATTTTCAGTGGCACTCACACTGCTTGGGTCTTGGCCATTGGTTTGGGGAGGCTCAGCCTTTTAGTTTAATTTTAAATGAAACTTCTTAAACATTTGAAAAACCTTATTTAATTTAATTACAACAATAGTTTAGTTATATATTATAGATTTATGGAAAGGTCATTGAAAAACTTTAAAATGTATGAATGGCACACAAAACCTTAAATTAGAGTGAATAAATGAAGACTCACCACACCACTTCTGAAAGGTTGCCAACCCCTGCTCTAGACAAACCTTCTGTTGCCCTAAGTAGCAACCACACATTTCCAGTCTCCCTCCAATAACCTTGGCTGTTCAGCTAACATGTTGAAACCCGTAAAAGAGCCTAAATTCAATTTTCAGAAGTGTCCTAGTTACTAAGGCTTAGCAGCATAAGTCTCTCTGAAAGTTAACAGGTCTTTCGCTCCTAAGTCACTTTTGATATTTGCTCTAGTATTATTGAAAATGTTACCCCAATTGTTGCTTGGATAAAACGCAAGAACAACAAGGTGCTTTACACATTCTGGTTGGAATTTTCCAGTGTGAGGGAATATACACAACAAACATCCAACTCTCACCTAATTGCAATGAGATTTTGACATTTAGCCTCCTTAATCTTCTTGGAAAAGCCAGAGCCTGCAAGCATGGAAGGCCAGTGACCTCAAATTATAAATGTTGTCATAAACGGATAGCTAAGGGTTAATGTTTCTTTTACCTGTAAAGGGTTAACAAAGGGAACCAAACACCTGACAAGAGGACCAATCAGGAAACCGGATTTTTCAAATCTTAAGGGAGGGAATTTGGGGGTGTTTCTTGGTCTTTGTCTGTTCTGTGCTCTCTCATCTATGAGAAGATCTATTTCCAGTCCTTCTAATCTTCTGTTTCCCAGTTGTAAGTACAAAGGTAGCAAAAATATAGTCTTTTAAATTGTTTTGCGGTATTTGCATCTGTGTATCTGGCTGGTGGAGTCTTTGTGTGTATTTGGCTATAAGTACTTTAAATTGTATTGCTTTGGATAAGGCTGTTTATCCCTTTTCTATTGTTTATTCATTTTCTATAAGTTCAAAACCCTGTATCTTACCATCTAGATTACAGAGGACTCTTATTCTATTCTTTTTTTTTTTATTAAAAGTTTTGCTTTTTAAGACCTGTTGATTTTTTTTTCTAGTTGACCCACCAGGAAATTGGTGGGAGAAAGGAAAGACACGGGGGAGGGGAAAAACTGCTCTCTGTGTTTAACTCTCCTAGTGTCCCAGGGTGGGAAGAAGCTAAGGGGGAAGAGAGATAGAATCTTTTCTGTTTCCTTGTCTTTGGATTTGTCTCTTTGTGGAAGAGAGGAGACATGCTTTTTGGTATTGTGATGTCAAGAGGTTGTATCAGTACTCTCAGGTTAGCCCAGGGAGGAAATTCTGGATGGGAGAGAGGTGGGGGGAATGGTTTATTTCCCTTTGTTAGGAGACTCAGGGCATCTGAGTCTTGGGGTCCCACAGGGAATTTTGGGGGACCCAAGTGTACCAGGCACTGAAATTCCTGGTTGGTGGCAGCCTATCAGATCTAAGCTGGTAATTAAGTTTAGAGGCTTTCATGCTGGTACCCAATCTTTGGGACGCTAAGGTCCAGATTTGGGAATTATACCATGACAAATGTGCAAAACGTTTCATTCCAAATGCCTGAAACGTTTCAGGGTCATGTGGATCTTCAGTGCCACAGCAGTTATACAAATTAGATAACCTTGTACCAGAACTGTAGGCCTCTAATTGGTCTATTGGAGTGTTTGATCACCAACAGAATAGTACTGATATCATCCCATTGAAGACAGTGTTATACATTGACCATAGCCAGTTAATGTTCTATATGGGTAGAGCGACTAGAATCATTTCTTTTGTGTACATTTCAATTTATTCTACAACATGATATGAAAAAACTGCTTCTTCAGCATGAAGTTTGACATACTGTCACATATTCCCCTGAAGGAAACGTTTGTTGCAACCTTTACAGAAGAGTACCAATATCCTTTTATTACTGAATTCAAAACAAACTATTGTAATGAACGGCTGGCAATTACATTATGTATATCACTGTAAGTGGATTACTTGTGCATGCATAGGAAGCAGAATCATAGAATCATAGAATCATAGGTCAGAAGGGACCAACATGATCATCTAGTCTGACCTCCTGCACAAGGCAGGCCACAGAACCCCACCCATCCACTTTTATAACAACCCCTAACCCACGACTGAGTTATTGAAGTCCTCAAAATTGTGGTTTGAAGACCTCAAGCTGCAGAGAATCTACCAGCAAGCGACCCACGCCCCACGCTACAGAGGAAGGCGAAAAACCTCCAGGGCCTCTGCCAATCCGCCCTGGAGGAAAATTCCTTCCCGACCCCAAATATGGCGATCAGCTAAACCCTGAGCATGCGGGCAAGACTCACCAGCCAGCACCCAAAAAGAATTCTCTGCAGTAACTCAGTTCTCATCCCATCCATCATCCCCTCACAAACCATCGAGCAGACTTATCTGCCGATAAGCCAAGATCAATCGCCCAAATTAAACTATCCCATCATATCATCCCCTCCATATACTTATCAAGCTTAGTCTTAAAGCCCGATAAGTCTTTTGCCCCCACCACTTCCCTCGGAAGACTGTTCCAGAACTTCACTCCCCTAACGGTTAAAAACCTTCGTCTAATTTCAAGTCTAAACTTCCTAATATCCAGTTTGTACCCATTCGTCCTCGTGCCTACATTGGTACTAAGCTTAAATAATTCCTCTCCCTCCCTAACGTTAATCCCCCTGATATATTTATATAGAGCAAACATATCCCCCCGGAGCCTTCTTTTGGCCAGGCTAAACAAGCCAAGCTCTTTGAGTCTCCTCTCATAAGGCAGGTTTTCCATTCCTCGGATCATCCTAGTAGCCCGTCTCTGAACCCGTTCCAGTTTGAATTCATCCTTCTTAAACATGGGACACCAGAACTGCACACAATATTCCAGGTGGGGTCTCACCAGCGCCTTATATAACGGCACTAACACCTCTTTATCCTTGCTGGCAATACCTCGCCCGATGCATCCTAAAACCGCATTTGCTTTTTTAACGGCCATATCACACTGGCGGCTCATAGTCATCCCGCTATCCACCAATACCCCAAAGTCCTTCTCCTCGTCCGTCACTTCCAACTGATACGTCCCCAACATATATCTAAATTTCTTATTATTAATCCCTAAGTGCATGACCTTGCACTTTTCACTATTATATTTCATCCTATTCCTATTACTCCAGTTTACAAGGTGGTCCAGATCTTCCTGAATAGCATCCCGATCCTTCTCCGTGTTAGCAATACCCCCCAGCTTCGTGTCATCCGCAAACTTTATTAGCACATTCCCGCTCTTCGTGCCAAGGTCAGTAATAAAAAGGTTAAATAAGATCGGTCCCAAAACCGATCCTTGAGGGACTCCACTAGTAACCTCCTTCCATCCCGACAGTTCACCCTTCAGTACGACCCGCTGGAGTCTCCCCTTTAACCAGTTCCTTATCCACCTTACAACTTTCGAATTCATCCCCATCTTTTCCAATTTAACTAACAGTTCCCCATGCGGAACCGTGTCAAACGCCTTACTGAAATCAAGGTAAATTAGATCTACCGCATTTCCTTTGTCTATGTAATCCGTCACCTTCTCAAAGAAGGAGATCAGGTTGGTTTGGCACGATCTACCTTTAGTAAATCCACGTTGCAATTCGTCCCAATTACCACCGACCTCAATGTCCTTAACTACTCTCTCCCTTAAAATTTTTTCCAAGACCTTACATACTACAGACGTCAAGCTAACAGGCCTATAATTACCCGGATCACTTTTTTTCCCTTTCTTAAAAATAGGAACTACGTTAGCAATTCTCCAGTCGTACGGCACAACCCCCGAGTTTACCGAACACTTAAAAATTCTCGCTAACGGACTCGCAATTTCACGCGCCAGTTCCTTTAATATCCTCGGATGGAGATCGTCCGGGCCCTCAGATTTTGTCCCATCCAGCTGTTCAAGTTTGGCCTCTACCTCAGCTGCGGTAATATCCACCTCCGTATCCTCATTCCCGTTCATCATCCCTCCATCATCCCTAAACTCCTTGCTAGTTTTATTAAAAACTGAGGCAAAATACTGATTTAGATATTGGGCCATGCCTAGGTTATCCTTGACCTCCATTCCATCCTCGGTACATAGCGGCCCCACTTCTTCTTTCTTTGTTCTCTTCTTATTTATGTGGCTGTAGAACCTTTTGCTGTTAGTTTTAATTCCCTTTGCAAGGTCCAGTTCTACTTGGCTTTTAGCCTTCCTCACTTTATCCCTACACGATCTGACCTCAATAAGGTAGGTCCCCTTGCTAATCCCACCTTTCTTCCACTCCCTGTAAGCTTTCTGCTTTTTCCTAATCCCCTCGCTGAGACGCTTGCTCATCCAGCTCGGCCTACAGCTCCCGCCCATGGTTTTTTTCCCCTTTCTCGGGATGCAGGCTTCCGACAGTTTCCGCAGCCGCGACTTAAAGTAATTCCAGGCCTCCTCCGCATTAAAATCCCCAAGTTCCTCCGTCCAATCCACTTCCCTAACTAATTTCCTTAACTCTTTAAAATTAGCCCTCGAGAAGTCGAAAACCCTAATCTCAGATCTACATTTGTTTATCCTTCCATCTAGCCTGAACTGAATCAGCTCATGATCGCTCGAGCCAAGGTTATCCCCTACCACCATATCTTCGACGAGATCCTCACCGCTCACCAAAACCAAATCTAAGATGGCATCCCCTCTCGTAGGTACTTCAAGTACTTGATGAAGAAAGCCATCCGCTATCACATCCAGAAAAATCTGACCCCTATTATTCTTGCAAGCACTCGTCCTCCAGTCTATATCCGGAAAGTTGAAGTCTCCCATGATCACACATTTCCCCTTAGTGTTTACTTCATTAAAGACATTAAAGAGGTCTCTATCCATCTCCCAATCAGATCCCGGCGGTCTGTAGCACACCCCAAGCACTATCTCAGGGGAAGCTCTAGTAGCTTTTTTACCCAGCGTGATTTTTGCCCAGACAGACTCCGTCTTATCCATCCCATCAGTTCTTATTTCATTACAGGTCACCTCATCATTGATGTACAATGCTACCCCACCACCTCTGCCTTTCTTCCTGTCTTTTCTAAACAGCACATATCCTTCAATACCCGTACTCCAGTCATAACTGCTATTCCACCAGGTTTCTGTTATCCCTATAATGTCCGGTTTCACTTCCCGCACCAATAGCTCCAGTTCGTCCATCTTGTTCCCTAGGCTCCTCGCATTAGTGTACAGACATTTTAATTTTCGGCGGTTGGCGTCAGTGTCATTCTTTACCCCGTCGCGCTCAGACCTTCCACCACCAGCATCACCTGTCAGTCCAGTTTCTACTCTGCTTTTCTTCCTCAGGTCAATTCTTCGGTCCACAAGGGTATCCCCTCTGTTTACCTCCCTCTCCAGGTTAAATTCCGGCGTGGAGATCTCCCGGACATCTCCCAACCATCTCCCCCAACTTCCTAGTTTAAAGCTCTCTTAATGAGGTCGGCGAGCCTCGATCCCAGAAGTCTATTTCCCTCCTTACTCAGATGAAGTCCATCCCGAGCGAACAGTCCTCTATCTGTAAATGCTTCCCAATGATCATACATCCCAAAGCCCTCCTTATAGCACCACTGCCTGAGCCATCCGTTAATCATCACGATTTTGTCGCTCCTTCGTCGCCCCGCTCTAGGAACCGGCAGAATCCCACTGAAGATGACCTGAGCCTCGATTTCCTTGAGCGTCTTCCCCAGCCTGGCATAGTCCTCCTTGATTATGTCCAGCGAGTAACTAGCCGTATCGTTCGTCCCCACATGCAGGACAATCAACGGATTCTTTCCCGCATCCGCAAGGATCCTTTTCAGCCTAAGGTCCACATCCTGTATCTTAGCTCCCGGCAGACAGCACACCCTTCTGTTCTCCCGATCAGGTCTAGTTACAGGCCTGTCTATCCTTCTCAATAAAGAGTCTCCAATCACGTAGACTTGTTAACTTCAAAGTAAGGGTTATTTCGTGTTCAACAATGGACAGTCACAGGTCAGTTGGCTGCTGGTACTCATCAAAATGCACGTGGGAGGAGACATATCTCAGCTTGTTTGCTGTGGGTAACATTTATAATATTGGTTTAGCAGAGTAATCGTTCCTCTCTGAACTGGTTGGATTCTGACAGGGAATTCTAAACAATTGAACAGAAGATCCCAAAGCCATTTTGGGGAACCATGACGAACTTATGGAAAACTAGCAGTTATGACATGTCTGCATCATTTGGATTCCAGACTCAATCATCTGTAATATATTTTATCTGCTTTAACCTCTCAATAACTCAAATTTCTTTTTCTTAGCTAACCCATATTAGCAAAAGAAATTGGCTGTCATCATTGTCTTTGGTGAGATCTGGAGCATACTTTATCTGGGGTAAGTGACTGGCCCATTGTAGCTGGAAGTAACCTAACATGTGATGATTTTTTGTTTTAATAACCTTTTACCACTAAGTCTAGTTTGTCTGGATGTTAATATACGCTGGGGTGTCTAAGGGCCTGGTTGTGGCTCTGTGGTAAACTATCATAAGTGATCTAGGAACATACATTGGTTGCTTCTTTGATTAACTTGCAATATGGAATATACCACCAGTGTGGGCATCTGCCCTGTTTTCTCACAGTCTGACCTGAGCTTTGTACTCTCAGTTTTGAGCCATCCTGGACACTGTGACACTTTGCTAGACACAAAATATTATGGACTGACCAGAGACACTGGATTTATGGCTTATTACAATATTCCGTAACCCTCTAACCCTTCTTTTTTGTTATATTACTGCAGAGGTGCTAATGGGCCACTTTACCTTGAAGGGTACCTTACAATACACAGACAGCGAGTTATATGGGCCAGTAGTGCCCATGCTCCACCAATAGTCTGGAACATGGGCTTGGCTCCACCAATATTTGGTCTTATATTTTCAGATCCGTCCCGTCCATAGGATGAACCGGGGCAACCGCCCCAGGCCCTGTGCTTCGGGAGGGTGGGGTCTAGGGAAGCCTGGGGGTTGCGGAGGGGTGTCTTTTCCCACCCTCCCCATCCCCATTCCACCCCTTCCCCCAAGTCCCTGCCCTGCCTCTTTCCAGCTTCAGCCCCCTACCCCGAGTGATGCTGACAGCTGTCAGGGTATGGCGGAGTGGGGCAGCCTGGGGTCACATCGCTCACTGCTGCTGGCGCCAGGCCCCCTGATAACCTCCCAGGCCACCCTGGACCCTGCATCCCCCTTAAGTGTGGGGACCCCCAAAGCACAGGGCCCGAAGCGGTTACCCTGGTCCGTCCTACGGACAGGAAGGCTCTGTGGACCCCACAAATTTTACAAAGCTGGCACCCATGATCTTGAGCTAGCTTCCCAGCCGGTGTAAATTGGCCATAGCTCCATTGGAGTCCAAGGTCCTCAGCTGGAGATCTGGCCCATTAACAAAACATGTATCTCAATTTCCCCCTTGTTAAAAGGCGCTATTATCATGGACTAGCTCTGCTGTGGGAAGGTCAGGATAAAACTGTTCATATTCACAGAGATAACAAGGGTGAGGGAACACCTTTTACCAGACCAGCTTCTCTTGGTGAGAGAGACAAGCTTTCGAGGTGAGCTATGTGTAGCTCATAAGCTTGTCTCTTTCACCAATAAAAGTTGGTCTGTGAAAAGATATTACCTCACATGCCTTGTCTCTTCAATGTCCTAGGACCCACAGAGCTACAATCAAGCTGCATACAGTATTCACAAAGCACATTCCACCCTGTTTGGAAGGTGGTATAGAAAAGCAGTCAGGAAGAGGATGCTCACCTGTAACCACAGGACAGCTCAAGCTTCAAGTGATGAGCTTTTATTTCTCGGGGTTGTTGGCCAGGACTCAGTTTCCACCACTGAGGTTCTTGGGTCTCATCTGACCTGTCTCAGCAAAGTCCCATGCATCTACCTGAATGGATGAGCAGCTGCTGTGATCTGTCTTAGAGCACTCTCCTTCTTCATTCACAAAGTGCAGAGTCCTCATAGTTGTATCCTTCTCCACAGCAGGCTGCATCTCACTTGATTCCATCTGTGAAGGGGCTGAGGCTGGAGAGTAAGCACTGTGTTTTCTGTGCAGACAGTACAAGTAACTGTCCTGATGGAACCAACCTGACACCCCTAGAGACATCTCTTTCTGCTACCTGCTGTATGAGATCACTGGTCTGCATAGCTTAAATGTAATGCAGTGTCCATGGAGTGCATGGCCCAGCAGAGACTAACTCTACTCAGTAATCTTTACTCATGTCAGTTGTCCCAACTGCATTCAGTGGAAGAATTGAATGAGTAAGAATGACTATGTGTCACGCCTCCTTGATGGTGTGCTGAAACCATGCAGTTCAAGAAGAACACAGGAGACTGCATGGAAACCAAATTTAATCCATGCACTGAAAATGAAAACTTTGGATGAAAGAATCTCAGTTTCACCCACAGTGGAAATTACTAATGTTTGTTTATTTAATAATATTCTCAGCCTTCTGCCAAGTGATAGCCAAAGTCAAGTTCTTGCAGATTGGTTTTCCATTGGAGGAAAATTTAGTGATGTGGAGTCTGAGTAATTTCTTATTGTAACCTGTTTGTGTACATATATATCAGTCAGGGAACAGAGGTAGCTACAGATAACATGTAGGGACTCTCCTCTTTTCGGGATCTCAGTCAATATGCCAGAAGCAGGACTAGCATCCAAGGACCTTCCACTACACAATTCTTTCAGCCCAGGACACTAAGGGTGAAAGTTCGGTCATCACCAGCAAGTGGGAGCTGGGCAAGGCAGAGGACTTCTCTGGCTGACCCCCTTTGATGAGTATCATGCTTGTCTCTAATGCTTTTCGATCATGAACTAACTGTTCACATATTTTCGATGGAACAGCACTCTGGGTTGTATCCTAATAACTATTGCAATAGTTTCTCTATAGTTCCAGTGTCATTCCTGGGATGTGCCCTGTGGGTTTTCTGCCCATCCTGTGTTTTGGATTCTAATTCTGAGAGATTCCAGCCTCTCGCAAAGGAACAAAAAATAAATCATTTGAAACAGGAAAGGAAATGTCCAGCATTCTCAGTCCTGAGGCTACTGGGGTTATGCACAGGGTCCACTTTCTGGGAAAACACTGTTTTAAAGTGAACTTCTTAAGTTTTCTTGTCTCTTTGCTTTGGCCAATGTTCATCCCAGGTGTCACAAAGAAGTTCTCAAATCTGTACCTGCAAGAGTGTCAGAGAGATTGTAGGGATGACAGTAGGAAAGGTTTTCCATAAATGTGTCCTTTTATATTCAGCTCTTTCTGATCCCCTCCCTGGCCACAGAATGTACTCTGGGCATCTGGAGGCCTCCCGATTAGTCTCCCCTATCCCTGGTCACACTGACTGAAGAGATATGGAGTGGGAGAATGTATTCTTACTCACGTCCAAAACGGATATAGTATGGGTGGTGGAAAGCAGCATTAAGTACAGAGTCACTGCACAGAGGTTATTCTAGGGTAACTATCCTGTGGGCACTTCATGGTTATTACTAAGCTGCAAAGCATCACAGTTTGGATCATCAGGGACTGGATATTTACATGGGTTTCAGTCATGTTCAGAGTGATCCTAATGAATGACAACCACAATTCCAGAAAGGATATTAAACCTCTTGCATTAGGGCTTGAGTCAATCTCTAAATAGAAGAGATCAAGGTGACAGGTCTATGGTAGGTTTGCCCACTTTCTAATCCCAGAGAACCGAATAACCCTGCCCTGTCTCAAGGCCCCGCCCCTGCCCACTCCTTCTCTGAGACCCCACCCGCATTCCATTCCTCCTCCCTCTGTCACTCACTCTCCCCGACTCTCACTCACTTTCAACAGGCTGGAGCAGGGTGCAGGGCGCTCAGGTCTCTGCGTGGGGCCAGAAACGAGGGATTTAGGGTAAGGGAGAGGGCTCTGGGCTGGAGCAGGAGTTTGTTGGGGGGGCGGGGGAGTGTGAGGCCTCTGGCTGGGCAGGTATGGACTCTGCAGTGGGGGAGAGATGAGGGCTTTGGGGTAAAGGAGGGGGCTCTAGTCTGGGTCAGGGGGTTGGGTGTGGGGGTTGACATGTTGGGGTGTCTGTGGGCTCTGGAGGGAATTTGAGTTTGGAAAGGGACTCAGGGATGTGGGAGATGATTCGGAGTGTGGGGTCGCAGTGGTGCTTACTGCAGCTTCTGGGAAACTACAGCCAGGTCCCTGCAGCCCCTAGCTGCATGGGTGGTCAGGGAGGTGCCATGTGCTGCCCGCATGCTGGCAGATGCTGCCCCCCACAGGTCCCATTGGTTGTGATTCCCAGCCAATCAGAGCTGCGGAGCTGACTCTCGGGGCAGGGACAATGAGTGGAGCCACCCTGGCCATGCATGTGTCTAGGGGCTGCAGGGACCTGACGGCAGCTTCTGGGAGCCACATGGAGCTAGGGAAGAGATGGAACTTGCCTTAGCCCTGGGCCCCGGCTGTGCTGCCTATTGGACTTTTAAGGGACTGGTTGGTGGTACTGACTGGAGCTGATAAGGTCCCTTTTTGACCGGGCGCTCTGTCTGAAAAACAGGTGCCTGGCAATCCTACTATATGTGGAAGCAGGTTATCCTCATATGCATTATGTTGGGTTCTTCCACATCTAGGTCTGGCCACTATCAGATAGGATACTTAACTAGATGGACCTAGTGTCTGATCCAAACTGGCACTTCCCATGTCACTATGAAAACTGAATAGGCAAATCTGGGGTCATTCTGTTCAAAGCACAGACCAGTATCTGAGTTCTGGAATACTTGAAATAGATATTGGCAGAAGAGGGCATATTTGACTAGATCTAGCTCAATACACTTGAAGGCAGCCCCTCCACCCCCTTAAGTTATTATATTTTCTATAGATCCATTCAATTTCTGGATCACACAGTTCTGAATATAGCTGCTTTCCACATGCTGATATAGAAGCATGAGGGGAGAGGAGTGTGACAGGTTGGATAACAGAAACTCCCTGGGAGCTGCCACCTGACGTGCCAAGACTACTACTACCCCTGCCTTCCCTGCCAGCTCAAGACTCCAGCACCCTGTCTTGCTGAGCCAGACACACCCATCTGCTCCAACACAGACCTAGGGTCAGAATTATTTGCCTCAAAGCTGCAGGTTTATCTGAAAGCAGCTAACAGAAGTGTTCCTGTCTTTAATACTCAAATGCTGTTTAAACCCAAATAAATCCAGGTTTACGGATTTATACAGGGTAAACTCATAAATTGTTCGCCCTCTATAACACTGATACAGAGATATGCACAATTGTTTGCTTCCCCAGGTATTAATACATACTCTGAGTTAATACTTAAAAGTGATTTGATTAAATACAGAAAGTAGGATTTAAGAGGTTCCAAGTAGTAACTGACAGAACAAAGTAAGTCACTAAGCAAAATAAAAAAAAAATGTGCAAATCTATGTCTAATCAAACTGAATACAGATAAGAGCCTCACCAGTTCCAGAATGCTCCCTTTTACAGACTAATCTCCTTTTAGCCTGGGTCCAGCAATCATTCACACCCCTTGCAGTCACTGTCCTTTGTTCCAGTTTCTTTCAAATATCCTGGGGGGTGGAGAGGCTGTCTCCTTAGCCAGCTGAAGACAAAATGGAGGGGTTTCAATAAACTCTCTCTTGTGGGTGGAGACCCCCTCCTCACTCCTATGCAAAGACCAGCTCCAAGATGGAGTTTAGGAATCACCTGGGCAAGTCACATGTCCATGTATGACTCACAGTTTTTACAGGGAGCATCCATTGTTTACATGCTAACTTGAAGGTCCTCAAGTAGACTTCTTATGTTGATTGGAGCATTCCAAGATCCATTGTCCTTTAAGTGTTTCTTGATTAGGTACTTAACTTTAGCAGAGCATTTGGTGAGTTCCTGGAGAAAGGAATATTGAACTTATTTAGAAATCAAGCCAGTACACAGCCAACATTCATAACATTGAATACAAAAATTGATATATGCATGTGAATAGGATTAATATATTCAGTAGATCATAACCTTTGAGATACGTTACGTGGCATATGTAGCATAAAACACATTCTAAGCATATTTCTGTCATAAGTAGATAGGTAAGGGTTAATTTTCTTTTACCTGTAAAGGGTGAAAAAGGGGGAACCAAACACCTGACCAGAGGACCAATCAGAGAACTGGATTTTTTAAAAGTCAGGGGCGGGAATTGGATAATCTGTGTCTTTGTGTTTTCCTCAGCTATGGGTAAACAAGCTTCTCTCTAACTCCAATCTTCTTTCTAATATTCTACTAAAAGTCTGTGAGTACAAAAGGAAACAAAGTAAATCGGCTGTGATGTGCTTTGATTTGTATTTACTGTGTGTTGATTTGCTGGACTGTTTTAAATTAGCTATTTTTTAAATCAGACTGGTTATTCATATTTTCTTATAAACAACAGCCTGTATTGATCTTTAATGCAGTATTATTGTTCTGTATTTTCTTTCTTTTTATATAAAGTTTTCTTTTTAAACTTGTCGAAGTTTCTTTCCTAGTGAGGCAAAGGGATAGAGATTTCTGTGTTTAGTCTGTCTACCACGGGGTGACAGGCTAGGGGAGAAGGCAAAGCCAGCTGTTGGTCTTTTGTGTTCCTATTGTCCCAAGGTGATAGAACGATTATCTCTTGGGAAGCAGAGAAACAGGTTTTCTCGGTACTCGCAGGCTAGACAAAGAGGCAAGCCTGGGAGGGAGGGGGAAAGGGGTTATTTCTCCTGATTTTAAGAATCCAAAGGATTTGGGGTTTGGGGTCTCCCCCCCAGGGAAGGGTTGGGGAGACCAGAGAGAGGGAAAGGGGGTCAGGCCCTGTAAATTCCTGGCTGGTGGCAGCGAGAAAGATCCAAGCTGATAGTAAGCTTGGGAGAGTTTCAGGTAAACACCCAGATCTTGGATGCTAAAGTCCAGATTTGGGACAGACGTTTACTACAATTTCCATAAGGCCTTATGGGAGGTACTGTCACAATGAGGATCACTTTTTTTTACTAAGGTTTCCACTTCAACCTATCTCCCAAGCTTTGTTGTGAACATTTCACAATGTGACTTAATGATTCCTTATAAAAAGGGGAAAAAATCCCATGAGGGAAATATTTGACATGATGAAACACTAGGTGATGGCTGTGATGGGTTCCCCTCCCCTAGGGTGCCTCTTGGAACTAGGGTATCACTGAGCCCCCTGGACCACCAGCCTGCAATCACACTGTAATGCTGTTACAAGATACAAAGCCCTCCAGCCTGCACTTTCACATGCAGGTAGAGGCATAACTAGCTTCAGTTACAGGCAGGTTCTCTGACCAGCCCCTGCATGGAAAGGCTACTCCCAGCTCCTCAGGCACACATCTCCTCTGGAGTATAAACCCAAAATTATACCATCTTGCTCTGTACAGGAAACTGTACAGTGTGAGCTCACAAGAGGTGCCCCCTCTTTCAATCTGGAGAGGAATATGCAACAGCCTTTTGCTCCTGTGTTATGATTTCCACATACTTCACTCCAACTCACTGGTATAGATAAAGCAAAAACAAGGTTATTAACTATAAAAGACAGATTTTAACTGATTAGAAGTGATAGCAACCAGATCAAAGCAGATTACCTAGCACAGGGATTGGCAACCTGTGGCATGCATGTCAAAGATGGCACACAAGCCAATTTTTAATGGCATGCTGGAGCCTGCTGGGGCTCCAGTGTGCCATTAAAAATCCTGCTGACAAGACAAGCGACCCACAGGGCTCCAGGGTTAAAAATATTTCCTGGCTTTTGGTGAGAACATATCCATCACTCGCCTGTCTCTCCTTCTATGCTTGTTTCTCATTCTCCTCCTCCTCCACCATATCATTTTCCTTGTTGTCCCTAGACTTACACACCTGTGAGGTGTCCACATTGCTTGTGGGGTGTTGGTAGGGTCACCTCAAAGATTCGCATGCAGCTTGTTGTAAAACCGGTATGTGTGGCGTTCAGCACCGGAACAACTGTTTGCCTCCCTTGTCTTCTGGTACACTTGGTGAAGTTCTTTTATTTTCATATGGCACCACTGGGTGTCCCTGTAGATGAGCGGACTCACCCCTGTGGTGCCTCCTGCTGGTGACTTCTGGGAATTAGCTTGATTCCAGCTGCAGAGCACGCTCTGCAGGCCAGTGATCTGCCTGTCCTCTGGCCCCCGTGTCCCTCCCTGCACCTGGTGCCCTTTTACCTGGGGTGCTGCCCCTTGGCAGTAACTCCCATTATCTCAGGGTCTCCCCTCCCTGGGAAACCCCAATCCCCTATCCTCACCTTACCTCAGTATATGGCTACTGCCAGTCATTGTTTAGCCCCACTTCCTGGGGCAGACTGCAATATCAGCCTACTCATCACTGGCAAGGAGGGTTTGGAGCTTGGCCTACCCCAGGGCTACTCTCTGCAACCCCCAGTAGCTTTTAGCCCAATGCTATGCCACAGTCTTGGTCTTTCCAGGCTGGAGCTCCTCAGCCTTTCCCCAGCCCTGCTTCACTCAGGTACCTTGTCTCTAGCTCCCTGCAGCCAGGCTCTTCTCCTTCTACAAGCAAAGAGAGACTTCTGAGCTCCTGGCTCCCAGCCTCTTTAGACAGGCCAGTTGTGACCTGATTGGGGCATGGCGCAGCTGCAGCCACTTCCCAATCAGCCCATCTTAGTTGCTCCCAGCCACAACCTTCCCCCAGGGCTTTTTTAAGCCCTTCAGGGCAGGAGCAGGGTAAACTCCCTGCTACAGTCTCTCATGCTCCGGACCTTTTCATCCGGCCCCTGCCCCGTAGCCCCGAATGGTCCCCCCGCCCCCTCCCCGCAAGCCGGCTGCACGATCTGCAGCCGATCCATTTTCAAACCGCACCAAGGAAAGAACTCTACACGCTCGTGCTCCACACCCTTCACTTCCTCACCCTCGTGTCCCACCCCGATACAAAGTGGCGGGACCTCCTGCCACCTCTGGAGGGTGAGGAGCCCCGGTGGGCCAGCCTCTACTCCACCCTGGTCCCGAGGCCCGCTGGGGATATTAGTTGGCAGCTCCTTCATGGGGCCGTGAGCACGGGTGTCTACTTGGCGCAGTTTACGTCTGTCCCAGACACCTGCCCCTTCTGAGGCGTGAGGGAAACCCTGGCGCAAGTTTACCTAGAGTGCGCCAGGTTGCAGCCCCTATACCGGCTCCTCACTAATCTCCTGTTGCGTTTCTGGCTGCACTTTTCCCCTCAACTCCTCCTCTACGCACTCCCTATCCGTGGCCCCACGAAGTCCCGAGACCTCCTGGTCAACCTCCTCCTCGCCCTGGCTAAAAAAGCCATCTACATGACCAGGGAGAGGAGGTTGGCTGATGGAGACTCCGGTGACTGTGGGGCTTGTTTCCGGTCCCTGGTCAGTTCACGTATCCGGGCGGAGTTCCTCTGGGCGGTGTCCACTGGCTCCCTTGATGCCTTCGAGGAGCAGTGGGCGCTGTCCGGGGTTCTCTGCTCGGTGTCCCCGTCAGGCTCCCTTCTTATGACCCTCTGACCACACTCCCGTCCCTGTTCTTTTATTAGTTGTCCCCCGTAATCAGTGGGCTTCTGTGGTCCTGTGGGTCCTCCCCTTAGGCTAGGGGGGATCCTTTAGCAGTGGGCGGGCTTCTGCCTGCCCACTTCCCAGACACCCAATAGATACAGTCTCTCATGTAGCCCTTCTCCCCTATTCCATGAGCAATCTTTGCACAGATGTCAGCATTTCTTCTGCTGGACCAGAGCTCTGCCAGCACATAGTCTGGTGTGCATTTGGGGTGTGTAGTCTGCATGATCAGCTGGCTCCCAATGCTGATCAAACAGGAAATGGGAAATAAAAAGCTCCCAGGGCTTTAGTAGGGCAAGCTCTGTTTCCTGTGTACCTGAGTCATAGAACATCAGGATTAGAAGGGACCTCAGGAGATCATTTAGTCCAACTCCATGGTCAAAGCAGGGCCAATCCCCAGACAGATTTTTGCCCCAGATCCCTAAATGACCCCCTCAAGGATTGAAGTCACAACTATGGGTTTAGCAGGCCAATGCTAAAACCACTGAGCTAACCCTCCCCCCTAATACAACACTGTTGAGAAAGATCTCCAAAGCAGTCACAGATGAGCATTGTGGGACACGAACTGGTGGCCAATTAAGTTGAATTACACAACACTGCATCTGCACTACCTCACAGTTGGCCTGTGAAAATCAAACTAAGCACTACACCTCTCGCAGAGGTGGATTACAGAAGTCGACATCAGAGGCGACTTATGTCGACTTAAAGGACCCAGTAGCGTAGACACATATATTAAAAGGTCGACTTAAGATGGCTTCCTTCGACCTAACTCTGTAGTGTAGACCAGGCCTGGGGGAGGCCACTTATGTCAACATAACGAACAGCAGCATCTACCCTGGCACTTTGTCCACAAAGCCTTTGTGCAAAAAGCCCTATGCCTCTTGTCAAGGTGGTTTTATTTTGTTGAAAAAACTCTACTATGTAGACAAGGCCTTAGGTTTGGCCCATTCCCTCCCCCACCACCCATCCTGAGGAGCAGACACTGAGTGGCACTGTGAGCCCCTTGTGCCAGGTCACAATGTGGGGAGCTGGGCCCAGCATTGCAGGACAAGAATCACCATTGCAGGGTAAGTGAGGAGAGGGTTCCTCTAACCCTGCTCCCGCCCCCCACAGCATGGTGGGTGATGTGTACGATCATTTGGGATTGGTAGAACTTTTCATACGATGAACAAGATTTTCAATAATCCTCATCATATTTTACTAGGCTGTCTGGGTGGGAGCCCAAAGGCTGGGTTGCTTTAAGGTAGTGGTTTTCAAACTGCGGGTCGCGACCTAGTACTTGGTGACAGAATGTAAGGCACTCAGTCACGGCGGTCTGGTCAGCACCATTAAAAGTGCCATCAGCGGTATTGCTGACTAAGGCAGGCTAATCCCTACCTGTTCCGACACCACGCTGTGCCCCGGAAGCGGCCAGTAGCAGGTCCGGCTCCTAGCTGCTGGGCCACGGGGCTCCATGTGCTGCTCATGCCCTGAGCACCAGATCTGCACCCCTATTGGCTGGAAACCAGCCAATGGAGTTTGGGGGGTTGGTGCCTGTGGGCGAGAGCCACATGGAGCCGCTTGTGCAGCTTCACCTAGGAGCCGGGACCTGCTGCTGGCCACTTTCGGGGTGCTGTGCTGTCTGCAATGCCAGGACAGGCAGGATGCTTGCCTTAGTGCTCCTCCCCACCACTGCACCGCTGACCAGGAGCCACCCGAGGTAAGCCCATGCCCCATCCATGCACCCCAACCCCCTGCCTCAGCCCTCAGGCCCCTTGAACCGAGAGCCCCTTCCTGCACCCCAAACGTCTCAACCCTGGTCCCACCCCAGAGCCTGCACCCCGGAGTCCTGACCCCTCCCCGCACCCCAACCCTCTGCCCCAGCCCAGACCCGCTCCCACTCCCCGAATCCCTCATTCCCGGCCCCACCCCACAGTCCTCACCCCTGCACCCAAACCCCAGCCCCAGCCCTGAGCCCCTCCCACACCACAAACCCCTCATCCCCAGCTCTGTTGGGTCATGGGCATCAACAATTTTCTTCAACTGGGTCATCAGAAAAAAAAGTTTGAAAACCACTGCTTTAAGATAACTGGGTTTTTGGTTTCTGGGTAACCAGTAAGAAATTATAAAAGCTGTTTTGTTGCTGGCTTCGTAATCTAAGTTCTAAAATAACCACCACTCTGGGGGATTGTCTGCTCCATTCTTTGCAGTTTTCCGTAAGTGAGCAATCTCACCATGTCCCCCAACCCACAGGACTCTGGTCATCCTCCCACACCCGCTGCTTGCCTCATCCCTCTTCTTACCCCCACCCCCATGAGCCACCCCGCCTGCTTATCACCACCTCCCTCCTCTACCCCCTCCCCCACAAGACCCCCTGCCTGCTACTTGCCACATCCCGCCTCACCCTCCTGTAACCACAGGGCAAAGTTGTGGAAGAGAGGAGGAACGCGGAAAAGTGAGAAGAAGGGGCCTCCAGGTGGAATTAGGTGGAGGAAAGGTGGGATGCGGAGAGTGTGAGCTGTTGGGGGCTTTTGGAGGAGGGGAGAGGATAGGAGGGACACAGGGAATGGTGGGTGGTGGTGGCCTCACAGGGGAGAGGAAGAGGAGAGGAGGGAAGCAGCGAGCAGTGGCGGGAGGTTGAGCAGGGGAGAGGGCAGAGCCTGGGGAGGACTGGGGGTGTGGCCTGGGATGGAATGGTGGTGGAGTATGGGTGGGGCTGCAGGCGGAAGAGACTAGCCTCCCTCTGGGGAAGCTTCACCCACCTCCCATGGGAAGGAGGGAGAGAGGAGGCTGAGAGGACAGTATTTTTCCCTATGGAACATGGTAGAGAATAGAAGCCAGGTTTTCTAACACCGGGTCTTTTCTCTGGCCACTGGGTCACACACTGATTCTTGTAGGCATGGCAGCAGAAATCCTGCAGTGTGAGTTGAATGAGGAAAGGATAGCATGGATTAGTTCATAGCAGGTGTTTTATGGGTAAAGCATGGTTGATAGAAGGGGCAGGGAGAGTTCTAGGCATAGCAGACAAATGGGCACTGACTATTGGCAGCACTGGTGAAGAGCAGGCTGTGGGAGCATGGACATGTGAGCAGGGAAAAGAGTGGATATTTAAGGAGACACAGAGTTCTAAACAGCCTTGGAGGTGAGTAGTCATTTCTATTTTAAACAAAAAGTATCAACAGAATAAACAAACGTGAAATCCCAATATTTCCCTGTAATATGAGGATAGGATAGAAGTAGGGTTGGCAGAATTAATATTTTCATATATATATGTCATTTTGACAATGTTTATTCTTAAGCATATTCTCTCTTTTTATCTTATTCAATTCACAGTTGTGGGAAGTTGGGGGGGTTGGACAATGAGGAGGTCAGACTATCATTATTTAATGATTGGAGACACTGGGATAGAAAAAGTTAAAGTCTTTAACCATTAAAACATAAAATTGTCAAAATGATGTGTCAAAATATACAAAGCAAATTGCCTTAAACCAAATCTGATAAGTTCTCAGGCAGCACTTTTCTTACTTTGACTACCCGTAAATTTTGACTATTATTGATGGAAGTATTTTTTCATCAGTTTGCGTGTGTATGGGGAAATAAATAAATGTTTGCTAACATTTAGTAATAAAAACATAATCCTTCCAAGCCTAAATATATCCAAACAAGTGAAGACAGGTTCAGAAATAAAAAAAGACCAATATTAACCTATAGCTTCCACTAGAGGGTGACAAAGTGTAATAGATTATAAAATCAGTTTCCTACCTCACAGAACACCCACAGGAGGGTTGGGACAAACAAAGGAATAGTGTGACATACTGTCTAATGGCCTATAAAGGGTAGCACAATATTACTAATCAGATGTAGGCACATATGCTGTATAATGCCCTATACAGAGCATTCATATAACCTCGTATGCTGCCTTTAGTTCATAAAATACCACAGTCATCCTTTCTTTCCCCCTTACTCCATTACATACCATAATTATTCTTGGCACAATTAGATTATATATATATAATGTTGACAGATAATATCAATGTTCACTTTAAGCATCTGGAGAGGGGGGGGTCATCTATTTAAATGTTTACAGTTGCAGGAAACAATGGAGGGGCCAGACAACAAGGAGAGAGGGCATCAGACGATAATTATTTAATGCCAATAGATGTTGAGATTCAAAAAGTTAAAGGTTTATAAGCATTAAGCCACTGTTTGAATATCCTCAGATGAAGCTTGAATAAGGTCTCAAGAAGCATTTTTCTTACTGTGCCTATCTTTACATTTCTGTTGTTATCTATCAATAGAAAAAAATTTGCATCTGTACGGCGAAAGCAAGATAAAAACTGAATCTTTCCTGGCCTACATGTAACTATGCCTTTCTCATGCTGGGAAAACTATCACCTCCGTGGCCCTGCTATGTATAACCCCTGTTCAAATACTTACTCTCCATCTAGTGGGGGCAGGGGTACTGGGTCTCCTTCATCCCAGATGAGGATTCTAACCACTGAGCTAAAAGTTAAAAGGTGGGGGCCAGATTTGGAAAGGAGTTTGATCTGATAGGTGAGCTCTGAGCTTGCGTATCAGACCGAGTTCCCCACACAGGCACCGACTCCGTGGGTGCTCTGGGGCACAAGCACTCCCTGAAAAAACATAGGGGATGCTCAGCACCCGCTGGGGAGGATTAATCTTTTGTGGACCCTGGTGCCCAGAACACAGCCACACCCTGCACTCCACCCTGAGGCTCCATCCCCACTCAGCCTCTTCACCCCAGAGGCAGGGCCAGCACTTCCATTTAGGCTGCCTATGCAATCACCTAGGACACCAGGATTATTGGGGGGTGGAATTTTGCCGGGGGGGGCGGCAGGTGGCTCCGGTTGACCTGCCGCAGTCATGCCTGCGGAGGGTCCACTGGTGCCGCAGCTCCAGTGGAGCTGCCACAGGCATTTCTGTGGACGGTCCGCTGCTCCCGCGGCTCCAGTGGACCTCCCGCAGGCACGACTGCGGCAGCTCCACCTGAGCCATGGACCAGGGGACCCTCCGCAGGCATGACTGCGACAGGTCCACCGGAGCCGCGGGACCAGCACGCGGGGCGGCAAAATGGCCGTGCGCCTAGGGCGCTAAAAATACTAGCTCCGGTCCTGCCCAGAGGCCCCATCTGTACTCCACCTCAAGGCCCCACCCCATTCTGCCTATTCCCTCCAAGGCCACTCTTACTGCTCGCACAAGGGAAGGAGTGGGCAGAGAGAAGTGACCACTGGCAAAAAGAAAAGTCAGGACTTGTGGTCCTGTAGGCAAATTAGACAAAGTGATACCTATCTTGCCCTGCTTTGTGGATCACGCTGGGGGTTAGGCATCCAGACGCCTGGCATGAGGCACCAATACATGTGAACAGAGGCAGAAGGACAGGTGAGCAGGGAACTTTTGCAGTGAAAATTTAGGAGCCAGGTGAGTTTAGGTGCCTGGAGAGGTCAGCAGCATAATTGGGGGTTTTGTGAATCTCAGTGGTGCCTGATTCTTGGAGTTGGGCATCTAAAGGGGCAGCTAGGTGCCTAACTCCCTTAGTGACTCTGGCCCTGTTTTACCTAATAGAACAGTTTAGAGTGAAGAAAGAATAACTATCACAGTTTATTTTGCAGTTAAAACGACATAAATATTCTCATTCTTCCAAAAAGCTTTGGTAATTATCCTTTGGGTAATGATGGGAAAAACAGACACACACATCTGTTGGTTTCAAAGATTCATTGACTTTAAGGGTAGAAGAGTTCATTGTGACTATTGAGTTGGACCCTTTTCATAACACACGGCAAAAAACTTCTCCCATTGAGCCTCCCTCAAGCCCATAATGTCCTTGTGAACAGTTCTGTCAAAAAGACAGTCTCTTTTGAATGGATAAGGTGTCACTTGTCTCAGTATCAGAGGGGTAGCCGTGATAATCTGGATCTGTAAAAGCAGCAAGGAGTCCTGTGGCACCTTATAGACTAACAGACATATTGGAGCATGAGCTTTCTTGGGTGATGATGCATCTGACGAAGTGGGTATTCACCCACCAAAGCTCATGCTCCAATACATCTGTTAGTCTATAAGCTACCACAGGACTCTTTGCTGCTTTTACTTGTCTCAGCACATTCCCACTCATGATGAGTGAGAGAAAGACATACAGAGAGGAAGAGATTTCCTTGAGGCTACACATTCTCCTCTCCCCATTTCTTTCCCATTGAGATTAAAACTTTGACTGTCTTAACAGTGGCTAAACTTTTTAAAAACTTGTCTCTCTCACCAACGGAATATTGTCCAATAAAATATATCACCGCCCCCACATTGTCTCTCTAAACCTTCCCTTGACATTAATTGAAAATTCCCATCTGCAGAAATGTCCAGGAGATTTCACCTTCCTGCATGAAGGATAAATAACGAGCCCATAGAGGCTGTTGCTTTTACACAAGACATAATGTACAGAACCAAGAAGGGCACCAGAATCAGGGCATCCTGACTGGGAACTGACAGTCGCTTTAGTGAAGGATATCAAGTATATGAAGAGACGGTGTGGTGTTAGAAGATTGACTGGAGAACCTGTATCCTCCTCTTCAAATGCTGAGCGAAGGGGTCACATCACATGATTCCAGCTAGAAATAGACCCATCATAGAGGTAAATCTATCTTCATTACACTTTTCACTTACATCAGAATTGCAGGCGGACAAGACTTGACAACTGATCTTCCATCCTTCATGCTCAGTGATAGATTTTACCCTTCAGGGTGGGTTCTGCCTCACTGATGTATTGAGAAATTTAGTGATAGATAGAAAGACAGACAGACAGACAGACTGACTTGTGGAAACCATAACAAACAAGCAAAAAACAATCACACAATACATGTAATGATCATTTCAAATATTTCACCTTTCTAAGGTATGAAAATTTCATGCAGGTGGAAAAGATGACCAATTTATTACATTTAAAAAAATAGAATAACCCTTACTGTGATAAGATTTAGATAGATATTAGCTATTTCACTGAATTTATCTGTCTAAATACCTATTATTAGAAGTAAGGTCTATGAAACAGAAAGGTCTGCATGTCAGCTATGAAGTGCGTAGTTAGTTAATAGATAAGGGGCCAGTAGATGGTGTTAAGAATATGCAGCATTGTCAAGACCAGGACAATGTTGTTATTGTGCATTGCAAATAGCTTCCACTTTGCAATTGTTTCCATGAAACATGTAACACTTACATATCCTGGCTCATTACTGCATCTGAGTCCCTAGCCTGATTTGTCATACCATGAATCTGGTTTCCATGTAGAATGATATTTTTTTTAATCTGTTATTAGAGATAAAAAGTCTCTTATGGAATTGAGGTTTCTGCCAGCTAACACTTTGGGTTGCATTCCCCACCCAACCATTTATCTAGTAACCACCAGGTGGAGAATTTTAAAAAAGAAGGCGTGTATAACATGAATGTCTGACTCTGCTGTCACAGCCACAAGGCTAGCTGTCACTCATGTTCTGGTTCGTCTAAGTGCACACCCTCAAGTCAGAGGTGTTGTGCAATTACCTTTCTTAGCTTGAAATTTTGCAATTTTCTCATGTTGTTACCAGGTCCTAGGCTTCAGTACACCATGTAACCACCGTGTTTACTCCACTGGTCTGACAGGTTTCTGCACCTTTGGAAGGCTGCGACCAGTGGTATATAATTACCAAAGAGCATTCTTAAAACCAAAGTACTGATCACTTAGCACATGGAACAAAATGTTTAGAGAAAAAGCATTTTAAGCCAACAAACAGCCTGCATGCATGTCAGTCATGTCACAATCAGCATGGTTTCATGGAAGATAGGTCTTGTCAAACAAACCTGTCACCTTTTTCGACAGAATTGCAGGTCTGATCGATAAAGGCAGCTGTGCTGATATTATTTATTTGGATTTCTCCAAGACATTTGACCTAGTACCACATGACATTTTGATTAAAGAGCTAGCATTATATGGAACCAACAGCACACACATTAGATGGATTAAAAACTGATTCACTGACAGATCTCAGAAAGTAGTTGTTACTGGGGAGATATCAATGAACAGAGCTATTTCTAATGGGTCCCCCAAGGAATCGTTCTTGGTCTAAAGGTATTCAATATTTGTATCCACCCAATTGATAGTAATATAAAATCTTGACTGGGAGGCTTGCAAAAGACACAAAGATCACTGGGGTAATAAGTGGTCAGGACACTGTTTTGCTGGTTAAAAAAATCACAATCCAACAAGAGGGTGTTCTAATACAGCCAAATGCCATGTCATACATCTGGGAAGCAAGAATGCAGACTATACATATGGGATGGGAGAGAGTCTTGGAAAACAGTGAATCGGAGAAGGACTCATTACCATTGTAGATAAATCACCTCAACATGAGCTCTCATGGTGGCAAAAAGGGCTAACGTGACCCTGGGGTATATAAGCAGGGGAATGTCAAGTAGAAGTAGGGAAGGGATCTTGCCTCTGTACTAAGATTGGCTGGGACCATGGGGTTTTTCTCCCTTCTTCTGCATAGGCTGGGCTGGGCATATCTCATCTAAAAAATTTCCTGCAGTTGCAGGGGCCTCAGGCATTGGTGGCAGCTTGGTCTCCCCTTTTCTCTGCCTGTGGCACACAATGGTTTAGTCTCCTGAAGACTGAAATGCTTTGGATTCAGTGAGAGGTAGCTGGGTGGAATGTGGTGGCCTGTGATGTACAAGAGATCAGACTAGATGACCTGATGGCCACATCTGGCCTTAAACTCTATGAAATTGTCTCTCTCACTTCAAGCCATACCTTGCCATGATGGCAACCTAGGCTGGCCTAGCTTCTTCAGATACCCCCAGCAGGTTCCCATGTCTCACTCTGGTTTCCCCAAGCAACTACTGCTTCTTTCTTGAGTGTCTCTTGAAATCTTGCCAGACGTGTGTCATTGTTGTTTCTGTGCTTGGCCTGTCCTGGGTTGTTTTTAAGGGTATGTTTTTAAGAGTATGTTTACAATGCAAGTACTACAGCAGCATCGCTGTAGTATAGGCACTTGCTAATGCTATTAAAGAGGATTTTCCATTGCTGTATTCAATTCACCCCCTCAAGAGGGAATAGCTACTTGTCACAGGAATTCTGCCATTGCCCTAGGTGCATCTACAGTGGGAGTTAGGCTGACTTAAATGCATTGCACGGGGCATCTAAGTTTTACGGGTTGACCAGGACTAGATAAACCAGTTCTGTAGCCTCAGCAGGAGATAGAGCTACAATCCTAGCCAATAGTTCCAGTCTTGTCCCTTAATTGCTCTTGCTTCAGTTGATAAGAGGATATCTGGAGTCATCTTTTCCTTCCTGCCTGTGTTCTAGATAAAGTCCTGTCGAGTTGAACCAATTTATTCATACACAGTCCATTGCATGGAGTATCCTAGCCTGGGTCAACAGACTCAGGCTAGTGGAACTTGAGCTACCACACTAAAATATCTGTTTAGATAGTGATTTCCAGTTGTGGCCCAGGTTCTGGAGCCCACCACACTCCCTAGGCTTCAGAACTCATGTCAAAATGTTTACCCAGCTATTTTTAGTGCAGAAGCTTGGGTCCAGCAAGCCCAAGTCTGTTGAACCAAGCTGGGTAGCTCACAACCGTGGGCTGTGTAGACATACCCACAGAAAACATCTCAGTTACCAGGTCAACATACAGTATCCATCAATTCTTACAAGGAAGCTCCAACTCCATTACAAATATATTAAATTTTACAGCTGGGCAAAAAAATGTTGGTGGAGAATTTATCCATTGAAAAATGCAGTTTTGTTAAAATCAAAAGGTTTTACAAGAAAGTGTCAATTTTGTCAACATTTTCTAAGGAAGAAAAGTCAAAGCATTTCATTTTAATTTTATCACGGGGCTGCCAAACTTACTGACCCTTAGAGTCACATATAATAATCTTTAGAAGTTCAAGAACGAGGGGTATGCCTGTCAGGATTCTGGGCTTCTGCCCCACGGGGTGCACCTGCCGGGGCTTCTTTTTTGCTGTCCAAAGCACGGCAGACAGGCTGCTTTCGGTGGCTTGCCTGCAGGAGGTCCGCCCGTCATGCAGCTTTGGCATACCCGCCGCCAAATTGCCACAGAATCTGTGGGACCGGCGGACCTCCTGCAGTAAGCGACCCTCACAGAGCACTGGTGCCTGGACCCACCACTGGCTTTGGCCCCACTCCTCCTGAAGCCTAGCCCAGCAGGGGTTCCCTGAGCCTCAGTGCCCCCTGTGGGGCTAAACCACAGAGACCACCCCACCAGAGGGCAGAAGCTCCCCCTTCCCCTGTCTGGTAGGCAGAGAATTGAGGGGTGGGGGGATCTTCAAGCTGCACTTTACCTGTAAGTCTCATGCAACTCACGGTTTGACCATGCCTTCTCTATCATTTCAATTCATTTTGTTTTGAGTTTTATATTATATTAAAACAGTCATGTTAATATTATATTGTATTTATATATTATATTTAATATTTTAATATAATAGGAGAGTCTAAACAAAATAAAACCACATTATCAAAAGGCAACAGTGTTACCTTATCTCAGTGAAATATTTGGACATTATCAAAATGAAATGAATCAATATTATCAAAATATAACATTTTGATGTTTTTAAATCCAAAACTTTAAGAATCTTTATCCCGTGAGAAATTTATTATTTAATTCCAATTTGGAAAAATAATTGTTTTGAAATTTCAGAATTTCTCATAGAATGGAAATTCCAGTCTCTAACTGGCCCCATTAAACTTTAAATATATATATTGTCCATGTTCTTCTCCAGGTTTTGTTGGATTTTCTCTAGATACAACCCATGGCAAATGCAGACTTGGGAAATCAAACATCCATCACAGAATTCATTCTCCTGGGATTTGGGAACCTCCAGGAAAAGCACTTTCTTCTCTTCCTGCTGTTTCTAGTGATCTACATTGCGACCATGGTGGGGAACATCCTTATTGTTGTGTTAGTTGTGGCTGATCAGCACCTTCACACGCCTATGTACTTGTTCCTGGGGAACTTGTCCTGCTTGGAGACCTGCTACACCTCCACCATCCTTCCTAGGGTGCTGGCCAGTCTCCTGACTGGAGACAGAACTATTTCTGTTAGTGGTTGCATCATACAATTTTATTTCTTTGGTTCTCTGGCAGCTACAGAAAGTTATCTCCTTGCCATAATGTCTTTTGACCGGTATTTAGCAATTTGTAACCCACTGCATTATGCAGCACTTATGAGCAGCAAATGTTGCCTTCAGCTAATTGCTGGTTCTTGGATAAGTGCTTTCTTGGCCAATTGCTTGGTAATATTTTTGGCATCACAGCTAACTTTTTGCAAGTCTAGTGAAATTCCCCATTTCTTTTGTGACTTCTCCCCAATTGTAAAACTCTCCTGCAGTGACACTACCCTCATTGAACTTCTAACTTTCATCATGGCCTTTATATTCACAGTGACACCATTTCTGTTAACCATGACATCCTACGTTTGCATCATCACCACCATCCTGAGAATCCCATCCACCAGAGGGAGGCAAAAGGCATTTTCCACCTGCTCCTCTCACCTTATTGTGGTGACCATTTTCTATGGAACCATAATCATTGTCTACATGCTCCCAGACACCAATACACTGCGAGACCTGAATAAAGTGTTTTCTGTCTTCTATACAGTCTTGACTCCTCTGGTCAACCCGCTCATCTACAGCCTGAGAAACAAAGAAGTACACAAAGCCCTGAGGAGAAAGACTGCCAATAAATGGAGAGCTTTTTCCAAGAGCTAAGATGATCTGATTCCATTCCATTAGGTTCAACTGAGATAGGGGTAAATTGACATGCTTGGATGAGTAAAAGCAGCACATTCAGGATAGCCTGAGGCTGGCAACTGGAATTCCACTAGAGAGAGTGACAGCACATTGAGGTTACCGACAGCTACAGAGGAAGAGTCCAGTGGCTGAGGTGCTACCCTGCATTCTGTTCTTTGCTTTCCTCAAAATCCTTTGTGACCATGAATTTATTCTATCTGAGCCAGATTTTTTTTAAAGGAATTAGGCGCATTAAGATGCAGCAGGGTGCCTATGCCTAAAGGAGTGTGCCTCTGTTTAAAAATAAGGGGAACCTATGCACTTTGGGAGGCCATTAGTCATTTATGTTTAAAAGTTGAGAAACAGACCGTCTATATGTAATCAATCATCAATACTAACAATTATAAATATTACCTTTCTTCTATAAATAAACTGGGCACCACAAGTATCAATGGTAATGATAATAATTACATGTAGGGATAGATTTTTAAAGGAATTTAGGCACCTAGTGGGATTTTTAAAAACAGTTAATACCCATTGAAATGGATGAGATTTAAAGTTGAAGCTAGACAAATTCAGCCTGAAAACAATGAGTGCATATTTAACTGTCAGCTCATCAGATAGAATGTGATGGGAGCCAGATCAGAATGTTAGGTCAGGCCACACACACTCCATTCTAAGACTGATAGGCAGTCTGTGGTACAGATTAGGGGTGCCGGTTATTAAAATGTTCTGTTGTTGTAATGGGTGTGAGCCCTGGAAAACACTCACTGAGACGTCTGGGCAGAGAAGTGACTTCTGATATGTTGTACTGAAATTGTATTTAATTATTCTTAGGCTAGGAAGCATTGATTTTTATCAGCAAATGTTGATTTCAATGCACAGAAACAATCTAAGAAAAATATTTCCATCCATAAAAATTGAAATTTACAGAAGACAAAGAAAGAAAAATGCTTCTTGAGAATTTATTACAGTTAAATTTAAAGCTATTTACTTTATATATTTTGACACGTAATATTGACCATTTGTGTTTTAATGTTTTTAAAGTATTACACTTGTTGAATCTGACCATCGGCTGTTATTAAATAATTATTGTCTGACCCCAATAGTCTTAGCCCTGCATACTTCCCCCACCATGAAAATTTAAATAGCTAAAAATAAAAAATAATAAATATTACCCATTGAAATATATGAACAATTAAAATAAAATTGTATCAAGCCTACTTATTCTTTGCATTTTTGTACAGATGAGTTTGTTGAAAAAAATTAGAATTTAAAAATAAAATTAGCACAAGAGTCAACTCAGAATGGAGCCCCTTTGTGCCAGGCACTGTACAAATATAGGGGGATAAAAATCTCTGCACAAAAAGCTTGCAATCTAAGTAGACTGTGGGTAATGAAAATACTAGTGTACTAGTCTACAATGCCAGATAACAGGGCTTGTATCTGTGCTCTGCTATTGACCCCCTATCATAAGCCTTTCTCCCAAATCTGGACCTTAGCGTCCAAAATCTGGGTGCTTAGCATGAACCTCCAAGCTTAATTATCAGCTTGGATCTTATCTCGCTGCCACCAGACAGGAATTACAGCGCCTGCCTCGCTCTGGTCCCCCAAACTTTCCCTGGAGGGACCCCAAGACCCAGAAGCTCTGAGTCTTACCGGCAAGGGAAATACTCCACTTCCCTTCCCCTCCTCTCTCTCTCTCCCAGACTTTCCTCTCTGGGCTAACCTGAGAGTATTGATGCAATCTCTTTACATCACAATACCAAGAAGCATGTCTCCTCTCTTCCACAAAGAGACAAACCCCAAATACAAGGAAACAGAAATGATTCTATCTCTCTTTCCCCCTCCCACAAATTCCCTGGTGCTGCAGAGCTTATCCTCCGTAGATCTAACACAAAGAGAATTCCCTCCCCTTGTTCCTTAGCCCACCCAGAGAGAAAACTCAAACAAGTCTTAAAAAGAAAGCTTTATATAAAAAGAAAGGAAAACACATAAACATAGTCTCTGTATCAGATTGACAAATGCAGGGTAAATTTCTTAAAGGAAAATATGAATAAACAGCCTCTTTCAAAAAAATATCCTATTTAAAACATTCCAGCAAACTCCACACATGTAAATACAAAACAAAACATATAAAAGCCTATTGTTTTGAAGCCTTTGTACTTACAACTGGGAAACAGAAGTTTAGAAGCTTGAAGATAGAAAAAGATCCCCTCTCATAGCTGACAGACAGACAAAGACAGCCCAAAAGGGCAAAGGAAAACCACACGCACAAATTCCCTCCCTGAGTTTTGAAAAATCCGGTTTCCTCATTGGTCCTCTTGTCAGGTGTTTGGTTCCCTTTGTTAACCCTTTACAGGTAAAAGAAACATTAACCCTTAGCTATCTATTTATGACACCCCCGTGCCATCGTGCATAAGTCACTGAAGGTCCAGGTTTTTAAGGCACTTTGTGGGATGTTCAAAAGCACCCAGGTGCCTAAAGCTCAATGGATGTTTTAAAAAAAATCCATTTATGTTCCTAAATCACTGTAAAAATCTGGTCCTAGGACTTTAAAAAATATGTCAGTTCTACTCTTCCCCTCAAAGTGAGCAGCTGATGAGCTCAGAGTCCCTCATTTTCATTTTATCCCCAAATAAATTGCCTCTGAGCATCTGAATTCGTTCCCATCCTTCTCCTTAGCTTCTCTGTGCCTCACTTTCCTTACTCTGAAGCAATGGTGCTGCTCTGTGTCATGGGGTGTGATGTGGATGAACACATTAAAGAGTGTGAAATAGATAAGAGTCAGATAAATAATTAGGCTGTGGGGAAATGGTACAACAACCAGTGGCTGGCAGCGGGAGGGAGGGTTGCAAGTGTCATGTTAGGTCCACGTTTAAACACTTCCCCATTGTTAAATAGCTAACTAGCCACTGGACCAGGGATTCCCATGTGAATGCTGGAAGCACCAGGCTAGTGTGTCTCTCTGTCCCAGTGACTGCTCAAGTGCTATCTCTTCAGGCATTGCAAAGAGACCTTACACTGGCTGGAGGAAGCCCTGGAGAATTATTCCAGGAATCTCCAGCCAGGGCAATGCCAATAGTGGCAGCTGTCTCCACTTGTCATCACCATCTTTCAATTAGTTGCCCAGCTTCTCAGACTGAACCCACCATGTCAGTGCAAGTGTATGCGGGCTGTAATATGAGGCTACTCCTTCATGTCACCATCTAGTTCAGTTGTTGATATCCCTCTCTAGCGGCTTTTCCACGGGGATATATCACTTTTATGGTGTTTATCAGTAAAGGGGAGTACCAAAGGTCTCTACTGAAAACTCATGACTTATCAATACTCAAACATTGTGAGATGTACATCTTGGAATGTTTAGGGAATAATGGAACTATATTAAAAATTTTTGCCCTTATGGTCTTGGAGTAAGAGTTAGTCAGCAGGGAATCCTATCTCCTGGTGATGGTCCATCTAAGTAGAAGAGACAGGTCACCCCTACCTGGCTAGCCTATTATGTAATGTATTGCTCAATTGTTTACCTTTGCATCAACCCAGAATAGTCAATGGAAAGTTGTCAAGGTTCCTTCCCCACTCTGAACTTTAGGGTACAGATGTGGGGACTTGCATGGACACTTCTAAGCTTAATTACCAGCTGAGATTTGGTATCACTGCCACCACCCTCAAGCACTACTTTTCTCCCCTGGGTAGTCTTGAGAGACTTCACCAGTTTCCTGGTGAACCTAGATCCAAACCCCTTGGATCTTAAAACAAGGAGAAATTGACCAACCCCTCTCCTTTCTCCCACCAGCTCCTGGTGGATCCAGATCCAACCCCCTTGGATGTAAAAAACAAGGAAAAATCCATCTGGTATTAAGAAAAAAGGCTTTTAATTAAAGAAAAGAAAGGGAAAAGAAAACCCCTTTGGAGAGATTAGCATACCAGCTTCTCTCATAGACAACAGATTCCAAATACAGAGGATGTTCTCCTGGGGAAAAACTTTAATAAGCACAAGAATACCCAAATTTGATAATTCCCTTAATGGTATCAAGACAAGTTACAAAGAAAATAAACATAAACCTATTTATCCCTTTCTAAAACTTGCTACTCTGAACAGAGGCTGGTTCCTTGATCTTTTTCACTCCGGCTGAAACTGAGACTCTAAACAAAGGAAAATTTTCCTCCTTCCTTTTGAAACATCTTGTTCCCTCATTGGTTCCTCTTGTCAGGTGTCAGCTAGGTTAGGTGAACTTCTTAACCGTTTACAGGTAAAAGAGACATTAACCCTTAACTATCTGTTTATGGCAAAAGTCATCAAAGAAACTCTGAACATCAAAACCCTGTGGAAGTGAAAAGGAAGATATGAGAGCATGGGGATGGCACTGTCTGGGAATAAAGGCAAAAGGCCAATTACGTATATATCACAGGAGAAAGACACTATGGACCCATTCACTGAGGAGGTACCTTGCTGAGCAAAGGTGCTTTATGAAAGACTGCATGTTAGCTCTTTGGGGCCAGCAAGAGCTACAACTGTCTGTACTTTTGGGTTAAAATCTACTTTAGCTAGAAAAGGTGACCGTTAGTAATCACATGTCCTAGTTTGTGTTTCATGATTTTGTTTTGTATGTAGACATTTGTTTCTGTCACTCACGCTTGTTTGTGTGAATTTCTGTTCTTTCTTAAATAAACATCCTTTTGTTTTACTGTAATTGAACTCAAGTGATACAGGAACAGCTAATGTGGACTAACGTGAAACTGGAGTACACAAGTCTTTGGGAATCCAGCAATCAGGGTGGACCCCAGAAGGGGCACTTTCCAAGGACTCAGAGGGCTGAGGTGCAGTGACTGTCAGTCTTCCGGGCTGGTGGAGGCCAGAGGAGAGTGGTGAATGGCTGACCAGCCAGTCATGTCAGGGAGCTGTCACTCAGCAGGCACAGGCAAGACTCTTGTGCTGAAGGCAAGGGGTATCAAGGAGATTCACAGACCTGGGCACCCTGAGAAGAATCACAGTTATAATAGTGTTGTTACATTTTAAAGGTGCAGGGGTGCAGGCTCAGCATTGGGGGTCAGGAAGTTGCAGATAATGCCTGTCCATTGCCGTGACGAGGCAGGGAGGCAGCGTGTGTATTAAGGGAGTAAGGTGGGGCAGCGTGTACTGAGGACAGAGTTAAGGTGGGATGAGCCTTTAGCTTACCAGAAGTTTGAGTTTTGCTGAACTCAATGACATGGAGATGCACAAGTTTTCCCATAGGCTACATGGTTGCACTGTGATTCCTGAGTGTTCCTGCTCCCATACATTTGTTTTGGGGCAGTGGTTTTCAGACTTTTTTCATTTGCAGACCACTAAAATAATTCAACTGCCAGTGCAGCCCCCTTTGGAAATCTTAGACATAGTGCATGGATCCCCTGAGATCCACTGACCACAGGTTGAAAACCATGGTTAGAGTGCAATGGTGATAATTGCTGTGCTTTGCAGTGTTTGCATTACACTGTTGCTACCTGGGCTGGTGAGAGAAACCTCATCCATGGTCTATGGCCTATAACCTTGACAGCTTTATCACATCGTTGTTACAGTAACTTTAATGACATGATCAATGACTGGTGTGTATCTCTCCCTCTCTATCCTCTCCCACACAAGTATCCCCCCTAACATTTCCAGCCCTCTCCCATTAAACCATTAGTTGTACTGTAGAAGCCATTAACATGCCAGGAACTAATCATAGAATATCAGGGTTGGAAGAGACCTCAGGAGGTCATCTAGTCCAATCCCCTGCTCAAAGCAGGATCAACTAAATCATCCCAGCCAGGGCTTTGTCAAGCCTGACCTTAAAATCCTCTAAGGAAGGAGATTCCACCACCTCCCTAGGGAACCCATTCCAGTGCTTCACCACCCACCTAATGAAAAAGTTTGTTCCTAATATCCAACTGTAGCAATGCGGGACTCACCCCTGCGGTGCCTCCTCCTGGTCTCTTCTGGGAATTAGCTCATCCAGCCTCTGGAGAGCCCTTTACAGGCCAGTGTCCCACTACTGTTGGGCCCCCATGTCCCTCCCGGACCTGGTGCCCCATTGTCTGGGGTGCTTCCCCCTGGCAGTAACCCCTTTATCTCAGGGTCTTTCACCCAAGGGGAACTCCCACCCACTACCTCCACTTTCCCTCAGTTAAGACTACTGCCAGTCACCAACTAGCTCCACTCCCCGGGTCAGACTGCAGCGTCTGCCACTCATCACTGGCAAGGTGGGGTTGGGCCTGCTGCCTCTGTCCAGCCTTGGGCTGTCCCCTACTACCCTGGTACTTGTTTGGCCTTATACTAGGCCGCAGCCTGGGGCTCCTCAGCTCCCTTGGCCTTCCCCCAGCCCTGCTCCACTCCAGGCACCTTATTTCGCTCCCCAGCAGCCAGGCCAGTCTCCCTCCACAGACAGAGGAGACTGTGTGCCTTTACTCCTGGCTCAAGCCTTTACAGAGCCAGCTGGGCCCTGAATGGGGCATGGCCCCCGGCTGAGGCTGTTTCCCCCAATCAGCCCCGCTGCTTTTCTCCTCCCACAGCCCTTTTCCAGGGCTGTTTTAAACCCCTCAGGGCAGGAGCAGATAACCACCCCAATACATCCACCCCTCATCAAAATCCCCACTCCTGGGGTGAGGGGGTCCTCTGGCCTGTGCGACCCGGAGATGTCCCGCCAGCCGCATCCTCTTATCCTCACTGTCCTTTGGTTGTAAGGCCAGGTCTCCCTTCTCCTTGTGGGATTTTGGAACCCTGCCTCCGCCGTTCGATGGGCCTGCTCCTTTTCCTTCAGGGTCTGGGTCCCCACTGCTCCCTTTCCTACTACCACCTGGGTCCCAGCCTCCCGCCAGCCCCACTCAGTCTGGGTATCCTCCTAGGTTACTAACCCCATGCCAGGCTGGTTTCCCGCCTCCTGCAGGGATCCCTCCATCCCGGTTGCTGTCTCTGTCAGTTTTGGCCCTTCTGGCTGCACAGGCACTTCCTACGGCCTCTCCTCAGTTCCCCTGAGGAAGCAATGCCTTTTTATATGGCTGGGTGACTGCCAGCCTCACAGAAACAAAAGGATCTGTTAGACTCTCATAGTGAGTCACTCCCATTCATGTAGTTGAGGTAATAAGATGCAAGCCAGTGTAATCCTCCATCTAGGTAGGAAATGGTGGGCTCTTTATCACTTATATATATATCATATGATTAATGATGTTTTAATGTCTCTTAAAGTGTCATGAATTTGAATTGTAATCTCGTTTGTTAAGTAATTTTGTATGAAGTTTTTAGTATACTTGTGTGTGCTACAAAATAGTAATGATACTCTGAACAAAATGATTATGGAAGTCCTTTCAAATCATTGTATTTGCTATCCATATATATACACTGTGAATAAACATAACAGAATGTTTAAGGAATTAATCCCTTGGATTTTAAAGGGACCTATGAAAGTTAGAATTCCAAGTGGTATTCAGTGTCAGTTGGGCACCTAATTCCCTTTCGATCCTCTGAAGATAAGATCCATAAAGAATCATGAAGTTCTGAGTGTCTTCTCGAAGAGAATGCCATTGTTATTAATGAGCATACTCGAGTGATAAATTAGCATGATTATTTTTGGAGGTATTAATTAGTTGGTTTGCCATGCTAAACACTGAAATTTCCATACCTACTCTGCATATATCCATAGAATCATGAAAGATTAGAGTTGTAGGAAACTTCAGGAGGTCATTTAGTCCAACCTCCTGCTCAAAACAGGACCAACACCAACTAAATCATCCCAGCCAGGGCTTTTTCAAGATGGGCCTTAAAAACCTCTGAGGATGAAGATTTCACCACCTTCCTAGGTAACCCATTCCAAAGCTTCACCACTTTCCTAGTGAAATAGTTTTTCCTAATATCCACTCCTACCCCATCCAAGGGTATAATATAACAAACAGATTAATGATGGAGAAGTCAAACTCCACCCAAAGTCATCAACGTCTCACCTATTGGCTTCACATATAACTCCCAGTTTGTAGGACTGGAGATGTAGCCTGGTTTTGACATGTGTCCACTGGGAAATAGACCAAAGCTACCAAATAGTTATCATATTTTCCCAATATTTAGACAATAGCTAATGCACCTGGGTTCATATCAATACCTAGGGATGAAAAGCCCAGCTGACTTTTCCAAGCCCCTTGACCTAGCCTGTTTCCAACTATTGTGAAATTTGGGAGTTAAATGGCCATTGTATAAACAGAACATAAGAACTCCTCAATGGATTCTAAACTTTGTCTTCGTTGAATGTCCCACTGGTGATGCAGGATTTATAATTAGTCCCTTTGGGCATTCATTCAAAACAACATTTATTACATTGTGTCCTCTGCAATATTGCCACCCATTCCTTCTTTGGCCACATTTGGTATGCCAAAAGGTGTCAATAGCTTCCATCAATTGGTTCTTTGATCTCTTGATAGTTACCGACCTGACTGAAACTGCTGGGTCTGTTAGCTAGATCCAAGGGGATCTGTGTGTCCCCCCCCAGTGCCCTCTTCTCATTTCTGATTTTCAGCAAAATAAATAGGATTCTTCCCATGAATTCTGAGAATGTTCCCTGACATTTTGGAATTAATCCGATTTTGCCTTTAAAAATTATTGTGTTATAAACAGATGGACAAACAGAGAAATGCCACAAAATTGAGTGTACGGCCTTCCAGGTTTGGCCAGTTAGAGCTGTTGGGGGAATTTTATGTCAAAATCAGAATTTTCTGTGGGAAAGTGTTGATTTTGTTAACTTTTGTATTTTAATCTGCTGGGACCTGAATCAAAACATTTCATTTTGTGTCAGGCCAGCTCAGCATTAATATGCATCTCTGTGAGTTGTTATGGTACTTCGTAGAAGTTGTAGTTTGGTTGCCTCATTCCTCCATTTTCCCCTAAGGGCTAGGCAACCTATGACATGGGTGCTGAAGGCAGCACGCGAGCTGATTTTCAGTGGCATTCATACTGCTCGACTCCTGGCCACTGGTTGAGGGGGCTCTGCATTTTAATTTAATTTTAAATGAAGCTTCTTAAGCATTTAAAAAAACCTTATTTACTTTACATACAACAATCTTTTGTTATATATTAAAGACTTATAGAAAGAGACCTTCTAAAAAGGATAAAATGTATTACTGGCACACAAAATCTTAAATTAGAGTGAATAAATGACGACTCGGCACAGCACTTCTGAAAGGTTGCCGATCCCTGGTTTAGATTTTTGCTTTTCTTTTTTTTTCTTTCACTTCTCTATTCCTCCTTTTTCCCTTTCCCCCTTATTTTGGTGGCTAAATGGAAGAAAAGGTTGGGTGTGGGGGAAATGAGGAGGGAAAAAACAAAACCATGAAATGTTCAACAATGCCAACATGTTTCAAATACATGAAAACTGTTCTTTTTTGAAAGTTGCAGAATGACAAATATTTCAAAAATTCATCCACAATTCTTTACCATTTTCCAAACATCTCGAGCTTTAAGAGTTATAGTTGCTGTCTAATTTTCTCTTCTTTTTCTTGGTGTTGATTGGAAATTCAGACAATGACACATAATGGTAAAGAATGCAGGTAAATTCTGAGCATAGGTACAATATTAGGAATCCTTAAATTCAAAGGACAGTTTCTGTGAATTCTTCCTGTCATGTGTTAATATTTCTCTGTTACCAACTCTTAATATTGAATAAAAATGATGAACACAATGGGTTACATTTCCATAAACTGTGCATCTTCACATTTTAATGTTGTGCTTCTAAATACATTTGGAAAGGAGCTCACAACTTGAGTTCAAGTCATTAGTGTCCAGATGAACTTGCCTAGCTGGGAATGCCTGGAAGGGAGTTTTGCCCCAAAATAATTGACAGTCAAGAAATGCTGAAATGCCTGCATATAGATCTGCTCAAAATTACTATCTTATTGCTATACAAAAAATCAAATGTTTCTAGTTTTGATAGCATATGAGCAGTGCACAGACTTTAAAAAAGTCTTGTATTTTTGTTAGTTTTGTGAGGCAGTTTCTTTTTGCGGCAAGCAAAAAGAGTTCACCTTCTGCCTTCATGTCAGTAAATAAAGTCAAATATTGGGGCAGAGCTGCTTCTGCGGAACCAGTCACTGGTGCATGGGTGGAAAGCCCCACAATATGGATGTTGTTTGTGACCACCTCTGCTCCAGGACTTCTGTATTGGGGTTAATAAAGAAGAAACTATCCATACTCCAAAACATTGTTTTCTCCTTGTGAACAAGCTCCACCTTCCACTCCCAGAAACCCAGACTGGTTGACCCTCTTTGTGGATGAAGCAGCACACACAGTCCAGCAGAGTATCTGCCTTGAGTGTTTTTCTTGCTTTTGATGCTCTGGGTAAATCACAACTTAACAGCAGTTATATGGAGCCCTCTTCCTGTTCCCTCGCTCAGCCTTTTATGCTGCAAATGATCCCTTAGAATCATAGAATTGGAAGGGATCTCGAGAGGTCATCTAGTCCAGACCCCTGCAGTCAAGGCAGGACTAAGTATTATCTAGATCATCCCTGACAGGTATGTGTCCAACCTGCTCTTAAAAATTCCCAATGATGGAGATTCCACTACGTCCCTAGGCTGCAATTTAAGCCCATTGCTTCTTGTCATATCCTTAGAGGTTAAGAAGAACAATTTTTCTCCCTCGTCTTTGTAGCAACCCTTTATTTACTTGAAAACTGTTATCAGGTCCCCTCTCAGTCTTCTCTTCTCCAGACTAAACAAACCCATTTTTTTCAATCTTCCCTCATGGGTCATGTTTCTAGACCATTAATCATTTTTGTTGCTCTTCTCTGGACTTTCTCTAGTTTGTCCACATCTTTCCTGAAATGTGGCGCCCAGAACTGGACACAATACTCCAGTTGAGGGCTATCAGCGAGGAGTAGAGTGGAAGAATTACTTCTTGTGTCTTGCTTACAATACTGCTGCTAATACATCTCAGAATAATGTTTGATTTTTTTGCAACAGTTTTACACTGTTCACTCATATTTAGCTTGTGATCCACTATGACCCCCAGATCTATTTCTGCAGTACTCCTTCCTAGGCAGTCATTTCCCATTTTGTATGTGTGCAACTGATTGTTTCTTTCTAAGTGGAGTACTTTGCATTTGTCTATATTGAATTTCATCGTATTTACTTCAGACCATTTCTCCAGTTTGTCCATATCATTCTGAATTTTAATCTTATCCTCTAAAGCACTCGCAACCCCTCCCAGCTTGAGATCATCCACAAAATTTATAAGTGTACTATCTTGGCCATTATCTAAATCATCGATGAAGATATTGAACAGAATTGGATCCAGAACAAATTCCTGCGGGATTCAACTCTTTATGCCCTTCCAGCATGATTGTGAATAAGTGATAACTACTCTCTGGAAATGATTTTCCAAACAGATATGCACTCACTTTATAGTAGCTCCATCTAGGTTGTATTTCCCTATTTGTTTATGAGCAGGTCGTGTGATACAGTATCAAAAGCCTTACTAAAGTCAAGATATAACACCACTTCCCCCTCAGTCCACAAGGCTTGTTTCCCTGTCAGACAAAGCTATCAAATTGGTTTGACATAATCTGTTCTTGACAAATCCATGCTAACTGTTATTTATCATCTCATTTTCTTCTAAGTGTTTGCAAATTGACTGCTTAATTATTTGCTCCATTATCTTTCCAGGTACAGAAGTTAAACTGACTGGTCTGTAATTCCCCGGGTCATCCTTATTTTCCTTTTTATAGATGGGCACTATATTTGCCATTTTCCAGTCTTCTGGAATGTCTCCCATCTTCCATGACTTTTCAGAGATAATTGCCAATGGCTCAGATATCTCCTTAGTCAGCTCCTTGGGTATTCTAGGATGCATTTCATCAGATCCTGGTGATTTGAAGACATCTAACTAGTCTAAGTAATTTTTGACCTGTTCTTTCCCTATTTTAGACTCTGATCCTACCTTATTTTCACTAGCATTCACTATGTTAGACGTCCAATCACCACCAACCTTTTCGCCATCAAAACCAAAACAAAGAAGTCATTAAGCACCTCTACCATTTCCACGTTTTCTGTTACTGTCTTTCCCACCTCATTGAATAATGGGCCTCTTCTGTCCTTGGTCTTCTACTCTTGATTCTAATTTATTTGTAGAATGTTTTCTTGTTTCCTTTTATGAACCTAGCTAGTTTGATCTCATTTTGTGCCTTGGCTTTTCTATTTTTGTCCAGACATACTTGTGTTATTTGTTTATATTCTTTCTTTGTAATTTGTCTTTCTACCCTTCCAAACCTAAACTACTTAAGCCCTTCCTACTCCACTTACTCCCAGTACCTAAGTGAACAGGGTGCTGCCTTCCAAAGGGCTCTACTTGAAGCTACTAACAATCCCTGTCACACTCCTCCAATGGGGAACCAACCTTCAACGCCATGAATTCTGCTACTGTTCACCAGAGGCGAGAGACTATTGTTAAATAAATAAATAAAGATTAACAATCACATCAAAGTTCTTTGGAATGAATATTTCCATTGGGTTTGTGTGTCTGTGTGTGAGAGAGAGATTTCCTGTCACTCAAAGCTTTCATTTGCAAACCATGTATTAAATCGGGGGTAGTCAATAGGCAGACCACAGGTCAAATCTGGAACACCAGCCACTTTTGAATGGACCCAGAAATCTTTTTATTTACTTGTGGCAGTGAGTTGTTGGTGGTAGGCCTTTTTTTGTTATTATTTTCCTCTGGAGTCTGGACCTTGACTATACCTTCAGAAAGAAAGGTGGACCTTGACACACAAATAATTGACCACCTCTGGTTTAAATTTACATTCAATCTCTTTTGTTTTTGCTAAACTACATGTCTGAACTGCTGTGCCTGACTCATCTTAGCCATTGTTACTCATGTAATTGTTCCACTGAAGGCAATGGGACAACTGACATGAGCAAAGATTACTCGGCAGAGTGACTCTCTGTATGGCCATCACATTTCAGTGATCTCACACAGCAGGGAGCTGGAAGGCGATTCCTCTGGGCATGGAAGGTTGATTGCATCAGGACAGTTGTTTGCACTGTCTGTATAGAAATCATATCGCTAACTCTCCAGGCTCAGCCTCTTCAGTGGTTGACTCAAGGGACACACAGCCTGCCAAGGAGAAGGATACAAATGACAGGAGACCTCTGCATTTAGCAAATTGAGGGGAAAGAGGATGTTCTAATGCATATCACAGCAGCGGCTCCTCCATTCAGATGGATGCAGGTCTGTCTACTGAAAAGATCCAGATTATGCAGAAGGATGAGAGACAAGCATCTCAGCTCAAGAACTCGAGTCCTGGTGTCCAAACCCTGAGAAATAAGAGCTCATCGCTTCAAGTTTGGGCTGTCCTGTGATTACAAGTGAACTCTCTTTGCCTGGCGGCATTTCTATCCCACCTTCCAAGCAGGGGCATGGCTGTGCTTTGTGAATTTTTGCAGTTTTAACCTGACCTTCCCACAGCAGAGTCAGTTCATTTCGATAGCACCTTTTTACAGTGTGGAAATAAAGATATGTTTTGTGAAAGGTCCTTAGCTGGGGATCTGGCCCATTGACTCTGAAGTCAATTAATTCTGGAATAGGAAAACAGGAATCCAAAATAAGTGATGCTGATAGAAAGGACCATAACAAGGGCATGGAAAATGTCACAAGGAAATTAGCAGGATAGCAGTTTCTCACAAAACTGGGTGATTGGGCATCAAAATGGCAGATGAAATTCAATGTTAATAAATGCAAAGTAATGCACATTGGAAAACATAATCCCAACTATACATATAAAACAAAAGGGTCTAAATTTGCTGTTACTACTCAGGAAAGTGACCTTGGAATCATTGTGGACAGTTCTCTGAAAATATCCACTCAATGTGCAGTGACAGTCAAAAAAGTGAACAGGATGCTGGGAATCATTAAGAAAGGGATAGAAAAGAAAACAGAAAATATCATATTGCCTATATATGCCCACATCTTGAATACTTCATGCAGATATGGTCACCCCATCTAAATTTGTGGAGGATAGATCCATAAATGGATGGGCAGGGATGATGCCCCTAGCCTCTGTTTGCTAGAGAATGGAGAGAGATTACTTGATTATTACCTATAATAGAATATCAGGGGTGGAGGGGACATCAGGAAATCATCTATTTCAGCCCCCTGCTCAAAGGAGGACCAAACCCCAATTATTTTTTTTTTTTGGCCTGGATCCCTTAATGGCCCTCCCTCAAGGACTGAATTTATAACTCTGGGTTTAGCAGGCCAATGCTCAAATGGCTGAGCTATCCCTTCCCCTCTGGGGCACCTGGTATTGGCCGTTGTTGTAAGACTGTTTTACCCAGTATGGCCATTCTTATGTTCCTATAATTTAAATCAGACTCTGTATCAGAGGAGTGGTGAATAGATAATGTAATGCCTATTTTTAAAAAAGATTTCTGAGGCAACCCTAGCAATTAATAGGCTTAGTGCCAGGCAAATTGCTTGAAACTATAGTAAAGGGAATTATCAGACACATTGGTGAACACGATATATTGGGAAAGAGTCAATATGATTTTTGTAAAGGGAAATCATGCCTCATCAATCTATCAAATTCTTTGAGTGTGTCAATAAGCCAGTGCATATAGTGTACTTGGACTCTCAGAAAGCCTTTTACAAGGTCCCTCAGCAAAGGCTCTTAAACAAAGTCAGCATTCATGGTATGAGGGAAGATTCTCTCATGGATCAGTAACTGGTTAAAAGGTAGGCAAGAAAAGAGAGAAATAAATGGTCTGTTTTTACAGTGGAGAGAGGTAAATTAGCTATTACCACTCAAGAAAGATCTTGGAGTCATCGTGGATAGTTCTCTGATAATATCGACTCAATGTGCAGCGGCAATCAAAAGCAACATAAGGAAAGGGAATATTAAAGACGAAAAATATCATAATACCACTATATAAATCTGTCAAATATGAGCAGCTGAATATTCCATGCAGTTCTTGTCACCCCATCTCAAAAAGATATATTAGAATTGGAAAAAGTACAGAGAAGGGCAACAAAAATTATTAAGGGTATGAAACAACCTGTGTACGAGAAGAAATTAAAAACCACTAGGACTGTTCAGGTTAGAAAAAAGATGATTTGGGGGGATATGATAGAGGTCTATAAAAACATTTATGGTGCAGAGAAAGTGAATAGGGAAGTGTTATTTTTCCTTCACATGACATACAAACTAGAGGTGACTCAATGAAATTAACAGGCAGCAGGTTTAAAATAAACATAAGGAAGTACTTCTTCACACAACACACAGGTAACCTGAAGGTTTTGTTGCCAGGGGATTCTGTGAAGGCCATAATACAACTTGTTTAAAAGAAGAATTAGATAAGCTCATGAACAATATGTCCATCAGCGGCTATTAGCTAGAATGGTCAGGGATGCAACCCCATGCTTCAGGTGTTCCTAAATCTCCAATTGCCAGATGACAGAGAATGGATCACTCACAATAGCCCTGTTCTGTTCATTCTGTCTGAAGCATCTGGCACTAAATACATTTGGCACCCCAGGTACTAGGCTAGCTGGACCCCAAGTCTGACCCAGTATAGCCTTCTCATGTATTTATGAACAGATTATGAAATAGACTAAAATTTAGCCAAACTAACTGAAAAAAAGTACTTTAATTTTATGTGTTTGTCATGTGTGTCATGGTACTAAACAGCATTTAGTCTTTGTGTACCCAGCTGTGAAACTTGTTTAACACTTTTTAGTGTTGGACAGGAGTGGGTTATGGTAACGCCTTTGGCCCATTTATTCCAATGCAACAGGTCTGAGTCTCTCTACACTGAGGATTGCAAATCATCCTGGGTTTGCCCCTTCCAAAATCTACCCCCAAATAAGATGCATTTGAATACTGCTACATAGTTAATATTGACAAGTACCATCTGAAACAGAAAAAGGCTTTTCAACTCCTCTAGCCAGATATCTGCAATCAGTCATCATCATCATGATTAGGTTGTTGTGTAACATGATATAAGAAGCCTTTACTCCATTTCATAATTCATAAACTGCTGTCTCGTGTGATGGTAAAAATAAATATTCAATAGGTAGACAAATAGTGAGAATAATTGCCATTAATTTTAATAGATGATATGTCCCTAAACACAATATTTTGGATTGAAATGCTTAATTCACAAGTTTAGTTGATGTATTTATCGATATTTACTCCTCCAAGACCTGACATTCTGGCCATTGCCAGATGTGCGATGTTGAAGTTCAACATCATTGTTCTGCTCCAATTAGGCACTAGATGGGATATGAGAGTAGAGGAACAATTTGTCTGATCTGTCATGTCAATACTGAGTTACCAGAGAAGTGTGAAGTTGTTATCATTTTTATTGATCTGAGATTGGCATGGGGAGGTATGAAGAGATATCAGGGTTCAATTCTAGGACTAAGACACTTACCCAAGGTCCAACTTTAGTCATAAAATTAGGGCTGGTAACCAGCTGAGGAGTTTTTTTTTATACTTTTATAGAATTAAATGGTGACATTTCATTAACTTTTAACTCTATGTTATTCTGATTCAAATGCACACTTTGTTTCTTTCCTAGTCTCAAGCCATGGCAGACATGGACTGGGGAAACCAAACGGCTATCACAGAATTCCTCCTACTAGGATTTGGGGATCTCCCTGACCTGAAAATTCTTCTCTTCCTGCTGTTCCTAGTGATCTACATCACAACTGTGACTGGGAACATCCTCATCATAGTGCTTGTTGTGGCTGATCAGCATCTGCACACCCCTATGTACTTCTTCCTGGGGAACTTGTCATTCTTGGAGACCTGCTATAGCTCCACCATTCTGCCCAGGATGCTGGCCAGTCTCTTGACTGGGGACAGAACCATTTCTGTCTGTGGCTGCATCGCACAACTGTATTTCTTTTGTGCTCTGGCATCTACAGAGTGCTATCTGCTAGCTGTGATGTCTTATGATCGGTATTTAGCAATATGTAAACCCCTTCATTATTCATCTCTTATGAATACAAGAGTTTGCCTTCAGTTGGCTGCTGGGTCATGGGTAAATGGTTGTTTGGCTATTACCATCTTCACATTATTCATGATGCAGTTCATATTCTGTGGCCCGAACAAAATTGACCATTTCTATTGTGATTCCATCCCATTGATAAAACTCTCCTGTGAGGACACAAGAGTTATCATATTGTTGGATTTCATCCTAGCCTGTATATTCACCCTACCTCCATTTCTACTAACCTTGACATCCTACGTTTATATCATCACCACAATCCTGCGAATCCCTTCCACTACCGGGAGGCAAAAGGCCTTTTCCACCTGCTCCTCCCACCTCACTGTGGTGACAATTTTTTATGGAACACTAATGACTGTCTACCTACTTCCGAAACTTGATACACTGAGATCCCTAAAGAAAGTTCTCTCACTTTGTTACACAGTCCTGACTCCCCTGGTAAACCCCCTCATCTATAGCCTGAGAAACAGAGAGGTCAAAGAAGCCTTGCACAAAGCCATCAGTAAATATGTGACTTTCACAAGGAACATAGCGAATCCTGTATAATAACAAAGCTCCAGATTTTTAAAGGTGTTTATGCCCCAAGACACTTTTGTAACTCCCACAAGGCACCAAAATACCTTTGTAAATTTGGCCCTTATACTGAGGTTTGTTAGGGGCCTTATTCTTTTACCCTGTCACTTCCCTGGTCCTTCTCGCATGAACAGAGAGCAACAATACCCGAAGGCCAAAGGTGCAAACGATTTCATGTTTATTTGGGTGAACTTTTAGCAAGCGTGATTCCAGTTTCCTTCCTTAGTGTCCCCCTTCCCAGCTCTGACACCACAGAGACTTGCCTGTGTCCCTGTTCCCATTCCCTGTTCCCATTCCCTCTATGATGTTATGAGTGTAATATAATATCTCATTGAAAGGTGAAAGGGCCAGAAAGAGTTAATTAACTCACAGGCTGACCTAACCCATGGACCAACTTTAGAGACTTGTTAGGAAAATATGCAAATGAATAGAGCTTTGAAATACAAGTCTGCATTGTTAGAGGTAGAAGGGTATATGTTTTCTCAGGTCTTGTGATGTAAGCAAATAAGTCTTGTTTATCACTATAGCTTTGATTCGAAGATCAGAAAAGGAATATTAACATTTAGGAAGATACTTGAGTAAAATACTAATATTGTCTATGTGTCTCTTTGACAGTTGTGATAACCTGTATCTGAACTGTTTAATGGATAAATTACCCAGTCTAATTGCTAGGATGTCTGGAATAAGGAGTTAAGCCTATTGTTTTCTCAGGCCAAAAGGCTGCTGGAAATGTAAAAGAACACTGGGACATGATCCTACTTCATCTCAGATCTGCTTTGGGTTTCAAGAGGGAGAAACCTTGATCCATAAGGATTGAGATCCCCAGTCATTGACTGGAGCCACCCTGAATATGGAGATTGACCTATAACCTATGGACTATTTTTAAAAGGACTTTTGGCAACTACAAGCTCACATCTGCTATGTATCTGAACCTCAAGAATTGAATTCAAGTCTGTGTGTATATTGATCTTTTAACCAATTCTCTGTCTCTCTTTTCTTTTTTAATGAATTTTAGCTGAGGTAATAAGAATTGGGCATAAGCGTGTATTTTGGGTAAGATCTAGTTATAATTAGACCTGAGTATGTGGCTGATCCTTTGGAATTGGAAGAACCATTTCTTTTATATGATGAAGTAAGATTTTAAGTAATCATCATCATATGTTTGACAGGTGTGTCTGGACGGAGGCCTGAGGCTGCGCACTTTAAGGGAACTGAGGTGTTTGGACTTCTGAGTAACCAGTGAGGTACTATAGAAACTGTTTTGTGCTGGCGTGGTAAATGTAAGTATTGGAATAACCACCAGCTTTGGGGGTTTCTTTGCCTCGTTTTGTTTGCAGTTCACCCTAATTGAGTGATCTCAGCTGGCTCCCACGGGCAGCACCGTCACGCCCCCCCCCCCACTTGCTTCCTGATTGACTGCAGACAATACAGTAAAACTTGAGTTTTGCTTAGCTATATCTTCACCAATTGTTGGTGTCACTAGGCATAACCTTAGGTAACTCAGGAGGGTGGAAGATCACAAGTATCAATGCAGCCCTCCTGCTCTAGGCCAAAGTGAACCAAAGACCCTCCATGTTGAACTTTAACTGACCTAAAATGCCAGCAGCTGCAAAACTGTGGTGTAAGCAGGAAGCTATCAGTTGTAACAGGCTGAAAGCAGCTCAAGGCTGTTTCAGATAAGGTATACTTGCCTGTAACAGAAAGGGGGGGGGAGGAAAGCTATTGAGCAAGTGAAAAAGCACTGCAGCACGAGGAAAGAGGGAGGGGGAACAGGGGATGAGCTAATCAGCAAGATGAAAAATTTTACAGTAAACAACTTGGGTATAAAAAGGGAAGAAATGTTTATATCAGCGCGCTTGATTTGAGACATGCTGGTCTCCTAGTGCCTTTTCAGAGATCTTGAATAAACTTTGTCTGCTTCTCCACCCTGGTGTGTTCATTGGCGCAACGCACACTGGGCAACGGACCCCGCTGTTGCCCCCCTCGGGCACTCTGTGCTGGCAACACAATCATTTTACTAACGAATTCTAACATATTGTAACATGGTTATTTATCCAGTTATATCCCACCGCCTTAATTGGTTTACACCAACAAAATTAATTATACAGCAAACAGAAACAGTCACAGAACCAGAGATTATAGAGATAAACAACAGGGAAGTGGAGACTACAGTGACAGAAAAATACAGAAATGAGGATTTCACATCCCAGCTATTAATTAGTGAGTTCTTGCCAGAGAGGATGCTATCAAACAAAGTTTCCTTTTACAACTTCTAGGATCTTCCATTTCTCTGGAGGTGATAGGAATATCAGGACAAGATTGTATTCCTAACAGCCCAATAGCACCTTATTTCAAGGTGACTAGTTTGGAATGTGAGGATGTGACCATACACTTCCCAGTTTATGGCTGCCTCAGCTGCTTACCAGAAGGCTTTATCCTAAGAACCAGGCCTCAGACTGTCACAGTAAAAGAAGGCCCTTACACATACAGAGAGTGATTTTGATTCTTTCTTTTATACCTCTATAACTAGCTAAGTAATAAGAATACATTTATATTCTTAAAGTATAGGCCTTTGCAGACGGGCCTGAATATCTATATCCTAACAAGTTTTTCAAAGCTATGAGGGTGATTTGGACAAAATGTCCCAACTGAAATTAAGTTCAAAATTCCCATTGAAAATTTCATTGCTCATATTAGAAAATAGAGATAATCTGCATGGATTTACTGAGATGGAGTCTCTATGGTTGCTCACTACATCCACAAAAAATAGATAATTGAGGCTGTGAACAGATCTGTTAACCTCTCCTGTTTAGGACTGATACAGGCACTGGGATATTGTCTTTTCTCTTTGGGGTTGGCTAAACATTCACTCTGCATCACTCTGTACAGTGCCTTTTTGTGTATGTTTTATTTAAGACACAATCCTCACTAAATATGGAAGTAAATCCCTATGTATATTCCCTGTTGTGCATTGTTTCTCTATGGTTTGCTGTGTTGTTGTAGATGTATTGGTCCAGTATATTCTTTCTCTGAGTTAGATCATAAAATCTTGTAATCAAGAGAAAACCCATTTCATGTAAAAATAAATATTTTGGAGGGGAGACAAAAAAAAACCCAATTATTTTTTGGTGCAAAATATGTGGGGACATAACTATAGGAAACCTGCCACCTCTGAAGTTATGCTATTTTCTTCCTTGTCACATGGGCCTGGCACGTTCACTACTCCTATTAAACACACACATAAGCCAAATGCAAAGAGCCTGACATTACTTGCAACCTATGGACACAGCACAAGGAAAATATTTATCGCTCTCATCAGACCTAAGTCCCTGCTGGGAGGAGCTGGAAAAAGGAAACTGCAGATAGCTCATTGGGGCCTTGGAGGAAGGAAGATTGTGCAAAGACAAAGAAGCAGAGTCAGAGCCTAAGTCAATGAGGACATTTCTGACCCAGCTGGGCATTTTCCAGGACACTAGGGGATGCATACACATAGAGAAGAATCAGTTTCTGTGGTCCGGGCCTCTCCAACAGTCCCTAAGAAGGGACTCAGCACGTGGCACTGCAGGGCAGTGGACACTCAGCTGCTGCCAAGTACACGAAACAGTTCTAAGGTTGGAAGCTGCTACAATGAGTGTCCCCAAAACTGACTGCACCAAGAACAAGGCCCGAGAAGCTAGTTCTCAGGGCACGGTGCTACCAGTCTCAGGTGCTATAGTCAGCTCTACTACTCCACACAGGTCACTTGGCAACATACTGAGACCCCTTAGAAGCTTTGGGACATGACAAGGAATTATTTACAAATATATGGCTATGCTGGAGTCACCAGGTGATGCTGTTACATATTGTCTTAAAAGTTTGTGATGTTATTGGCATGTGAGCAGTACACAGCCTTTAAAGAAATGCTTCATTGATGTTAGTTTTGTGATACAGTTTCTTTTTGCGGGAAGCAAAAAGAGTTACCTTCTGCCTTCATGTCTCAAAATAGACTCAAATATTTTAGCAGAGCTGCTTCTTTGGAACCAAGCACTGGCACGTGGGGTGAGATCCCAACCAGAGGAATGTTGTTTGTGACCACCTCTGCTCCAGGACTGCTGTACGTAGTGTCAATAAACAAGTTACACTAAGAAATTACCCACACAGCATCATGCTATTTTCTCCTTGGGCATGAGCTCCACCTTCCACTCCCAGAAACCCAGGCTGGTTGGCCCACTTTGTAAATGAAGCAGCACACACAGTCCAGCAGGGTATCTGCCCTGAGTGTCTTTCTTGTTATTTATGCTCCAGGTACATCACAACATAACAGCATTTATGTGGAGCCTCCCTCTTCCTACTTCCCACCTCAGCCTTTTATCTCCTAACAACACCCTGTCACCCTTCTCCAATGGGAACCAATTTTCAAGGCCCTAAATTCTGCTGTTGTTCACCAGAAGCGAGAGACTATTGTTAAATAAATGAATAAAGATTAAAAATCACATCAAAGTTCCTTGGATAAATATTTGCATTGGGTTTGTGTGTCTGTGTGTGAGAGAGATTTCCTTTCCTTCAAAGCATCCATTTGCAAACTACGCATTAAATTTACATTCCACCTTCTTCATTTTGGTAAACTGAATGTCTTGACCAGCCAATACAGCATGCTTGACTTATCTTAGCCATTGTTACTCATGGAGTTGTTCCACTGAAGGCAATGGGACAACTGACATGAGCAAAGATTACTCAGCAGAGACACTCTGCATGCCCATGCACTCTATGGGCTCTGTATTACATTTCAGCCATGCAGAGCAGTGATCTCATACAGGAGGGATAAGGAAAGTGATTTCTCTGGATGTAGAAGATTGGTTGCATCAAGACAGTTGTTTGTACTGTCTGCACAGAAAACGCAATGCTAATTCCCCCAGCTCAGCCCCTTCAGAGATGGACTCAAGGGAAACGCAGCCTGCCATGGAGAAAGATACAAATACAAGGAGACCTCTGCATTTTGTACATGAGAGGCACAGCATGTTCTAACACACACTGAAGCAGCTGCTCGTCCATTCAGGTGGATGCAGGTCTCTCCACTGAGACGATCTATATTCTTCAGAAGGATGGGAGATGAGAACTTCAGCTGAGGAATCTGAGTCCTTGCTGCCAAATCTTTGAGAAAAGCGAGCTCATCACTTCAAGCTTGGGGTGTCCTGTGGTTGCAGGTGAGCTCCATCTGCCAGAAGGCATTTCTATCCCACCTTCCAAGCAGATGCATGAATCAGCTTTGTGAATATTCATAGTTTTAGCCTCACCTTCCCACAGCAGTGTCTGTCGGAGTTAATAGCATCATTTCAGAACAGGGAAATTGAGATGCATGCCTGATGCAAGGTCCTCAGCTAGGGATCTGGCCCATTGACTCCAATGGATCGATGGATGATTTACACCAGTGAGAGAGCTGGCGTGGCCCCATTGATTCCAAAGGAGCTATTGGTTATTTACACCAGTGGGCGATCTGGGTCAGTGTGACTAGGCTGAAGCCTGGAACAGGAGAATGGGAATCCAAATTAAGCAAAGCAGATAGAAAAGAACAGAACAAGGGCATGTAAAATGTAAAGAGGAAATTAGCAAGATAGCACATGGTGTGCTGGCCTGTTAAGGGAAGATGGGCTCAGCACAACCTGTGCCTTCTCATCTGAACAGAGCTGATGAATTTGGGTTTGGGTGACATGATGGCAGCTCAGGGCTGGGGCTTCCTAAAAGAAGAGACTAGCCGAGCTCCCCTGCTCAGAGAGGTCTGAGGAGCTGCCAGAGAGCTGAGCCTGATAGCCAGGCAAAGAGCACAGACCTGAAAGGAGACTTCTGTCGGGCATGCAGAGGGGACCCTGTGTCAGAAAGGGGTGGGGGAGAAACTTTCCATAGCAGCAGTATGGACAGGAGCAAACCCTAGATGGAATCAGGAGGGGCTTGCTGAGAGATTCTGTCTCTGAGTTAAACTGCTATTTCATGTCACAGACAAGATCTCAGAAGAGAGAGTAATTCAAATGCACCAGCTGTGGCAGATTGTTTGATTTGGGATGAGGAGAAATGAAGGCAGTGTCTGATACTAGATGAGGTCAGACTGTCAGAGAGGGCCAGAGGTAACTTGAAGTATAAGTGCTCTAGGTAAAATGCAAGCAACAAACCAATTCAATATGTCTGAGTCAGAGAATTGGAAAAGGCTCTGTGAATCCATTGAGCCATCAGGGAATAAAGAGAAGGATGAGAGTTAGTGGGAAAGTTTCCAGTGACACTCAGTTTAATTGGAAAATGTCAATTTGGCTGAATGAAATATGTAGTAGAATTGTAGAAATATAGTGCTGGAAGAGGAACTGAGAGGAAATCTAGCCCAGCCCCCTGTGCTGGGGCAGGAAAAAGGAAACTTAAGGAAATCCCCAACCGGTGTTCATCCAACCTCTTCTTTAAAACCTGAGATGATGGGGATTCCCTAATCTTTCTTAAAAGCCTGTTCCAGAACTTAACTCCCCTTAAAGTTATTTGCAGTGTTGTGGTAGCTGTGTTGGTCCCAGGATATGAGAGACACAAAGTAAGTACTTTCTTTTATTGGACCAATATCTGTTGGTGGAAGAGACAAGCTGTCAAGCTCCACAAAGCTCTCCTTCAATACAGCTCCCCATGCCCAACACTTGATTTGACAAAGTCCTTTCAACCCCCATTTGTGCTAGGTCTCCCAAAGAGTTAAGGCAGCCAACCTGACCTCAACCCCTGAACAAGCTCTACTTCTAAGCTGCCAATATAGCTTTTTGGGCTTTTTTCATGCAAAAAATAAGGATATGTTTGAGAACTGTCACTGGCTAGAGCAGAGGTCAACACTTTTCAGAAGTGGTGCGCCAACTCTTCATTTTTTCACTCTAATTTAAGGTTTCGTGTGCCAGTCATACATTTTAACATTTTTAGAAGGTCTTTTTCTACAAGTCTATAATATATAATTAAACTATTGTTGTATGTAAAGTAAATAGGTTTTTAAAATGTTTAAGAAGCTTCATTTAAAATTAAATTAAAATGAAGAGCCCCCTGGACTGGTGGCCAGGACCTGGGCAGTGTGAGTGCCAATGGAAATCAGCTCGCATGCCGCCTTCAGCACACGTGCCATAGGTTGCCTACCCTTGGGCTAGAGGTTTGTGACTTCAACAGGAGCATACAAATCCCTAGATGAAATCTTCTCCTGGCCCGTAAGCTAGCTGACAGACCTGAAGAAGAGCTCTATGGAGCTCAAAAGATTCTTTCTTTCACCAACACAGGTTGGGCCAATAAAAGATACTGCCTCACCCACCTAGTTTCTCTCATATCCTTATAGTTAGAAAGATTTTCCTGATAAGATCACCAGTAACGATCAGCATGGATTTGTGGAGAACAAGTCATTCAAATCAACCTAAGATCCTTCTTTGACTTGTATATAAAGGGTAAGCAGTAGATGTGATCTAGCTCAACTTTAGAAAGGTTTTTTGATACTGTCTCGGATGACCTTTGCATAAGCAAATTAGGGAAATACGGCCTAAGTGAACCTATTATAGGGTGAGTGCACAACTGGTTGGAAACCATACTCAGAGAGTAGTTATCAGTGGTTCACATTCAAGCTGGAAGGGGATATTGAGTGGGGTCCTACAGGGACTGGTCCTGGGTCTGCTTCTATTCATTATCTTCATAAATGATTTGGATATGGGCACAGAGAGTACACTTATAAAGTTCAAAATGATCTTGACAAACTGGAGAAATGGTTCAATAAGCACAAAGGCAAAGAACTACACTTCAGAAGGAATATTCACCCCATAATTTTGAATTCTAATCCTGTCCTCTAAAGTTCTGGCAACACCTCCCATCTTGTTGTCATCCACAAATTGTGTATGCATACTATACATTGTACTATATATGTCAGTAATTAAAATGTTGAATAGTACCAGAGGCAGGACTGAACCCTGTGGGATTCCGCCAAATACACCCTTCCAGTTTGAAAGAGAACCATTGATAACTACTCTCTGAGTATGGTTTCCAACCAGTCATTGTAGTCATTCCATTCAGACAACATTTTCCTAGTTTGCTTATGATACTATCAAAAAAACTGTAATAAAACCGGCAAAAATCATGTCTATAGCTTCCCCCTGTCCACTAGGCCAGAAACCTTGTTTTAACAAGGACATTGGTAATATTTGGCATGATTTGTTCTTGACAAACCTATATCAGCTCTTCCTTATAATCCCATCATCCTCTAGGTGCTTACAGAATGATTGTTTAATAATTTGTTCCCATGTATTTCCAGGTATTGAACTTTGGCTGATTGGTCTATAATTCCACAGGTTATCTTTCTTCTCCTTTTCAGATATTAGCAATATCTTTGCCCTTGTCCACTTCTCAGGGACCTCACCTGTTCTCTATGAGTTCCCAAAGATAATTGCTTAGCTGTTCAGCTAAGTTAGCTTCTTAAGTGCTCTAGAATGAATTTTATCAGGCCCTGCCAACTTGAATACATCTAATTTATCCAAATATTCTCTCATCCTCTCTTTCCTCGTTCTGGCTTGTGTTCTTCTGCCTTGTTGTTTATTTAACATATATTCAAATTTTTTGTATTAGACTTCCATCAATCATTATCTCCTCTCCCAGCTCCAGGGTCTGGAGAGGCAGAGCCCCAGGCTTCTCTGTCTCCCCCAACCCCAGCTTGGAGAATAGGCAGTGCCTTTCTGGCTCCTGGAGTTGGAAGGAGCTGGGGGAGCCAGTGATCGAAGTCTCTGCCTCTCTAGCAGCCAGGCTCGAAGGCTATTCTCAGTTTCACTGATATTGACCACAGTTGGGCTTGAAACAGTTCGATTTTTCTTTGTCTTTTAATTTTGACAAATAACCTTGAAGTTTATTTTAAAGCATTTTTACCAATTTAAATATTCACAGCAGTATGAAATTATAGGTTTCATGTATTTTTTTCTGATTGCTATCAAAATACATTTTCACAGTTGTGGGATATTATGGGGAGGGGAAGATAATTATTTTATAAAAGAAGACATTGAGATTCAAAAAGTTAATGCTTTATAACTGTTAAACCACAAATTGTCAACATCACATGTCAAAAATATACAAAATGAATCTCCTTAAATAAACAGATCACACCTGTATTTACTGTTCATTTGTTAGTCCAGTTATAACAAGCCTGATTCAAAAGTCTAAATAGGTGAATTCTAACTCTAAGAAATTCTCAGGCAGCATTTTTCTTTGTTTGCCTAGCTGTATATTTCAATTATAATTGATGGAAATATTTTTGTCCATTTGTGTGTGTGGTGACATCCTTATTAGCAATAAAAATCAAATCCTGTCAAACCTAACAATAGCCAACATTAAGGGCCACTGGAAAGCTCAAAAATTCCTTTTAATCTCTCTTGAAATGATTTTTTGTATTTTACCTTCCTTTATGGGGAAATGTTCAGGGTTTTGACAGTTTAATCAGGTTTGGGATAAAACATTTTGCTGAAAATCTCAAAATTTCCCCTTAAAGGAATCCTATCCTTTTCAGCTATCTGTAGTAAGACATTGCACAGAGAGTCAGCATGAGATTGCCAAAGTCACCTCAGAGATCAGGATATCCAGTTACCCTAGACTGCTCTGAAATTCTCTTAATTGTATTGACCACAAAGTATGTTGGGAAGTTACCAAGGTCCAATCTCTCTTTACGGGTAACAAAGACAACATGCTTTCTTAGGCTGAAACATCAAAGGAGATGATTCTTGAACCAACTTGAATTTTCATTTTTATGTGCCATGCAGCAGAAGGCCTGCCGTGGGTAGGGAACAGTAGGGTTCTTCAATGGGGCCCTTTAGTTCTCAAAGAATAGAGGATCAAGTCCTATGCATTGGAGAAGGGTGAACCTAAATTGCAGAGAAGCTTATGCCAGATATTTAGACTGTGAGTTCATAGGCAGTATCTTTCTCCTTCAGTCTCTTTCTCATTCCTGTATTATCAGTCCATGATCATTATGGACTGTTGAATGAATTCTGATGGAATCTATGATCCAAAGGTGTTAGAACAGCAATTGATTATAAATACAGTAGAACCTGAGTGTTACGAATACCAGAGATCTAGACTGATCAGTCAACCACACACCTCATTTGGACCCAGAAATACACAATCAGGCAGCAGCATAGACCAAAAAAGAAAGCAGGCATAGTACAGTTCTGCATTAAAAGTAAACTACTAAAAAAAAAAGAGAGAGAAAGCAGCATTTTTCTTCCCTATAGTACAGTTTCAAAGCTGTATTAAGTCAATGTTCAGATTCTAAGATCTTCCTTGAGTGGTAACAGCTAATTTACACCAAATCATTTTGCATTTACAAGTACAATTATGTTTTCCAGGGTTCATAACTCTAAAGTTTTGAAAGAACAACTATAGTGTTTTGTTCAGCATGATGAATATTGCAGAATTACAAACAACTTCCATTCCCAAGGTGTTCGTAACTCTGACTTTCTACTGTAGTTGAAGATGGAAACACTTATTAATAAAGAGTATAGCAGTAGGAAAATAGTACTGATTACCAGTCCAGGATGGTGGCAGTGATTGTGAAAAAGTCAGGACGATTTGAGAGGCTATCAAAACAGGAAACCTAATAGTTAAATGGCAATTAAAAGGATTAGTCACAAGAGTGAAATGCCTACAAGCTGCATGGATACTATTTAAAAACACCATAATAAAGAATGAAGTTAAATGTGTAGCCCCTCAAGAATAAAAAAAATAATCCAGTAAGGTGATCAGAAAAATGATACCATGGCTAATAATGGAGTAAAAGAGGTGATTAGAGGCAAAAAGATATACTTTAAAAATTGAAAGTCAAACCCTACTGAGGAAAATAGAAGGGAATATAAATTCTGTCAAGTTAAGTGTAAAAGTATAATTACACAGGTCAAGGAAGTACTTCTTCACACAACACACAGTCAACCTGTGGAATTTATTGTCAAGGGATTTTGTGAAGGTCAAAAGTATAACTGGGTTCAATGAAGAATTATATAAGCTCATGAAGGATAGACCATAGAATCATAGACCTGGACAGTGTCACACCCCAGTGGCCCCCTCCCCATCGGGAGTCCCCCTTGAGAGATCATCTAGTCCAGTCCCCTGCACTTGTGGCAGGATTAATTATTATCTAGACCATCCCTGACATGTGTTTGTCTACCGCTCTCTTAAAAATCTCCAGTGATTGAGATTCCTCAATCTCCCTAGGCAATTTGTTCCAGTGCTTAACTATCCTGACAGTCAAGAAGTTTTTCCTAATGTCCAACCTAAACTTCCCTTGCTGCAATTTAAGCCCATTGATTCTTGTCCTATCCTCAGTGGGTAAGATTTTTTTTTTCTTCCTCCTCCTTGTAACAATTTTTGCATAGTTAAAAACTATTTTCATGTCCCCTCTCAGTCTTCTCTTTTCTAGACTAAACAAACCTAATTTTTTCAATCTTCTCTCATAGGTCATGTTTTCTAGACCATGAATCATTTTTATTGCTCTTCTCTGGACTCTCACAAATTTGTCCACATCTTTCCTGAAATATGGCACCCAGAACTGGACACAGTACTCCAGATGAGGCGTAATCAGCGCAGACTGGAAGAATTACTTCTTGTTCTTGCTTACAACACACCTGTTAATGCATCCCAGAATCACATTTGCTTTTTTTGCAACAATGTTACACTGTTGACTTATATTTAGCTTGTGGCCCACTATGACCCCCAGAACCCTTTCCGCACTATTCCTTCCTAGGCAGTCATTTCCCATTTTGTATGTGTGCAACTGATTGTTCCTTCCTAAATGGAGTACTTGTCTATTAGTCAAGATGGTCAGGGATGCAGCCCCATGCTGTAGATATTCCTACACCTCTGACCACCAGAAGCTGGGTACTGGGCTAAATGGACCTATAGTCTTACCCAGTTTGGCCTCTTTATATTCTTATGAATAGGTGGCTCATGCAATCAATAAATCAAAATTTAGTCAAGCTAAAGGGGGGAAAAAGTACTTTACTTAATTATGTGTTTGTCATGATACTAAGCAGGCGGAGGACTTTGTGTACCCAAACCTAAAACTTGTTAACACCATTTAATGTTGGACAGCAGTGGGTTATGTTAATACCATTGGCCCATTTATTCCAGTGCAATAGGCCTGAGGAAAGTCACTCTTTAGTGAGGATTGTGAATCATCCTGAGTTTGCTCCTTCCAAAAATCTACCCCCAAATGAGATGCATTTGAATACTACATAGATAATACTGACAAGTATCGTCTGAAACAGAAAAGGAATGTGCAGCTCCTCCAGACAGCTGCAGTAATCAATCATCATCATCATCATGATTAGGTTTCTGTGTGACATGATCTAAGGAAGCATTTACTCCACTTCAGAATTTATGGTATAAACTGCTTTCTTGTGTGACAGTGAAAATATATGCTCCTTTGCGTACAGAACACTAAAATATTCAATAAATAGGCATATGATGAGAATAATTAACAATAATTTTCATAGATACGTCCCTAAACACTTTACTGTGGATTGAAATGCATAATGCAAAATTTTAGTTGAAGCATTTGCTGATATTTACTCCTCCAAGACTTGACGTTCTGCTCATTGTCATTTGTGCAATGTTCCAGTTCAACATCATTGTTCTGCACCAATAAGACATCAGGTGGGACATGAGAGTAGAGGAGCAATTTATCTGATCTGTCGTGTCAATATTGGGTTACCAGAGAAGTGGTTTGATGTTATTGTTATTGATCTGAAGTGGCATAGGGAGGTCTGAAGGGATAGCAGAGTTCAGTTCTAGGACCAAGAGACTTGCCCAAGGCCACACTTTAGACCAGTGGTTCCCAAACTGGGGTTTGTGAACCCCTGGGGGTTCGCACAAAGTTACAGGGGGTTCGCCGTAAAAATTTCATTAATAGCGGCCAGAGGACCCCAGGCATGGGAGGCAGCAGGGGTGACCCAGTTGTGCAGCAGAAAGCCCTGTGGAGTGTTGAGCGGACAGCCGAGCCCCATGCAGCGCAGGGCTGGGCAGTTGGGACCAGCAGCCTGAGCCCCCAGCATGGGGCCAGCAGCCTGAGTCCAGCAGCCTGAGCCCCATCACTTGTAGGGAGGCAGCTGGGACCCCAGACATGCAGTTGGCAGCTCGGATCCCTTGGCAGATGGGAAGTTGGGTGGCATGATGGTCAGAGCGAGCAGGGGCCACGCTGTACATGGTCCAGGCTAATTTGTCCCTTGTGGGGCACCCTCCTAGGGATGGCTCTGGTGGTGGAAGAAAAGGTGTTTGCGTGCCAAACCAGCTGGAACCAGGTAGTAGCCAATGTAGCAGTGTTCAGGTAGCTCAGCAATTCAATACTAAGTCATTTTCACTGGAGTGCTGTTTTGCTTCAGTGAGAGGTAAGTGAATGTTAGCATCACATGGAGGAGATTTAAACTTAAATCCCTGGAAATATTCATTCTTAGGAGTGGGTTCATGAGATTTCACATTTTAGGGAAAGAGGTTAACGGGTTGTTAAATTTTGTAAACTACTGCTTTAGACCTAATGTTAGGGCTGGTAACCAAGGGAGGGTAAGGAGTTTTTAAACTTTTATGAAATTAAATAGTGAGACCTGATTAACTTTTAGCTCTATGTTCTTCTAATTCGAATGCACAGTTTTTTTTATTTGTTCCTAGTCTCAGCGCATGGAAGACATGGACTGGGGAAACCAAACGGCAGTCACGGAATTCATTCTCCTGGGATTCGGGGATCATCCTGACCTGCAGATTCTTCTCTTCCTGCTGTTCTTAGTGATCTATATCACAACTGTGGCTGGAAATGCCCTCATTGTGGTGCTCATTGTAGCTGATCAGCAATTGCACACTCCCATGTACTTCTTTCTGGGGAATTTGTCCTGCTTAGAGACCTGCTATACCTCCACCATTCTGCCCAGGATGCTGGCCAGTCTCCTAATTGGGGATAAAACCATCTCAGTGAATGGCTGCCTCACACAACTGTACTTCTTTGGTGCTCTGGGAGCTACAGAATGCTATCTGCTAGCTGTGATGTCTTATGATCGGTATTTAGCAATATATAAACCCCTACATTATTCATCTCTTATGAATATCAGGTTTTGTCTCCAGTTGGCTGCTGGGTCATGGTTTAATGGGTGTTTAGCTATTACCATCTTCACATTATTTAAGTCACAGTTCATATTCTGTGGTCCAAATGAAATTGACCATTTCTATTGTGATCCCATGCCACTGATAAAACTCTCCTGCGGGGACACTCGCCTGATCATATTGGTGGATTTCATTCTAGCCTGTGTATTCACCTTGCCTCCATTTCTACTAACCCTGATGTCCTATATTTGTATCATAGCCACCGTCTTGAGAATCCCATCCGCCACAGCTAGGCAAAAGGCCTTTTCCACCTGCTCCTCCCACCTCATTGTGGTGACAATTTTCTATGGGACATTAATGATTGTCTACATGTTGCCAAAAGTTGATACACTAAGAGTTCTAAATAAAGTGCTCTCGCTTTGCTACACAGTCCTGACTCCTCTGGTGAACCCTCTCATCTATAGCCTGAGAAACAGAGAGGTCAGGGAAGCCTTGCGCAAAGCACTCATTAAATACATAACTTTCACAAAGAACATAGAGAATCTTATATAATAACTAAACTCCAGATTTTTAAAGGTGTTTAGCCCACAATGAGATTTTGAAATCAGTGGAAGCACCAATATGCTTTTGAAACTCCCATGAGGCACCTAAAATACCTTTGAAAATCTGGACCTTAGCCTGAGGTTTTCAAAGCTACTGGGGTGATTTGGGCAAAAAGTCCTCATTGGAATTAAGTTGAAGATTCCCATCGAAAATCTCATTGACTGTGTTAAAAAATAAATATAATCTGCATGGAGTTACTGAGATAGTCTCTATGGTTCCTCACTGTGTTCATGTAACACAATAAAAGGGAAAGTGAGGCTATGGACAGCTCCATCAACCTGTCATGTTCAGCACTGATACATACAGAGGGTTAGTGTCTTTTCTCTTTGGGATTCATTAAACGTTCACCCTGCGTGAGAAGGGTGTATGGCGTAAGATTCTGCATGAAACTGACATGCTATGTAAAGCACAATCTCCACTAAATATCAGAGCAAATCCCTGTGTACATCCCCTATTGTACGTTGTTTCTCTATAGTTTGCATTGTTCTTGTAGCTGTATTAGTCCCAGGATATTGTTTCTCTGTGTTAGATCATAAAACCTTGTAATCCAATTCAGAAAACCTAACAGAGTCAGTATGAGACAAAATATTGACACGGTTTGTGTTTCCGTGAAAGAAGCCATTTTATGTCAAAATATAACCTCAAACCTCAGAGCCCAGGACAATGGGGACAGTCCTGACCCACCTGGGGGTTGCCAGGGCACTAGGAGATGCGCACACATAGAGCCAATTCTGTTCCTGGGGCTGGGCCTGTCCAGCAGTCACCGAGAAGGGACTCAGCATGTGGCACAGCAGGGCAGTAGCTGCTCTGCTGCTGCCAAGTACATTTTGCAGTTTCAAGGCATGGAGCTGCTACAATGAGTGGCCTCGAAATCAGGGGCGGCTCTATGTTTTCTGCTGTCCCAAGCATGGCAGTCAGGTGGCTTTCGGCGGGGCACCTGCAGGTGGTCCGCTGGTCATGCGGATTCGGCGGCATGCCTACGGGAGGTCCTCCGGTGCCGCGCCATCGGCATGCCAATCGCCAAATTGTTGGGACCAGGGGACTTCCCACAGGCACGCTGCCGAAAGCTGTTTGCCTCTCGCCCTCACAGCGACCAGCAGGCTGCCGACTGTGGCTTGCCGGCCCAGGCACACTCTTGCTGCGCTGGTGCCTAGAGCCACCCCTGGCCCCGGGACACCTTTGCCCTCCTTTACCTTTGGTTCCATTTGAGTCTCGGCTGGTTCTCCCAGGGCACACGTTGCTCTGAGCCGCTTCCCTCTCCCTCTGCGCTTTAAGCAGCCAGGCTGGTCTGCACTCTCTGGCCCGCTGGCCCAGGGGATCGGGTGTCAGCAATTGGCCGCATCTGTCAAAGTGGCTCCTCTACGCCCCTCTGTGAGCAGGAGCCAGGGACTTTGCCTCACATCCTCTCCCCCGGCTCTGCTGGGCTGGGAGCCGCTCCGCAAGCAAAGCACACCGTGCAGAGCCAGCCTGGCTGCCGCCAAGTCCTAGCACTGCCTGATCCACCCATTGGTGGATTTTTCCAAAAAAACAGGATGGCTGGAATGCCACGCCTGGAAATGTGCTGCTCCAAGCACATGCTTGCTTTGCTGGTGCCAAGAGCACATAAAATTTATCACACATGAAATTGTGCCTCTTTCCATGTCTACTTGCAAACCAGCTACTGCTCGTTACATTCCTACAGGCCACATGCAGCCAATCACAAAGACAGACGACAGACACTTCTCCAGGAACATCGTTATCACTGTTATCTGGGTTATGCCTGGCTGTGATAAGCTCTAGCAAAGCTCCAGGCTCACCGGACCCATGGGTGCAGGGAGGTTGGGCAACCACAAAATAGCAGACTCAGAGCCCAGGTCAATGGGGAAAGTTATGATCCAGTTGGGGGATTGTCAGGGGATGCGCATACATAGAACTGAAGCTGTTCCTGGGGCTGGACCTATCCAACAGTCACCAAGAAGCAACTTAGTACATGGCACTACAGGACAGTAGCTGCTTTGCTGCTGTCAATGACACTGAGCAGTAGAAAGTCAGGGAGCTGCTACAATGAGTGTTCCTGAAATTGATTGCAACAAGCACGAGGCCTGGGTGGGCTCGTTCTCAGGTCATGGCCACTATCAGCCCCAGGTGCCAGAGATAGCTCTGCAGTTCCATACAGGCCTCCATGCAACCTATTGCTCTCTGAGACCCATACAATGAGGCAACACAGTGCTCTCTGAGACCCCCTTGAAGCTTTGAGAAACAAGGAAATATTTACAAATATATGATTGCAGTGGGCATCACTAGTATAATGAAGTTGGTTCTGGCGGGACCAGGGCCGGCTTTAGGCCTATTCCACCAATTCTCCCGAATTGGGCCCCATGCCTAAGAGGGTTCCACGCCCAGCGAGAATCCCTTCCCTGGCTAAAGGTGCCTTTTTAATTTTTACTCACCCGCCGGCACTCTGGGTCTTCGGTGGCACTTTTACGGTGGGTACTTTGCTCACTCTGTGTCTTCAGGGCCCCCGAAGACTCGGAGCACCACCCAGTGAGTACAAGCCCCACATGTTTTGTTTTGTTTTGTTTTTTTTAGTCATCCCTGCCAGGGCCCTGTAGAAATTGTTCGAATTGGGCCCTGCACTTCCTAAAGCCACCCCTGGGCGGGACCCAACTAAGAGTGCCAATTCAGGGCTGTAGAGGCCTGAAGAGGGTACTTCAAGGCTGGAAGAAGAGCTAACTCCCAAGACGCCATCAGGAGGCACTGTGGGGGTGAGTCCCGCATCACTAAATGGACAAATTGCTTAGAGCAGGACAGTTACAGCCCAAGGCTGGGGTTCCTTTTCACACCAAGGCAAACCAAACCACCAAACAGAGAAAACTTTGGTTTTGCCCCACTGGCTAACCACAAGTCACACAAGCAATTCCCTTAGACACTCCAGTTTCCCAGTATCACCACCAGTGCTACTCATTATGGGGACAAATAGTTATGAAAACCAATACCCCAGTAAAATAAAAAGGTTCTTTTGATCTCAAAGGACCAAGCCCCAGACTAAAGTCAATATACAAATCAGATCTTACCCACAAATCATGCTGTTGTCAATCCTTTAAAATCGAAAAGTTTATTTATAAAAGGAAAAAGATATAGATGAGAGCTAGAGTTGGTTAAATGGAATCAAAGTTCCTGGTTCAGGCTTGTAGCAGTGATGGAATAAACTGCAGGTTCAAATCAATTCTCTGGAGTACATCCACAGCTGGGATGAGTCATCAGTCCTTTGTGTAGAGCTTCCATTTGTAGCAAGCCTCCTCCAGAGGTAAGAAGCAGGATTGAAGACAAGATGGAGGAGATGCAGCTGCCTTTTATAGTCTCTTGCCATGTGGCCTCTGCTTTTGTCCCAAAGACAAGCTGTCCATCACATGGCATGGAAAAACCTCAAAGTTCTGTCCAAAGACATGTCCCTGCATGCCCTGCTGAGTCACAAGGTGTGTCTGCCTTCTCTCAATGGGTCAATTCTGTAGCTGATGGTCCTTAATGGGCGATCAAGCAGGCTAGGCCGAGCTGACACCATCTTGTCTGGGGTGTCACCCAGAAGCATGGCATAAGTTTAAAATACAGACAGTATAGAGCCAATATTCATAACTTCAACTACAAAAAAGATAGACAGCATAATCATAACCAGCAAAGCATAACCTCTCCATAGATCCCTTCCACAACAACCTTTATACAATATTTGCTGCAAATATATCACAGTGGTTGCAATAGCCATCTAGGCAGTCACAGATTCTGTCAATAAAGTCAGAACTAGGTGGCACTGTAAAACATTGTCTTAAAAGTTTGTGTTTTTCTTTGCATGTGTGCAGCATGCAGCCTTTAAGAAATGATGAATTAGTGTTAGATTTGTGATGCAGTTTCTTTCTGTGCCAAGCAAAAAGAGGTTGCCTTCTGCATTCATGTCTTTAAATAGAGTCAAATATTGGGGCAGAGCTGCTGATACATGGGTGGGGGTCCCCACAAGAGAGATGTTTGCAATCACCTCTGCTCCTGGACTGCTGTATGTAGTGTCAATAAATAAGTTATACTAAGTAATTAGCTATTTCTTGTTGTGAACGAGCTCCACCTTGTGCTACCAGAAACCCAGGCTGGTCAGCCCTTTTTGTGAAAGAAGCAACACACATTCCAGCAGCATATCTGCTCCAAGTGTCTTTCTCGCTATTTATACTCCAGGTACAGCCCAAGATAGCAGTAGTTATGTGAAGCCCCCTTCTAGCTTCCTGGTTCAGCCTTTTATGATGCAAATGATCCCTTCTACTCTTCCAAACCCAAACTATCTAAGTCCTTCCTACTCTAATTATGCCCAGTACCTAAATGATCAGGGTGCTGGCTTCCAAAAGGCACAGTTTGTAGCTACTAACAACACCCTGTCACACTCCTTGAATGGGCAGCCAACCCTCAAGACCCTGCATTCTGCTACCCTTCAGCAGAGGTGAGACACAATTATTAAATAAATGAATAAAGATTAACAATCTCATCAAAATTCTTTGGGATGAATTTTTCCATTGGGTTTGTGTGTTTGTGTGTGTGCGACAGATTTTCTCTCATTTGAAGCTTTCATTTGCAAACTATAGATTAGATTTACATTGTCTCCTTTGTTTGTGCTAAACTGCATGGCATGAGTGCCTGATCCAGCATGCCTGACTCAGCTTAGCCATCGGTATTCATGGATTTGTTCCACTGAATGCAATGGGACAACTGACATGAGCAAAGATTACTCAGCAGAATCACAATCTGTGTGACCAATCACTCGATGGTGCTGAGTTACATTTCAGCCAGGCAAGGCAATGATCTCATACAGCAAGGAGCAGAGAGGCGATGCTTCTGGGTGTGGGAAGTTGGAAGTGAACATCTGGCAAAAGGAAACTGCTCATAGGGCCCTGGAGGTAAGGATGTTGGGCAAAGACAATGAAGCAGACTCAGAGCCCAGGTCAATGGAGACAGTCCTGACCCACCTGGGGTTGCCAGGGCACTAGGAGATGCACACACATAGAACGGATTCTGCTCCTGGGGCTGGGCCTGCCCAGCGGTCACTGAGAAGGGACTCAGCATATGGCACTGTAGGGCAGTACCCGCTCTGCTGCTGCCAATTACATGGGGCAGTTACAAGCAGGGCCGGTGCAACTATTTAGGCGACCTAGGTCATCAGCTAGGGCACTAGGATTTTGGGGGTGTCATTTTCTTCGGCAGCGACCGCGGCAGCTGGATTTTCGGCTGCCCTGGTCGCTGCCAGCATTTAGGCTGAGGGAGCTGGGGCAGGGAGGCGCAGGAAGGGCCATCTGCAGCAAGTGGGGGGGGGGCAGCATGCAGGGGAACTCCCGCCTCAGCTCACCCCTGCCCCATCTCCTCCCTGAGCGTGCCATGGCTGCTTCACTTCTCCCGCCCCCCAGGCTTGCGATGCCTCAGCTGATTGGCGCTGCAAGCCTGGGAGGCAGGAGAAGTGAAGCGGTGACAGTGTGCTCGGGGTGCTCGTGCCTATGCGTGGAGCAGGGGTGAGCTGGGGCGGGGGAGGGTGCCTCCGGGCGGAAGGTGGGGAGCTGCCGCAGGGGGGACACCTTAGAGTGGAGCAGGGGAGCTGCACAGGGGGGGCGCCTCAGAGAGGGGGCTCAGGGATGAGGGAGGCCGCAAAGTGAAAGTTTTTTCTAGGGCGCGAAACATCCTTGCACCGACCCTGGTTAGAAGGCAGAGAGCTGCTACAATGAATGGCCTCGAAACTGACTGCAATAAGCACGAAGCCTGGGCTGGGTCATTCTGAGGTCATGGTGTCCAGTCAGCCAGAAGTGCCATGCAGGACCATCTCCTCAAATAGATGCAACCAGCCTCCCACATCCAGAGGCATCGCCTTTCTGCTCCCTGCTGTATGGGATTATTGCCCTTCCTGGCTGAAATGTAACTCAACACCATCGAGTGCATGGCCACACAGACTGTGACTCTGCTGAATAATCTTTGCTCATGTCAGTTGTCCATTTAATCTGAATTTTTGAGTTTTTTTAAATAATATGTTTTCAATTTCTTCTTTTTTTTTTGCTGAAACAGAAATTATTTTTTGCTTGGTTTTTATATTTTGAAGACCTTCCCCCTAATTTCCTTTCCCATTGTGCTGGAAAAGAAGAGGAAAGAGGAAAAATACAAAACAATGGGTTTCTCTTTAATTACTAAAATTTAAAAAAGAAAGAAAGAAAGGAAGGAAGAAAGAAAAAGAAAGAAAGAAAAAATTTCTGGTGACAAGTTTCAGAATGGTAGCTGTGTTAGTCTGTATCAGCAAAAACAATGAGGGTTCCTTGTGGCACCTTAGAGACTAACGCATTTATTTGGGCATAAGCTTTTGTGGGCTAAGACCAGCTTCATCAGATGCATGGAGTGAACAATACAGTAAACAGTATATATGTGCTATAATATATATACTGCTTACTGAATTTTTCACTCCATGCATTTGATGAAGGCAATGGGACAACTGACATGAGCAAAGATTATTCAGCAGAGTTACAGTTTGTGTGGCCATGCACTCGATGGTGTTGAGTTACATTTCAGCCAGGAAGGGCAATAATCCCATACAGCAGGGAGCAGAAAGGCGATGCCTCTGGATGTGGGAGGCTGGTTGCATTAGGACATTTGTTTGTACTGTCTGCACAGAAAACACAGTGCTAACTCCCCAGGCTCAGCTTCTTTAAAGGTGGACTCGAGGGATATGCAGCCTGCAATGGAGAAGGACACAAATGAGAGGAGACCTCTGCACTTTGTAAATGGAGGGGGGAGAGCATGTTCTAAGGCTGCCCGTTCATTTAGGTCGATGTAAGTCTCTCTACTGAAAGGATCCAGATTCTGCAGAATGATGAGAGACGAGGGCCTCACCTGAGGAACCCGAGTCCTGGCTGCCAAACCCTGAGAATTAAGAGCTCATTGCTTCAAGCTTGGGCTGTCTTGTGGTTGCAGGTTGTCCTGGCAGCATTTCTATCCCACCTTCCACCCAAGGGCATGCATGTACTCTGTGAATATTAGCAGTTGTTGCCTCACCTTCCCACAGCACTGCCTGTTGATGTGAATAGCACCATTTCACAATGGGGAAATTGAGATATGTCTTGTGCAAGATCCTCAGATAGGGATCTGACCCATTGATGCTTATGGAGAAAATGATAATTTATGCCAGTGGGGGATCTGGGTCAGTATGACAAGGTTGAAGACTGGAATATATCATAAGAATCCAAGTTAAGCGAAGCTGATGAAAAGGAACATAACAAGGGCATGTTAAATGTCAGGAGGAAATTAGCAGGTTTGCACAGGCCCTTTAAGGGAAGATGGGCTCAGCCCATTCTGTGCCTTCTCCTATGAATAGAATTTGCGTGTGGTTGACATGATGGCAGATCAGGGCTAAGACTTGCTAAAAGAGAGGACTGGCTGAGCTCTCCTGTTCAGAAAGAGATCGGGGGAGCTCTCAGAGAGCTGGGCCTGATAGGCAGGCAAAGAGGAGAGACCTGAAAGGAGAGCTCTGAAGGGCATGTGGAGGGGGATGCAGTGTCAGAAAGAACCAGGAAAGAAACTCTATATAGCAGTGGTAATGGACAGGAGCAAATCCTACAGGGAATCAGGAGGGCTTTGCTGGCAGATCCTGGCTCTGAGTTAAACTCTTATGTCTTTGCAACAGACAACACCTCAGAAGGGAGAATAATTGAAAAGCACCAGCTTTGGCATATTGTTTGACTTGCATGTATGTACATTTCAATGATTATTGATGGAAATATTTTTTGTCTGTTTGTGTGTGTATGGTGACATCCACATTTGCCAATAAAAAATCAAATCCTGCCCAACTTTAACAGTAACCATCTCCAAGGGCAGCTGGGAAGCTCAAAAATTCCTTTTCACTTCTCCTGAAATGGAATTTTTATTTAACCTTCCTTTATGGGAAAATATTCAGGGTCTTGACAGTTTAATCAAGTTTAGGATAAAACATTTTGCTGAAAATCTCAAGATTTCCCCTTAAAGGAATCCTATCATTTTCAGCTATCTGTAGTAAGACATTGAAGAGAGGGTCAGGGTGAGATTGCCAAAGTCGCCTCAGAGATCAGGATACCCAGTTCCCCTAGACTGCTCTGAAATTCTCTTCATTGTATTGATCATCAGCACAAAGTTTGCTGGGAAGTTGTGGATTCCCAATCTTTCTTTACAAGTAACAAAGACAACACACTTTCAGAGGCTGAAACATCAGAGAAGTAGGTTCTTGAACCAACTGGATTTTTCAGTTCTATGTGCCATGCCGCAGAAGGCCTGCCATGGGTAGGGAACAGTAGGGTTCTTCAATGGGGGCCTTTAGTTCTCAAAAAGAAGCAGGCCGAGTCCTATGCGATGGAGAGGGGTGAGCTCAAATTGCAGAGGAGTATATGCCAGATATTTATAGCCGATGAGTTCATGGGAAGCATCTTCCTTCTTCAGTCTCTTTCTCATTCTTGTATTATCAGCCCATGATTATTACAGACTGTTGTATGAATTTAGATGGAATATATGGTCCAAAGGTGTTAACATAACAATTGATTATACAAACCATAGAACTTCAGGGAAAGCAGCATTTTTCTTCTCTAAAGTTTCAAAGCTGTATTACATCAATGTTTAGACTACAAGATCTTTCTTGAGTGGTAACAGCAAATTTTCAACCCATCAATTTGTATGACTAGGTAAGATTATGTTTTCCAATGTGCATTACTTTGCACTTATCATTATGAATGTCATCCGACATTTTGTCACCCACTTTGTGAGATCTCTTTGTAACTTTTCAGTCAGCTTTAGACTTAATTAGCTCGAATAATTTTATATCATGTACAAACTTTGCTATATCACTGTGTATCCCTTTTTACCACTGCTCTGACCCAGTATGGCCTTCTTGTGTTCTTATGAACAGGTGGTTCATGCAAATGATAAACCAAAATCAAGTCAAACTAAATTGAAGAAAAGTATTTTAATTATATGTTTGGCATTTAATAGGCAGGCTGACGTCTTTGTGTACCCACCACTGAAACTTGTTTTAACACTGTTTAATATTGGACAGGAGTGGGTTATGTTAATGCCTTTGGCCACTTTATTCCAATCCAATGGGTCCGAGGAGAATTACTCAACAGTGAGGTTGCAAATTAGCCTGGTTTTTCTCCCTTCCAAAATCTATTCCCAAATAAGATGCATACTGTTACATAGTTAATATTGACAAGTACAATCTGAAACAGATAAGGAGTTTTCAGCTCATCCAGATATCTGCAATCATCAATTATCATCATGATTAGGTTGCTGTGTGAAATGATCTAAGGAAACATTTATTCCACTTCAAAATTTGTGGCATAAATTACTCTCTTGTGTGAGGTTGAAAATAAATATTCCTTTGCTTATAGAACACTGAATTATTCAATAAGTAGGAAGAAGGTGAGAATAATAACCATTAATTTTGACAGATTATATGTCCTCAAACACATTACTCTGGATTCAAATGCTTTAATTGAAAATTATGTTTTATATGTTTATTGATATTTACTCCTCCGACATTCTGGCCATTGTCAGCTGTGCAAAGTTGTGGTTCAGCATCATTGTTTTGCCCCAATAAGGCACTAGCTGGTATGAGAGTAGAAGAAGTGGGCCAGTGTTATAATTGTTATTGATCTGAAATGACATGGGTAGGTCTGAAAAGATAGCAGTGTTCAGTTCTAGGACTAAGACATTTTCCAGAGGTCTAACTTTAGACATAAACCTAAGGCTAGTAACCAGGTGAAGGTGAGGAGTTTTTAAGCTGTTATGGAACTAAGTGGTAACATTTCATTAATGTTTAGCTCTATGTTCTTCTGATTCGAATGCACAGTTTGTTTCATTGGTCCTAGTCTCAACTCATGGCAGACATAGACTGGGGAAATGAAATGGCCACCACATAATTCATCCTGCTGGGATTTGGGGATCTCCCTGAACAAGTTCTTCCCTTCCTCCTGTTCCTAGTGATCTACATGGCACCTGTGGCTGGGAATACCCTCATCATTGCATTAGTTGTGGCTGATCAATGCCTTCACATCCCCATGCACTTCTTCCTGGGAAACTTGTCCTGCTTAGAAATCCACTACACCTCCACCATCCTTTCCAGGATGCTTTCCAGTCTCATGATTGGGGATAAAACCATCTCAGAAATGGCTGTATCCCACAACTGTACATCTTTGGTGCTCTGGCAGCTACAAAATGCTATCTGCTAGCAGTGATGTCTTATGATCGATATTTAGCGATAAGTAAACCCCTGCATCATTCATCTCTTATGAATACCAGGTTTTGTTTCCAGTTGGCTGCTGGGTCATGGGTAAATGGTTGTTTAGGTATTACTATCTTCACATTATTCATATTGCAGCTCGTATTCTGTGGCTCGAATGAAATTGACCATTTCTATTATGATTCCATCCCACTGATAAAACTCTCCTGCAGGGAAACACGAGTGATCATATTGGTGGATTTCATCCTAGCCTGTATATTCTCCCTGCCTCCATTTCTATTACCCTTGATGTCCTATGTTTGGATCATTGTCACCATCCTGAGAATCCCTTCCACCATCAGGTGCAAAAGACCTTTTCTACCTGTTCCTCTCACCTCATTGTGAAAACAATTTTCTATGGGACTATAATGATTGTGTACATGCTTCCAAAATGTGACACTCTGAGAGTCCTAAAGAAAGTGCTCTCTCTTTTTACATGGTCTTAATTCCCCTGGTAAACCTCATCATCTACAGCCTGAGAAACAGAGAGGTCAAGGAAGTCTTGCACAAAGGATTCAGTAAATATAAAAAGACATGCAGAGAATTCTAGATGATAACTAAGCTTTAGATTTTTAAGGTGGTCTTTTCCCCATGTGATATTTTTAAATATGTGGATGCATCTAGATGCTTTTGAAACTCCCATGAGGCACCTAAAATATCTTTGAAAATATGACCCTTAATGTGCGTTTTTCAAAGCTATTGAGTAGATTAGGGCAAATAATTCCCACTGAAATTAAGTTGAAAACCTCATTGCTAACGTTAAAAAAATAGAAAAATAATCTGCATAGAGTTACTGAGTTGGAGTCTCTGTGGTCCTTCACTGTATTCATGTAACACAAGAAATAGGAAATCTGCCATCCCTAAAGTTATGCTATTGCCTTCCCCTGTCACATGTGTCCTGTAAACTACTCTTCATTGCACTCAAGTAAGCCAGATGCAAAGAGAGGGCACCAGCAGTGACCTCTGGACACAGCACCAGGAAGTTATTTATTACTCTTCTATGAGCTCAGCCCTGCTGTGAGTAGCTTATAAAAGGCAATTGCAGACAGCTCACCAGGTCCCTGGAGGTGGGGAAGTTGGGCAAAGACAGAGAAGCAGACTCAGAGTGCAGGTCAATGGGGACAGTCCTGACTCACCTCGTGTTTGACAGGATACTAGGAGATGTGCACATGTAGAGAAGAGTCTGTTCTTGGGGCTGGGCCTGTCCAATGGTCACTGAGAGGACTCAGCATGTGGCACTCGAGGCCAGTAGCTGCTCTGTTGCTACCTAGTGCATGGAGCATTTCCAAGGCAGGGAACTACTACAATGAGTGTCCGGGAAACTGACTGCAAGAAGCACAAGGCCTGAGAGGGCTAGTTCTCAGGGCACTGTGTCTAGTCAGCTCCGGGTGCCATCATCAACTCTGCTCCACATGGCCCCGCCTCCTCATCAAGTGAGGCAACCTATGATGAGAGGAAGTGTCTACTACCTACCAACGGGCAGAACTCCTGTGATGGCAAACACAGCAGTGTGGGGTCAGTCACCTTTCTTTTATACCTCTATAACTAGGTAAGTGATGAGAATAAACTTTGCAGACAGGCTTGAATATCTATATCCTAACAATAACCACTAGTAAAAAAGCAGCAGATGATCGAATAATAGACTGTTATGATGTGAAATTAATACTAGATGGCAGAAGAGTGAAGGGAATAAAGAACTGTCAAGAATACTGAACAGGGAATCAAAGATTTGAGTAGATAAAATATTGAGAAAAGGGCAGTTATGTAAAATGTCCATTAGGCGGGAGCATATTTAGTTGGGGATTGATTTAGTTGGGGATTGGTCCTGCTTTGAGCAGGAGGTTGGACTAGACGACCTCCTGAGGTCCCTTCCAACTCTGATATTCTATGATTCTATGCTATTTTAAGAATGAGAAAATGACAGATATTTTGTGAGATGCCAACTATATGACAGCAGATATTGAATGTCAATAAAGGGGTGGTGTAAGTACATTATAACAGACCATTATCTGTGAAAATGTAAGCTGGTGTTGCACATTAGCTACAGTATTTTCTTCATAGGATCATTAAACTTTTAAAAGAAATATATGTAATAATAAAAAGGACAATAATTAATATTGGGCATTGTTAGCAACAAAGCTTGTCAACATAAAATTAATCAGTTGGGAGGCTGGTTGAAGTGGGGCATAATACAAAGTTTGAAGACATCACCAGAAGGTTAAAATATAAGTAAGCATTTGCACTTTGCAGATTGAAGGGAAGAACATGTTCCAAGAGTGATCAACTGGGCCTGCTTATCCTTTAAAGTAGATTCAGGTAATTTTACTTAGAGAATACAGTTTCTGCAGAATGGTGAGAAAGAAAAATCTGAGCTATGGAACCTGAGTTCTGGACACTAAGTTCATTGATTCAAACTTGAGCTGTGTTATAGTTACAGGTGAACATCCAGTACCAAGCTGCTATTACTTTCCATTGATATATCACTTATCAGAAAGATGAATTTGAGTGCTTTAGCACTTAAGCATATTTCAGCCTCACCTTCTGTGAAGAATATGGGAAATATCAGTGTCAATTTTTATCAATGTCATGTCATGAATGCTCTGTTGTTCTATGGTATTAAATGATAAAATGTAGTTAAGGGTTAAATCCTGCAGGAGCCCACGAACAATAGCTGTAGACAGACTTCAATGGCCTGGTGCTCAAAGGGACGATACTAGGAATCCAGAATGTGAAAAGTTCCTCAGGAGAAACCCATGAATCAGTTCAGGTGTCTGCTTAAGCCCGCAGAGGATCTGATGGCAAGAACACTGAATTAAGTGTGGACAAAAAGAGATCTTGCAGGCAAAAAGGGTACTGAAATCCTTGGATGTGTAAATTGGAGAATTGCCAGTAGCAGTAGAGAGGTTGTTTTACCTCTGTATTTGGCACTGGTATGATCATTGCTTAAATACTGTGTCCAGTTCTAGTGCCCACAATTTAAGAAGGAGGTTAACGAATTGGAGAGTGTTCAAAGAGCAACGAGAATCATTACATGATTTTAAAGCATGTCTTAGAGTGAACTCAATTGGTTTAGCCTAATGAAGAGATGGTTAAAGAGGAAAGTTGGATAATAGAGAGCTATTCAATCTAGCAGATGAAGGTAACAAAATCCAATGGCTGGAAGTTGAAGCTCTACAGATTCAGATTGGAAGCTGTACATTTGTAACAGTGAATGTAATAAACCATTGGAATAATGGCTCTCCATCACTGACCATTGAAAAAGCACCATTCCATGTACATAGGAAGTGGACAGTAGTCTACAAAGATGGTTATGGAGGGTGAATAGATAGCTGGGAGAGCAACCAGCTATGCATATCTCTCTATCAGTGTTATAGAGGGCGGAAAAAATATGACTTTACCCTGTATAAGCTTTATACACAGTAAAATGGATTTATTTGGGGTTTGGATCCCATTGGGAGCTGGGTGTCTGGGTGCTAGAGACAGGAGCACTTCTTAAGCTGTTTTCGGTTAAGTCTGCAGCTTTGGGGGATAAGGTTCAGATCCTGGGTCTGCGTTGGAGCAGACTGTCATGTCTGACTCAATGAGTCAGGCTTCTGAGGTCCCAAGCTGGCAGGGAAAATGGGCTCAGAGGTAGTCTCAGCACATCAGGTGGCAGTTTTAAGGGGGTTTCTGTGACCCAACTCATCACACTTTCCCACTCAGCCCTGTGTCAATCAGGAGTAAATCCACCAGAGCCAGGGAGGCTGCTCTCCCCTCACTCATCCCAAGGTAAGTCAGTGGAATTCTGCTTCAGTACATCAAGGCTAAGTGGGAGGAGATTTAGGGCCTCTGACTCAGGCCCCCATCACATCTTTAAGGTGCCTACTTGAACCCCTCTTACCCTAGCTGCTCAGTGTCTCCCTCCCTCTACCTCACACAGCCCAGGCCCCAGACAAACACCACAGCCCCATATTCCCTCTTTTCCCCTCAAAACCCCTCAGACGAAAGACACTCTCAGCTTCTGGTGTTTGAGATCTCCCTCTCAGAGCACAAAGCCAATTTCTCACCCAGAGTTCCTGACTCAACTTCCTCAGAAATCCCTCCTTAACTCACCAAACACCTCCTCTGCTCAGCCCCACTCCACTGACATGGCTCCAGCTCCAGGGAACAGCCCCCCACCACTGCTGCCTTTTTCCCCTGTCCCAAGCACCAGCCATTCTCTACTCTTTACCTCACTGGCAAGCACTGGACACCACTTCCTTTTAATCCCACCTTCCTCCTTCCTCTGCCTGACCCAGCCCCTCTGTTCTGAACAGTGGCTCCAAGGCGACTACTGCGGAAAACCACCCAGCACACAGCTAATCTGGGGAACTCACTGCCTCAGGACATTAATGAGACAAAAATCTCAGCAGGATGAGCCATTGGCATGGATCCTGAGAGCCACTGTGGTTACATTATATCAGATAATGAATTAAACCACCACGGTGCAGGTCTCCAGCAAACCATTAACTCACAGGTAACCTCCCTTACATGGAGGCCAGTGCAGAATTGTTCACTGGGGGGACCCTGCCCTTTTCGCTAGAGAAGATGGGGCTGGTCCCTCCAGGAGTCACTGCTCTAAGCAGGGCTGTTCCCAGGAGCCTGGGGAAAGAGGCACATTTAGTCCCATAAATCTCTGCCAACTCTCAGGGCTGGGTTTGGACACTCTAGGGCCATGAATGGGGCTCTTCCCCCTTGACCCTGTGCCTCATGTAGAGTGGTAGTGGTGGTGGATGGGCCTGCAAAGACAGCCTGGGACAGTGACATGGGACCCCTGATCCCTCACAGAAAAGGAGCGGGTGACTGTCTCCCACTCCCTGAGAGTAGCTAGGTGCCCATGGACAGGCAGGGGGCAGTAGTGGTCCCCCCAGTCCTCACCTCCCCAGCCAGAGTGTATCTGCTTGGGTGATGGGGTGGGGATGGCTGAGGAATCTTTCCTCTCCTCCTGAACACAGAGCCCCCTTCTGGGGGTTGGGGGAGGGTCCTGAGAGCAGTGGGACTGGAAGTTCAAACCTATGGAGAGATGCCTAGAGAACTGGAGAAGTTCTGCTCTCCCAGAGCCATTGCTTCACGCTCTCTGAGGGATAGCTCAGTGGCTTGAGCATTAGCCTGCTAAACCTAGGGTTCTGAGCTCAATCCTTGAGGTGGCCATTTAGGGATTGGGGGCAAAAATCTCTCTGGGGATTGGTCCTGCTTTGAGCAGGGGGTTGGACTAGATGACCTTCTGAGGCCCCTTCCAACCCTGATATTCTATGATTCTCTGCAGATTATGCTGTAGTGATTAAACTAAGGGAATCTCCCCACACATACACATGTGCTGTTGCTTCAGCCTGTGGGGGATGCAACATCAGGTCCTGACCTGACCCCTGTCATACCCGACACTGGATTCTGGCAAATTCTATGTTCTGCTAGAAAACAGGCAATTTCTGTTTGAAGAAAATGTGATGAGTATTTCACCCAGATCTATGAAAATTTAGTAACAGCTCAAACACAACTGAATCATGGATAAGCCCATATTACACCATCCATTATACATTATTCTTCCGGTGTCAGGTCTTGTCCCCCAGGTTACAGGTGGGCCAGCTGGGCACAGAGAGTTGAGATAATTTAGTTGTCTAGCTGGGGTTAGATCACAAGATCTCGAGGTGATTTGACTTCCCCTCTCTAGCCCCTGCTGCCTGGCTGCACTTGTAATAATTTTCGGCTGAGATTTTCAGGGGAGTTAGGCCTCCAAGACATACATCCTACTCCCTTAGGTTCCTTTGCAAATCCCAGCCATCATATTTATGAAACTGAAGAAAAGTCCGGGCCTTGGAAGTTAACAAGATAGATCCAGGGCCAGGATTACAAAGGGGTTTGAGCACCTAAAGAACTTGCTAGTTGCCTAGTGGGATTGGCAGTAGCACCTAAGCAAGTTAGGTGCCTAACTCCCATTGAATGTCCATGTGGCTTAGCATGGAGCTTTGATAAATCCCATTAGATACCTATCTCCATTTTTAGGTGCCCAAATCCCTTGGTAATCCTGGCAAACAGATACACAGAAGCTGGGCTGGAGTCAGGAAACCCTGGAGGGGAGGGGAGAATCCTAGGGACTCTACTAGGCAAGGGGCAGATTACAGAGGACCAGAATGGCCCCTTGTGGCTTTAAATTTGATGATTCAAGGAACTTTTGCCTCTGGGCCTCTGCTTTTGAGCTGTTCAGGGGCCTAAGGAGTGAGTCTCACAAGCCCTTAGGAAATAGACACAGATAAATCGCCTTCCTGCAGCATCAGTCCTTTAATACCAGTGACACTCAAAGCCAGCTCCAAACAGCTCAGCTACAAAGAGCAGTTGGTCTGAGTCTACTTCTGTCATTTCAGTCTCACCGTGAGGGCTGAGAGGACTCATATATGTGTGTCTTTGGCTTATAGATGAATAGCTACCAAAGAATCCCGGAGCTGGACGACCAAATGCATCAACTGTTGGGAAAAAATCCACAAAGGCCAGTACAGTAAGTTTCCTATTTCAATTAAATATGTTTGGGGATTAACATACAAGGGATATTTAAGAACATGAATCAGAATTGCTACCAGCACTCACTAAGGATTTCACTATTACATTATAACTAGAGAAAGAAAAAAATTCCTCATGTGAAAAATTTCAACTTTCCATTAAAACCCCAAGACCCATTTTTTCAGTTTTAGGTAACTGAAAACTCTGAGACGAAAAGTGTAAAATTTAAGGTGAAAACCAAACAAGGTTACTTTTTTGAGTATTCAGCTTTCCAACAAAACCGTGGATTTTCAGGGCAAACAGACACATTGTTAAAAAATTCTCTTTTGCTTAAAACCAAATTTTACAAACAAACAAACAAACAAACAAACAAACAAACAAACAAACAAACAAAATTCAACTGAAAATTTCCAGCTAGATTTTAAATAAGGGTGGGGATCCTTGCTGTTGTCTAATAATACCATAACTGAAAACTATTGCATCAGTTTGGATTTCTATTTCAAAGAAAAGTAAAACTAGATAAACAGCAAAGCTGCTACTCATAAATATGTTTTTTATGCACTAGGACCTTTGAACCCAAGTTTGGAGTTGAACTCAGCAGCCAAACCCATCTATCCTGACATGAAAGATAGGTGCACATGGAGAAGGTCAATAGGAGTAGAACCCAGTTTTCTAGCACCATATCCCAGTGTTGCCAACTAAGCACAAATACTGTAACTAGGTGCACAGAACATACATTTAATAAGAAATCTCATAGCCCAAAGAGCTCATCTTCCTAGCAGACAAGGCAGAAAAAGGGAGGAGGAGAAAGAGAGGCACAAGGAGGAGAAGTGACTGGTCCAAGGTCACACAGCAGGTCAGTGGCAGAGCCAAGAACAGAATGGCATGACAGCCACTGACCCTCACAGCACAGGCATAAAATCGCAAGGGAAGCAACACAACACAGCAGAAACTGAGAGATGATACATCACACTGCTATGTAAGCGTAGCTGGCATTTGGTGCCATTAAACAACATGTGAATAGGCAGCTGTGATGGGTTGGGTCACAGAAACCCCCTTGGGAACTGCCAAATGATGTGCCAAGACTACTTCTGCCCTTGCTTTCCACTCCAGCACCCTGTCTTGTTGAGCCAGACATGCCCATCTGCTCCAACATAGACCCAGGGTCTGAACCAGGTGCCCAAAAGCTGCAGACTTAACTGAAAACAGCTTACAGAAGTGCTCCTGTCTTTAACACTCAGATGCTCAACACCCAGTGGGGTCCAAACCCAAAATAAATCTGTTTTACCCTGTATAAAGCTTATACAGGGTAAACTCGCAGATTGCTCTCGATAACACTGATAGAGAGATATGCACAGCTGTTTGCCCTCCCACAAAGATTTGTGCTGATTGAGATTCGTGTGATAACGCACTGGACAAGCCGTTTCATTGTCATAGGTGAGGAACACTCACATCTCCTGCTCAATGGAAGTGATGAGCGTTCTGCTCCTGTGACAGTCACATCAGAGTTCCTTCACACAGGGGAATTGGGACCATTCCCTCTGTCACTCTAATCCTGCCCATAGCCCGTCTCCTTCCCTCCACAGGCATCACACAACGTGCTGAGGAAGAAAATGTCCAATCAAACCACCGTGACTGAGTTCTTTCTCTTGGGATTTTCTGACATTCAGGAGCTGCAGATTTTGCACTTTGTGGTGTTTCTAGTGATTTATTTGGCAGCCCTGATAGGGAATCTTCTCATCATCACAACCATAGCCCTCGATCATCATCTTCACACCCCCATGTACTTCTTCTTGGTGAATCTGTCCATCCTAGACCTTGGCTCCATCTCTGTCACCATCCCCAAATCCATGGCCAATTCCCTCATGAACACCAAGTCGATTTCTTATCCTGGATGTGTCACCCAAGTCTTTTTCTTCCTCTTTTTCATAGGAGCAGATTTTTCCCTTCTCACAGTCATGGCGTATGATCGATACATCGCCATCTGTCAGCCATTGCAATATGAGAGAGTGATGAACAGGGGAGCTTGTGTCCAAGTGGCAGCCAGTGCCTGGATTAGTGGCATTCTCAATTCTGCACTGCACACTGGAAACATGTTTGTAATATCTTTCTGCAGAGGCAACATGGTTGATCAGTTCTTCTGCAAAATCCCCCAATTACTCAAGCTCGCCTGCTCTGACACCTATTTCATTGAAACTAGGCTTCTTGTCTTTAGTGCATGCTTATATTTGAGCAACTTTGTTTTAATAATTGTGTCATATGTTCAGATCTTCAAAAGAGTTCTGGGAATCCCCTCTGAGCAGGGAAGGCTTAAAGTCTTCTCTACCTGCCTTCCTCACCTCATTGTGGTCTCCTTGTTTATTTGCACTGGCATATTTGCTTACCTGAAACCCACCTCCAGGTCAATGTCAGGTCTGGATCTTGTGACAGCTGTTCTCTATTCTGTGGTGCCTCCAGTAATGAATCCAGTGATTTATAGCATGAGAAATAAAGAGATCAAAGCTGCTGTGAGGACAGGGTGGAGATTATTGACTGAGAATAGAAGGTCCATCTTTCGCCTTTGACTGTCATTTCATTGTGTTTCTGTATAAATGGAATCAATAGGTGACATTAGTGTCTTCCTGAGAACATGGGAGAGATAGCTCAGTATTGGCCTGCTAAACCAAGGGTTAAGAGCTTTAGGGGGCCATTTATGGATCTGGGGGGGAAATAGTTGGGGATTGATCCTGCTTTGAGTAGGGGGTGGGGCTAGATGACCTCCTGAGGTCCCTTCCAAGCCTGAATTCTATGCTTTGCAATCTCTTTGCATGTAAAGGGGATTTACATTGGCAAAAATGCAGACAAACTTAGTCAGTGGAGTTACTGTAGATTTACATGAGTGTCAATCTAGCTAAGTATCTATCTTGGATTTTTCTACTGCCACCCAGCCCCATGTTGTCTGAGCATCTTCCACATAAAATCAGTAGCCAGATCAAAGTCCCTTATGGACTTTATGAGCTGTCTGGGTCTTCTCCATCTGGAGGTATGAACTCTGCTTGGGGCATGATGGTTGTTGGTTTATTGTTTGTTTGTGTAACTCAGTGGGATATGACTGTGTGAAATCATAAACTGTATCAGTGGAATGATTGGCATGCTGACAGCACAAGTCTGTGCTGTTTCTCAATGGCAGTGTATTGGGCTGCATTCCAGACAACTGTCCTGCCTGGGAAAGGCATTTGACACCCCACTGAAGGATCACCACTGACAGACATCAAGACTAGACTTTAGGGTCATTGATTTTTATTGTCTCTCAATGAACACCCTCCTCCTCCTCTCCAGGGAAAAGTGATTGGATGGAGAATGGAACGTCACAGCTTGAATCCATGCCATGGAGACAGAGGCCTGTTAAATAGGATGGTTCTGCTCCATGCAGGGAGGGGCCGATCATGGACACACATAAGAAGGACAGGAAGGAGCAACCCAAACCAAAACTCTGATGAACCTCTGATTTACAAATGGGGTGAGAACAGTCCAAGTAAGGGGGTATCTCAGGACTCTGTTGTTTTTGCATAGTATCTAACTCTCCTGTGCTTTCAGAGTAAAGTGACTATGGTTAAGAAATCCTTTTGCTCAGCCACAGTGTTCCTTGTTTTCCTCCACAGTGTCCCTGAAGGGGTTCAACTGGAAGCTCATAGTGACCCCAGACTAGGCAGAGCTCTGGGGCAGTGTGTGTAATTTACTGAGGGTCTTGTCGGAACACAAACACCTGTTTTGAGGTCTAGAGCAGATGGACAGGGGCCTCTCCTGGCCAAAGAAAGGGCATCAGACAAAAAGGCCCCACTTGGGAGTGTGTCCTAGAGTCCCAGAGCTTGCGAGAATGACTTGACTCTACCCACACCCGGCTGAATTAGAAGCAAAGGGAACTCAGTGATTCAGTCCACTCACAATAGACTGGTGACTGTATAGTCAGGTCCTGGGCCAGGTTGTAACAGTTAGCCTGTCTTGATTTGTTTTGTTATATTTTATCAGTTGGCGGGGTGTGGTTGGCCAGGGAGCCATCATTGCAAATTTCCTGGTAGAAAAACTTTTTTTTTTTTTCAAAATTGAATTTTTTAGGGTGGTTTGGGACAGTGCATTTAAGGGCTGAGCTTCCCAGACAGACAATTCTGAGGGTCATTGAGAAGCTCTTGTTGCTATGTCCCGCCAGGTGGAACTGGACACAGTGACACTCATTTTAAGCACTGAAAACCACCATTTTCTCATGAAAAATATTGATTTTGTGAATGGACATTTTGTTAGAAGATAGAACTTAGGTGTATTTTTATCACTTTGATAGTTATAGAGGTATAAAACAAAGAATCAAAATCACAGTCCACCTGTGTATGAGCCTTCTCTCACCAGGCTGAGGCCTTGTTCTTAGGCTAAGGTCTTTGGCTAAGCACTAGGGGCACCCATAAGCAGGGAAGTGTATGGTCACATCTTTACATCCCAAACCAGTCACACTGAAATAAGGTGATATTGGGCTGTTAGGAAGATGATCCTCTCCTGATAGTGCCCATCACCATCAGATAAAGAAACAAACCTTAAGATGGTTAAAGAAAACTTAGTTTGATAGCATCCTGTCTGGCAGGAACTCATTTATCAGTATCGTATTGTTTTATCTTTATGGCCCCCACTATTCTATTGTTAATCTGTCTGGTTCTCTAATTGTTTCTGTCTGCTGTATAATTAATTTTGCTAGGTGTAAGTTAATTAAGGTAGTGGGATATAATTGGCTAGAGAATTATTTTACAATATGTTAGGGTTGGTTAGTTACATATCAGTAAAAAGATTGGTTAAGACATAACTGAGAATATTACTATATAAATGGTTCAAACAAGAAGTGTAAAGGAAATTGGAAACATGCTTGGTAAGGGGAGGTGGAACAAGGACACAGGCAAAGCTCTGCGGCATCAGAGCTGGGAAGAGGACATGGGGTAAATACTCTGCGGCATCAGAGCTCGGACAGGAACAGTATGGAACAGGCTCTATCTGCATATAGAGACGAACCCTACTGCTATGAAGGGCTTCTGAATATGCTTGCTTGGACACTAACCCCAATAAACTTTGCTTTGTTTGCACTTCGAACTTCTGGTCTTTTGTTGCTTGCTGTCTGTGTGACAAGAACCAAGGAAGAGGGTGAAAGGAACGCCCTCTAACATGTTTTACAATGGAAAATTGTTCCAAGGAAAAATTCCCTACCACCTCTACCTTGTTGGGGAGAGGGATAGCACAGTGCTTTGCACATTGGCCTGTTAAGCCTAGGACTGTGAGTTCAATCTTTGAGAAGGCTATTTAGGGAACTGGGGTAAAAAATCTATCTGGGGAGCCATCCTTTAAGCAGGGAGTTGGCTTAGATGACCTCCTGAGGTCCCTTCTAATCATCATATTACATGCTCCTGGAAGAACCAGGGAGCTAGTCTATTGACACCAATGGGAACATGACTGGCACTTTGCTGCGGATATAGCATCTAGGCTTACTCAGGCTTAGAGAAGAAATATTCCCCTTAGCAGGAAAGTGTCCACCTGAAAGACAAGCAGAGATAGGCCCAAGCCCAGACTCTAATCCACTATGGGATCCCAAATTCCTCCAAGTTCAAAGGAGGAGCTTTGGCTCTTAGGTGCTGGACCTGACCTCTCTACAAACCTCTCCACTAACTGGATGGGCAGACAAGGTCTCCACTGGTGGTTGACCCACAGGTTCCAAAACTTTGACTAGCTGCTGGGTCAAAATGGCCAGCAGTATAGGTGGGGGAGTGAACACAGGGCCTGGTCTCAGAGTGGGAGAGCCATGAGATGCCACCTGGGGGAGACAGGGTAAGAGGCCGAACACCTGAGGTGGGTGATTTCAGAAAGGAGATGAGCAACTAGCCCCACACCCATGACACCAAGCAGTTCTGCCCTTGACATACTGCTCTCAGGAAATGACAGCAGACTCAGAAAAGGATCCTGGGAAACAACTTCAGTCCATAAGGATGAGAAATGGCCTAAAGTTCCTTGGCTTCAAAATGAGGAGACTGGGGCCTGCATGATTGCTCCAGGCAGCGCTCAGCTCGGAAGTACGTGGGAAGGAAAGGCCCTTCTGTATGTGCTGGGTTTAAGAGGAGAGCAGTTTTAAGCCTCAGATTACCTCTCAGTGCTTATCTTCACTGAGACCCACCTGCACTTAGATAGGGGCTTTGCCAAGCACTGGAGATCTCCATCCACAGAGAGTCTCAAACCCACATTCTCAGCATTCTGTCAGGGTTCAAGCATTTTACTGTTAAAGATGTCAGATGACTCAGGCTCAGTCACTTTATTAACCAAAAATAAATTCGCTCAGTAAAGAAACAGTTACTATTTTACCCAGCATGGGGAAGAGGTTTGCAGCTCACAACTCCACTTTGCTCTGAAATCATGGGCTTCTTTCTGGTCATATTTATAGTAACCTTGTTTACAATAAAAAGAAGGTTCTACACATTCCACGGTATTACCTAGGATTTATGCACTAGTTCTTACCAGTTTCTTATCTTGTTTTGAACAATTTCCCCCAAATCTGCAAATTTAGAGATGTCCTGCACTAGCTGTCGCATGGTACAGAGGCCATGTTGGTGAAACATCAACAGAATCATCTGTCTTAATCTGTATTTATGGCAAGTTTCTGAACCGAACCCTGATATGACAACACTCCACATCATCCTTTGGTTGCACAACTTCACAAAGTACAAAGCTTCCTAGGAAAAGCTTAAAATGAACAAAGTTCTTAGTTACACAAAAACATATTTGATATTACCTATAATATGGATATTGTGTATTATTATTGTGTCACACACAAATATCTCAGACCTGACACATCTCTACTTCTCCACCTATCAGTGCAAACTACTCACCACCATGCAATGTAACCACCTCATGATGTTACCACCATGTGCAAGTTTCTGAATTGTATGACCTCCCCTGACTACTTGAAAATATAGACACTGTGGCCAAGATTGTCCATGACCTCAGTCAAAGCTGAGAGTGGAGATTTCACAAGCGATCCTTAGGGAGTTTCCTCTGAATTATCCTACTGGGGGCAGGGGAATTGTCCTACACACAGAGAAACCACCACAACTGAGACCCCTGCACCCTCTACCAGAACTGTCCCCAGCATCTCATGACTCCATCAGAGCTATGCTGATGTGGGTGGCAATTGGAGCCAATAGAGTTACTCTGGATTGACACCACTGTCAGTGAAATGTGAATCAAGCCAAAGATGTACCTCAGCTCTAAAGGTGTCCCACTGCAGCAAATGGGAAAGGTTTAATGTCTGAAGAGAGAATTCTTACAAGCCAAATGCAGGTGAGACAATGCAAATCAGGGATCCCAGTTCCCTGCTCAGCCCTGTTCAGAAAATGCGACAGAGCTGGGGTAGCTGGCAAAAGAATGTCACTCACTGTTTATGTTTTCAAATTTTTATTTGGCAGCTGTCCTGGGATATGAGCTTTTTCCATCAGTGCCTCTGATTCTGAGCCCTGCAGGGCTCCAGGCAACCTACCCAAAATGCCCTTAGGAGAAAATATGTCAATAAATTCCCTTGGGAAAACTTCAGTTCTTCAGCACCACAGAAGCTTGCTACTGGTGGCGGGGGATGGGGTCTCCCTGTATAAGAAACTGGATCAAGTCACAAACTATTTGCATACCCAATAATATACTGCATACTGCAGCTCTGGCAGGGTGGAAAAAGCTTGTTTTAATCTAGCTGTGTGTAAGTGTGTGGACTCACCCCTGAGCACCTCCTGCTTGTCTCTCAGGGAATTATCTTGATTTCCAGCCGGGAGCACCCGCTGTAGGCCAATGATCTGCCTTACCACTGGCCCCATGTCCCTCCCAGGACCCCAGTGCCCTAGTTCTGGTGCTGCCCCGCTGGCAGTACCCCTCACAGCCTCACGGTCTCCCCCTCCCAGGGAAACCCCCATGGTATTTCTACTTTGCCTCAGTATTAGGCTACAGCCAGTCCCTGTCTAGCCCCTGCTCAAAGGGGCAGACTGCAGTGTAAGCTCTAAATGGCCCCCTAAAGGACTGAGCTGCCCCCTGCAACCCAGTACGTAATGGGCATTACCAGGCCTTTAGTCTGGGGCTTTCCTAGGCTGGAGCTCCCCGGCTCTCTAGGCCTTTCCCCAGCCCTGCTCCACTCTAGGTTTCCTTCTTGGCACCTTGCAGCCAGGCCCTTCTCCGTCTACAAGCAGAGGGAGATTATTTGGGCTTCTGGCTCACAGCCTTTTTTACAGGCCAGCTGTGGCCTGATTGGGGCATGGTCCAGCTGCATCTGCCTCCCCAGTCAGCCCAGCTTTTAGAGCTGCAGCCCTCCCCAGGGCTGCTTTTTAAACCCCTCAGGGCAGGAGAAGGTAACCACCCCACTATACTGTGGTATGAACTTCATCCACAGCTCTTAATGGTCTCTGAGTGCCTTCTTTTCACCATGTTCTCAGATACTTTCAGCTCCAACTGACTGTCTCAGGAAAAAATGTCACAAGGGTAATAGGGATGTCCATGCATTTCAGCATCAGAGATTTTTACAGCACCATAAGGCTCAGAGGACATTTTAACTTAGGAGACACTAGCATACCCCTGCAGGTATGTTTACTAATGTGCAACTGACCAAGGTACCAGTGTGAGCTCTGATTGTGTTTGCACAGATCTCTTTTCAGTATGAAGCCTCCTGGAATGTGATCATGGCTGGTAGTTTGTCCTTCGCCCAAAAGGGGCTTCACATTCCGATGTATTTCTGGTGGTTGAGGGAAAGGAGAGATGGTCAGGACATTTATTGTTTGTTTTAGTTTGTTTACTTTTGTTTATTTTATTGGACCAACTTCTGTTGGTGAAAGAGAGAAGCTGTTGAGCTTCCACAGAGACATGAAGACGCGTTCTGTGTAGCTTAAAACCTTGTCACTTTCACTAACAGAAGTTGCTCCTGTGCTTTTTGAGGAAGGAAGCAGTTCAAATCTGTATCAGGTGCAAGGAAGGAGGCCCTGAGGTAATGGTGAAGGAGACTGGAAGACAACAGAGACTGTGTGAGGGAGGGTTGCTTCTCCTCACCTCCTTTGCTGGCTTATGAGGAAAATGGCTCAGTAAGGTGTGACCTTTGCCTCTAGAGAGAGAAGGGATACGTGGAGGGTCACAACGAGCCTCTGAGTCTAGCAAAATCTGCCAGGAAACACAGGACCCATGGAGACAAGAACAGAACTTTGTCACAATATATACTTACAATTGAAAATTAACAATTTCTTTCTTTCTTTTTTTCTTATAGAAGTGTTTGAGTCAGGGTTGCTTAATTCATCTGCTCAAAAGCCCCCTTGGGACATGATCTTCTCAGAAATTCACAGACTTTCTCATAACTTCAGAGCAAATTGCTTGTGGAGTCATTAAATACATAAGTCAGGCGAGTTCTCAGAGAAGCTGGCTGTAAATCCCACGTGCCTTTGTGGGTTTTTTGAATTCACATGCCTACCCTCATAGGCATCCCTGCACTACAGGCTGAACATATCTTACATGCTCTTGCATCATGTCAAACCTCCATTCATTATTCATGGGTATTGTCCCCAAAAGAGTGGGCTGAATAAAAGAGCAGAGTGGGACAGATTCTTTTGCCAGCCAGGCAAGAAGAATAATACTTTTATACTTGGCTTTCAATCAGCAGATCTCAAAGCACTTTACCAAGCAGGTAAGTACCATTATCCTCATTTTACAGATTCAGAAACCAAGCACAGAAAGTGGACAAATTACACTGGAATGAGTGAGAGGGGAAACAGCTGCACTGACTGCAATGGAATTACTTCTGATTTACACTGGGGTGAAAAAGAGGTAGAATCAGGACCATTGATTCCAATGGCCCAAAATAACAGAGTCCTTTGACTTCATCATTGACACACTTATTCTGGTTTTTCATAGGTAAAACTGCATTGACTTCAGGGGAATTACTCAAGATTGACACTGGCATAGGAAAAGAATCTCGACCCATGTTTACACCCCATGTGCCAGATTTTTGGAGGCGCTTAGGGAATCACAACCTATTCAAAGCACATGGACCAAAATCTCACCTTGTTTACGTCAACACATCTCTATCGATTTTGATTGAGCACTGCTAGATTACACCCTCTGGGGATCTGGAATTAGATAGCTAGATTCTCTCTTTCTCTCTCTCTCTTTCCGTTTCATCATTTCTCTGGAGAAGCAGTACAATGTCCTGTCAGGAATCTACACATAGAATTGGTCAAACTCTTCCCAATGTTAAATTTTTAATAAAACTGAAATCTGGTGCTTACAATCCATCTATCCATCCCTGAGTCTGTCCTCCTTCACTCACATGTCCTGATCAATCCAGATCTATCCAGGTTAGAGGCAATTTGGCTGATTAGGAGTTTCAGGTGCAGTTAGCTACCTACTTCTAGGACCCATTGCAGGCCTTCATTCCTGACTGCCTTGCTGTGCCTCAGTTCTCCATCAGAACAAAGGGAATAGTAACCCTTCCCTACCTCACAGATGTACTGTGGGGATAAATACATTAAGAGATGTGAAATGCTTTCAGATGCACTGATGAACAGTGCTGTATAAGAGCTAGATCTTCTTCTTTCAACCCAAATTTATTTTAAGCCGCAATTTTACCTACTGATGTGTCAAATCCTTTTACTTTGCAAAGTGGGATTTTCAAAGTTCCTTGTGGATTTGGACACCCATCTCCCATCATGGGATGTGGGCTTCTAAATCCTACTTTGATGGAATTTGGATAGGTCCATCAATGACTATTAGCCAGGATGGGCAGGGATGGTGTCTCTCGACTCTGTTTCCCAGAAGTGCGGAATGGGAGAAAAGGGATGGATCACTTGGTGATTACCTACTCTATTCATTCCCTGTGGGGCACCTGGCATTGGCTACTGTTGGAAGACAGGATGCTGGGGTAGATGGACCTTTGGTCTGTGCCAGTATAGCTGTTCTAATGTTCTTACGTTATGTTCTTATCCCTTGGGCAGCTCTGAAAACCTCATTGTCTGATTGTCTGTGTCTGCTTGGCCTCTCTGTATGACAGTGTTTTGGAGCTAATAGCTGCTGTGAGATGTCCAGGGTATCTCCACCCTGCAGCTGATGGTGTTTTCTGCAGTGGGGTAGCCATACCTCCATAATCCATCTTGCATACCAAAATGTCCAGTGAATGCCCACAGTGCCCTTTTCAGCACAGGCTGCATAAGCCAGCCAACGCACATGAGTACGTACTCACGTTACTACCCCCATCATGAATCCTATGCCACCATATCAGCACTGGCACTTTTGGTGTGGTAGCTAGATCAGAGCTGACTTGGGGATGCCTACCAGCACTGAAAATGACACCATTAATTGCAGCAAGAGAGGATAAGAATATAAGTAGTTAAATGCTAAGCCATCTCCAGCATAAGGCTGTAACCAGATCGTTGCTTAAGACAAAGCAAATCTCTCTAGGCTTCCTTTTCTGGGCATCCATTCTGGGCACACTGCTCCCAGGGTGTGTGGAGTCCATAAATGTCACCATTAACATCTGTTCTGGCACTAAGGGCTTGTCTATATTTACAGCTAAATTGGCTCTGCTGCAATCAAGGCAGTGGTGTCGATTTAACTGGTCTAGTGAAAACAAGCTAAGTCAATGGCAAAGTGCTCTCCTGTCAATGTCAGTACTCCACCTTCCAGAGAGGTGGAAGGTAAGTCAGCGAGAGAGTGTGGACACTGCTGTAAGTCAACGTATGTTACGTCGGCTTCAGTAACTTACATAACTGAAGTAGCATAACTTAGGTTGATTTACAGCTTTAGGGTAGACCAACCCTAAGGTACTAACTCTCCTTTCACTTACACGGATTTTCCAAAAGTGAAACTCCTTTGACTCAAATGGAGTTATTAGAGCCGGTTGAACAATCCTATTTTATTTCCAGCAAATATCTGGAATAATTTTGTTGACAAAAAGTAATATTTTGGACTGCCCCCAAAAGTGAATATTTGTATTTCAAATTGCAATTTTCATTGTTTGAGTCTGGGGAAAAAAATCTTGCTTCATCGACACTTTCTTTCCCTTTTTTATTCTCCCAGAAGAAAAGAGAGTAAAAAAGGGGAAGGAAAATTAGAAAATCAATAACAAAATACTGAAAACCAAAAAGCAAACCCACATCTTATTCTGTTTTCAAAACCCAAACAAAACATTTTCTCTTGGCAGGATTAAAACAAAACAACTTTTAAAAAATATAGTTTCATTTTTTTTACATTAAAATGTACTAATATACAACTTCTTGTGAAAAAAAACCTATAAAGCTAATATTTGATAGAAAAAAAAAGTTTGAGTTAAAAACTTTTGACCAGCTGTAGGAGTTACTCCAGGTTTACACTGGAGCAAGAAAGAGGATAATCAATCTCACTGACTTTAGTAGAGTTACTCCATATGTATCCCAGGAAGAGGGAGAGTAGAATAAAGTGCAGCATGTTTGATTTTCTGAAAAAATTATCTCTGAGTTTTGCAAATTCACTTATAGGAACTGCATTCCCAAATCCCTTTGTTAACTTTGAAATTTTCAGCCTAAAACATTTCTGGACGCAATTCGTAAATAGAAATACTTAGTCTATTACACAAGCCCGGATTTTTCAGATATATACCAACGCGTCTTTTTTTCTACACTTAACAATGTAAAGTTTCCTTGGGAAACTTGAATTTTGCAAATAGCTTCCACAGAGCAGTTTTCATGTCTTTGTTTTTCAGGCTGTAGATGAAGGGGTTTAACATAGGGGTTAAGATGCTGTACTGGATGGAAATTATTCTATCAAAAATAGATGCTTCAGAAGTAGGCTTCGTGTACCAGAAACAACCTGTGCCATAGTATAAAATAACCACAACTAGGTGGGAGCTACATGTGGAGAAGGCTCTGTGCCTGCCCTCTGTAGTGCGTATCCTCAGGATGGCGGAGATGATGTGAATGTAGGAGATCAGATTGAGAACGAAGGCACTTGATCCAAAAATTATAATAGATGCAAGAAGCACCACTTTAGGGGTCAATGTCTCAGAACAGGATAAAACCAAGAGTGGAGGGGGCTCGCAGCTGTAATGGTTGATTTCACTGGGACCACAGAAGTGTAAGCTTAATAGAGACAGAGTGTTGGCCAGTGCGTACAAGAACCCAGATATGCAAGAGTCACTGAGCAAGTGACAACAGACTTGCTTACTCATGATTCCCACATAATGCAGTGGGTTACATATGGCAGTGTATCGATCATAAGCCATTGCTGAGAGAATGAAAACTCCAGTGCAACCTGAGAAAAGGAAAAAGCAGTTTTGTGCAAAGCAACCATTAGCAGATATTGTCTTTCTCTCTGCTAGGAAGTTCTGCAGCATCTTAGGGATGGTCACGGAGGAATAGCAGATGTCGACAAAGGATAAATGGAACAGAAAGAAGCACATAGAGGTGTGGAGTTGAGGGTCAGCACTTATCACCAGAATGATCATCATGTTCCCCAACAGCGTTATAACATAAATAATCAAAAACACCAGGAAGAGGAAAATCTGGAGCTGTGGGTCACTGGAAAGTCCCAGGAAAATGAATTCTGTCACCATGGTTTGGTTTTCCATGTTCGTGTATTCCTCCAAATTAAAAGCTGTAAAACATAAAATGAAGGATTAACATAATAAAAATGCATTAACAAAACAAGGACATAATTCTTAGCATCTCAATCCTACCTCATTCTTGGGTGAGTCATTTTTCGCAGTGCTGAGGCCTAGTACATACTAATGCTAGAAGTCAATATAAGTTACGCTAATTAAGTTATGTAAATTACATAACTTAAATTGATGTAACTTATGTTAATTTAACGCAATGTCTACACTGTGCTCTGTCGATGGGAGATGCTCATCCATTGACATAACTTCCACCTCTTATTGAGGTTGATTAATGAAGCTGATGGGAGAGCACTCTCCTGTTGACTTATCACTTCTTCAGCAGGCCTGGTCAACAGCTGCATTGATCGCAGTGATGCCGTTTTAGCTGCATAGTGTAGACAAGACCTGAGCATCAGTTTCTCCGTCTGTAACATGGGGACAATGATATGGATCTCCATTAGAAAAAGGCTTTGAGATCTGCTGATGAAGCTTTGCTGATAAAGTTTGGAGATGACATAAACATTAAGGGAGAGGTAAATCTTGAAGAGGACAGTCAGTGATACAGAGCAATCTGGATCCCTTGGTAAACAAAAATATGTGTTTTTCAATATGTCTACATGTAATTGTATACATCTAGGAACAAAGAAAGTAGGCTGTATTTATAGGATGGGGGACTGTATCCTGGGAAGCAGGGGCTTTGAAAAAGATTTGAGGCTCAGAGTGGATAATTAGCTGAACACGAGCTCCAAGTGTAATGTTATGGTCAAAAGGGATAATGCAATCCTTGGATCTATAACCAGGAATTGGGTAGGAGCAGAGACGTTATTTTACCTCTCTATTTGGCATTGGAACTACTGCTGATGGAATGCTGTGTCCAGTTCTGGTTCCCACAATCTAAGGGGGATGTGAATAAATTGGAGAGCTTCCAGAGAACAGCCACAAGAATGATTGAAGCATTAGAAAACTTGCCACATAGTTTTCAGAGTGGTAGCTGTGTTAGTCTGTATCAGCAAAAAGAATGAGGAGTACTTGTAGCATCTTAGAGACTAACAAATTTATTTGAGCATAAGCTTTTGTGGGTTAAAACCCACTTCATTGGATGCATGCAGTGGAAAATACAGTAGGGAGATATATATATATATATATAGATAGATATAGATATAGATATAGATATATACAATGAACATTAAAAAAAAAACGGTGTTGCCATACCAACTATAGTGAGAGTAATCAATTAAGGTGGGCTATGATCAGCAGGAGAAAAAAAGAACTTTTGTAGTGATAATCAGGATGGCCCATTTCCAACAGTGGACAAGAAGTTGTGGGTAACAGTAGGGGAAAAATTAGCATGGGGAACTAGTTTTTACTTTGTGTAATGACCCATCCACTCCCACTCTTTATTCAAACCTAATTGGATGGTAGCTAGTTTGCAGATTCTGTAGCTGTCCGAAAGCTAAATGCTGCTATACTGAGCACCCCAATGTCTAAGTTCCTTGAGAATCTAGTCTAGACTCTCTCCTTTGTTACTAGTCTGTTCAGGGCACAAGACAATATAGACCACAACATTAATTGGGTTTCCTGCTAGATACCTGCCTAATCATCATTATCATCTGAACTGCAAGTGTACCAACAACAGACCCCGGTCGTTGGCAGGTGGGATCAAACCTGGGATCTCTGGAGCTAAGTGCATGAGCCTATACTGCATGAGCTAAAAGCCACATGGCCCTTAGCTAAGGGCTGTAGCAGACTCATTAATCTCTAAGTGGTCTCTGTGCCACTACATGGGAAAGAACATCACACCTAGGAGGTGTGTGGGTTATACAAGCAAGTGTGGTAACATCCCACACCAAAATGTCTCCTCCTTCCACTCTGTTACCCTTGGAAACATAAGAACGGCCATAGTGGGTCAGACCAAAAGTCCATCTAGCCCAGAATCCTGTCTTCCGACAGTGGCCAATGCCACGTGCCCCAGAGCAAATGAGCACAACATGTAAACATCAAATGATCCACCCCCTATTACCCATTCCCAACTTCTGGCAAACAGAGGCTAGGGACCTCATCCCTGCCCAACCTAGCTAATAGCCATTGATGGACTTATCCTCCATGAACTTATCTAGTTCTTTTTTGAACCCTGAGAACTATCTGACTTGGCTTTATGGCAGTAGGATTGCTGGGTGTTTTAAGAAGCAAGGAAAAAGGGGGAGAGGTTGGAAAAATTATAAAATAATTCAGAGTTTAGAGATCAATGGGTAGAATGTATTCAAGACCTTTGAGATGCGCTAGGAGTAAATTTGGCCGAATGACTTTCGCTCAAAATTTCAAATGTGGTCACAAATTTTGGATGCTTCATTATCTTGCAGACAAACACTGAAGGCTTAATTCTGAGTAGTAATGAGCACCCAAGGATGCAATTGACTTTAGGTAGAATCATGGATGTTCATTGATCTTGTAATTCATGCCTTGGACTGTCTCAAATTGCTCCCCTCAAAATTAGATAAATTAAGAAATAAAGAAATGAAGCTGTTTGTGATCAGTGGGCATTCCAGAATAATTTATAGTCTTTATTCTTTACTTGTTGATCAAATGCTTGTCCATGCTAGTCTTTTTTGGGTTTTTTTGTTTTTGTTTTTGTAATTAACAGTTAAATAAGTGTCTTGGTTTCAGCTGATGATAAAATTGCATTTCCCCCCCAAAGTACACGACAGATAAAACAGGAATAATAAAAGAGTTGAACTCACCATGAATCAGCTGACTACTAAGAAAAACACTTGGTAGAACTGACCAATGTAATTCTACCCAAAACATCAATCTCAGTCCACTTGAGATCACAGAATGAGACATCGGAATGAGACTTGGTTTTTTTTGCACGCTTGGATCTGTCATGAAATAGCAAATCATGTTAATTACAAGAGGAGAGAGGGAATTGAAATCAATCCAATAAAACATCCCAAAGAAAGAGAGATTAATGGAAAGTGTCTGGGGCAGAGAAAACAGAACCAAAGGCTAACCCTCATTCATTGACCATGTTGTTTGTGAATGGTAAGTGGTAAAAGATAAGGTATAAGATAATTACTGGATTTTAAATGACTTTTATATAATATACAACTGCCACTAATAATAACAATAATCTAACAAATAAGTGGGGTGCTAGCTAGGTGAAGGTGGTTGATGGTACAGTGGTTAGTGCATTGGCTTCAGACTTGGGAGAGCAGCGTTTGAGTCTTTGCTCACCCATAGACTGCCTATATGATCTTTGACATGTCAGTATAAACCAGATTTTTCAAGGCATTCCAGCACCTAAAGATTCAGTCACATGCCTAGAGGGTTTGTAAATGTGTCTACCTGTCTAACTCCCGTCGAATCCAGTAAGAATTAAGTATATGTGTACTTCTGAAAATCTCACCAGTGCTGTTTCCATCTTTAGGCATCTCAATATCTTTAAAAATCTGTAATAAAGAGGGATAACAGCATTTCCCTACCTCAGAGAGGTTTATGTGGACATTAACAACTGTGAGATGCTGAGATACTGTGGTCCTATAAGTACTGAAAATAGATAGTACTTTCCATCCATAGACCTCAAAGCACTTTACATTGCGGATAAGTGTCATTTACATTTACATTGGGGATAAGTGGGGATAAGTGTCATTACATTGGGTCATTTACATTGGGGATAAATGTCATTTAAAAATGTCATTAAAAAGGGCAAGAATGAAGAAAAAATACTTTCCTGTGTTCAATGGCAGGACTGGGTATAAAGCCAAGGTCTCCTGAATGGCATTGGTCATTATTTCATTTCCTTTAAAAGATTAAAAGGAAATAAACCAACTTTCAACTGAATGAAGCTCACCGAGAATCCAGACACTGATCACAAACAATATGATGTTTCAGTGCCATCCAGAAACTTGCAGACATGCTCACACGCACATCTAATTCCTCTGTGGAACATGACTCAAAAACTCACCTTTTGCCAAAAAATTATTACAAAGGGAGGAGATCTGTAGAGCCTTGAACAATCGCTGAAAAATTAAGACCCCCACTCCAGCTGGCTGAGAGATTAACATTTTATACCCTAAGTACGTATGAAAAAAATCCTCTTTCCCCTAAGATCTAATCCCTGATGTTTCTCTTGCTTAACAACACTCCCCTTATCCTGGGTCAGTAATTAATCACACTGTACCTCCCATCACATTGACCGAACTAATTAGAAACTACAGGCTATACCATTTGGCTTAAGCTGGTTGTGGATCAAGCAAGAAACAGATCTTTTCAATTTGGGTTCAGAAGCCATTTCTCCCCATTTACGGTCTGATATAGAAATTAGTAATTCATAATTTCTTTGGTGGACAGTCTGGACTTTTAAGTCATGTGCACTGGAACAAATTTATGGCCAAGGGATTCAGCTTAAACAAGTTGACCCACACCATTTAAGCCATGTGGTATCCTTCTGAGAAATTATTCTCAGTGGATGGCTGGGTTGGAGCTCTGCTCTTCTTTCTGATGACTCCAAAAAGCTGTGGCCACATTGTCATAGGAATATGGCAGGATAGTGGCTGCTGGAAAGGAAATGTGAACCAGTGCCCCAGAATCACAACATAACTGGAGCAGAGGGCTAAAAGAAGGAAATGTCCTGTAGTAAGAGCTAGGGAGTGTGATTAAAGATTTCTGGTTTCTTTTCCTGGCTCAGGGAGGAAATAGTTATTGTGAATTATATGAATGGAGACTGTCAGATCATAGAGGGAGTGTAGTCTACTGGTAAGAGCTAGAGACAGCAAAGCAAGATACTTTCAACATTTAGGGCTTGGATCAAGTGATGTGTAGTTGTTCAACCTCTTGTTCCAAGCTCTCTGCATACTCAGGCAGGTATCACCTGATTAGCGGGCTTTTCCTTCATCCTCTCCCCTTGTTCTTGTCACACAGAAGACCAGAAGTCCGAAGTGCAAGCAATGCAATGTTTATTGGGGTTAGTTCCAAGCAAGAACATTCATAGCTCTACACTCTGGGAGAGTCGCTCTGATTCCACAGAGCCTTGCCTGTGTCCCCACTCCCCTACTCCCCATTCCCTATTTTCATTTCCCATTCCTCATTTCCCCCTCCTCTTTCTTAGCAGGCCCAAATATACCTGCAATGCACACCTAGAATCCCACCCCTTTTGTATCTGATTGGAGGCGTAAGGAGAGAGGTTTTGCTGCGGGTAGAGACAGGCATTTCTTTTATCTTTTACTGTTTTATACCTTCCCTCCTACCCCCTTTGCCCCTCTCGATGGGTTGCTTGACTTTGCCTTGAGATAGGGGTTGAGACAATCTTAAAGTGTGCTCTTGAATAAAACTTTAACTGCTTTTACCTGTTCCCATTGTATTAACAAATCCATCCAACTAGGCAGAGGCAACATACACAGTCTTTGTCCTTTGTTTAAACATATTAGTATAACATATAAGAGTATCAAAAAGTCAAACCCAAAATTCTATCCCAGGCTAACAAACAGACCTATACACTAACACACATGATTTCAGGAGCCTTGCACCTTAAACTAGCCTGGCACACAATGAAGTCAGCGGAAGTGGCAGAGTCAGGGTTTCTGATACCCATTGTTTTTGCCAATATACAAAATCACAACTGCTCACTTTTTGGCTTCAGAAAGATTACACCTATTGTGATGCTGGTAGACCAGGTCCTAGCTCATGCCAAAGTCCGAGGCCACACTGAATGCTTATAAATGTATAGCTGAAAGGTGGGCCAATTCACTAGTATAGATTAAAGTGAATTTTTAATATATAAGGGTGTCTTTGGTGCTTAAACTTCATGAAAACTTATGGGATATTGAATACATTGTTTTCGCTTATCTATATCCTGTTATAATGTAGTTGCAAATATTTGAACTGTAATTAAATAACCTACCAAAAGAGAAAGACATTTTATGGAATGCAAGTGAAACGCTTTAACAGAAAAGTGCTAATTTCAAAGCACATGGTTATTGTGTATGGTGATCATGAGTCAAAGACTGAAAATGAATTCCTCACTCTCTGTCATAAAAGGATGAGGCCCTGTGGGTAGTGACACTGTCAGCTTGTTTTCTGAGAAGAAGCTATAAGTATAGGTTCAGAGAAAGATCCTTCATCTCTGGACTCTTTGGATTCTAATAGGGTGAAGTATCAGAGGGGTAGCCATGTTAGTCTGGATCTGTGAAAGCAACAGAGAATCCTGTGGCACCTTATAGACTAACAGACGTTTTGGAGCATGAGCTTTCGTGGGTGAATACCCACTTCGTCAGATGCATGTAGTGGAAATTTCCAGGGGCAGGTATATATATGCTAGCTAGCAAGTTAGAGATAACGAGGTTAGTTCAATCAAGGAGGATGAGGCCCTGTTCTAGCAGCTGAGGTGTGAAAACCAAGGGAGGAGAAACTGGTTCTGTAGTTGGCAAGCCATTCACAGTCTTTGTTCAATCCTGAGCTGATGGTGTCAAATTTGCAGATGAACTGAAGCTCAGCAGTTTCTCTTTGAAGTCTGGTCCTGAAGTTTTTTTGCTGCAGGATGGCCATCTTAAGGTCTGCTATAGTGTGGCCAGTGAGGTTGTAGTGCTCTCCTACAAGTTTTTGTATATTGCCATTCCTAATGTCTGATTTGTGTCCATTTATCCTTTGTGTCCAGTTTGGCCAATGTACATAGCAGAGGGGCACTGCTGGCATATAATGGCATATATTACATTGGTAATGTGCAGTTGAATGAACCGGTGATGGTGTGGCTCATCTGGTTAGGTCCTGTGATGGTGTCGCTGGTGTAGATATGTGGGCAGAGTTGGCATCGAGGTTTGTTGCATGGATTGGTTCCTGAGCTGGAGTTACTATGGTGTGGTGTGCAGTTGCTGGTGAGAATACGTTTCAGGTTGGCAGGTTGTCTGTGGGCAAGGATTGGCCTGCCACGCAAGGCCTGTGAAAGTGTGGGATCATTGTCCAGGATGGGTTGTAGATCCCTGATGATGCGTTGGAGGGATTTTAGCTGGGGGCTGTATGTGATGGCCAGTGGAGTCCTGTTAATTTCTTTCTTTGGTTTGTCTTCCAGTAGGAGGCTTCTTGGTACACGGCTGGCTCTGTTGATCTGTTTCCTTATTTCCTCGTGTGGGTATTATAGTTTTGAGAATGCTTGGTGAAGATTTTGTAGGTGTTGGTCTCTGTCTGAGGGGTTAGAGCAGATGCGGTTGTACCTCAGTGCTTGGCTGTAGACAATGGATCGTGTGATTTGCCCAGGATGGAAGCTGGAGGCATGAAGGTAGGCATAGTGGTCGGCAGGTTTTTGATATAGGGTGGAGTTAATGTGACTATCCCTTATTTGAACCGTGGTATCTAGAAAGTGGACCTCCCGTGTAGATTGGTCCAGGCTGAGATTGATGGTGGGGTGGAAGCTGTTGAAATCGTGATAGATAATAGGGTGAAACAACTGAACGAGAAGATGAAGATCCCCAGAGTTATTCTGGGTAGCCCTGAAAGACTTTTGGGAAACTGGAAGGTTACATCTCTGCTACCATTTGGAATAATAAACTGTGACTCACCTGTAAATATATTTTACATGCTTTAACTGCTCGATAAGACTCATTCCTTTTCCTTAGCTAATAAACCTTTAGTTAGTTTACTATGGAATTGGCTATCAGAATTGTCTCTGGTGTAAGATCTAGGATACTACTTGATCTGGGGTAAGTGACTAGTCTCTTGAGACTGGAAGTAATCTAGAATATTTGTGATTTTTGCTGTAAGTGACCATTTTATTACATATTCCAATTTGTTTGAGTGGCAAGATAGACCGGAGAGTCTCAGGGAACTGTCTGTGACTCCATGGTTAGAATGGTGTAGTGATCCAGGAGTTCACATGTGTTAGTGGTTTGGTGGAATCTAGTTATAAAACACATCACCATTTTGAAGTACCTGCCCTGTTTTCTAACAGTATGCCCTGAGACAGGCACTCATGGTCATGAGCCACTCCAGGTAGCATGACACCCAATATTTAAATATATTATTAATAATAATAAATGGATTTATTTTCTTCCAAACTGGGTTGAATTTCAGCTCTCAGTGAGATCTATAAAACAAGACACATCTGACGAAAATCAAAAGCCAATTCCCTTGAAATGTCTGAGCAAGGGCTACAGGCTATGTCGTGCAAGAGTCAGCAAGGAATGAGAACACACACAGCCATTCTAAGTCCCTTCCACCTTTACTTCTGCAGCAGGATTGAGCAGAATTGTGTTTAGAAAAATAATCCTTGCTCCCTATTAGTGTTCCTGCAAGTGCTGTTTTAGAGGGTTCAGATGTAACCTACTGGCTTTACCTGTCCCTCTGATCCATACAGGATGTGAGTGTGTTACAGGCAATCACTACACCAAATGCCTCTTTATATCACATTGTGGTGGCTGGTGCTTTCAGCTCTGGATGTACCCAGTTCACTCCCAGGAGTTTGCCAACATGCGAGTGGTTGCAAATGGAAGAGCACATTGAGGTGAGGTGACAGCCCTTGTGTGTCAGCCTATGGATCAGAGTTAGTCCTCCACCATATAACTCTGGAGGATCTGTGCTTGGCTTATCTAGAGCTCCAGTAAGGCTCCAATTCTACCCTTTCTAATGCACAGGACATAAACCTGTATATGGAAGAAAGGTCCGTGTGCCAAGGGTTTTCACTAGAGGGAATATATATCCATGCCCTGTGCATTGGAAGTGGGTGGCGAAAACTCTCATTTCAGGAGAGACCTAAGACCTGAAGTAGCTTTCAGTTGAAGTGTCTGCTTTCATTGGTCTCAAAGAACTGTATGCAAAACCAGTGGACCATGCACCATTCATCAGCTGGCTGCTGATCTGCTCCCTCATGGTCTGCATATAACATAATGAGTCACATATGCACTTTATCAGTATGATGTAATGGCTGAGAGGAGGAAAATTTTGCTACCTCCTAAGAGAGTGCAAAAGAAAATGTGGGGAATGTAACCCATGAAAGTGAATTGTCTTCTGTTCCACCAGGAAGTTCTTCAGCCTCTAAGGCAGCATACCTGAGAAATAGCAGATATTAATGAAGGATAAATGGGAGATGAAGAAGTACACGTGGGGGGAGACGAGAGTCAGCCCTTATCATCAGCATGATCACCATATTCTCAAGTATAGTTATTATGTAAATGATTAAAAACACTAAGAAGAGGAAATTCTGGGAAAATAACAAATATAATAACAATGTATTACATTCATAGGGAGTCAGAGGGTGATCTGTGTTAGAATTATGGCTTTTTGGCCATTTCACAAACTCTTCTTAAAGTACTTTAAAAATTCCCATTCACATCTGCCCTTCTTTTTTCCCCTCTTCCAATCAGTTTTATTCATAATTTTCCTCATCCTTGGGAAATTAGCCCTTTTGAAATATCCAGTATATATAAATACACGTTACAGATTGAGACTGTCTTCCATTTGCTTATATTGAGTGCAACCAAGTCATGATCACTGGTTCCTAGGCATTCACCAGCCTCCAATCCAGTGACTAATTCATCTTTCTCCATCATAATGAAGTTAAATGTATAGTAACCCCATGTGGGATGAAATAACCTGTATTATAATCTGTAACTTAGAAATTCTAATGCAATTTTCTTACATCTGTATATCTCTTCCGAAATGAAGTTCTCCATAATACAAATGTAATGTTCACATATTACAGACAGATGGTGAAGGAGTTAGCTCATCATGATCTTGGAAGGATATTGGCGTCATCTAGTTAGTGATCTATTATAGAACCACCAATGTATGTCCAAGCTTAGAAATAATCTGTTGTCTACAGAAGTTGGAGTTTAGCATAGGTCTTTACTGACTGCAATTTAAACCAGCCCAGACTGTCTCTTTCCCATACCAGAAGAAGCCCACAATATTGTGAATCTTTTTGATTTTGGGGTTTTTGAGTGTAATGGTACAATGCTTGGCTAGAAAACATATTGGTTTCAGTTTTGACGTGTAAGGGCTCCTTATGCTGCTGTCTTGGTTCACTGTTAGAGTTCCAAGTCTAGAGAAGAGAATCTTTTCCTGTTCTAGTCATACCTAAATTTAAATACATTTAAATGATTAAATCAAATTACATCAATTACAAGTAAATCAATTAAAATTAAAAGTAATTAAATTGCATTAACATAACTCAAAACAAAGTCTGAAGGGGAAATAGCAAAAAAAAAAAAAGAAAAAAAAAGTACCATCTATGGAGTGAAAGTTGAGAATAATCATCCACTTGAAAGCTTTCATGAGCCATACCATGAACTTTTCTAATTGTAAAAAAAACAGGAGTTCTTGTGGCACCTTAGAGACTAACAAATTTATTTCAACATAAGCTTTCGTGGGCTACAGCTCACTTCTTCGGATGCATAAAATGGAACACACAGACAGAAGATATTGATACATACAGAGAACATGAAAAGGTAGAAGTACGCATACCAACTGGGAGAGGCCAATCAACTGAGATGAGCTATCATCAGCAGGAGAAAAAAAAACTTTGAAGTGATCATTGAGATGACGTTTTGTTTTTCTCCTGCTGATGATAGCTCATCTCAATTGATTGGCCTCTTCCAGTTGGTATGCGTACTTCCACTTTTTCATGTTCTCTGTATGTATAAATATCTTCTTTCTGTATTTTCCATTCTATGCATCCGAAGAAGTGAGCTGTAGCCCACGAAAGCTTATGCTGAAATAAATTTGTTAGTCTCTAAGGTGCCACAAGTACTCTTGTACTTTTTACAATTAGAAAAGTTTGTGGTATGGCTCATGAAAGCTTCAACATTTCCAACAGAGGCATCCCTTTGGGTATCAGCAGAGAAGCCAATAATAACCACACTCACAGAATTGCTACTTCGTGTAGGAAGGAACTGTGATCCAGGCAAATCAATCTAAATTACTTTACTTCTGGAGTACCAGGTCAAACACCATAGAGAGGTCAAAGTATATTATGTCAAAGAATCCTGAGGAAGTATATTATTTCAAAGGAGCCTAAGGAAGTTTGCTGTCCAAATCCTGTTGCCTTTCATTGCAGATGAATACCGAACTCCCAAAATCTAGTAACAATTCTGAGGTGCTCAGATATCGTGGTGCTGAGGTGCTCAGATACGGTGGTGATCAATAGCTCCATGTCTAGTTGGCAGCCGGTATCAAGAGGAGTGCCCCAAGAGTCAGTCCTAGGGCCGGTTTTGTTCAATAACTTCAGTGATGATCTGGAGGATGGCATGGACTGCACCCTCAGCAAATTTGCAGATGACACTAAACTGGGAGGAGTGGTAGATATGCTGGAGGGTAGCGATAGGATAAAGAGAGACCTAGACAAATTAGAGGATTTGGACAAAAGAAATCTGATGAGATTCAACAAGGACAAGTGCAGAGTCCTGCATTTAGGATGGAAGAATCCCATGCACTGCTACAGACTAGGAACAAGAGGCTAGGCAGCAGTTCTGCAGAAAATTACCTAGGGGTTACAGTGGACGAGAAACTGGATATGAGTCAACAGTTTCCCCTTGTTGCCAAGAAGGCTAATGGCATTTTGGGCTATATAAGTAGGAGCATTGCCAGCAGCTCGAGGGATGCGATCATTCCCCTCTATTTGACATTGGTGAAGCCACACCTGGAATACTGTGTCCAGTTTTGGCCCCACCCTACAAGAAGGCTGTGGAAAAATTAGAAAGAGGCCAGCAGAGGGCAACAAAAATGATTAGGGGGCTGGAGCACATGACTTATGAGGAGAGGCTGAGGGAAATGGGATTGTTTAGTCTGCAGAAAAGAAGAATGAGGGGGCATTTGATATCTGCTTTCAACTCCTGAAAGGTGGTTTCAGAGAGGATGTCTCTAGACTGTTCTCAGTGGTAGCAGATGACAGAACAAGGAGCAATGGTCTCAAGTTGCAGTGGGGGAGGATTAGGTTGCATATTAGGAAAAACTTTTTTCACTAGGAGGATGGTGAAGCACTGGAATAGGTTACCTAGGGTGGTGGTGGAATCTCCTTCCTTAGAGGTTTTTAAGGTCAGGCTTGACAAAGGCCTGGCTGGGATGATTTAGTTGGGGATTGGTCCTTCTTTGAGCAGGGGGTTGTACTAGATGACCTCCTGAGGTCCTGTCCAGCCTTGATAATCTATGGGTCTATACATGGAAAGTTTTATGGGAGTTGAAGGCTTAACTCTCTCCTTTGAAAACCCCAGCCAAAGAATCAAATCAAACAGTAGTAAATGCAATTAGATTCTGATCTCAGCTAAACATACTGGTAAAGCCCATAGGACTCAATGTGGTTATTAAATTATAACTGAGATGCGAATTTTCCAATTCAAGTTCTCATGAGCATCTTAACTTTGAAAATCCCCATGGCACATGCCTCCAAAGGCCACAGAGACTATATTTGGTTTGGAAAGCATCATTGAATGCTGTTGAATGCTGATCTAACATCTCACGCTCATTGTGCAAGTGTTTCTTGCAGACAGGTATGTTTGAGCATCTTTGTATCATTGCATTCAATGGACCATATTCTAGTCACATTAATAGAGTGTAAATCAAGAATAATTCCTTTGGTGTGAGACCAGAGTCATTTAGATGTGAAAGGGACATGTTTTATTCGAAAGATTCTCAAAAGGAACAAACTGACATACATCCAGCTATGGCAATTTATGCCAACTGAGATATTAGTGCAGTTTTATGAAATGTTTTCTTTCTCATTTCTCTAAGCAACTTAAATTTGGCAGTGGGAATAAAAATGAGAAATGGTTATGTAATGAGACAAATTCTGATCATGGATAAAATTTTCAAGAGCACCTAAATGACTTGGGTTTTTATGTCCAATTCTGAAAATTGACTGGAGTGCCTCAAAAGCAGGTTTTCTTGGAAATCAGTGTTTTGACACTAGTGTAATCCCTTTGCTATTGGTTGAGTATAGATCTGATTCAAAGTTTTCTGTTGAAAAAAATCCTTTTTGGAGAAAATAGAATTTGTAATGAAAAAAATCTGTTTTTATAGAACATGCTGGGGTTTCAGTTATTTGATGACACCTTCTCCCCAAAATGGAGGGGGTTTTTTCGGGGGGGTGGAAAATACAAATAAGAAAATAAATTTATTTTCATCAAGGATTGTCATGGAAAAAATCAATCAGAACCAAGTCAGGAGAGTCAGATTCTTTAGGTCTTATATACGTCCTATTTTTTTCCAGTGCAGATCTTTTGTGGCTGCATTGACATTTATGGAGTTTTATAGCCTGAATTAACACTGATATAACTGAATCTGGAAGTTGTCCCTTCATATCCAGAATTTGAGCATATATTAAATTTCTTGAACATAGATTAAATGGAAACCAAAAGTCTCATTTTCCTCTCATTTACACAGGTATGAATCAGGAGTAAAATCTATTGAAATAAATGCAATTGCACTAGTGTAGAAGAGGTAGCAGGGTTTTCCTTTCTTTCAGAATAACACAAAGGGACAGATCCCCAGCTGGTATAAATTGTCCATAGATCCACTGGAGTCAATAAGCTAGATTTCTGGCTGAGCTCTATTGAGTTCATTTTACTTCAGTTGAGGATGTTATCCAGATATTTAATCTGCTTTCATTTAAGAATTCAGCTGGGCAAAGGTGTGAAGAATATTCTGTAAACCAGAGAACATAGGAAGTAGCTAGGAGTTGCCACGCTGTCTCAGACCTCTTTCTATCTAACCCAGTATCCAGTCTCTGACAGTGACCAGTACCAGCTGATGGAAAGAATGGTGAAAGAACCTTATGGAACAAAGATGTAGTGTAATCTGCTCTCCATGAAGATCTCATCTTGATCTCTGACAGAAGCTGGTTCAAGCCTTCAAGTATGAGATGTTACATTTTTTCCAAAATAATATTTGTAGCATTAAGTATTATACCTCTGGACATGTTAGTTATCCATGTAATCGGCCAACCCCTCTTTACATTATTTCGCTTTGAACATGAGAAGCAGAGGTAATTTCCATCTCTTGTGCCAACTTTCCAAGGGACCCTAATCCATTAGTGAACTGGCCACCCACTATTTGGCATCTGTATGTATCTGCCCCTGGAATTATCACCTGACAAATAGTATTAGCAGAAAAAAGTCTGTTGGGCTATTGGAGCCAGTTCCTGTTTTCAGCTCCAAGGGTGGAAATTTAAGCCAAAGGACTTTACTCCAGATTTTCACCAGCATAACAAAACAGAATTAGACCTAGGTAGTTAAGGCCCTCATCCTGAAAACCCTTGTACATAACTGTAAGCATGCTGCTTAAGCAGACCTTCTTGCTATGCATGTTTTCAGAACAGAGTTTCTAGTGTCTTGTCTGAATGTGTATCCGTCCCTTCCATTATTTTAGAATGACAAGAGAGGGTCTAGGGAACATAGAATCAAGAAATCAGGTCTTGTGGGATTTATCCCTGGTTCTAGGAGTGGAGAGGGATCTAGTGTGGCAGAGATGGGGGCTGGAAGTCAGGTCTCCTGGGTTCTTTTCTTGACTGTGGTACTGACCCATTGTATGGAATTGTCGTGGTTACTTTTCTTAATTCACCCCAGTCTTCCTTCCTTGTAAAGCACTTTGAGATCTCTGATGCTGTGGTGATGGGGACTATATAAGAATCTGATATAGATAGAGTTACAGAAGAAGAAATAGTCATTCTTAATGGTTTTTGTCCATTTGCCTCCTGAATTCTAAGTTACTGTATGCTGCAAAATTTCTGCATCTTTATTCTTTCTCTTTTTTTTCCTTAGTTTTCCCTTGTCATGCCTTTTTGAGTGTATTGCTTAGTTGAACTTTTCCTGTTTTTGAATTGTAAATGTGTATCCCATTTTGTAAGTTCTCCTCTCTTTCCTGGGAATTAGATGTCAAACATTGTATTTGTCTTTATTGGCGTGAGGTATTGGACCTTCATTTTTTTCTGTGTTTTGGTCACTATCCTAACTGATGTTTTGTTTATTTGGTTTTTGGCATTTTGGGATTATTTTTTCTTGCTGACATACAGAAACTATGTTTCAAAAACATGCAATATCAAACAGGAAATATAGTTATTTTCAAAAAACTGGAAAATTGCATTGTCCAAAAATTAATTATTTTGAGAACAAAACTGAAGAGAAATTAATGGTTTTTTTTTTAAAGAAATCATTGGAAAAGTTTAAAGGCTAAACTAACTGAACAACCACCAGAATAACCCAGTTTGTACTGAAAACCAATGGAATTACAAAGATTTCAGAATTTCAGATATTTTCAAAAATTGGGATCATATAGTACTTATAGACTGTAATCAAATCACCCCTTAACTGTCTTTTCTTGAAATAAATAAATTTTGCTCCTGAAGTCTATCATTATTTATGTGTTCCTATCTTTTAGTCATTTTCATGGCTCTTCTCTGAACCCATTCTCATTTATCAACCCCCTTCTTGAATTGTGGGCACCAGAACAGGATGTAGTGTTTCAGCATTGAGCTCACCAGATCCATGAAGAGAGGTAAAATAACCTCTCTAGTCCTACTTAAGATTTCCTTGTTTATGCATCTCAAGATCAAACTAGTTCTGTAGGCCACTGTGAAAGACGAGAAGCTTGTGTTCAGTCGATTATCTATCACAAATCTTTTTTATAGTTATTGCTTCCCAGGACAGAGCTGCTTCTCAGGTAAGTATGGCCTACTTTTATTGTTCCTAGATGTGCACATTTACATTTAGCCATATTAATACACTTACTGTTTTCTTGAGCAGTTCACCAAGCAATCAAGTTTACCAAACAATCCAGGTAGCAATCCAAATCCGAGCAATCCAGATAGCAATCGAAGCAATTCAAGCAATCCTCTTCCTTTTTTATCACTCTTCCAATTTTTGTGTCATCTGCAAGCTTTATCTGTGACTTTTTTTTGTTTTCTTCCAAGTCATTGATAAAATGTTGAATAGTGTAGGGCCAAGAACTGATCTCTGCCAGACTCCATTGGAAAAATACCAGCTCAGTGATGATTATCTATTTGCAGTTAGTTTTGAGACCTATCTTTTAGCCAGTTTATAATTCATTTAATATGTGCCTTCTCAGTTTTATATGCTTCCACTTTTTAAATCAAAATATCATGTGGTACAAAGTCAAATGCCTTGCATACATCTATGTATATTACATACACTTTTATCTTTATCAATGAAAATTGTAATATCATCAAAAAAATCAAATTAGTTTGACAGAATCTAATTTCCATAAATCCATGCTGATTTTAGTTAGTTACATTACTCTCCTTTAGTTCTTTATTAATCAAGCCCCTTATCAGCTGCTACATTATCTTACCCAGAATTGATGTCAGGCTGAGAAGCCTATAAATACCCAGGTAATTCCATTTGCCATTGTTTGAAAAAATTGCGCGTTGGTTAGCTTTCTTCTAGTCTTTTGATACTTTCCTAGTGCTCCAAGACTCATTGAAAATCAACATTAATTGCCAAGCAAGCTCCTTATCCAGCTCTTTAAAAACACTTGGATGCAAATTATTTGCATCTGCTGATTTTAAAATGTCTAACTTTAGTTGATTCTGTTTAACATAATCCATTATATTTGTGGTGTGGAAAGAGTATTATCATCACAATGTGACACTATACCATATTTCTCCCAAATACAAAATAGAAATATATACTATATTGATAATTCTAACATTGTTATCTAGTAATTGGACCTATACCATTATCAGGATTCTTTTTGTTCCTAATTTATTTAAAAAAAAAAATTTTTTGTCCTTAACTGTGGGCTATAGATGTCTTCTTGTGTCCCTTTGCTTCCCTTATCAATTTGCTGCAATTCCTGACTTCTGATTTAGATTCATTACTATCAACTTCCCCTTTCCTCCATTTTTTTTCTATTCACCTTCCTCCTTGATTGTGGCTTTTTGGGCATCTAATAGGACATTTTTAAAATGATTTCCAATTATAATTCACATTTTTGTAATTAAAGTCTTGTTCCCGGCTGATTTGGCTCACAATTGTTTTCAGCTTTGTGAAACTGGCCCTATTAAGCACAGAGTATATAATTTAGTGGTCTGGGCTTCATTGTACTTACACATTATAAATGTTATCAAGTCATGATCACATTACCTAAGATAACACTAATCCTTAGTTCTGTGATCAGTTTCTCTTTATCTGGTAGGAGAAGGTCTAATCTAGAATTACCCCATTTTAGAGGAAACAATTTTGAGTTAGGAAATTGTCCCCTATTTTGTTTAGGGATTCCAAAGATATTTTAGTACTCTCTGCATGAGACTTCCATCACATTTTATTCAGGTTGATGTTCCCCACATGATTGTGTCATAGCATCACATTAGAAACTCATGTTAACCCTTAGATCCTCCTCATATTCACCACTTTCCAGCACTCACATTCCCTAGATGGCTTTTAAAGTCTCCATCAAGATATTTGTATGAGTATTAAACTTCCATCAACACAAAAATGGTGTAAAATCTTAACTCAATTTTAACTGAAATGGGAATTTTGTGCCTTAATATTTTATATGCTTCCTTTCTTTTTGATTACTCCAAGTCCTTTTCCTTTGCAGGCAGCACCAAGTATGTGGAAGAAGATGGTCAACAGAACTACCATGAGCGAGTTCCTTCTTCTGCGATTCTCTGACATCCGAGAGCAACAGATTTTATACTCCATGATGTTCCTACTCATTTATCTAGTAGCTGTGATAGGGAACCTTCTTATCATTGCAGTTGTAGCCCTCGATTGCCACCTTCGCACTCCCATGTATTTCTTTCTATTCAACCTATCCTTTCTAGACCTCTGCTACATCTCCGTCACCATCCCCAAGATGTTTGCCAACTCCCTAACCAACACAAGGTCCATTTCCTTCTTTGGATGTGTCACCCAAGTCTTTCTGGTTATTTCATTTGCAGCCACAGAATGTGCCTTTCTCTCCGTGATGGCATATGATCGCTATGCTGCCATCTGTTTTCCTCTGCATTACAGGATGATCATGAGCAGGGGCACCTGTGCCCAGATGGCAGCTGGTTCCTGGATCAGTGGATTCCTGTATTCAGTGCTTCACACAGGCAATACCTTTAGGTTGCCCTTCTGCCGTTCCAATGTTGTTGACCAGTTCTTCTGTGATATCCCTCAGTTGCTCAAGCTATCCTGCTCTGACACATACCTCAACAAGATTGTGGTGGTCCTCTTTGGGGTGTGCTTAGCACTGGGCTGTTTTGTGTTTATCATCGTGTCCTACATTCAGATATTTTCCACGGTGCTGAGGATCCCATCCATGCAGGGAAGGCGTAAAGCCTTCTCCACCTGCCTGCCACATCTCGTGGTCATTGGCTTATTCTTTGGCACTGGCAGCTTTGTGTATATGAGGCAAACCTCAATGTCTTCTTCCTTTTGGGACCTGTTGGCATCTGTGTTCTATGCCGTGCTGCCACCGTTATCAAATCCAATCATTTATAGCTTAAGGAATAAGGAGATAAGAGAGGCTCTGGGCAGGGTGATAGCCAGGAAATGTTTTTCCAAAGAGTGGAATGTCCATTTTTAGTTTGACTTGACTGGAATCTTGGGAAACCCTTATTCATGTGAGTGCCACCGTTGACTTTGGTGGAGTTTCTCCTGATTTACACATGTGTGAGTAGGTGGACAATCTGCCCTGTGGTAGACTTAGGAAGGGATTTTCAAAGTTGTCGAAGGGAATTGCCCATCTATTGAAATTCCAACATTGATCCTAACTATTTCAGCTGTAGACTTGGATTCCAACTTCTGCTAAGCTTCGGTGGTGCATGGCTAGGGGGAGAAGGGTGGATGTTTGGGACCAATCTCTTGCTGGCAAAAAATAAGCACATTTTAAATGACTGGTGAACCTTTTTGAGCTTTCTCTTGGGACCTTTGCCCTTGCGGATATTTCCACACTGCAGCTAGGAGTGAGCCTTACAGCCCATCTAGACAGACTTGTGCTAGCTCTGCTCAACCTAGCCTACTAAAGCAGCAGTGGAGACAGTGCAGCTCAAGCAGCAGCTAAGGCTCTCAAGCATTGTAATGCTTGGGTTGCCAGCCTGAGTCTCTGCAATGCACACACTCCTAGTTTTAGTGCGCTAGCTCAAATGAAGCTACTGTGAGTCTGTCTACACAAGCTGGGAAGGTTACTCCCATCTGCAATGTAGACATGCTCAGGATACCCCAGCTATTAATGTGTGTGTCTCAGAAAGAAACCAGTATCTTTGTGGAAACAGTGTTCTGTTTTCCCAGCCTTACTCCCCTTTCTTTCTGACCCAATGTTGTGCTACTCTATCTGTTTTCCTTATGTTCCTTGTTGGGTGTCAAGGCTTGGAGGTCCAGATGGTGGAATGAGGGCAGAGGAATAGAGAGTGATGGACCTTCTATACCTCAAACATTTACTCTGAGATTTTCAAAACCTCCCAAGTAGTAGAACTGGTTGGAATTTATAGGTCAAAAATGGTCTCTTGACGGAAATGAATATTTTGGCAGAAGATTTCAATTTTAATCCAAATTTTCTGTTATTTATGAAAAACAAACAAATAAAACACACACAAAAACTGAAAATAATAAATGAAGGACATGAATCCACGCCGTGTAGAGGTCGAGTATAGGAGGTTATTACATACAGTGCTGGTGGAGTGTCACCTTGCGTATTAGGCCCAGAGACACAGTCAGTTAATTGATTACAATAGAATACATAGATTTTCCATGGGCGGGGGAAAGTGACAAGGTAGGCAGTTCCACACCCTGGGATAGGTTTTACAGCAAGACAAAAAAGCACATTAGCCAATGGTTAACAGGTTACATAATGTCTCCGCCCATAGCTTTAAGTTAGCAAGTTAACATTTAGTTAATACTCTGATAAAATGTTATTAGTATAAAATATATATGTTTAATTCTGATTTGGGGTCCATAGGAATGAAGCAACTCCTTTGATTGTCCAATAGGTACATTCCTAGGGGTTAAAGCAAAGAAAAAGTGAGAGTATATGACAACACAGATTGTCTCCTTTATATCGTAAGGCAGGCACTGATCCCTGGGAAGGGAGGTGGAAGGATGCCATATCTTATACTGATGTGTCAACTTTTCATAAACTCAAGGCTGGATCTGTAGGAAGAATGTTTTCCTACAGAAGAAACGCAATAGGAACAGGGATCCTTTATTCAATTTGAAACATAATGATTTAGTTATTGCTTCAACTGGCATTTTTACTGGCCAAGCATATCTTTAGCAAAGGCAATGTTATCTTGTTTACCCCAGCTTTCTCTTAGCTGATTACTATTTACTAGATCTCTAGTCTCTTGAACAAACTCTGGACTTTAGGTCTGGAAAAGAGCTGGCACAATCCATATACCAGGTTGTTATATAAAATGCACATGGATTTTAACCCTTCAATTAAAAAAAACAATAAAAATGCTTGGGATATTAAATATGATTCATTTTTGAAAAAAATTGTTTTGGTGTTTAGAAAATGAAAACTTTTACTAGAAATGGAAACCTAAATATTTTATACTAAAATAAGTTTGTAGAAGCTGAAGTATTTGGGGACAAAATGATTTTTCAGTACTAATTTTAATATTTTAGTTAACAGTTTAATTTTTGATTGATGTTTTCATTTTTCAGTAATTACTTTTCATTTTTAAAGCATTTTTGAGTTTTAAAAAATTATTATTTTTAACCAACACTTCAAAAATGTCAATGAAAAGAGATAAAAGATAAGGCTGTCAAGGAATTTAAAAAAAAAAATCACAATCATGTCATTAAAATTAATCATGATTAATTGTGCAATTAATCACACTGTTAAACAATAATAGAATAACAATTATTTAAAAAAATTGTGCTCTAAAAACCAAAAGAAATAGTATTTTTCAATTCACTTCATACAAGTACTGTAGTGCAATCTGTTTATCATAAAAGTTAAACTTACAAATGTAGAATTATGTGCAAAAATAACTGCATTAAAAATGAAACAATGTAAAACTTTAGACCCTACAAGTCCATTCAGTCCTACTTCTTGTTCAGCCAGTCTCTCAGACAAACAAGTTTCTTTTCATTTTCAGGAGATAATACTACCCACTTCTCGTTTACAATATCACCTGAAATTGAGAACAGGTTTTCACATGGCACTGTTGCAGCCAGCATTGTAAGATATTTATGTGCTAGGTGCATTAAAGGTTCATATGTCTCTTCATCTTCAACCACCATTCCAGAGGACATCATTCATGCTGATGACCGGTTCTGCTCAATAACAGTCCAAAGCAGTGCAGACCAATGCAAGTTCACTTTCATCATCTGAGTCAGATGCCACCAGCAGAAAATTGATTTTCTTTTTTGATGGTTTGGGTCCCATAGTTTCCGCATCGGAGTGTTGCTCTTATAAGACTTCTGAAAGCATGCTCCACACCTTGTCCCTCTTGGATATTGGAAGGCACTTCAGATTCTGAAACCTTGGTTTGAGTGCTGTAACTTTCTTTAGAAATTTTACATTGGTACCCTCTTTGCTTTTTGTCAAATCTGCAGTGAAAGTGTTCTTAAAATGGACACCACGTGCTGGGTCATCATCTAAGACTGCTTTAATATTAATTAACACATTTTTTTAACAAGTATCATCAGCATGATAGCCAAAGCATGAATGGGCATTCAAATGTTCAGCATATCTGGCATATAAATACCCTGCAATGCTGGCTACAAAAGTGCTATGCAAATGCCTATTCTCACTTTCTGGTGACATTGTGACTAAGAAGCCAGCAGTATGCAAACAAACTTGTTTGTATTAGCGATTGGCTGAATAAAAAGTAGGACACAATTAATTTTTTTGAGTTAATCACAAGTTAACTGCGATTAAGCAACAGTCCTAGTGAAAATGAACAAACAAACAAACAAACAAAAACACCTTGAGGAGAGAGGGGTCATTTTCAAAAGGATCACTGGCTGTTAGTTGTCCAGCTGCTCTTGAAAATCCTACTTGGCATCTAAATACCTTTAAAAATCTGGCCCTTAGACACTTAGAAATCTCAGCCTCATTGATGATCAACATCCATGCACCTAAGTCAGGTTTTAAAATGGAACTTAGGCTCCTACGTCACTTTTCAAGATTTTACCCTATGTGTTTTGCCCAAGGTCACATGGGAAGCCAGTGGCAGAATAAGACATTGACTCCAGCTCTCCCAGCACCTTCCTGCTTTCCTTTACCAGAAATGTGCTGCCTTTCCATTTCACTGTGTTTCCCCATGTTCTTGCCTTGCAAGAAAGGCCACATTGAGCCAATCAATCCATGAACCATCCCCTCAGTCAGAGCGAATTTAAGAAATGGTGACAAATTTCCAGTAGCAACGCTGAGGACAACTTCCTGGTACAAATGCTGGGGGAACCAACGAGGGGCCTTGCGCCTCTCGACCTCCTGCTCACAAACAGAGAAGAGTTGATCGGGGAAGTAAGGGTGAACGGCAACCTGGGCAGCAGTGATCATGACATGGTAGAGTTCAGAACTCTGGTCAAAGGAAGGAAGGAGAGAAGCAGAACGCAAACCCTGGATTTCAGAAAAGCGGATTTCAGCTCCCTTAGAGAAATGATGGGCAGGATTCCCTGGGAAGCTGAACTGAAGGGGATGGGTGTCCAGGAGAGCTGGCAGTTTTTTAAAGAAACCATGCTCAGAGCACAGGAAAATACCATACCGATGTGCAGAAAGAACAGCAAGCGTAGAAAGTGCCCAGCATGGCTTAGCAGCGAACTCAGTGGTGCGCTGAAGCAAAAGAAAGAAGCTTACAAAAAATGGAAGCTTGGAGAGATGACTGGGGAGGCATATAAGATTATTGCTCAGGCATGCAGGGATAGAATCAGAAAGGCCAAAGGGCAATTTGAGTTGAAACCAGCAAGGGATGTGAAGGATAATAGGAAGGAGTTTTACAAGTATGTAAGCAACAAGAAGAGGATTAGGGATGGTGTAGGTCCCTTACTCAATGAGGCAGGTATCCTAGTGGTGGAAGATATGGAAAAGGCTGAAGTACTGAATGAGGCAGGTATCCTAGTGGTGGAAGATATGGAAAAGGCTGAAGTACTCAATTCCTTTTTCACTTCAGTCTTTACGGGCAGGATCAACTCCCAGACTACTACACTGGGGAACGCAGAGAGGAGAGGAGGAGAGCAGCCCACTGTGATAGTGGGTCAGGTTAGGGACTATTTAAAGACGTTAGACGTGCACAAGTCTATGGGACCAGACGAACTGCATTCGAGGGTGCTGAGGGAGTTAGCTTATGTGATTGCAGAGCCGTTGACCATTATCTTTGAAAATTCATGGCGAACAGGAGAGGTCCCAGAGGACTGGAAGAAAGCAAATATAGTACCTATCTTTAAGAAAGGGAAAAAGGAGGATCCAGGGAACTACAGACCAATCAGTCTCACCTCAATCCCTGGAAAAATCATGGAGCAGGTGCTGAAGGAATCCATCCTGAAACAGTTAGAGGAAAACAAGGTGATCAGAAGCAGTCAGCATGGATTCACCAAGGGTAAATCATGCCTGACCAACCTGATTGCTTTCTATGATGAGATGACTGGACTTGTGGATGGGGGCAAAGCTGTTGATGTTGTATACCTTGACTTTAGTAAGGCTTTTGACACAGTTTCCCGCAGCATTCTCATCAGCAAACTAAGGAAGTATGGGTTGGAGGAATGGACTGTGAAGTGGATAGAAAACTGGCTGAATCAACGGGCTCAGCGGGTAGGTATCAATGGCACACTCTCTAGCTGGCAACCAGTAACAAGTGGTGTGCCCCAGGGGTCTGTCTTAGGGCCCGTTCTATTCAATGTCTCCATTAATGATCTTGATGATGGGATAGATTACACATTAAGTAAATTTGCAGATGACATCAAGTTGGGGGGAGTGGTGGACACGTTGGAGGGCACAGATAGGATTCAGGGAGACTTAGACAAATTGGAGAAGTGGGCCACAAGAAACCTCATGAAGTTCAACAAGGACAAGTGCAAAGTCCTGCACTTAGGACAGAAAAACCCCATGCACTGCTACAGGCTGGGGACTGTTTGGCTAAGTAGCAGTGCTGAAGAAAAGGATCTTGGGGTTACGGTAGATGGAAAGTTGAACATGAGCCTACAGTGTGCTCTTGTAGCCAAAAAGGCTAATAGCATACTGGGCTGTATTAGTAGGAGTGTTGCCAGCAGATCGAGGGATGTGATTATTCCCCTCTATTCGGCACTGGTGAGGCCGCATCTGGAATATTGTGTCCAGTTTTGGGCGCCACACTACAAAAAGGATGTGGAACAATTGGAGAGAATCCAGCGGAGGGCAACAAAAATGATTACAGGACTAGAGCACATGACTTATGAAGAGAGACTGAAGGACCTAGGCTTATTTAGCCTGCAGAAGAGAAGACTAAGGGGGGATTTGATAGCAACCTTCAACTACTTGAAGGGGTGCTCCAAGGAGGAGGGAGCTAGGCTGTTCTCAGTGGTGACGGAGGACAGAACAAGGAGCAATGGTTTGAAGTTGCAGTTGCGGAAGTCGAGGCTGGATATTAGAAAAAACTTTCTGACTAGGAGAGTGGTGAAGTATTGGAATGGGTTACCTAGGGAGGTGGTAGAATCTCCATCTTTAGAGATATTTAAGGTCTGGCTAGACCGCACCCTGGCTGGGATTATTTAGGGAAAGTGGTCCTGCCTTTAGCAGGGGGTTGGACTAGATGACCTCATGAGGTCCCTTCCAACCTTTTGATTCTATGATTCTATGAACTTGTCCAAGATATTTTCCTACCCTCTGGGTGTTGAAGAGAGCTCAAACGGCCCTTCCACTCCCACAATGACAGAGACAAATGGAGAGGGAGGTGCAGCATCAGAGTAGCCCATAAGATTGCTTGCATCAGTATGAGATGGTGGGCCACAGAGGTTTTATCTTTGTATCTGGAGAATCCATTGGGATCAGCATGAATTGCCTAAATACCTTTAACAATCTGGCTCAGAGTCACTTTTGAAAATGGGAGTTAAACTCCAAAATCTCTAAGGTGCCTGTGAAATGATCCTTGAGGTATCTCTTAATTTCAGAGTTAACCCAGATTTTCGCCCAAAAGCCCCTACTGTCCACACACAAAACCCTGTGACCCAGGTTTGGAGATGCTTTGAATCAGGCTGGCTATCCCAGTTATGGGTGTGGCTTAGAGTCCAGGGTCTGCTTTAATTTGGGATGGAACGTGTCCACTTTGCAGTGAGGAGACAGGCTACTGAGAGTCCTCCATGGCTTCCCCCATGGTTGCATTTTCCTGCCTTTCTACCTACACCCTTCTTCTGCATTAAAAGTCACCTACCATTCTATATGCACCGGTTTGAGTTTAAACCCCACATTCCACGTGTCCTGCTCTACACAACCCCTGGAAAGCACTTGAACAGATGAACCATCCTGGAAACCCTTTTCCTGGCATCCTCAACTATATCCAGGCCTTGCCTGGTTGGAATACAGACTGCAAACAGAACTGAGGTGCATGCCCAGCCCACAGATCATTTGTTCACTGTTTTGTTGAGATAAGAATAGAGCCTCCTCTACCTCATCCCCTTGGTCTGCTGATCTATAGCAGACTTCCACATCTACATCATCCTTGTTGCTCACACTTCTAAACTTAATCCAGAACACCTGGAGCACCTGGAAAAAGTCTTCAAGCGCATCAGGCAGGCAAGACTAACCGTTAAGACTAAAAAGTGTCAAATAGGCCAAAACAGGGTGATTTACCTTGGACATCAGGTGGGTCAAGGAACTATAAACTCCCTACAGGCCAGAGTGGATGCTATCCAAACGTAGCCTATCCTAAGTCAAAGAAACAGGTTCAATCATTCTTAGGCTTCTCTGGATATTACAGGTGATTTGTACAGTGGGGCAATCAAATTGCTGCCCCACTGACAGACCTGACCAGAAAGACACAGCCAAATGCTGTTCAGTGGACTGATGAGTGTCAGAAGGCCGTTAACCAGTTTAAGGCGATACTCATGTCTGACCCTGTGCTAAGGGCCCTAGACTTTGACACACCATTCCTAGTAACCACAGATGCATCTGAGCATGGTGTAGGAGCAGTTTTAATGCAGAAAGGACCAGATCAAGAATTCCATCCTGTTGTGTTTCTCATCAAGAAGCTGTCAGAGAGGAAAACCACTGATCAATCAGTGAAAGAGAATGCTATGCCATTGTGTATGCCCTGGAAAACTACATCCATACGTTTGGGGACAGCATTTCCAGCTACAAACCAATCATGCTGCTAAATTGGCTTCTTACTGCCAAGGGAAATAACAAAATACTTCTTCGGTGAAGTTTAGCTCACCAAGATTTTGATTTTGAAATTGAACACATTTCTGGAGCTTCTAACAAAGTAGCTGATGCACTCTCCCATGAAAGTTTCCCAGAGTTAACTGGTTAGAATTGTCCTTGAAATGTGAAAAATCTTGTAGTTTTTACATAATTAGTAGTATATGTAAAGGTGCATGTGTTTTATTAATCTGTTTATTCTAAAGTTCTAGGAAAAAATCACATCCAGTGTGGTCCAACACTGTCTGAGATTTGGGGGGCGTGTCGTAACCAGATAGTTAAGGGTTAATGCCTCTTTTACCTCTAAAGGGTTAAGAAGTTCACCTAGCCTAGCTGACACCTGACCAGAGGAACCAATGGGGGAACAAGATGTTTCAAAGGGAAGGAGGGAAGTTTCCCTTGTTTAGAGTCAGTTTCAGTTTTGGCCAGAGTGGAAAAGATCAAGGAAGGTGCCTCTTATCAGAGTAATGAGTATTAGAAAAGAAATAAATAGATTTATGTTTATTTTCTTTTTGTAACTTGTCTTGGCATTAGCGGAATAATCAAATTGGGAATTATTTTGTGTACTAAGTTTTGCCCAGGGGAACATCCTCTCTGTTTTGAATCTGTTGTCTGTGAGATCAGCTTGTATGCTATCTCCCACAGGTTTTTTTTTTCTGTTACTTTTCTTTTTTTTAATGAAAAGCCTTCTTTTTAAAGAACCTGATTGATTTTTCTTTGTTTTTAGATCCAAGGGGATTGGATCTGGACTCACCAGGGACTGGTGGGGGGAAAAGGGGACGAGGAATAATTCTTCCTTGTGTTAAGATCCAAGGAGTTTGGATCGGTGTTCACCAGGGAATTGGTGAAGTCTCTCAAGGCTACCCAGGGAGGGGAAGGTTTTGGGGGGGAAGATAGAGTTTTCCAAATGACTCAAATATTTGGATGGTGGCAGCATATTGATTTAAGGTGGTAATTAAGCTTAGAGCTTCACATGCAGGTCCTCATATCTGTACTCTAAAGTCCAGAGTGTGGGGGTGAAACCTATGACAGAGCCAAACTGAGGACTGCCATGAACACCTGAGATGAGAAAATCTGCCAGAAAGTGCAGAATCCAGCAAGGCAGAGGAGGAAATTTATCACAATATCTTTGGAGCAATCCAAGGGAACTTTTCTTCTGGCAAGTAGCTGACTTCTAAACTTTCCATCAGCTGGACTAAAAGAGGGACCCTGGGAGCCTGGCTAGTGATCACTAGAAACCATCTCAGACTGTCTGTAACTATGTCTGGGATGTCCTAAACCTATTGCATATGTGTGTGTGTGTACTTAAAAATATAATAAATTGTAGTTTTACATAAGAGCACACTTGCTTCTGATGATTGCTGATTGGTGATCCCTCAATTCGAGGGTGATCTCCACCACAGATTTGACTCAGGAGTCCGATCCTGGAACCACAAATCTGTTCACAGTAGGTACAGACATTTCATGGCAGGCCAGCTGCCTGCTAGGAAAAAGTTCTTTCTTTTTCCTTCTTTCTCTCTCTCTTTTCAGCTCTGAGGGTGAGGTGCTTCCCCTTGAAGCAGGCCACCACTTGATGGAGGATATAGCATCATTGGGGTCTGTTGGTGAGTTGCTCCTCCCAGCTTGTGATGACACTTGCATCTATCAATCATTTTTCAGATGGAATTGCTGTGTTTCCATTGATTCATTCCTGACTACCCGGGGTGAAACAATTAAGATACCACTGCTTTCAGTTCTAAAAACCCTGAGTAACAAATCTGGTGATCTAGGTGCCAGGAGTGGAGGAAAGAAAGGAGATGATTGATAAAATTTTGTTTGTTTTTTTGGCATAGAGGAGGAGGACATGGAGCAGGGTTGCAAACTTGTAATTTTATGTGTTGTAGTCACAAACTTATTTGTGGATATGGTCCACTACTTATTCAGGGCTTAAGCTAATAAGCCTGGTCCAGTCAGAAAATATGTCAGAAAGAAAGAGAACATTTGGAAATTTAGAGATAGTGTTGGAAAACATGCTTGATTGATATTGTAGAGAAGCATGGCAATGACTTTTGAAGTTTGGAGGCTTTATCAGACCTGGAGCATTCTTGCAGCTCTGTAAGCAATGGGAAACCTAGATTAGTGTGGGAATGTGGATGTCAAGTAATAGTTTTAGCTGAGTTGTCAAACAAGTCCCTGGATGAGACCCAGGCTGCTCACAGAGAAGATAAGAGACAGAGAGCTGTGCTCTCAGAAAGCAAAAGGTAATAGTGGCAGCAATCAGAGGCAGTCATGGGCTAGGAACCAACCACAACCAACCACAACATTCTCCAACTCAAAATGTAGACTTTTCTCTATTCACGATCCATACAGTTTTACTCCCAACCAACAATATACCTCTCTCCTTTTCACTCTTAATAAGAACATTGTCCATCCATTGACCATAACATTCTCCCTCCTCCATCAACAAAATCTCTCTATAATTTTTCCTATCAACTCAATTATTTCATACTCTCAATCCACCCTTCTGAGGATGGTTTGGGAGAATTGGTAGGCTATGGGACACATTCTGAATTTCAACAGACACAGACTGTAGCATGGAAGACAATTCCACTATCAGTGAAACACCACTTGTTTGCTTAGGTGCTTCATCAGATTATTTCAGTTACACTTGGGGGGTGGGGGTCTGAATTACTAATTGAGAGGAGAGATTCTGTACCATGATGGTTTCAATGAGGCCTAGCTTCTGGAGGTGTTACTGCTGTGTAGGAAGTAGTATGGACATTGGTATTTACTGAAATATAGAGGATAACTTCACAACACCCAACTCTTGTGAGGCACATCTGTATTTATGTCTCCCAGAAGCTTAAGTGAGATCCTACCCACTGTCATTTGAGGTACCAAATGCAACAGTAAAAGAGACATTTGCTTGAATGACAATTTTAATTTTTAAATAAATGTAATTGAGACAAGTTCAGGACCACTTTGTGGTTACAGTGCATGAATATTCCACAAATGCAGAAATGAATGTGCAAGGAAACAGTAAAGTTGAAGCAATTGAGATGGGCTTTTCGAAGTGGCCCGAAGGAGTTGGTTGCTGACCTCACACTGAAAATCATGTTTAATTACCATAGGCCCTGCTGAACAGCTCATTCATGCCCTAGAAAACACTTAACCATGTATTCAACTTTAAGCCTTCAATGAGCCTACTCACATGTTTAAAGTTAAGCGCTCGCCTAAGTGTTTTTCTGGATCTGTGCCTTAGTTCAAAACATTGAAAGGAGATGAGCTTTAGAGTCATAATCATGGAGTTTTTGGATAGGAATCTATGACCATTTAGACCAGCTGATGATCTCTCATTCAGTTTTAAAAGGCCTGATTATAATTCTTCAGTGTATCCAATCAGGAAGGAGAAACTGAGCATATTAAAATGTAACCAGTCAAAACAGCTCAAGTGTCACACATTTAAAGTCAGGATCTGCTTGAAAATGAGCTATAGAGCAAGAAATATTCAAATAAATTATTTGATGACTAATGCTGAATGAATATTTTAAGAAAATCATGATCTAGACTATGACAGTTATAAAAGAGAAAAGAACAATAATTTTCATGGATTATCTATTTATCTAACCAAGCTCCTGTCTCTACTACTGTCTATTGCAGAGGTCCCCAAATTATGGGGCGAGGAACCTTTGTTGGGTCATAGAGAGGCAAGTCCCAACCTAGAGGGGGGCAGGAATGGAGAGCTACCCAGACCTACACCACTCCCAGTTCTGCTTTGGCCCCACCCCAGCTGTGGCCCCTTCTCCTGGATCCATGTCTATCCCACCCCCAGCCTCAGTCCCCGACCATGGCCTAGCCACAGCTCTGCATTTGGCCCTGGCCCTGATCCGGCTCTGAACCTCAGCCCCTGGCCACAGCTCTGTTCCAGGTCCTGCTCCTGGCCCCAGACTTGCCCCCCTCTGGGGCCCCAGCCTTAATCCCCTGACCCATTTCCTCATCAACCCCTCCCCCCCAGGAGAGGCAGCCCTGCTCCTGGCCCCAGCTCCTGGAAAGCGGGGAGGGACAGGGGTAAGAGAGGAGATGCGACCCTGAAAACTTTGGGGACCACTGGACTATTGAATATGTAGTGTAAACAACTGTATATTCAAATAATAAAGCCAAACTGAACAGGTAACTGCCACCTCTAAGCAGCTTGTCCAAATCACTGGGCTGCTGGGTACTCTGATGTTGGTCCCTCAGTCTCTTCTGTTGAAGCTGTTCCACTATGGGCAAACAATTAAAGAGACATTGGAGCATGGCAATGGGTTTCCCACTCTCAAGAAGAGGGCTTTAAAAACCAGAACACAGAGCCCATCTATGTGTCACTCTCTGTCTAATCCAATGATTATTTTAAAATATTTATCGACAGTAGAACAGCTTCAACAAGATAGACTGATCATAGCGATACATAAATAAATAAGCAGTAGCCAAACCCTGCAAATCAAGGCACCTTTAGACACATTTGGATCCTTGTGCGGATGAAAGGCCATCAGCCAAAACCATCTGTCTTTGAAGGGAATATCTAAATCCCAGTGGTCGTGGTTACAGGGCTAGCTGAACATCTGACCCTTCTCTGGTCTCTCTGACTTCACTCATAAGGTCTTGGCCTTGTGTCTGTCCATCTCCTATGACTGAGTCACATGATTCCAATTTGTCCCAGGCAACATCCCCTTGGGCACTAATTGCGATTTCCCAGCAGATCAGACTGTCTTTGTCCATGCAGCTCTTCTGTCGGCAGCTCTGACCTGCAGTACATAGAGTGACCAGATACCCTTCTCCAAATAAAATCTGATTTATTTACCACAGTAAGAACAAAGCAGAACATAATAGAAAAGATTACATAGAAACCTCACATCTGTCTCACCAAAAAATTTCAATGGGATAAAATATTGTTCTCTTTATTCAGGCTCAGATTGTCTTTAGGAAACATGGCAAAGCTTTTCTCCTCAAACAAGTGTTTCCGTCATATCAAGAAAGATATTCATTTAGATAAAAATAGTAAAAAGATGTTTATCCAAGGCTCTAGGTGCCTGAAAATATCACTAATAACACAGTAAAATCTTGAAAACCTTTAAAATAATAATTTCTACAGAATGTCAGCCTTCCACACTCCTAGAGAATCTTTTTTCCACCTACCATAATTGTTAGAAGTAAAGCTTCACCTTTGACAGAGAAATAAATTAAAGAGGTGATCACATTGACACCTCCAAAAGATGACAATAAGATGCCATCATCTAATCAAACTTATCTGACCCTCCCAAATTCCTCCCCCCAAAATCTACAACAAATCAGCTTGTCAATTAAAAAAAAAAAGAGAGAAAGAAAATAGAAGAAAGAAATAAAGCCTTTCAGACCCAAAGTAGATGTTTTATCCCAAAATAAGAGAAGACACAGAAAGTCCATGAATTCCACAGTGGACTTACTTCTGGATACTGATTTTATGGGTAATGTGCTTAGATAGTGTGGTGATGATGGCCATATAAATCCTTAAATTAGAAAGATAGACTGTTATTTTATTTCTGCTGGGGTAAACACATGAAACAAAGAAATAAATCAAGCAACCAATCAATACAACAAAACAAGAAACAGAGACAATCCAATAAACAAAACCTTTCATATGCCAAAAAATTTTACCTCTAAAAAGAAGGGTCACAGCCTCCATGACGTCCATCAGGGGCTTAGCTATGGCTTCATATTTTGTATTCAAAGTGCTTGGATAGTGTGGTGACTGTGGCAGTACAAATTCCTAAGATACATAGATTCTGATATTTTTTCATTCTTCTGTAATTCAATTGACTTCAGTCGAGTAAGTGTGGATTTTTACTACTGCATAAACAGACTGCAAGCGATGGCAACAGTGTTGTCATCAGTTGATTATATTTATAAGGAAACATAGGATAAAACCACAGTCAAGGGAGACAGATAGTACTCTTATTCTTGGTGAATAACCTCCACCCAGTCAGCTTTCTAATTGCATCTTTGATCTTCTTATTCCTCATGCTATAGATAATCGGATTCATCACTGGAGGCACCATGGAATAGAGAACAGCCACCAAGATATCCAGCCTTGTTGTTGAGCTGGAGGTGGGCTTCAGATAGGCAAAGGAGGAAACAGAAAGAAACATGGAAATGACAATGAGATGAGGAAGGCAGGTGGAGAAGGCTTTATGCCGGCCCTGCTCAGAGGGGATTCTCAGCACTGTTTTGAAGATCTGAACATACGATGCAATTACGAAAACAAAGCAACCTACGGCTAAACATGCACCAAATGCAATAACTCCAAATTCATTGAGGTATGAGTCAGAGCAGATGAGCTTGAGTAGCTGAGGAATTTCACAAAAGAACTGATCCACAATGTTGTCTCCACAGAAGTTTAACTCGAATGTGTTCCCAGTGTGTAGTGCGGAGTAGATAAGACCACTCATCCAGGCACTTGCAGCCATTTGGACACAAGCTCTCCTGTTCATCACTCTCTCATAGTGCAGAGGTTGGCAGATGGCAATGTATCGGTCGTACGCCATGATGGTCAGTAAGGCAAGATCTGATGAAAGAAGGAACATGAAGAGAAAGACTTGGACAATGCATCCAGAATAGGAAATCAACCTAGTATTGCTTAGAGAATTAGCCATGGATTTGGGGACAGTGACAGAAATGGATCCGAGGTCTAGGATGGACAAATTCATCAAAAAGAAATACATGGGGGTGTGAAGGTGATGGTCAAAGGCTATAACCATGATGATGAGAAGATTACCAACCAGGGCTGCCAGGTAAACCAATAGAAATAGAACAAAGTGCAAAATCTGCAGCTCCCAGATGTCAGAGAATCCCAGAAGAAGGAACTCAGTTACAGCGGTTCGGTTGGACATTTTCTTTCTCAGTACATTGAGTGATGGCTGTGGAGGGAAGAAGAAGGGCATTAGGGCGGGATTAGAGTCTCAGGATTGACTCTGACTTCCCTCTTCATAATATCTCATGATGTGAATGTCAAAGGAACCTAGAGTTTGCCACTTCCATTCACTGTGGGTGGTGAGTGCTCCTCACCACAGAGATTCAGAGAACTAATCAGGGGGTTGTCACATGAGTGTAAGGTGGTGTAGCTCCCTTAAAGTCAATGCGGTTGCATAAGTTTACACAATTAGAGGTTCCTGCTGGGAGTGCAAGCTCTGGGGTGGGGCTGGGCATGTGAGGTTTGGGGTGCAGGAGGTTGCTCCAGGCTGGAACTGAGGGATTTTGAGAGTGGGAGGGGGATTAGGGCTGGGGCACAGAGTTGGGGCATGAGGAGAGGCTCAGGAGTGCAGGCTCTAAGCAGCACTTACCTCAAGTGGGTCCTGGAAACTGTGGCATGTCCTTTCCCCAGTTCCTATGCAGATGCACGGCCAGGAGTCTCCGAACACTGCCCTATCCAAGGCACTTCCCCTGCAGTTCCCATTGGAGCACTGGGGTGGGGCATCAGAGTGTATAGGAGCCGGATCAGCACCATGCCATGGTTTCCAGACGCTGCGTGGTGTGGCCCCTGACCCAGCACCCCAGCCGGAGTACCAGAGCAAGGCCGAGCCACGTGGTGTAACCCCTGACCCAGTGCCCTGCCTAGAATGCCAGAGCAGCCCCCGGCTGGAGCACCAGAATGGGGCTACACCACCTGGTGCGGCCCCAGACTCAGCTCCCTGGCCAGAGTGCCAGGGTGGAGCAAGCCCCAGTCCCTGCTCCCCAGCAGGACCTTGCCTTTGTTTTAAGGGATGGATGGTCTGTGTTTTATTAAGTGCATGTTCTGTGCTTTCCTTTACTATATTTGTGCTTAGCTGGCAGCAGTGTTGTACAATCAATATAGTGCTAGACCAGGAGGTGTTCTGATGTCTCTGGCCTAGAGCATGTACCTTCACACCCTACAGTGGGTTTGTGCTCCGGTGGCTAACCCATGCCCCTACCATTTCTACCACTGATTACTGCATTTGTAGCATCCTAGCTTGAGCACAGCTAGTGTATATCTGTCTATCTAAACTGGGAAGTGTGCTTGCAGTTGCAGTATAGATGTACCTATACTAAGCAGTGGTTCTGCAGAAAAGGACCTGGGGATTACAGTGGATGAGAAGCTGGATATGAGTCAGCAATGTGCTCTTGTTGCCAAGAAGGCTAATGGCATATTGGGCTGCATTAGTAGGAACATTGCCAGCAGATTGAGGATAGATAGATTATTACCCTCTATCTGGGACTACTGAGGCCACATCTGGAGTATTGCATCCAGTTTTGGGCCCCCCACTACAGAAAGGATGTGGACAAATTGGAGAGAATCCAGTGGAGGGGAACAAAAATGATCAGGGGGCTGGGGCACATGACTTACGAGGAGAGGATGATAGAACTGGACTTGTTTAGTCTTCAGAAAGGAAGATTGAGGGGGAATTTGATAGCAGCCTTCAACTACCTGAAGGGGGGTTCCAAAAAGACTGGAGCTCAGTTGTTCTCATTGGTGGCAGATGGCAGAACACAAGCAATGGTGTCAAGTTGCAGTGGTAGAGGTCTAGTTTGGATATTAGGAAACATTATTTCACTAGGAAGGTGATGAATCACTGGAATGGGTGCCATAGGGAGGTGGTGGAACCTCCATCTTTAGAGGTTTTCAAGACCTAGCTTGACAAAGACCTCTCTGGGATGATTTAGTTGGTGGTGGTCCTGCTGTGAGCAGAGGATTAGACTAGATGACTTCCTGAGGTCTCTTCCAACCCTAATCTTCTGTGATTCTATGATTGAAGGCCTTTGCCAGCGTGAAAAAGGAAAACTGAGAACCCTTTTCTGGGGAATAGATTCACGCTGAAAATGTTCAGCTTTTGGCAATTTTTGCTTTAAAATGTTTGTTTCTCAGCAGCCAAAACACAAAAATTTGGGATTTTGGGGACTTCTATTAAAAGTCTGCATTTTTTTTTGATAAAAAAATTCTGACAAGCTTTAGGTATTTGATTGAATTGATAGCAAAATCTTAAAGAGTTCCAAAAATACTCCATATGTATCTACTTAAATTTGAGCTAATATCCTAACTCATTTAATTGAAAGAGCAAACTTACTGTGTTGATCTCTGTGGAATTTTTCCCAGCTAGCGATGCATTTGATCCTCCAGCGCTAGCAATCACTGGCCATTATCTATCAGTCTATCGTGCCCCATCACTGCATTATCCACCAGCTCGTTCACAGTCCCTTTCCTGGATTTCCTGAGTTGCTGGGTCTCTCTGCAGTTCCTAGCAGACAGGGATCCACTCTGTAGATAGGTGCTCCCTGCTCCCCTCCTCGGGCAGGCTTGATTGAGAGGCGAAGGACTAAATGGGATGAGGGACTGACACCCCTCCAAACCCTAGAGCTGATTCTGGCTTGTGCAGGCTTCCAACATTGTCACAGACCAGGATGTCCTTGCTCAGAGGCTAAATAACAAAACCTGCTCTCCGGGGCAGGGATCCCAGTCCTGATCTCACCTCAGGAGCAAACCCACTGGTCACCATACCCTATCTGACCATATCTCCATAGAGGGGAACAGCACCTGCCATGGATCTCACACAATAGCAGCATCCTTGCAAGGACCCTTGGCTAAAAAGAAGGCAGGGCTGATGCATAGAGGGTTTCCCAAGGCGCACAAATATGTGACCTACAAGAGATCAAATCCCAGTGGCATCAGAGCCCCAGCTGGCCTGGAGTAGCCTGTTTCTTCATTAACTCCACATGATTACCTCTGGGGGAGCAGGGAAGTTTTTCTCCTGCATTGCTTCAACAGCTCTTGAGACGCAGCCACTAGAGGAACCCACAGCTCAGGCTGCCCTGGTTGTTTGAAAATGGTCACTAAGAAGCAGCCAGAGACAAACACTTAAAACTGAGGGCCAAGTTCTGAGCTGATGTAAATTGCTATAGTTCCATTGACTATCAGGGTAGCTAGGCTTTTTTATGCCAACTGGGCAGCAGGACCTTTGATTTCAAAGGAGCTACAGCTGATTTACACAAGCTTGGAGTCTGAACCTTTGATTTCAGTGGAGTTACCTTGATTTACACCAGCTGGGTATCTGACGACATTGACTCTAATGGAGCTATAACAACTCATAAAACTGGGGAGCTGTCCCATTGACTTCCATGGAGCTACGGTCAATTTACACCAGCTGTGTGAACTCCTCAAGCTCTGTAATAGTCTTTAGCAAGGAGTCACATACGATCCCCTTGGGCGTTCCAGTTTATCTTGCCACACAGGCAAATGGACTATGTTATATGAGGCCATTTTATACCTAAAATCACGACAATAGTCAGTTTACTCCCAGTCCTAAAGTACCAGTCACTTGCCCCAGGTCAATTGTACTCAGATCTCAAACCAAAGACAGTGCTTGTAGCCAATCCTGTACAGTTTATTAACTAAGAAAATAAATGAGTTATTTACAAGATTAAAACAGGAAACACACACACACAGATAAATTAGTTTTAGGTTTAAAAAGGTCATATAAACTTCTATAATAGGCAGCTCTATATGTCCCTTATGGCTGACCCGTGCCAAGCACTATGGGGATCTCTTGCTAATGTTTAGGAATCTTTTCTGCTCAGAGTCCACTTAGCATAAAGATCCCAGTTTCTTCTTGTTAGAGATTTTTATCCCCTTCACCCCAGAATCCAGGCTGAAGGGATGAGTTCATGCACAGGCCTCTCCTTCCTGGAGAAAGAGAGAGGAATGTAACCAAAAACGTTTCTGTCCTTTGGTGCTGCACAATGACTCATTTGCCTTCACTGGGCCATCTTGTGTGCAGAATGAGCACTTTACCTTAACTAATTATTTTTTTTCTCTTTGGTTTGTTACAAAATTACAGAGGTTTATAATGCAATCACTTTATACCACGGGGTATAGGATTAATACATGAAGCACCCTACCAGCATTCTGTAAAGGTTAACACTAAACATGTTCCTACAACAATAATCTTTCTTTTAACTATACTAACCCACAGGCAAGCCAGACTGGTTTCCAGTTCTGGATTTGTCAACTTTCAGTGAGGGCCTGGGACAGTAGCATGAGCTGGCACCTAGTCTTCCAGTGTCATAGTAGCATTACAACAGACAGAGGTAGAGCTGACATGCGTTTCATTCCCCTCTTGGATTAGGCATGGGAGCCATGCAGAGCAGTTTGTTTATGTATAGAGGAATGTCCTTTGTATCCTCCTGAGAGATCTTAACAAAACTTTTATGGAGATACTCTGCAATTCTCTCCTGAAGATTTTTTGGAACGGGCCTTATCTCTTTCCCCCTGGTAATGTTTTCTCATGCAGCTCCACAATGAATTCAGTTGGTATCATTATAGTAAACAGCCTAGCAGCATATGGTCCTGGTTGGCTTTGGCTCATTAGCAGCAGCTGTGTTCTCTCTTCCTTTGTAATCATCAGGTACGAGATATCAGCTAAAATTACCACCCACCGTGGGAAATAGTGCCAGTGCTCCGTGCCATCGTCCTTGTACTCATACCCATGGAAATAGGAGCTGGAATTGTTTCATGCAACCAACATTCCTTTCCCCTCTTCACCCCCAGTGGCCTTACTCACCAGGACTGGGGATAGAGAGCAGTGCTGTGCAGAGGTGCTCCAAAGCTGGCTGGTCAGTAAGCATGTCTTATAAAAAGTTTTGATGGGAATAAAGAAAGGGATTTTTCCCTTTCCACTGTGACTGTAAATCCAGTGGCATTTCTGTGTTTTTATCAGAAGTTGCTGCTTTTGTGGTCTTGAGATGGGCCCTCTCCATACACACAGAATAGCTGACCCTGAGGAGGAGGAGAATAAAGAAGAGGACTAAGGGAGACATAATCATCAAGATCTTGTAAACTAGTGCAACATCAGAGAGTGAGCAAAGGTCTGGAGGGCTGACATGGCAGACAGCATGGAGAAGGAACGAATGGACAGGAGAAAGGCCCAGAACTACTAGCAGGACGTGATAAAGAAGATGCCAAAGGGCATAAAGGGTCTACTCAGGCAGAAAACCCAAAATCTACAAGACCCTGGTTGAGCTACAGGTTCAAAAACCTAGACTCCTAAGGCTTTGCAGTCCTTGGAGAACTCCATGGTTGCTGCTCCCTATGTGCTCTCTCCCCCAAAAACATTCCACACAGCATCTATCAGTGGTCCTTCCCCACTCTGAACTTTGGGGTACAGATGTGGGGACCTGCATGAAAGACCCTCTAAGCTTATGTTTACCAGCTTAAGTTAAAAACTTTCCCAAGTCATAAACTCCACCTTGCCTTGAACAGTATGCTGCCATCACCAAGTGATTTAGACAAAGAATTAGGGAAAGGATCACTTGGAGTCCTATTCTCCCAAAATATTCCCCCAAGCCCTGCACCCCCTTTCCTGGGGAAGGTTTGAGAATAATATCCTCACCAACTGATACAAGTGAACACAGACCCAAACCCTTGGATCTTCAGAACAATGAAAAATCAATTGGGTTCTTAAAAGAAGAATTTTAATTAAATAAAAGGTAAAAGAATCACTTCTGTAAAAATCAGGATGGTAAGTACTTTACAGAATAACAAAATATTTTAAAACATAGAGAATTTCCCCTCTAGGCAAAACTTTAAAGTTACAAAAACAGGGATAAACCTCTCTTAGCACAGGGAAAATTCACAAGGTAAAACAAAAGATAACCTAACACATTTCTTTGCTATTGCTTACTATTTCTGCAATATTAGATGCTTAGCTTAGATATGACTTAGGAAGATGTATTTTCCCTGCTCTGGTTCCTTGTTGACTCTGGGAGACACAGACAAAAAAACCTGCCCCCACAGATTTGAAAATATCTTCTCTCCTTATTGCTCCTTTTGGTCAGGTACCACCCAGGTTATCTGAGTTTCTTAACCCTTTACAAGTAAAAGAGGAATTAACCCTTTACAGTGTAAAGAGGGATTTTTATGTTACTCTTAGCTGTATGTTTATGACATGTCCCTCAAGTTATAGACAGTGCTGGACAATCTGCTCCACGCTGGTTGTGAGTTCTTCTTGGAGCTCTAGGAGAAAACAGAATTAATAAGACATATGCACCTTTAGATATACTACTGATTATATACAAACTAACAATATTGTCCACATTTCAAGGATGATTTTAACCAGTTGATTCTGGGAAACTTTCAAGGGGAGTGCATCAGTCACTTTGTTAGAAGCTCGTGAAATGTTTTGTATTTCAAAATCAAAATCTTGGAGAGAGAAACTCCACCGAAGAAGTTTTTTGTTATTGTCCTTGATGTTATGAAGCCACTTCAGCGCAGCATCATCAGTTTTCAGATGGAAATGCCATCCCCAAACATATGGGGTAGCTTCTCCAGCACATATACAATGGCTTAACATTCTTTTTCACTGATTGACCAGACATTTATTTGCTGAGAAACATGACAGGATGGAATTCCTGATCTGGTCCTTCCTGCATTGACACTGCTCCCACACCACGCTCAGACACATCTGTGGTTACTAGGAAAGGTTTGTCAAAGTCTGGGGCCCTTAGCATACAGTAAGATATGAGTGTTGCTTTAAGCTGGTTAAAAGCATTTTGACACTCTTCAGTTCACTGAACGGCATTTGGCTATTTCATTTTGGTTAGATCTGTCAGTGGGGTGGCGATTTGGTTGGACTGTGGTACAAATCATCTATAATATCCGGCCAAACCTAACAAGGATTACACCTATTTCTTTGACTTTAGGACCATTTACTTTGGCCTTTAGGGGGTTGATAGCTCCTTCACCCACCTGGTGTCCAAGGTAAGTCATTCTATTTAGGCCTATTTGACACTTTTTTGCCTTAACAGTTAGTCCTGCTTCCCTTATGCGCTCAAAGACTTTTTGCAGATGTTCCAGGTGTTCTGCCCATGAATCAGAAAAGATGGTCACATCGTCAAGGTAGGCTACGGCAGATTCTCCCAATCCCAGTAGGAGACCATCTACAAGTTTTTGGAAGGTGGCGGGTGTGTTTTGCAGCCAGAAAGGGAGCACATTAAATCCATACAGCCCGACATGGGTCATGAAGGCTGACCTTTCCTTAGCGGATTCATCTAGCAGTACCAGCCAGTTCCCCTTGGCTAAGTCTAAGGTAGAGATAAACTGAGCACATCTCAGTTTCTCCAATAGCTCATCTGTGTGTGGCAATGGATAGTTGTCTGGGTGAGTTACAGCATTTAGCTTATGTTAGTCCATGTAAAAGCGCATTTCCCCGTCTGGTTTGGAACTAGAACCACTGGAGATGCCCATGCACTGTCAGAGGGGTGGATTACACCCATCTGTACCATATCCTTGATTTCTCATTCTATAGCAGTTTGAGCATGAGGAGACATCCAGTAGGGATGGACTCTAATTGGGTGAGCATTACCTGTGTCAATGGAGTGGTATGCCCGTTAAGTCTGTCCTGGGGTGGCTGAGAACATGGGCGCAAAGCTAGTGCATGGGTCCTTGATTTGCTGTCACTGCATATGCCCAAGGGTCATGGAGAGGTTCACCTCTTCCACGCCACCGTCACTTTTTCCTTCATAGTAGACACCTTTAGGCCACTCAGCATCATCTCCTTCCTGGGCTGTAAACTGACAAACTTTTAATTCTCTGGAATAAAAGGGCTTTAAAGAATTAGCATGGTACACTTTAGGATTTAGGTTTGAGGTGAGGGTTGCTATCAGATAGTTAACAGCTCCCAGGCACTCTCAGACCATGAATGGCCCTTCCCATGATGCTTCCATTTTATGGCCCTGGAGCACGTTCAATACCATAACTTGGTCCCCTACTTTGAAGGAACGCTCTCTGGCATGTTTATCATACCAAGCTTTTTTCTCTTCCTGAGCCTTTTTTAGGTTTTCTCTAGCAACGGCTAAAGAGTCTCGGAGGGTGTTTTGTAGGTTGCTTACAAAGACCAGAATGTTAGTTCCTGGAGAAGGTGTAGAACTCTCCCATTGCTGATTCACCAACTGCAATGGACCTTTAACCTCACAGCCATATACAAGTTCAAATGGTGAAAACCTAAACTAGAAAGAGCAACTGCTGCAACACTAGGTCCCAATCATTGGAGTGCTCATTTATGAATTTACATATCATGGCCCCTAAAGTTCCATTAAACTTCTCCACCTGGCCATTTGGTTGATGGTGATAAGGGGTGACAACCAAGTGGTTCACTCCATGATCTTCCCATAGGCTTTTTATGGTCCCTGCCTGGAAATTAGTTCATGAATCTTTAAGGATGTCAGAGGGCCAAAGTACCCTGGCAAAAATATCTGTTAGTGAATGGCACACACTTTTAGCCCTGGTGTTTCTTAGCGCTACTGCTTCCAGCCATCGGGTAGCAAAATCCATGAAAGTCAGTATGTACTGCTTTCCTGTGGGTGTCTTCTTTAGGAAAGGACCCAGAAAATCCACAGTTACTCACTGAAATGGGACCTCAATTATGGGGAGTGGCTGGAGAGGGGCTTTGACCTGGTCTTGGGGTTTTCCCACTCTTTGGCACATCTCAGAAGACCGGATATAAGTAGAAACATCCTTGCCCATTCCCTTCCAGTGGAATGACCCCTCCAAATGGTCTCTGGTCCTGTTCACCCCAGTATGGCCACTAGGATGATTGTGGGCTAAGCTCAAGGGCTTTACCTGGTACTTAGTTGAAACTGCCAAATGTCTCTGAGGATGCCAATCTTCCTGGTGCCCACCAGAAAGAGTTTACTTGTATAAAAGTCCTTCTTCTACAACAAACCAGGATCGATTAGAAGAGCTGAGAGGCGGTGGATTGCTCTGTGGCGCTGTCCAAGCTCCCTGGCGGCTGTCATCTGCTTCCTGCTCGGCCTGGAACTGTTCCCTTGGTGCTGGAGACATCAGTTCCTCACTGGTTTGTGGACCTGGGCTTGGTCCCTCAGGAAGCGATGCAGGTGATGGGGCTGTTTCCGTTGACGGTGAACTGCTCTCTGCTGGTACACTATGTGGTATTTCAGGTTCTGGCTGAGCCTGTTGTGTAGGGTTATCTGCTGCTGCTGCCAGTACAGGCTCGGTGGTGCCCTCTGGTGTTGAAGTTGTAGATGGCTTTGCAAGCACTAGACTCAGTACTGGCAATGGTTCTGCTGCAGGCTGCTTCAACAGTTCCGGTTCTGGAACTGGCTTTAGCTGGGTCTCTGGGACTGGATCCACTATGGCTGTTGCAGTCAATGACAGGGAATCCAGTTCCACCACCTCTGTCTGGGTCTCTGGTAACACAGACGGGGCCCTGGTGAAAGGCTCAGGAACAGGGATAAATGTGAAGGCTTGCTCAGCCTGGTTGCCGGTGACCATTCCCATCCTCTTGGCTAGCTTCACATTGTTGACCAAATCTTCCCCCTGTAGCATGGGAATGGGATAATCATCATAGACTGCAAAAGTCCACATTCCTGACCAGCCCTTGTACTGGACAGGCAACTCAGCTGTAGGCAAGTTTAAAGATTTTGACACAGATCATCACTTGGGCCTCTGGGTTGATGAATTTGGGGTACACTAAGGATTGGTGGATAGCTGACACCTGTGCTCCAGTGTCTCTCCATGTTATAACCTTCTTCCCGCCCACACTCACAGTTTCCCTTCACTCTGAGGGTACCTGGGAGGCATCTGGGCCTGAGGACTTTGGGTGACTCTGGTGTAATGAACTTCAGTCTGTTGGGGTTCTTGGGGCAGATATCGTTCACATGCCTCAGCTCATTATATTTAAAACCACCCAGATGACTGCTCTCTGGGGCCAAGTGGTTTGCTGGAGACTGCTGTGGTGGGATGATGCTTTCTAAGTATCTAAAAAGGAGAAAAAACAACTTAGTGGCTTTTGGTTTAAAATAATCCTACCACTGCCACCATGTCAGGGTTCCTTCTCCACTGTGAACTTTAGGGTACAGATGTGGGGACCTGTATGAAAGACCCTCTAAGCTTATTTACCAGCTTAGGTGAACAGTAAGCTGCCACCACCAAGCGTGTTCCAAATTTTAGAGGAGAGCCACTTGGAACTCTGCCTTCCCCCAACTATTTCCCAAGTCCCTAACCCCCCCTTTCCCTGGGCAGATTTGAGACTAATTCCTCCCCCCGACCATGTCCTTACATCCCTTTTCCTGGACAGGCTTGAGAGTATACCCTCACCAATTAGTCCTGGTGAACACAGATCCAAAACCCTTGGATCTTAAAACAATGAAAAATCAATCAAGTTCTTAAAAGAAGAGTTTTATTAAAAGAAAAGGTGAAGTTCATCTCTGTAAAATCAGGATGGAAATAACTTTACAGGGTAATCTGATTTAAAGAGCCCAGAGGAACCATCTCTTGCCTTATGTTCAAAGTTACAGCAAAACAGGGATAAACCTCCCTCTAGAAAAGGAACACTTACAAGTTGACAAAACAAAGATAAAACTAACATGCCTTGCATGGCTGTTACATACAAGTTTGAAATATGAGACACTTGTACAGAAAGATTTGGAGAACATGGATTGATGTCTGGTCCCTCTTAGTCCCAAGAGCGAACTCACCCCAAAACAAAGAGCACAAACAAAAGCCTTCTCCCTCGAACCCCACTATTTGAAAGTATCTTGTCTCTTTAGTGGTCCTTTGGGTCAGGCGTCAGCCAGGTTACCTGAGCTTCTTAATCCTTAACTGGTAAAAGGATGTTGTTTTCTCTGGCCAGGAGGGATTTTATTGTATGGTACATAGGAAGGTTGTTACTCATCCCTTTATTGTTATGACATGGTCATTTTCTGATAAAACTTTATTGCAGTCCTAACACTTGCTTGTGATCTCCATGTTGACTCTGAGAATCTCTGCCTACATGCATCCACTATAAATCCACATTCTTCACAACTCTGAATCTCAAGGTCTCATGTGGCCTCTGTGACTCTTGGGAACTCTGCAGAATAAGGGCTGCAAGCAGATAAATGGAGACTGTGGTGATAGAGGGATATTTTGTGAGCAGCACATTACTATTCCCTCACTCCAGGATTAAAGATACCCGTTGTTGGGATTTCTCCGGTCTACTGAAGACGCAGAATTTAGAAAGCTAAGGAAATTCCTAACAAACATGTCTCTGTTAATGCAGAGTTATTTTTGATTTCATATCAGTAATTTAAGGAGGAAATAATTATAAGTGCATCATAAATATTATCCTTATTATTGCCATTTCCCCTGCAAATATACTATAAGAATACTGAATGGACCAGCAGAACCTTACCACCACCGTGACTGAGTTTGTTCTACTGGGCCTCACTCAGAATTGTGAGCTACAGTATTTTCTTTTCATGGTCTTCTTTATTGTCTAGTTCACCACCTGGGCTGTGAAACTTCACCGTCATCAAGACTGTGATTATTGATCACCATCTCCACACCCCCATGTACTTCTTGCTGGCCAGTTTGGCTTTCCTAGACATCAGTGACTCATCGGTAAATGCTCCCAAATTGCTGTTGAATCTCGTCTCCCAATGCAAAACTATCTCCTTCAATGAGTGCATCCTACAGATGTTCTTCTTATCATTGCTGGTGCTATGGTCTTTTTCCTTATGGGGATGGTGATTGATCAGTATGTGGCCACCTATAAACCACTAAGATACTTGATAATCATGAACCCTGGCATGTGTATGGGTCAGGTAACACTGGCATGGTTGGGTGGATTGGCTCACTCTGCTGTTCAGATTCGACTGCTTCTCCAGTTACCATTCTGTGGTCCCAACGTCCTGGACAATTTCTATTGTGATGTCCCACAATCATCAAACTAGCCTGCACTGATATCCACATAGTCGAATTATAGAAAATCTTCAAAGCCGGAGTATTGCTCATCATAGTATTTATCATTCTGCTCAGTTCTTACAGCATCATCTTAGTCAAGATCAGGACACAAGTCATGGAAGGCATACGCAACACGCCATCCACTTGTGGAGCCGACATCACAGTAGTGAGCTACATATTTGTACCCTGCAACTTCATCTATGCTCAACCCTTCAAGAAGTTCACTCTGGATAAGGTGGTCTCAGTCATTTACACTGTAATCACCCCAGTGCTGAAATCAATGATCTACACACTGAGAAACAGCGAGATGAAGAAGGCCATCAAGAGACTGATGAGCAGATTCCTGTTTGCAGGGAGGAAAATAAGTATATAATTTATCTCTGATTAACCATTTCAAATAAAAATCAGATCTCAACATAGCAGAAAGCAGATGTATATGCTGTGTGAAATGTATATGTCATCACACAGAACACATACTTCACACTCATGGAAAACTTTGCTAACAAATGATTTACAGACAAAAGGGGAAGATTCTATATTGAAGTCAAAGGTGCCAGCTGGTGTAAATTGGTTTAGCTTCACTGTAATAAATAAGCAAGATCCCCAGGTTGTGTAAATTGACATAGAGTCATTGGAGATAATAGACCAGATCCCCAGGTCACACAAATAGATGTAAGTCCCATTGGAGACAATGGGCCAGATCCCCAACTGACATATCTGGATGTAGATCACTGAATGTCTTCCTCCAGCTGTGTATCTCACCCTGAGAATTTCTGGTAGAAATTTGTTTAGGAATGATTTCAAATCGTGAAATATCTATGAAAACCAAAGGGGGAGGTTGCGGGGGAGACTTAGAGACCTAGGCAGAGGAACTGACAGGCTAGTGAAGGGAGTGGGTGGTGCTCTGCCGGTGTTCTGGTGCCTGTTGGGGTTTGTTTTGGTTTGTGTTTCCTGGACTAACAGATGTTAGGTGGGAAGGCCATGACCGATACAGAGGCAGCAGTGAAAGATACAATGAAGATGATTGGATGTGGAAGCTGCGGCATGTACATGATCCTGGAGAGGATACCTGAAAAGAGTTTTGTCTGCATGAAGTGCTGCCTGATAGAGCTGATGAAGAAAAGATCTGAGGACTGGAGATGCAAGTGGAAACTCTGGTAAAGGTTAGAAGGGGGTCCGAGCAAATGATGATGAAGCAAAGATATAAGGAGACTGAAGGGATAAGCTCAGACTTGCAGGTGGAAGCAGGACCAAAGAATTCTGAGGGGAGATTGCTGGGTAAGGAAAGTGGATGGTGGAAGCATGTGACTAAGAGAACTAGGCAGAGGAAAAGACGGGCCAGTGAAGGAGAAATAGAGCTCAGGAACAGGTTTGCAGAGTTAGAAAATGAAGAAAGGGCACAGCAGGTGGTCACTGAAGGTTATAGGGCAAGGAAGAAGAGAAGAGCAGCTAGTCTTATAGGAAGAGGGGAACAGTCAATGGAGACAACACCAATTATGGGCCGCAGGATGAGAGGGGATGGGTTGCGGAGGATTGCAAGGGTGAATAGGAATTGAGAAGACTTACAGCCAGTGGGAACAGGGGATAGACCGGAGACTTACACTGTCACCAGGAAAAGGCAGGTCGATGTGATTGGGGACTCCTTACTGAGAAGAATAGACAGGCCTGTAACTAGAGCTGATCTGGAGAACAGAAGGGTCTGCTGTCTGCCGGCTGCTAAGATATGAGATGTAGACCTGAGGCTGAAAAGGATCCTTATGGGAACGAATGATACAGCTATATTCTCGCTGGAACATATCAAGCAAAACTATGCCAGACCGGGGGAAGACACTTAAGGAAATCGAGTCTCAGGTGATCTTCAGTGGGATTCTGCCTGTGCCGAGAAAAGGGCAACAAAAGTGTGACAAGATTATGGTGATCAACAGATGGCTCAGGCACTGGTGCTATAAGAAGGGATTTGGGATGTACGGCCACTGGGAAACATTCATGGATAGAGGACTGTTCTCTCGGGATGGACTTCACTTGAGTAAGGATGGAACTAGACTTCTAGGATGGACGCTGTCCCAACTGATTAAGAGAGCTTTAAACTAGGAATCTGGGGGAGATGGTTGGGAGTTGTTCAGGTAATCTCCACACCAGAATTTAACCTTTAGAGAGAAGAAAACAAAGTAAGAGAGGATACAGCCATGGGCAGAAGAATGGACATAAGGAGGAAGGGTAGTGTAGATGCCATACTAATAGGTGATATTGGTGGTAGAATGTCTGTGCCTAACTGGGTAAAGAATGTCAGTGAAGCCAAATGGCAAAAAATAAGATGTCTGTACACTAATGCGAATAGCCTGGGTAACAAAATGGAGGAACTAGAGCTACTGGTGCAGGAAGCGAAACTGGATATTATAGGGATAACAGAATCTTGGTGGAATAGTAGACATGACTGGAGCACAGGTATTGAAGGCTATGTGCTGTTTAGGAATGACAGAAATAAAGGCAAAGGTGGTGGAATAGCATTGTATATCAATGATGACGTTAACTGTAAAGAAATAAGAAGTGATGCAATGGATAAGACAGAGTCTCTCTGGGGAAAAATCACATCGGGAAAGAAAGCTACTAGATCCTCCCCTGAGATAGTGCTTGGGGTGTGCTACAGACCGCCGGGATCTGATTTGGATATGGATAGAGACCTCTTTAATGTTTTTAATGAAGTAAACACTAATGGGAATTGTGTGATCATGAGAGATTTTTAACTTCCCAGATACAGACTGGAGAAGAAGTGCTAGTAAGAATAAAAGGGCTCAGATTTTTCTGGATGTGATAGCTAATGGATTCCTTCACCAAGTAGTTGAAGTACCGACAAGAGGGGATGCCATTTTACATTTGATTTTGGTGAGTAGTGAGGACCTCATAGAAGAAATGGTTGTAGGGGACAACCTTGGTTCGAGTGATCATGAGCTAATTCAGTTCAAACTAGATGGAAGTATAAACAAAAATAGATCTGGGACTAGGGTTTTTGATTTCAAAAGGACTAACTTTAAAGAATTAAGGAAATTAGTTAGGGAAGTGGATTGGACTGAAGAACTTGTGGATCTAAAGGTGGAGGAGGCCTGGAATTACTTCAAGTCAAACTTGCAGAAACTGTCAGAAGCCTGCATCCCAAGAAAGGGCGAAAAAATCATAGGCAGGAGTTGTAGACCAAGCTGGATGTGCAAGCATCTCAGAGAAGTGATTAAGAAAAAGCAGAGAGCCTACAAGGAGTGAAAGATGGGAGGGATTAGCAAGGAAAACTAGCTTACTGAGGTCAGAACATGTAGGGATAAAGTGAGAAAGGCGAAAAGCCTTGTAGAGTTGGACCTTGCAAAGGGAATTAAAACCAATAGTAAAAGGTTCTATAGCCATATAAATAAGAAGAAAACAAAGAAAGAAGTAGTGAGACTGCTAGACACTGAGGATGAAAAGGAGGTTAAGGAAAATCTAGGCATGGCCCAATAGCTAAACAAATACTTTGTCTCAGTCTTTAATGAGGCTAATGATGAGCTTAGGGATAATGGTAGGATAACAAGTGGGAATGAGGATATGGAGGTAGATATTACCCCATCTGAGGTAGAAGCGAAACTCGAACAACTTAATGGGATGAAATCGGAGGGCCCAAATAATCTTTATCCAAGAATATTAAAGTAACTGGCACATGAAATTGCAAGCCCATTAGCAAGAATTTGTAATGTCTCAGTAAACTCAGAGGTTGTACTGTATGAAAAAATTTGTAAACTGATGTAGTTTTTGGAGAGTCACAACACAGTCCTTTTTACATATACATTTCGACAAGTTGTTCACAAGAGCTCAGAAACTGTCCTCAAAGTCTGGTATTTTCAAAAGAGTCTGATAGATTACAATATTTGACCTAAAAAACCAATAATCATAATAATAATCATAGGTTTGGGTGGCTAAACTTAACATGTAAACAAACTGAACCACTCCAGGAATTTATTAATGAATCCCCTTGTGGCAGAATCCTGCAATCTACAAAGAGGCAGCTCTCTTGATCCTTCCCAGTAAAGCTGAGGGGGATTTTAAAAAATCTGATCCTAGGACCAGCCTTAGTACAGGGGTCAAATATTATATAAGAAGATATCTGGGGCTGTCTCATGTTCATTTCCCCTGCCTTTCAGCGCAGCAGTGATCAGCTCTGAGATGTGACTTCCCTGGAGCTTGCTCATTCCTTTGGAGGCCATCAGCTCTGTGATCATACTGGGTGAGTTATTGACTCTCGGTTCATACAATGTGCGATGTGGTACTAAGAATGGGCATTGTTATTGGAAGAGGGATGATCCGAGACCATGGTGGGAAGTAAGGAGAGGACTAGTTGATGAGAAAACACTGAGTACTTATATCATTTTTTATTCATAAAGGTTTTCAGATATTGTCTTAGGCTTTCACAGTCCTGCAAAGTGGGGAACTATCAGTCACCCCATTTCAGAGATGGGGAACAGAGGCAGGAAGGTTGTACTTTTAAGAGGATCTAGGGGGTTCAGGCATCCAGCCTGAAATGATGTTCCATTGGAGTTGGGCACCCAACTGTCTTCCTCTGTCTTGGAAATCCAGGGTGTGAGTTTCCCATGGTCACAGAAGATGTCCATGGCAGAGCAGAAATGGAACTTATCACCCAGCAGTTTTTCGCAATAAATGTCAACAGATTGGGCATGGAAGAATTCAGCTTTTTCCATTCCCTAGAGTTTTTAAGGTTTTCAACAGAAAATTTCAGTTAAAATTATTTCTCCCTTGAATTTTAATAAAAATCCTTTTCTGTCAAAAAAAATGTTTCTGTCAAAACCAGGTTTTGTTAGATTCACAGCATTTGATGGGAATTTGCACTTTTAATGAAAATTTGTGATTTTCAATGAGAATATTTCAAACTAAAATAAAATATTTTCGTTTGGATGTCTGAAGTGTTGTAGTCAGTTTAGTCACAGGATATGACAGAAATAAAGTGGAAGATTTTTATTGGATCAGCTTCTGTTGATGAAAGACATGAGCTCTGTAAAGCTTGAAATATGCTGTATTTCATCAGCAGAATTTGGCCAAAAAAAGAGAAAAGAAACTATGTCACTCACCCTGTCTCTCTTATTTCATTGGATTCATTTCTTAATCTTCCTGCGATAAATTTGGGAGAAAAAGTTATTTTTTTCACTCTATCTCACACTTTTCAAAATTCATTTCCACAATTTTACAGTAGAAAAGTAAAGCAGTGAGAGACAAGGAGGAAACGTACTGAAAATCCAAAAACTTAACACTGAACATCAACATTTGGCAGGTCTGTTGCACCTGGACTGTCAGAGGGTGAAAGGGCACTGTGATGCGCAGGGGACTCTCTTGATGTGTGAATTACTCCACTTCCCTCTCAGAGCTCCTGGATGGAAGGTCACCATGGAAAGGAAGACTTGGGTTTGCTGAATCAGGGTTTTCCTGAAGTGCGGCTGAGGACACTGCGTTCATAGAGATAAATAGGAAAAGTCCCAAGCAAAGTGTGTTCCGTAATGTGGACAAAAAATAGATTTAATATCAGTAACCTGAAAGGGGATGGAAAAATGTCATGATTATTATTCTTTCTGTTTAATGTTCAGATATATTTTAAGGATACCAAATGGACCATGGCTTTCATGGATGTCAGCGATTCATTGGTCAATGTCCCCAACTTGCTGTCCTGTCTCCTCTCCAAGTATAAAAGCATCTCATTTAGTGAATTCATTCTCCAGAAGTTCTTATTCCACTTCATTGGGGGAGCAATGTTTTCTTTTCTTGCAGGAATGGCAATCGATCGGTATGTGGCCATCTGTAAACCTCTCAGATATTTGATTATCATGAACCGGGGAGTGTGTCTGTGTGTGGTGGGGGAGCTCGTGGCACTGGCATGGCTGGGTGGATTTGTTCACTCTGCTGTTCAAATTGGACTGCTCCTTCACTTACCATTCTGTGGGCCAAATGTCCTGGACAATTTCTACTGTGATGTCCCACAGGTCATCAAACTAGCCTGCACTGACACCTGCTTGGTTGAACTGCAGATAGTCTTCAATGGTGGAGTGCTTCTCATCATACTGTTCTATATTTATTTTCGATTACAAGAATTTGCACTGTAAAAAAACCCAAAAGAAATAGTATTTTTCAATTCACCTAATACAAGTATTGTAGTGCAGCTAGTGGGATTTTAAAAAGCATCTGGGTGCTTAAAACCCATAGATTGCAAAAGATTGGGGCACTTGGATGCTATTGAAAATGCCACATCAGTCAGCTTGGCAAATTTTCCAAGCATGCTGTAGTTGGGTGGCTAGAAACAAACATAAAGTAAATGAAATGTTCCATGAACTTTAATGATTCCCCTTTGACAGATTCCCCAAACCTCAGGAAAAGTTACTTCTTCACCAGGCCCAGTAGAGTTCAGGGAGATTTCAGAGAGTTTGATCCCTGCACCTGTGCAGATAGTATAAATGGAGAAGGTTTCTGGGGCTGTGTCATTTTTGGAACCAGGTTCTCTTTTCCAGCAGGTCCTGACCAGTGAACATCTCTGAAATGTGACTTCTCTGGTTGTCCTAAATCATTATGTGGAAGCCGGCACTGCGATCACCAACAGCATAAATTGTGTGATGTAATGATCTTTATTGCACAAAATCTGCAATGTACTACTAACAATAGGCATTGTTATTACAAGTGGGAGGGGAGCTTTTCAAATACGGGCTTGCATTTTTAGAGGAGCCTATGTGAGCTTGTTTTCTCTGGGGCAGGTTGGAGCTGGGAAGTGAAAATTGGAAAAAGACTCTGGGAAGTGCCCTGATCTGTGCATATAACCTGAATGAGATTCCCTGCTCTTAACTCCCTTATTCTCCTTTGATAGTCCCAGCCTGGGAGGACATGTGAGTTATCCAGGGCCCCCGAAAGATGTCTGTGGCAGAGCAGAAACTGAACCCAACTCCCTAGAATCCATGGTCAGGACTATGCACACAAGGTTATCCTGTCTCACTGTGCACAGCTAAATGGTCCTGTCCAAGGATCAGATCTTTAGGACTGTCTGACATCCTTTAGAAATTAAAAAAAAATCATGCAGAAAAATGAGCTTTGCTGAAAACCCACGTTTTGTGTAGGAAAATGTCTTTCGTCATTTTGTTAAATGTTTAATAGGAAATTTTACTTCTTAATATTTCAAATGTTAAAAAGTAAGAGGAAGAGTTCACCACCCACTCACACACCATTTTCTCACATATTTTATACCATTCCCATTTATTTATTTTCTTCAGAGAAGGTAAAGTTTTAAAAGGAAGAAGAAAACTAGGACAGGGGGAGATTGAAAGTAGCATGGCCATGAAGATCTACCACTGGATTGGAACTTGTAAAATTTGGGTTCTATTCCTAGCTCTACCAATGGCCTTGAAGTGACATTGGGTAAGTCACATCCACTTTCTATGCCTCAGTTTCCTCATCTGTAAAACATAATTATAACAGTGACCTCCTCTATAAGGTGCTTTCAGATGTATGTATGAAACGTGCTTAAGGTCATTAAAATTGACAAAAAATATTTTAAAAAAGTTCAAAGTTTAAATGAAAACCAAGATTTGAATGAAATGCAACCTTACATTTTCTTTGCTTTAGAAATTTTGCCTTTGTTTTGTAAAAAAATCAAATACTTCATTGAAGTATTTTGTCGAGGAAAAATGAGCTTTTAATCAAATCAACAAATCACAGATATGTAGGGGCAGGATGGATTTTTGAGATGTCATGAAGTCCAGCCCCCTGAGCTGAGGTAGGACCAACAGAACCTGGACCATTCCTGATAGGTGTTTGTCCACAATTCAAGAAGGAAGTTGACAGATTGGAGAAGGATCACAGAAGAGCCATGAGAAAGGTTAAAAAGGATTGGAAAACATGGTTTGTAGGACGGACTCAAGGGACTCAATCTATTTAGCTTAACATAGAGAAGGTTAAGAGGTGACTCAATCAGAGTCTAAAGTACCTACATGGGGAAAAAATGTTTACCAATGGGCTCTTCAATTTAGCAGAGAAAGGTATCACACAAGTCAATGGCTGGAAAGTGAAGCTAGAGAAATTCAGACTGGAAATAAGGTGTAAATTTTTAACACTGAGAGTAATTAAACATTGAAAAAATTGTGTTTCCCAGTCTCTTTTCTTTAAAATATTTCATGCCATTGAACCCTCAAATTTTCCTCAAAAAATAAATTTTGAGAGAAAATGTTCTTCTAGCCCTAATGTTCTTGTAGCTAAAGTACAGCCTGCGACTGTCTGTAGAGCGGGATTCTGCTCTCGCTTGTGCATCAGATTTACTGCGCTATTGTGACTAAGTCACCACACTGTACTGTGTCTCAATTTCCCCACCTCCAAAGTTTAGATAACCACACAGGATTACCTCATGGGGATGTGATGCTGTGAGGATTGTAGCTGGAACTGTAGTGATGAGCAACCTAGAAATACATAGCAAAATTTTGACTTTGACTGAGACGAGCCTTCTGGACTCTACAGCCTTTGCACTCAAGTTGGAAGCAACTTTCGTTACATGTTCACAGTTTCTGAAAATGTATCAGAGAAGTTTTACCATTTACTCCTTCAGTAATATTCAGTGCATGGGGAAAAGTAGCTCAATAATTTTACTCAAACATCCTCAGTGTCTGAGCAGAGAGGTCTTCTTGGATTGACGCAATGTATCATTGATTCTTTTAATCCTCGTGGCGAAATCTGCTAAGTCCAGCCATGGCTGGAATTCCATGACAGCCCTGGAACTCAGGGAGGTTACTTATGGGGCCTATTCTCCCTTACAGCTCATGTGCTCAAACTGTAATAACACAGGACAAAACAGAGTTCTGAACGGTACTTGCAAGTTATGATGAGCACACCCAGCATAGCTGCTCTTTCATTAACCGTGAAAGAAACCAACCAGACAGAAGGCACTAAGTAAATCTCCCATCCAGAAAAGAGGGGAGAAGGCTAGGGTTAATGGGAGTTGGTCATCTAACCCGCTTAGTCCCTTTAAGAAAGAGTCCATAAAATCACTTTCAGGTACAAGCACATTAATTTGTTTAAATATAGATTTAAGAACCATTCATCCTGGAATTTCAAACAATATCCAAACAAACACAGAGGTATCTGCTTCCTTGCAGAAATGATATTGATATCATACATTAAAATGTGTGACCAGGGTACCTTCTGATGCCAACTGGCAGATGGCATATGGGATGCATAATGATCCCCTGAGTCTGGTATTTACATTCTCATTCACCAGAGTGTGTAATGAAAGCCGGCACCACAGTAGTGATCTTAATCATTGTGAGGGGTCTCCTGCCTCTCTTTTCAGGCCATTATGCAAGTAATACTTGGGGACAAGCTACAGCACCTGCTTTCTTACCATGCACGAATAATGAGACATGTAGGTAAACAAGGAAACTAGGGTTAGGCCCCCAGGACTTTACTGCTTGTAGTGATGAGCTACTTATTGCTTCTGAGCTACCAGAGCACCTCATGTTAAGCCAACAGCTAACTGTTTAGGATACCTAGGGACTTTCCATATGGTCATGGTTTTCCACCTCTCTGTATTATCAAAAAGAAGACTGAGAGGTGAATTGATTACAGTGAGAAGCAGGGCTGGCTCCAGACACCAGCTCAGCAAGCAGGTGCTTGGAGCGGCCAAGGAGAAGGGGCGGCACATTGGGGTCTTCGGCGGCAATTTGGCAGCGGGGACCTCAGTCCCTCTCGGAGGGAAGGACTTGCCGCCAAATGCTGTCAAAGAAGAAAGTGGTACAGTGGAGCTGCCACCGATCATGGTGAGGGCTTTTTTTTCCTTCTTTTTAACCCAGCCACTTGGAGAGGCAAAAACCCTGGAGCCGGCCCTGGTGAGGAGAAAGTGTCTGGTGCACAAGGGCACTTTTCACCTATCAGGACCAGAACCAATGGCTGGAAGCTGAAGCCAGACCAATATAAATTAGAAATAGGGCACAAACATTTCATGGTGAGGGTCTGAAGGGGTGCATCGGCCCTACACTGGCCAGAAACATGTTAATGATGGTCTGTGCTCTCAGTCAGCCCTACCCTGTTACACCTATGAAAAGTATCAAAGGCTGGAGGGAGGAATTAAAAGAGGAAAATCCCAATATAGTAGGGGCTGAGGAGGAGAGGAAATGGACCTCCAGCGCTAGCACCTTGAAGGAAGGCCTAGCAGGGGCCAGAGAAACCCTGTAGATTGTGTGGAAGAAGGCTTGTCTGGGTCCTGGGGCTATCCTAAACTGCTAGATGCCAGAGCCTCCCTGGGGCAGATAGGCCAAGTATGGGACATTTATATTTGCTTTGTTCACCATAACTTATCCTCTTTACTTCTGGGAACTGTAGAGGAGTGAGCCTGAGAAGCTGTTATAAGGAAGGCCAAAGTACAGACCAAGATAGGAATTAGCTCATTGAGGAAGCAGTAGGTCTTAATAGACAGACTTGAAATGCTTCATACATAGTCTCTGGGCTGGAACAAAGAATGGCGAGCAGGCCTGGGTTCTCCTCTCAGCCCACCAAGGATGATAGCAAAAAGACACCCAGAGATGAGAGCTGAAAGGCATAGGCTTAGTTTGACTTCTATATCTGGGGCAGAGGGGGGTACAGCTCCAGTCAGGCCACTGAGGTTGTGTGTGTATGTGTGAAATTCTGCACATGCCTGAGTTTTCCAGTTTCCCCCACCGCTGCAACTATGCCTATGCTGAAAGGTCAATAAAGCCCAAAGTGAAGGTGAAGAACCAGCATTCATCTGCTGAACTGATGTTGAACTGGACTCGGTTTATTCCAGAAAGAGTGGCAATAGATGCAACCCAGGTGGTGGGCTGAGTCAGGCAAAATAGACGACAGCATGGCCGGAGTGACAGTTAACAGGGGGTTCCAGAAAAGAAGACCTTTCTATGCCATTCCCAGCCATGAGGAAGCATGCCAGCCAGGGAGTCACTCCTTTAGGGAAGATGATTAACCACTGGAACAAGCTACCAAGGGAAGTGATGGATTCTCCCTCTCTTGATGTATTCGATTGAAGTCTGGATGTTTTTCTGAAAGGTGGTTTAACCAAAGACAAGTTATTGGATTCAATACAGGGGGAATTTCATGAAATATAATGTCCTGTTATATACACTATATCAAAATAGATGATTCAATGATGATCTGTGAATCTATGAACTTTCTTCTAAAGCAGTTGTTACTCGCCACTTTAGAGCCAGGAGACTGAACAAGTTGGATGACTAGTCTCTACAGTGATAAATCCCATTCCTTAGAAGTTGTCATAAACAGATAGTAGGAGTTAATAGAACAGAAGTACTTTATATCTCTTTTGACTCTAAAGGGTTAACAAGCTCAGTAAGCCTGGCTGTCACCTGACCAGAGGACCAATCAGGGGACAGGATACTTTCAAATCTCGAGGGAGGGAAGTTTTTGTGTATGCTGTTAGTTTTTGGTTGTTGTTCTCTCTGGGTTCTGAGAGGGACCAGAATTGCAACCAGGTTTCTCTCCAATCTCTCCAATACAGGCTCTTATAAGTTCAGAACAGTGAGTGCTAGGTAGATAAGGCGAGTTAGGCTTATGTTTGTTTTCTTTATTTGCTAATGTGTATTTGACTGGGAGGAGTTCAAATGTGTATTTGGCTGGAAGGAGTTTAAATTTGTATTTTGCTGAAAGAATTTTAATTTGTATTTGTATACTTAGGCTAGGAGGGTATTCCCAGTGTCTATAGCTGAAAGACCCAATACCTATTAAGGAATTTTTTCAGAGAAAAAAAGGAAAAATTGTTGGGTTTTAGGTCTTTGCAATCAAAATTAAAATTTTTGAAGGAAAGCAGAAACTTTCTATGAAAGTTTTTCCTTAGATAAAAACCCAGTTTCCCATCAAGAAGAGTTTTGACAGAAAACTTTCACCAAATCCTAGCACATCCTACTATGTACAGGAAAAATACGTACTGATCCAGTGGCAGAACCCTCCTGGGCTGGGAACTGGTGGAGCAGGGTGGGCCCCAGTCCTGCTACCGCTTGTAGCCAATCCTTGTATTCTCAAGTGAAGGATGACTTAGGGATTAACTCTCCTCCCTTTATAGCCCAACCAACCTTTGAGATGTGTTCTATAGCTGGTGTTATACAAATGCTCAGGCTACATTATCGCAAGATCCATTCGGGCCTTATAATCTATGAATCTACAATCTATGTTCTTTACTATGGTTTCAAACAATTTGCCTGGAACTGAAGTTAGGTTTACTGACCTATAATTACAAGGATCCCCACTGGAGCCTTTTAAATCTTTAGTGTCACATTAACTATCCTCCACTCATCTGGCACAAAAGCTGGTTTTAGTGATAGTTTACGTCCCACAGTCAGTAGTTAAGTTTTGCAAAGCACCTAGGCACCTAACACCTACTGAAATTGATGGATCCTTTTGAAAATCCTACTAGGCACCAAAATGCTTGTAAAAATCTGACCTTCCATATAGATGTAGCAGTATTGGTTATGAAGTTATTTATTCTAATGTAGTCACTTCCCTTGAATTAGGTATTACAATGTAGTGGATTTACTCAGTCACTGCAATTTGAAATGGCTATGTGAACTTTAAATGTAAATTCACAAGAATAAGCTATATCAGTTTAAATATCTTCATATGGGTATAAATGTGTACACATGAAAGGCTAGCATAATTTAACTGCATAGCTACAAAATCACACTCCTAATTAAGGAATTCAATCAGTAATGAAGGTAATTAGCAATCTGAACAATTTTCCAAGGATTGTGGGGGGGTGGGGGCAATTTTAAAATCAAGATTGGATTTTTTTCCGTAAAATATATTTTAGTTCAATCAGAAATTAATACAAGGAAATTCTATGTCCCTGTGTTATACAAGAGGCCAGACTAGATGATCACAATGGTCTCCTGTAGCCTTAGAATCTATGTATTCTGAATGCACAAATTGTGTGTAGACCAGGCCTAATTGTCAAGGGGTTTTTCCTTTCATTGAGATGATAGACGGTTGAAAACTGAGACAAACTTTTTTTTGTGAAAAATGCTGATAATTGTAAGTCATTTTCGTATTCAGAAATTTGTGTTGTGAGTCATTTCTTCCTATTTCCTCTCTTTCATGGGATTATTATTGCTATTGGGGTGAACTGCGGTGATTTTCAAAGGAATTTACAGAAATTCAATGACCAACTCCCACTGACTTTCACTGGACATGAGGCACCTATCTGATCCCCCTCAGGCTTACTTGAAAATTGCAATCTAAGGACTGGTTCATGCCGTCCCATATTTATATAAATAAATATTACTCCCCAGGGGCAAATTCTTCAACCTTTATTCCAGAGGACTACTTACATCTGTAGGTGCTACTCAGGAAGAATAAGGGTTGCAGAACAGGACACAAGGTTGGTTTCATTAGATGTGTTCATTTGAGGAAGATACCCAGGGTCTATATGGAAACAAGTTGAAAAACGCACTGAATGCATGAGATCCCAATATTTCTGTCTGGGAAATTATTGTAATTCTAACAAAATCTTGCCAAAAATCTTGCCAACAGTGTGTTTGTTTTCTTCCCATCTGAAGTTCTGACCCTAATGAGGCACCCAGGGAAGAAGTCCCAGAGGTTCTGGGAACCAAGCATAAATAGTCATCTATGGAGCCAGTGCTCATTGTTCAGAGGTTGGTGAGGAGGAAACGTGGGCATTTGCCAGAGGTAAATGTGACTTTTACGGCTAGTGCTAGAACTATAATGGTCACAGTCCTGGCACCTGGGTTGGAAGGAGTGGATTTTCACCACCCAGCCTCCTCCGTTATTTTTAAAGGAGACTAACTTCCCAAGTGCTTGGGCTGTGTGCCAGTCAGTTATGCAGATCTATTGATAGAATAGTCTGTGTTGCTGCTCTTAATGTTTTGCACTAGAGGGTGAGTTGAATGAAGCTGTAGTATATATTGCTTCAAATTATCTGTTGCAGGTGGAAGTGAAAGCCGTATGGAGAGTTGGGGGTGTGCTATTGACAGTGTATAGACAATTAGAAGTTGGCGAGGAATGCAGAAGACTTTTTCCTCCACTTCTAACTCCCATGCTTTATGGTTTTGGTGAGTGAGGTGTGTCCTGACACAACCTGAAATGTCATTACACCTGTGTTTTGTTTGTGTTTATTCTTATTAGAGCTTATTTAAGTGCCTAAAAATCTGGCCTTGGGTGCTTTTGAAATTTCCACTAGGCACCTACTTGTACCTTTACATGCCTAAATATCTTTTAAAATCTTGGATCTAGGCTCCCAGCTCAGTTCACTGGGATATGAGGACTCCATCCTTTAAAAATTCCAGTCTTTCTACATAAGGAGTCTAACTGAAGTCAGTTGGGTTACTCAGAGTCAGGTACTTCACACTGTAAGAGTGCCCATTGTAAGTCGGATTTGAAAGAAAGTTATGATCGCTCCTAACCTTGAAAGTGAGAGAAGAAACATAATAAAGCCCATATGATGAGTCTCCTGATACTGGAAAAGTTGATAGATGGAACATCAGCATTGATGTAGCCTGGGATTTTCAGAGAAGCCTAAAGGATTTAGATACCCAACTCCCACTGATTTTCAGCAGAAAAGAAAAATCCCACCTCTAGTTTTTAACTTTTAAAAAGTTGTTATGATTATTATTTCTGTGTGTCATAGTAGTGAGGAAGAGCCTCAGTTATGGACCAGAATCCCCTGCAAATGTTACATTGGCAATGCAAAATTGTTGTTATAGGACTGTTTGCTAGTGCTACTAATTATTAAGATTACTCGACACTTCCCTTTGGAAGACTTTGTTTTCAGTTCCTTTATAACATGCCAAAATGCTAATTATTTGGGCTGAAATATTCCAGGTTCCATCCACACTGAGCATGCTCCAGTGTGGGACTGAGAGGGACTGTTCCTGCAATTGCAGCTCTGGGCTTCTGTGGGCTATGCCAGGTCCAGAATCTGTTTACTTGAACTGAGAGAAAGGGTCTGTCTCTCCTGTGCTCTTAATCACCTGGCTGGCAGCATAGAGGAAGATGCTGCCTGATTCAAATGCCGTGGAGAGAAGAGCCAGACTTGGTGGGGGCAGAGGACTGAAGGTGGTGGAGTGGGGAGAGGGAAACTGGGTAATGAAGTGGAGACTTGGACAGGCTGGGCAAGAAGATTGGGACTGGGACTTGGGGGAGACTGGGACTTGTTGGAAAAGATACTAGTACTGGGGGCCAGAGAAGGAAGCGGGGATGGAGATTGGGTGCCAGTTATCAAGGGGTAGACTGAGATCAGATGAGGAACTTCAGGGGATACTGGGACTTGTGGAGCAAGAAGACTGGGACTGATAACCAGTGGGATGAGCGGAAGAAGATGAGGGAGGATGGGAGACAAATCTGATGAGGATCCTGGGTGAAGGGGAAAAATTGACACTGTCTGTGCAAAGTGGGGAGGAGAAAGATCTGTTGGAAGGAGACACAGAGATTGGATGAGAAGCCTGGGAAGGTAGATTGGACTGGGAACCAGCAGGAAAGGGGAATGGAGTGTTGGTTGGTGGTTTGGAGCCAGGGTAGGAGAGAGAAACAAATCAGGTAAAAATCTTTGGGAGGGGGACTGGCTGGGTAAGGAGACTGGGACTGGGAATGGTAGGAGAGACTGGGACTAGGACTGGGAATCTGGAGGTGTCAGACTAGGATTGCTGGGCATGGAGACTGGAATGAGAAGTTGGAAGATTGGCAATCGAGATTAAGGTGAGGAGGCTGGGAATGGGACAAGTAGCCGAGGGGGCAGATGAGAGAAATGTGACATAAGGACAGTCAGGAGGGGATGGGGCAGGAGAGCTCAGGGGTTAGGGGAATGAGCAGAAAAGTCCACACCCTGTAGAGTGCTCTCCACTCCAGCACTTAGAACCCAAGGTTCCTGGGTCTTATAATTCCTCTGCTATCAGCAAATAGCTTTGAAACTCATGGGGAAATGGTCCCACCTCTCTGTAGTACTGGTCCACATAGATGATGACAACCCTGTTTCCAGTACCTTAATGACCAGCTAGTCAATATTTTGTTTTATCCATATTGCTCAGTGTGGGGTCCCTGGCCTCATTGATAGCACACTAGTCAAACCTTGCTCTGAAGAAATAATGTATTAATTTCTTCATAGGATTTTCTCTGGTGCCCATCCCGGTACTGTCTGAGTGCTTCACAAACATTCATGAATTTGTTTTCATAGCACCTGAGACCAGGGAGATGTTGTGTTAACTTAGATGGAATATAGGATCCACATGTGTTAACATAACACAGCCACTGTCCAACATTAAACAAGGTTTGGGGTTGGTATAAAGTGACTTCAGCCTGCTTAGTGCCATGGCAAACACACCATTAATCATCCTTTTAACCCTGAATTGAAGATGGGGGTGGAGGGACAGTTAAAGCATTTGAAATTTAGAGTATTAGGTAAGGTTTCCTTTTAAAAACATCCCTTATTTCCTGGAGAGCTTTAAAGGGGTGGGGGGGGGACATTGTTTGACAGTCTTTAGATGATAATAACTATCCTTTGGGGCGAAAGGAGAAGATGTTACTTGAGGTGGGCTGGAGCTGTTGTTATTAAAGTCTGATCCCATCTCTTGGAACACAAACCAAGACAAACGCACACAACAGGGGAGGGGAAAGAACAGCAAAGATAGAAAATGCAGCTTCTATCTCTGGTGTTGACTCTCGCTTGCAACCTCAGTGCTGGAAAAAACACAGGCACAGCACATGGTCTTATCAGTCACTCCAAAATCTGACAAGCTTGTGCCAGCATAGGACTGTTTAGGACATCGCTTTTAGTTGCCTTTCTGCTCACAGGCTTACAGCAGTATTGGAGAACATGTAGTCTTGGGCAGGTAAGCCAGACCCTTACTAAATAGAAGGCAAAAGGAGAGATATCAGGAAAAATACATAAAGTAGATAAGGAAAAGGACACACAGGGGTGAGGAGGAAAGAGAGAGATACAGACTCTAGGTGATGGTTGGGATTCAGTCAGTTATGGTAGAAATGGTGATGCCATCTGGGTTCCTCTCTCTTGCCTGGTCTCATGAGGGTATTACTCAAGGTCAGGATGATACGGACCCAGTTTCCAGGAGATGGTGGGGGTGGCAGTCATGATGGTGAAGCTCACTCCAATAGCCAATGTTTCTCTACAGAGTCTCTTTCTTTAAGGGCCCCAAAGGGGAGCGATGAGTGGAATAGCCCATCCCCTCCTGATTTTGTCCACCAGTTTGGCCTAATTTCTGACACTCTAATTTTGGCTTCTTGATTTTCACTCTCAAAATGTCCTTGTTTACTAGACAGGATTTCAACACAGCTCACTAATTACGTCAGCAGGTCTTTTTATTTGGACTAATTCAGTCTTTCAGTCTCTTTTTTGCACTTTTTCCTATCCACATATGTTGCAAGATATTACTGTGATATCTTATGAAGTTTTGCTCGTTTTTTATCACTGAACTCACAATTAGGGTACACGTGGCAACCTATTTATTTTAACAGGTATTATATTCTCTATTTTACAGATGGGGAACCGAGGCACAGAGAGATTCAGGTCAAAATTTTGGCTGCCCAATCCAAGATGTGTAGCACTTTATTTTTCAAAGTGCTGAGCCCAGGACACATTGACTTCAGCTGCAGCAGTGATTGCTTAGCATTTCTTCGTATTAGATCTCAGGGTCTCAGGTAAGGCTTCAGAATATGAGGAACACACAGTTAGTGACCACCTGTGAAATGTCTGTTTTAAGTGACTTTCAGGGGGGGTAGAATGTAGTTCACAAGGGCAACATTCAACTGCTCTATCTGCCTTAGACCATCCTTTCTCTTGCTGCAGTTCCCTGGCTCAATTTCTAAACATCTTCCACCTTCTGCAATAAATGGATCCTACAGACTAGTGCTTCCCTCACTACACAGCCATGATTCATTCCCAAGAGCACCGTTCCACCTCTGGACCAAATGAGGTGGGTGTCTGGTGTAAAAAAATATTATGTGATCATGTAATTAAAAACTGCCTCATAATGGATATATACAAGGGGGCTGAATTAAGATTGTGTGGGCATCTTTAATTCCAATGCTTCCTAACTTTTGAGTACTTGACTTGTAGTCTTAATAACATTCTTTTAATGTAGTTTTTAGTGAGTAATTTAAGGTGTGTAACTCTATACAGGTGACATTCACACTGTGCAGGGGGCCAGTACAAATAGAAGGAGCCAAAATTGTGTTGAACTTAAGCTCTAGGTTGAACCCCAGTCTACGGGAATCATTAAGCCAGTATTGCAGTCTTGCAATTGCACCTATTTTACAGGAAGAAATTGCTTTTTTTCCATCAGATGATAGATTTTAAGGCCAGAATAGACCATTTAGTTTGACCTTTGTAGCACACAGCAGAGAAACCCACCCAGTGACTCCTACATCTGTTTAAGTTACAGCAGATCTTTTCGAAGGACAACCAGTCTGACTGCTAAGAAGTCAGTGAAGTTCAATGGAAATCACCCAGCAGGACCGGTCCTATGACTGTATATATAGCTTATTGGTAATGCTGGTACTTGGATGACGTGCGTGTGTTGGAGTTGAAGAGAAGCAATCTGATAAATCTGTTGACTCATTGTCTTGAGTAATTACTGTGGCATGGGCAGAGATATGCTCCAGGTCAGCTAAAAGTTATTGGGCAAGAGGTCATATTAGATGCTCATATTGCTCTCTTCTGGCTTTAAGATATACGAATCTGTGGATCAAGGGCAACATTCCGCCACACAGACTTATGTTGAATAGCACCCAGACATGGACATCCTTATACATTCATGCAAGGAGTGGGTAAAATCACCTTCACTCATAGGGAGTATCACGGATTTCAGTAGGACAGGGTATCCATGTGGGTTACGAGATTATCATAATTTTGCACTATTAAAGTCCACTTTCGTAAATCATTATTACATGAGAAATGTAATACATTTTTACTTTACTGCAAAAAGGTCAGCATTTCTCAAGATTCGTTCCGTATACATTTAACTAACTTTCCAAAGTTTCTGCCCCCTATTAACAAAACCAATGGGAGTCTTGTGCTGGACTTCAATGAGAATGAACCCAAACACACCTCTAGCCTCCTGCAATCTATCTAGCACCTTCAGTTCTTCTTTAATCTATTATCTCATCACTTTTCCAAAGGAAATGTCAGTGGCGGAGCCAGGGAGAGATGTGAACCACACTGAAGTGACAGAATTTATCCTGCTGGGGTTTGGAAGAGGTCCAGGGCTCCAGGTGGTCCCTTTTATGATGTTCCTGGTGATTTACACAATAACTGTGCTAGGGAACACCATCCTGGTCCTCATCATTACAGCTGACTCTCGCCTTCACACCCCCATGTACTTCCTCCTCATGAATCTGTCACTCTTAGACCTCTGCTACTCCTCTGTCATTGCCCCCAGAGCCATGGCGACCTTCCTAACAGACACCAAAACCATTTCCTACAGGGGATGTGCCACCCAATTATTCTTCTTCTCTCTTTTTGCCACTACTGAGGCATTCATCCTGTCGGCCATGGCATATGATCGATACACCGCCATCTGCGACCCGCTCCTGTATCCCATCGCCATGTCTAAGCCCGTCTGCATTCAGCTGGTGGCAGGGTCCTATCTCTGTGGCAGCGTGAACGCCATGGTGCAAACCAGCTTCACCTTTACTCTGCGCTTCTGTGGCTCTAATGAGATCGATCACTTCTTCTGTGATGTTCCAGCCCTGCTAACCCTCTCATGCACCGACACATACATCAATCAAATGGTGCTGTTTCCTGTATGTGGCCTCATCATAATAAGCACTGCCCTGATCATTCTTGTCTCTTATGTTTATATCATCTCTGCTGTCCTCCAGACTCGCTGTGCCGTGGGCAGGCACAAGACCTTCTCCACTTGCACCTCCCACATAGTGGTTGTGAGTTTATTATACGGGACTGTTTCCTTCATGTATGCCCAGCCAAATTCATTATCCTCCCCAGATCAGGGTAAAGTGGTGTCTGTATTTTACACCCTAGTCATCCCCATGTTGAATCCCTTCATCTACAGCCTAAGGAACAAAGATGTGAAAGAAGCTTTGAGAAGAACCATAGGCTGTATAATCGTTTTGAAATGAATCTTTTCTATGAACATTGAGCTAAATAATCCCTTGGTATATTGGAAGGATTTATTGTTTAACATCTAATCTAATCTAATGTAATCTAATCTATCTATCTATCTATCTATCATCAAACATTGTCCTATGCCACTAGAAAAAAATTTAATAAATAAATCCTCCATGTGTTCATGTTATTTTTTACATTTCCCTTAGAAATTCACTGGTCTAGAAATCTGTATCCAAACACCCTTGAATCTTGGGGAGAAATAGTTTTGCGTGTGTGTGTGTGTGTGCACGCGCATGCTTTATTAGCCATTGGTTATTTTCAGTCAAGCCAGAATTTCCACCAGGCATGGATTATAAAGATAATTGTCCCTATCTGTGTCATCTTACCCCTTCCAGGATCATGTGATGTGAACATCCAAACACAAAATGAATAAAAATTAGAAAAAAAGAAATTGGGAAAGGGGAGAGTTGCCCATTCCCAGCTTCTGGCAAAAAAAGTCTAGATATACCAATCCTGCCCATCATGGCTAATAACCATTGATGGACCTATCCTCCATGAATTTATCTAGTTCTTTTTTGAACCCTCTTCTAGTCTTGGCCTTCAGAACATCCTCTGTTGAAGAGTTAAACAGGTTGATTGTTGATTGTGTGAAGAAATACTTCCTTTTCTTTCTTTTAAACCTGTAGCCTATTGATTTCACATGGTGACCCCTTGTTCTTGAGTTAGGAGGACTAAATAACATTTCCTTATTAATTTTCTTCACACAAGTCATGAATTTATAGACCTCTACCATCTCCCCCTTTAGTAGTCTCTTTTCAAGCTGAAAAGACCCAGCCTTATTAATCTCTCTTCATACGGAAACTGTTCCATATGCCTAACATTTTTTTGTTTTCCTTTTCTGAACCTTTTTCAATTCCAATATTTCTTTTTTTGAGATGGGGCGAGCCCATCTGCAAGAAGTGGGAATAGAATGGATTTATATAGAGGCAATGTGACATTTTGTGTCTTATTATCTAGCATTTAATCTTGTTAGTGTTTTTGACTGTCGCTGCACATTGAAAGGATAGTTTCAGAGAACTATCCACAATGACTCCAAGATCTCTTGCATGAGTAGTAACAGCAAATTTAGACCCCCATCATTGTATATGTATAGTTGGGATTAAGTTTTCCAATCTGCACTACTTTGCATTTACCAACATTGAGTTTCATCTGTCATTTTCTTGCCCAGTTACCTTTGTAACTCTTTGCAGTCTGCTTTGAACTGAACTATCTTGAGTAGTTTTGTATCATCTGCAAATTTTGCCACCTCACTGTTTACCCCTTTTTCTAGATCATTTATGAATATGTTCAGTAGTACTGGTCCCAGTAGAGACCCCTGAGGGATACTACTATCTACCTCTCTCCATTCTGAAAACTGACCATATATTCCTACTGTTTGTTTTGTATCTTTGAGCAATGATTGATCTATGAGAAGACCTTCCCTCCTAATCCATGACATCTTACTTTGCTTGAGAGCCTTTGATGAGGGACCTCGTCAAAGGCTTTATGAAAATCTAAGTACACTATATCCACTGGAACCCCTTTGTGCACATGCTTGTTGACTCCCTCAAAGAATTCTAGTAGACTGGTGAGGCATGATTTCCCTTAACAAAAATCATAGTGACTCTTCCCCAACAAATTATGTTCAACTAGGTGTCTAACAAGTCTGTTGAAACAAACTCTTGTTCAATTTTCAGTGAAGCAAACAAATAAAAAAAAATCTTTTGGATTGAACCAAACATTTGCTTTGAGAAAAAATGAAGTGGTTTTTTTTACCTTGTGTTTTAAAATAATATAGTGAGCAATATTCTAAACAAAAAATGGATTTTTGTGAACTGAAACATTTATTTTAAAAATATTAAGACTGTTTCAGCTTTTTATAAATTAATTACTTAATTTATGTATGTATGTATGTATGTATTTATTTATTTTGGACGGAAACTTTTTGTTGAATTTGACCAACATTCATGAAATATTTTGGACAAGCAGAATCTACATTTTTTTGGCTCAAAAATGTTTGCCCATTTCTACTCATGCGTATGTTCTCTCACTCCTTTCATTTCCTGCTACACATCATTTCTTTCTCCAGTTCATTTTTTGCAACTTATAAATAAAGATGGTATGCTCTTATAAATGGTGATCTCTGGTATTTATTTTGGGAAAGTTTTACGGTCTGTGTTTTATAGCCTAAATAATCACAGCTGTCCATTCTGGTCTTAGAATCTAAGAGCCTATAAAGCAGAGATACATTTGAACTGAAAACTGTTGATAAAATTTGTGAATATCCCCAAAGAGAGTTTGGCACCCATCTGCCACTGAGCAACAAAGGGAATTGGGCCCCTGTTTCTTTTAGGCTACTTTGAAAATCACCATAACAGAGCACAAAGCCCTGCAATTTGAGCTGAAAGCATAAGAATAAGATTTTCAGAAGTGTTTTCTTTTAGCCTAAATCTTTCACCACTGAAGTCAAACGTAAAATGCCCATTGACTGCAACACTGAGTGTTCCCAAAAATCCTAACTTAACCCCTTTGGACAATAGGAGGGAGTTTAGCAAATGAGGTCAGCCAGTAGAGGGAGATACGATAACACACTTCTGTTTGCCAGAAGCTGTGAATGGGCAACAAGGGATGGGCAACTCCCCATTCCCAATTTATTTTTTCTAATTTTTTATTCATTTTGTTATTGGGTGTTCTCATCACATGATCCTAGAAGGGGATAAGATGGCATAGATAGAGCCAGTTAACCTTATAAGCCATACCCGGTAGAGATTCTGGCTTGACTGAAAATGACCAATGGCTGAAAGAGCCCAGCTGGTGGAGAAACTGGCTAAGGAATAAAACCAGGAAGTGTGAAGCAGAAAGGGGCTGCAGTGTGGAAGCCACCAGTCACTCTCAGGATTGGAGACGGAAAAGGAGGAAAGCCAAGTGGAGTGAGAAGCCCTGGGATCCTGGTCCGATAGAAGGGTTTACCCAGAAGGGTGAAGAAAAAAGCCTGTTAGAGGCAGAGTAGGAAGCCGCACAAGGAAAGAGCAGCGAGGTTTGAGATTGTGCAGAGCTTGGCTGCTGACAGTAGGCTGGAACTTGGAGTAGAGGGCTTGCCCAGGTTTCCCTACTATCCACTGGACACAGAATTGTGGGAGATGCCAACTGGACAGCTGGTCCAGAGGGATTTTGTTATCCTGGATTTTATTATCCTGGGGGCGGGGACTATACAGTGATCCAGTTGGAAGGTTGAGTAGCGAAGGAGGAGAGCACCATGATTCAGAGAAAGAAAGAGAGAGAGAGGCCACAAAAATGAGCAAATGATAGAAGGCAGTGCCAAGTGGTCCAGAGCTCATTTCCCAGACTCAGACACAAGGAGTTGTCCCTATTACACCACTACTGAACAGAAAAATCAGTTATTTGCATATCACTACTCCTTGGTAAAGGAGGTAAAGTACGAATGTAGATTATTATCCTCATAATGAAAACCCTCTGTGCTCACTGAAGCCAACAACTGTTGCACCTGAAAAAGAATAGGTATGAGAAAAATTGAACTGGAGATCACCCAGAGAATCTAACTGACATCATGATGCTTATATTGGAGATTATCTATTTTGAATTCTAGGACAATAAGAGTTGCACCTAGGATGATGAGGCTGAACAGCAATTGAGCTGAGTGTGTGCCTTTCCATGCATTTATATTAAAAGTAATGCCATGAAGCCTCAACTGTGATCAGAGCCCTATTGTGCTAGGTGTCCTACAAGACACAGGGTAAGTCCTGGTCTATACACAGATTTTGTATCTATTTTAGTTACGAGTGTGAATTTCTTGTTGTTGAAATAGTTATACAGATACAACCTATAGCATGGACACAGTTATACCAGTAAAAATATGCCTTATATTACATGATTTATTCTCCTTCCAGTACAGGAAGAAGTAATACCTGTCTATTTCATTTTTTGATGCTATAAGTGCATCCACATGAGAGGGGTTGTACATACAAGATGTAGAAGAGGAACTAGAGAAGAGAAAGGACTTGACTAAGGTCAGAAAACATGCTAGTGTCAGTGCCAGGAATAGACCTGGAGTCTCTTGCATGACAATTTTGCATCCTCTTGGAAAGAGTCTGTTGTCTGTCAAACGTCAAACTGGCTGCTCTGGAGACAGTTCACTGTGAGTCCTAAGACAAGTGTGGGCTTGGTTTTGCCTATACACAGGAGCGGTGCCAGGGTTTTTGGTGCCCTAGGCGGGGGTCCTTCCACGCTCCTGGTTGTTAGCGGCAATTCTGCAGGGGGGTGGGTGTCTTTCTGCGCTCCCGGTCTTTGGGGCACTTCAGAAGCGGTCCCGGAGTGAGTGAAGGACCCGCCGCAGAATTGCTGCCAAAGACCAGGAGCGCTGAAGGACCTCCCGCTGCCAAATTGCCACCGAGAGCGGCAAAATGCCACCGCTACAAATCCTGGTGCCCTAGGCGACTGCCTAGGTCGCCTAGATGGAAGCGCCGGCCCTGCCTATACAACCCAGTTGTGCACTGGTGTGTTTGGAGACAGATCCAGTAAATCACAGAATCCTTTGGGATATACTTACCTCCCATCACACTGGAGTTTTGCCCAATTTTTCATTTAAGTATAATGGATTATGGAGGCTCTTTTGCCTTGTAACGAAGGATTTTTGGAAATTTTCTATGGAAATTGTTTTTCTTTGGAAATTAAGCTTTTTACTAAACTTTTTTTTTTTTAACCAAAGTTTCTGCTTTCTGGTTAGGAGGAAGGAGGGAATAAAGTTTTTCTTAAGAACTATGCAAGTTTTAACTTTTGTCTGAATAAAGAAAAAAATAATTAAAACAGCACAACTTTGGTCTAAAAATCTTAATTAAAAAAATTTTTTGGGCAAAAGTTTTGGTGTTAGTTTTTCAAAGAAAAGTAATTTTTTTTCCATGGAAAAGCAACCTTTTTCAAGTGTGTCCTACCTGTAACCCTTGCTGTCAATGGCATGCTCAAATGATGCAACCATGGGTATCATTACACACAGGGAGTATGTACAGATAGGCCCTACAGCTGTGCCATCCTTGTCTACACCCAGTACAGGTATAACCATGTCATGAGGTGTAGGGTTTTACCAAGATATTTATATTGATACCAACTCTGTTGTGGATAAGGTTATATTGGTATAAAAATGCTTTCTACCAGGATAGCTTACACATCTTCCTATACACAAATAGCTATGCTAGTTAAACACCTTCATACTAGGATAATTGCATCCACATGAGCAGGCCTATGCTGCTTTACCTAAACTAGTAGAGTTAAAGTAGGCTATCTCTTTGCATTTAAAGTAGCTTAGGTGCTTCCAGGAATGTTACCCAGCAACCTTTGATGTCTGCTTTGCAGTCCAGAGGTAGGGACACAGAACAAGAATGCAGGATGCCTCAGGTCTATTCCTACCCATGCTTCAGTATGACCTTGGATAAGTCATTTTCCTTGCTTTGTGCCTCAGTTTCCTCCTCTATACAATGGGAATAATGATACTTTCTGAGGCTAGGCTGAGGTGAGGGTTTTGAACATGGACAATGGTCTCTAGAAAGAAGCTGAGGATGTGGGCGGGACAGTATTTGGGCACCTCCCCTTCTCTTCTTGACACCTCCGCCTGCATTACTGCCCCTGTGGGCCCCTCGCACCTGGCATCCCGCAGAGAGGCATAGAGGCTGCCTGTACTGTAGTTAACACAGCATCTCTGTGGCAGGGATACCAGGCCCTGTTGCAGCACAGCTCAGCATATGCCATCTGTGAGTCCAGGCTGCAGAGACTCATTGACGGGGCTGTCAGATGCATGAGTATCATGCAGATACGGGGAATTTGGCAACCCTGCTTGGGATGTATTATTCAGGCGATTAAATGGCACTCCTCACGTGAGTAAAGTTAGGCACTCACAGGGGTGAAAGTAAGGGGGTATGGGCCGGTACGGTGTACTGGTAAAAGGTAGCCGCTAGTACTGGCCTGTACCACTGACTTTAAAGTGCTGCTGTGGTAGCGCTTTAAGAATTCTGCTTAAAGCGCTGCTCTGGCATGTTGCTGCCCTTTTTGTGCCCCGGATCGAATGCCCTTTTGAAAATTCAAGGCCTTGTCTAAAGCGACAGCACAATGCCAATTCACCACGGAAGTCGTTCCTTAGTGGACGACATTTGATTGAAGTGTTGCATAGGCCTTTATTATTCCTTCTCATTATTATTATTGTGATAATACAATAGGAGTAGGAGTGTAGGCCAATTTCTGATCATCATCAATATCCACAAATTGGGCAACAATAAGACTACAAACATAGCCTACTGTTGTAATATCTGACCAGTTTATTCATAATAATAACACTAGACTTGTATTTGTATTGTGATTTTTCTCCTTTTTTCATCCAGTGCATTATAGTAGCATACTAATAGAAATTCATTTCTCTGCTGTCTTTTGTTAGCCGGGAACCAAGCTGTTAAAGAATAAAATCAGAAAGCAACTTTCTTCTAGGTGTTTATTGATGTGAAGGCTTTTCCTGGCCCAGTCTGCTCCCTGGGTCTGCAGGGACTTGCTAGAGAGCCTGGTTAGTAATTGTCTCCCTGCTAATTAAGGTAAGAAGTCATGGCAAGGAAATGCTGTAGTTGTGTATTTCCTAAGGTGTCTCATTAGATTAGCAGATTGAGGTTCTTGCCAGCTGAGTATCCTCTACGCAAAGCTGGGAGCGTCTTTGATGTGACTGTAACCGCAATGACTGATACTCCCAATGCTTGTCATTTCAGGTCTAATTATCCTCTTACTGTGGGTCCTGCATCCCTGGCCAGAGTCTGTAATTGAATTAAGTGTGAAACCACCATCCTCCTGTGCATGCTTTGCTCTTTGAGCCTAGCTGGGTCATTCACAGCATTTTCTATGTACACAAGCACTGGTAAAGCCCCTGGGACAGTCCCACAACTGAACTAGCAGCTAAGACTTGCTAAGCAGGAATACTCAGCAGCAAAAATCACTGTGATTGTGGCAGATTGAGCCAAATGGAAATATTTATTATAATCATTTATTATTTGCATCATGGCAGCACCTGCAGCCCCAGCCACCCCCAGGACTTTGGGCCTGGATTTTTAATGATATTTAGGTGCCTGTGGGAGTTAGGCTCCCAAATACCTTTGTGCATCTGAGCCTTTGGTTTTGCTGCACGAAGTGGAGAATTGTATGAATTTGGGAAGAGTCTTTGAATATTAGTAAAATGTTAAATGATATGATGTGGTATGTCAATTGCCCACTTCCTCTTGAATGGTCTCTTACAACCTCTTAACTCCGTATGCTAAACAAGCTGTTACGCTTTGTGTGTAGCTCTGACCCTCTGAGTACCTTTCCCAGACCTAAAGGAGAGCTTTGTGTAGGCTTGCAAGTGTCTCTCTTTCACCAACAGAAGTTGGTCCAAAAAAAGATACCACCTTGTCTGTGTAATATGTTAATTTTCATTGTAACTGTGGCTGAATATATATATATCCTGACAGGAGATTAGACTATAATTATTTAATGACAGTATATGCTGAGATTCAAAAGTTAACACTTTATAACTATTAAAACACAAATTGTCAAATCATATGTCAAAATATACAAAGCAAATATCCTCAAAGCAAACTCTAATAAGTTCTTATTAGAGTCATTCTTTAGTGGATGACATATGACTGAAGTGTTACAATAAGACTACAAATATAGCCTATTTTTGTAATATATGACCAGTTTGTTCGTAATAGTAACACTAGGCTTGCATTTATCTTGTGACTTTTCCAAGCTTAAGTCCCATTGGAGCTTCGCCTGTGGATTTGCTGAACCCTGGTTGAATGGCTTGGGGCCTAGCACAAGCCTCTTATAACTCATCATATTCCGGCTCAGAGATGACTCATAGGGCTTAGGCAGGTTCAGGCTCAGAGCTCACTCAGGGATGATTCAACATAGCTGTTCCCTGACCACGAAAGTTTGGGTACTGTCCACCAGGGGACACAGGGGAGCTCTTCCAGGGCTGTGAGTGTGTGCCAACTAAACCTGGTCAGAAACTGGTGTGGCTTTTCCCTCTCCTGGAAATTTTTTGAGGTTTCTGTGAAAAATCAAAATCTGAAATATTTTGGCCATAAAGCCAATGCATTATGATTCACCAGTACCATACATGCGTGCATCAATGAGGTTGTAGTTCAGGTACCTCATGAATCATTCTACTCTACAGGTAAGACTCCCAAATTTTGGTCTACATATTTGGCGCTTTGCCAAGGTCTCCCCTATAATCTACATCATTATAATTTTTCTCAAAAAGAAAATTCCATTGGGAAATAGTTTCAATTAAAATACCCCACCAGACCTGTCATAAACAGATAGCTAAGGGTTAATGTTTCTTTCACCTGTAAAGGGTTAACAAAGGGAACCAAACACCTGACCAGAGGACCAATCAGGAAACCGGATTTTTCAAAGCTGAGGGAGGGAATGTCTGGGTCTGCATCTTTGTCTGGCTCTCAGCTATGAGAGGGGATCTTTTCTATCTGTAAGCTTCTCATCTTAAGTTTCAAAATTGTAAGTACAAAGGTAGAAAAAACAATAGGCTGTTATTGGTTTTTTTTGTATTTACATGTGTGTAGTTTGCTGGAATGTTTAAATTGTATCTCTTTTTGAATAAGGCTGGTTATTCATAATTTTCTTTTAAGTAATAGCCCTGTGTATTGTCAACTTGATGCAGAGATCAAATCTGAGCTGGTAATTAAGCTTAGAGGGGTTCATGCAGGCACCCAGATTTCTGGACGCTAAGGTCCAGATTTGGGAATGCTTATGATATGAGTGGGTAGCGGTGGGATAAAGATAAGAATCCAGAAGCCAGTAGGAATATTATTTTCTTTTTCTCTGCTAGGGCTGTTAAGCAGAGAGAAAGGGTTTGGTTTTAAAATTAGCCAGAGAGAAATTTTTTTTCTGCTGCTTAGGTGGCTTGCATTTTAATCAAGGAGCCATTACAGGTTGACAAAAGGGTCTTTTGTTAAACAAAAGAATTCCAATTGGGAACCAAGTACCCAGCAAACACACACAGGTAAATAAAGTGGCTTTTGTTTTGGTTAATTTACATATCAAAAATTAGCTAGGAAAACTTAAACAAAGGGCACTGTTGCTAGGCAAAAAAGAAACCCAGGAGACAACAGAGACCCAGCAGTTCAGACAATAAACACCAGAGGGCACCCCAATACAAGAAAACAGAAACTATGAGTTCAAAGGAAAGCCTGAAAAAGGAAAGAGCACTGCAACAAGCCATAGACAATGAAAATGAACATAGGAGACGGATGGAACTAATTAAGGCACAACAAGAAGCCAATGAGGCAGCCCATAAAAGAGATCAAGAAGCCAAAAATGCAGCTCACGAAAGAAAACTACAAGAAGAAGAGGTGGCCTACAGAAGAAAACAAGAAGAAGAAGATGCAGCCCACAGAAGACAGATAGAACTCCAGAGGGAGAAACACCAACAAGAAAGTGAAGAGAGGGACAAACAGAGAAAGCATGAACTGGAAGTAGCGCAGGCTACACAACATGCTCCAGCCAATCCTAACCACCCTTCGCCAGTTATTGTTCAACCGCACAAGAAATTTCCCAACTACAAGGCAGGTGATGACACTGAGCCCTTCTTAGAAAATTTTGAAAGAGCCTGCATTGGGTACAGCATCGCTGAAGACCAGTACATGTTAGAGCTGAGGTCACACCTCAGTGGACCCTTAGCAGAGGTGGCGGCTGAAATGCCAAAGGACAAAATGAACGATTATAAACTGTTTCAAACCAAGGCCAGATACAGAATGGGGATAACCCCGGATCATGCCCGTCGGCGTTTCAGAACCCAAAAGTGGAAACCAGATGGGTCATTTCCCAAACACGCCTACTACATTGGAAAGAATTATAAGGCCTGAATATCAGGAACCAATGTTCAATCCATTGACGAACTGCACCTCCTCATACAAATGGAGCAGTTCTTGGATGGTGTTCCTGAGGACATAACACGGTACATCCAAGATGGAAAACCCAAAAATCTCACTGAGGCGAGGGAGATTGGAGCCAAATGGATGGAAGTGGCAGAAAGCAAGAAAGCTACTGTAAAGGGGAATGAAAACCCCAGGGGGCACACCGACAATAAACCCTACAACCGAGGGCAACCCAAAACCCCACCTACAACCCAAGGAAAGCCACAGACACCCTTTTCTTCCACCACACCAGTCTCCAGTAACGCACCTCGACCCAGTGACCCGTCAGCTGGAAGATGCTATAAGTGTAATGAACTGGTACATATAAAGGCCAACTGCCCAAAGAACCCCACCCGGGTGCAAGTCATTACATCACCATCACACCAAAGATCCCCAGGCCCAGATGCCTCTCAAATCCCCTGGGAGCGAAGGGAAAATTTGAGAGTGAGCGGAAAGAAGGTTACCGCGTGGAGGGACACGGGGGCACAAGTGTCAGCTATCCACCAATCCTTCGTGGATCCCAAACTCATCAACCCAACGGCCAAAGTGACCATTTACCCCTTCATGTCACAAGCTGTAGACTTGCCTACAGCTGAACTGCCTGTCCAGTACAAAGGCTGGTCAGGAATGTGGACTTTTGCAGTCTATGACAATTATTCCGTCCCCATGCTACTGGGGCAAGACTTGGCCAACCAGGTGAAGCGAGCCAAGAGAGTGGGAATGGTTACACGCAGCCAAACCAGGCAAGCTTCCAGACCCATTCCTATTCCTGAGCCGTCCACAGAAGCCCCGTCTGTGTTACCAAAGACCCAGACAGAGGTAGTGGACCCGGATTCCCTGCCAACAGCTGAACCAGCCACAGCACCTCCAGTCCCAGGACCGGAACTGGGACAGCAACCAGCACCAGCACCCGCAGTTGACTCCCAAATTTTGGTCTACATATTTGGCGCTTTGCCAAGGTCTCCCCTATCATCTACATCATTATCATCATTTTTCTCAAAAAGAAAATTCTATTGGGAAATAGTTTCAATTAAAATGCTCCACCAGCCCTACTACCAACCTTTGTGATTCCAGAATAATATGGGGAAAAAATGGTCACTGTTCCTCTCAGAGACTGCAATCCTGCTTGGCCTGAAAAAGGATCCAGGAGCAGTCCTTACTACAGCTGAGTGTGAAACAGTTTTCTTTTGTGGTGAGAATTTGTGAGATTTAAAACAAACAAATAAACCCATGCTGAATCAGGATGAAATGTCAAAGTTTTCACAAACTGGGAAAAAAATTGAATCAGGTTGATTAAAATATTAAATCATGATAATTTCAAAAACATTCATTTCAATTTTGATCTTTGGTATTTTTTTCTATACATTTCTAAACAAAAAAGTCATTTTGAATGGAAAAATGGATTATTTGATTCATTTCATAAATATCCAAATTTCCCATTCTGACAATTTCAGAACTTGTTTTTCAAAAACATTGAGAAAAGAAAGTCATCAAAGTGACCCCCTTCCCTACAAATGATTCTGGTTTCAGTGAACCGGCATTTTTTGATGTTAAAATGTCAATAAATTGTATTTGTCTGTAACTATATCCCACATCAATAGACCAGATTCTGCTCTCATTAAAGGGTGAGTTAATCTGGATCAACATCACTGAAGCTCGTGGAATTACTGTAGATTAACATCAGTATGAATAGGTTTGGCAGTATTTGATTTGTATTTTATAAATAATTTTGATGAAAAATTTCAATGTTTATTTTTAAGCACTTTTTTCAATTCTGATTGATTTAAAATTTCACAATTGTGGGAAATTGGGGTGTGTCAGACAATAGAAGGGATCAGAAAATAATTACTTAATGACTTTATAGCTTTGTAACTATTAAAACTCAGATTGTCAATGTCACATGCCAAACTATACAAAGAAAATATCCGTCATCAGATTCTAATTCACTTTCAGGGGACATTTTTCTTACTCTTCCTATCTGTACATTTCATCTATTATAGATGGAAATATTTTTGTTTGTTTGTTTGTATACAATGCAATTAATGTTTATGGCAATTATTGATAAAATATCTAATCCTTCCAAGCCTAAATACACCTGAGATCAGAATCCTGTTAGGTAACCAGAATGTGCTTGGCAGTTTCATGCTAGAATTGACCTATTATGTATTGGAAATGAAGTGAAAATGGTTAGTATTAGTTTCAATATCCATCTAATCCAGTTTTGGTTTCATAGATTTAAAGGACAGAAGAGAACAATTGTAATCATGTAGTCAGACATTCTGTAGAACAAAGGTTATAGAACTTCCCTGAAAGAACTCCTCTTTTAATTAGAGCAAGTTTCTTAGAAAAAACAACCCAGTCTTATTTAAAAATTGACAGTGATGGTGAATCCACCACAGAGCCGAGTAAATTGATCCAATAATTAATTACCCACAGAGTTAGAAATTTACATCTTATTTACAATCTCAATTTGTCTAACCTCAACTTCTAGCCTTTGCATCTTGATATGCCTTTGCCTGCCAAATAGAAGAACCCTCTATTATGAAATATTTATTCCCAGGGTAGGTACTTAAAGACAGTGAACAAATCATAACAATATAGGAACAGCCATTCTGGGTCACATCAAAGGTCTGACTGTGGCCAATGCCAAGTGCCCCAGAGGGAATGAACAGAACAGGTAATCATCAAGTGATCCATCCCCTGTCACCCATTCCCAGCTTCTGGCAAACAGAGTCTAGGGACACCATCCCTGTTCAATCACCCTTTAACCTTCTCTTTTGTAAGCTAAATAGACTGAACTCCTTGAATCTATCAGTATAAGGCATGTTTTCTAATCCTTTATTCATTCTCCTCATGGCTGTTCTCCATATCCTGTCCAATTTAACAACATACTTCTTGAATTGTGGACAGAAGAATCAACACAGTACTGCAGGAACAGTTGCACCAGTGCCAAATATAGAGGTAAATGTACCTCTTTATGGCATCTCAGGATTTTCCCTGTTTATGCTTCCAAGGATTGAATCTGCTGCTTCTGCCTAATGTGTTGCCATAGCATCATAGCTGATAGCTCATGTTCAGCTGTTCATCCACCATGGCCCTCAAGTGCTTTTCAGAGTCATGTCTTCCCAAAATAGAGCCCCCCATTCTGTAGGTATGGATTATGCTGTTTATTCTTAGACGTGTCTCTTTATACTTAACTGTATTAAAATACCTATTGTTTCCTACTGCCCAGCTTGCCAAGTGATCTAGCTCACTCTATATGAATCATCTGTCCTCTGAATTTTTTGTCACTCCCCAAATTTTTGTGACATCTGCAAACTTTATCAGTGATTAGTTTACGTTTCCCTCTAGATCACTGGTAAAAATGTTGAATAGCATAGTGCCAAGAACTGATCCAAAGCCCCGTATATAACTGGACACATAAAATACCTAAGATAAATGTAAATCAAATTATGCATTTTCAGTATTTACAGCCTTGGGCTGACTTTTCCACCTTGCATTCTCTACAGCCTTCTCCACACCACACATGATTTCCATCCCCAAGAAACAATATCTTCAGGACCCCAATTAAGCACCAAATAAAGTAAGAAATGTTGCATTCTGGAAGCTGAATGAAAGATGCAGATGCACCAAATTCAGGATCTGGCTGTCTTTTGTGTGTGGCCTGAACTGGTAGGTATTCTCTGAGAATGCCTGATTGGGCCCCGTAGTGAGTTAGGTGGGAGTGGGGAACCTAACTGGTGAATCCCACTGGGGGTTAGGTGTCTGCTAAGGTGACAAGCACACAGCAGATTCAGGACATAGACAGTTTTATGCCTGTCCAAGAACTTAGGCACCTTGAGGACTTTACAAGTGGAAATGTAGGCACCTGTAGAATTGAATGGCAGCTGAGCAGGAGTTCTCAAGGCCTCAGTGGTGCCTAAATGTTGACTTTGCCACCAAAAGTGGCAGTTAGGCACCTAAGTCCCTTTATGGATACAGCCCTGGGTGTCTAAATCCCTTAGCCTCCTTTGAAAATCCCAGCCACAGGCTTCAGGAGAATGAGAGGCATGATGTGGGGGTAAATGGATGGTGGGGTAGGGGTTTCCCCCTGAGTTTTGTGTTCCTGCATTGGATATATCTGAAGCAAAGGCTGATGTCACTCTTCATTTGATTGCATTCTGAATTAATATCAGATATATACGGTTCATCAAAACTGCTGCAAGTGCAAGTTATTTCATTACACAAGAATATATAGAAAGAATATCAGCTGTGGAAGATAAGGTGATGCAGCATAGCTGAGGCAGTCTAAGGCCATGTCTACACTATGGGGACTATGGTGGCCTAGCTCTGGTGCCATACCAATGTTGGCATAACCCCAGAATGTAGAAACAGCCTACACTGATGGTGGGGGGGGGGTTTCCATTGGTGTAGGAACATCACTTGCCTGAGCAGTTGTAGCTAGGTCAAGAGAATGTTCTGCAGTTGGCCTAGCTGCATCTAGGGGCTAGGTGGGGATTGGTACATTGCTCAGGGGGGTAGGGGATTTTTCACCTCCTTAAGTGACATAGCTATGTTCACCTAAATTTCAACTATAGTCCAGGAGTGAGTTTTGACTTACAATAAGGATACATACTCTTATGCTGAAAAGAGCTAATGGCTGTCATTAAGTGGGTGTTTGATCCACCAGAAAGCTGGTGGACACCAATGTCTGTGTTAATCACCCAGTGGCTCAAGGCCCTGGGCTGCATGGGCAGGTGTGAGCAGAGCTGAGCCATGGGGTCTAAGGAATTCCCTGATCGCAGATGAGTTTGGTTTGATTTTTGCAAGCTTAGCATGTGTTAAGGGGGAGAGGCAGCTATGATCCTCACCTTGGGAGAAGCAGAGAGACAGAGCAGCTTGGGCACAGAGTTTGCTGGAGGAGCAGACCTAGGACTTTCTGAACCAGATACTTGCTTTCTGCTGTTTGTCTTCACAGGATGCTGTGCATGCTTTGTAAATAAAGAGGACTGTGCCAAAGAAATATTTGAATTGAAGCTTCAATTCCTCCCCCTAATGGAAACAAGGCAACAAGGCCATGAATACTGGTTAACCTCTTGATCCAAAGGGCCAACAACATAGGATGATCCAAAGCCCACTAAAGACTTCCATTCACTTTAATAATCTTTGGGTCAGGCCCATTGTTTAGCTCTTAATCTAATACAGACAATGTGGAGGTGTTTTTTGGTTTTTCTTCATTCACATGTTCTGTCCATTAGTATTTCTACAGGTTCTTGCAGCACTTGTTCTTGGGGAGTAGTACCTTATGATGCAAGTGGTCTGATTTCAATGGGACTATACGTGGAATAATCCCTGATCCTGCCAGCTGAACCTGCATTGAAAGAGAGCAGTTTGTAGGACTGGGCACAAGGACTTGGAAAGGAACCTTCAAGGAGTTAGTGCAACAGTGCTTGACTCCCTTAGGCTCACTTAAAACTCCTGGCTTAAGATGTTCAAACTAAGTAAGAGTTACAGACATCAGCTAGCTCAGGTGTATTCTTGCCAGCAAGTTAAAAAAGTATGGACTGGATGAATAGACAATAAGATGGATAGAAAGCTGTCTAGATTGTTGGGCTCAATGGGTAGAGATCAATGGCTAGATGTCTAGCTGGCAGCTGGTATCAAGCGCAGTGCCACAGCGGTTGGTCCTGGGGCCAGTTTTGTTCAACTTCTTTATCAATGACCTGGATGATGTGATGGATTGCATGCTCAGCAAGATCGCAGATGACACTAAGCTGGGGAAAGAAGTAGATATGCTGGAAGGTAGGGATAGGGTCCAGAGTGACGTAGACAAATTGGAGGATTGGGCCAAAAGGAATCTGATGAGGTTCAACAAGGACAAGTGCAAAATCCTGCACTTCGGATAGAAGAATCTCATGCATGGTTATAAGCTGGGGACTGACTGGTTAGGCAGCAGTTCTACAGAAAAGGACTTGAGGATTAAAGTGAATGAGAAGCTCGATATGAGCCAGCAGTGTGCCCTTGTTGCCAAGAAGGCCATTGGCATATTGGTCTGTATTAGTAAGAACTCTGCCAGCAGATCGAGGCACTATTCAGGACTGGTGAGGCCACACCTGGAGCATTGTGTCCAGTTTTGGTCTCCTCGCTACAGAAGGGATATGAACAAATTGGAGAGAGTCCAGCGGGGGACGACAAAAATGATCAGGGGACTGGGGCACATGACTTACGAGGAAAGGCTGAAGGAAGTGGGCTTGTTTAGTCTGCGGAGTGGTAAGTGAGGTGAGGATCTGATAGCAGCCTTCAACTACCTGAAGGGGAGTTCTAAAGAAGATGGAGCTTGGCTGTTCTTAGTGGTGGCAGATGAAAGAACAAGAAGCAATGTTCTCAAGTTTCAGGGGGAAGTCTAGGATGGATATTACGAAAAACTATTTCTCTAGGAGGGTGGTGAAACACTGGAATGTGTTATGTAAGGAGGTGGTGGAATCTCCATCCTTAGAGGTTTTTAAGGCCCTGCTAGAGAACTCTCTGACTGGGATGATTTAGTTGGTGTTGGTCCTGCTTTGAGCAGGGGATTGGACTATATGACCTCCTGAGGTCTCTTCCAACTCTAATATTCTATGATTCTATGATTCTAAATACAGATATTGGCTGCAGTGACAAGAATTCTGATCAGGTGACAAAGTTTGTGTCATCTCATCACTTTGGGATATTTGCCAGAGATTAGAACCATTAATGGAGAACACAAGAAACTCAGACCACAGGGTTCTGTGGTTATATCACAAATGGAATAGGTTTCTGGCAGTGTCAAAAGGCATCAGGATTTCCTTTCCAGAAATACATGAGAAAGAAAGGGGGGAAACATTATAGTATGACTTAATATTTGACTCTTTTGCCAGGGACAGTTAGTCACTTTTTTTGCTGGTTGGGTTTCCTGCCGATAAAGTAGATTTACACATAGTGGATGAACAGTCAGAAACAGAGACCATTGTAAATACCCATTTATTAACTATCATTTTTCAGACTGGTTGTTTTCAGTTTTTTGAAAGAATCCTGAAAAAAATAAAGGTTTTGAAGTTTTCCACAGGAGGTTGTGTGGATGGAATCATCCACCATTTCTGCTAAACAGATCCCTACAATGCTTAATTTGTGCTAGGGCTTTCCAGGGCTGATCTCCAGCACCTCTAGGCTTGGCCGTTCATAACCCTGACACCTCTGGGCTTGCTGTCTCAGTTATGAATGTAAAAAAATTGTTTGATCACCTCTTTCATTACAAATTAAGCATTGGATCCTCACTTCTGTTTAATTTGAGAAATAGAGACATTTCTCCAAGATTGGAACAACTAATGGGGAATCTAATAATTACATACTAGAACATTTTTGTGGTATATCACAAATAACTAGGCATGGAAGGACTTGATTTTCATCTGTAAATATACACAAACATTGATTTCACCATACACACACATACAGACAAAAAATATTTACTGATAGGAAAGTAAGAAAATGCTTCCTGACAAATTAGGGTTTTATTTAAGGATATTTACTTTGTATATTTTCACATGTGATGTTGACAATTTGTGTTTTAATAGTTATACAGCTTAAAGTCTTTGAATCTCAATATATAATGTAATTTTAAAAATGTCTGATTCCCGCATACAATTGTGAAAATATAAATAGATACCAAAAAAAAAGTTTAAAATATGTATTTTTGAGGAATGTATACATTTAAATAATTTAAATTAGGAAGAAAAGTCTTAAAATAATCACAGATTATTATTAAAAATTGACTTTTGCCAACTGTAAAAATAACCTAATAAGAGTTTAGACAATTTTGGAATAAATATTTAAAACAAAACACAAGAGGAAAACAGAAGAAAGGGTGTCATTATGCCATAATACCCATTGAAATTAATGTGAACTCTTCCCTCCATTTTGGTCAGCATTGAATTTATTTGTCAAATCTTGTTTGGATACCTTGAAACTCAACAGAGGCTTAACAGCAATAAATCTATAAAGATAGAAAATGGGATTTTCACAGCAGTTCAGGAAATTTAGTTACCCTAGGTTGCAGAGCAGTTTTTAAACTAAGAGATGGGGAAAAGCTGACTGCTGCAGAGTAGCATGTGGATCTGACAAAGGCTTCTCTTAGAGGAGAATCTATTGATAGAGATACTCTAAATTTTAGTCAGGAGGAGAGGATGGAAGAGGATAAAGTAGGGGCCAGATCAAACATGAAACATTCACATACAAAATAATCTGACATATCAGAAAAAACCAGACAAATAAACAGTGACAAATTTTTAAAGTGCTTGTACACAAATGATAGAAGTCTAACTAATAAGACTGGTGAAATAGAGTACCTTGTGTTAAAGGAGAATATTGATATAATAGGCATCACAGAAACCTGGCTGAGAGAGGACAATTAATGGGACACAATCATTTCGGGGTACAAAATATATTGGAAGGACAGAACAGGTCATGCAAGGGTGGGGTTAGTGGCACTATATGTGAAAGAAAATGTAGAATCAAATGAAGTAAAAATCTTAAGTGAATCCGTATGTTCCATAGAATCTCCATGGATAGTAATTTCATGCTCTAATAAGAATATAACAGTAGGGATCTATTATGGACCACCTGACCAGAACGGTGATAGTGACAATGAAATGCCAAGGGAGATTAGAGAGGCTATCAAAATAAAGAAATACTGGGGGATTTCAATTATCCTCATATTGACTGGGAACGTCACCTCACGATGAAATGCAGAGACAAAATTTCTTGATACTTTAAATGACTGCTTCTTGGAGCAGCAGGTACAGGAACCCACAAGGGGAGAGGCAATTCTTGATTTAGTCATGAGTGGAGCACAGGATCTGCTCCAAGAGGTAACTGTAACAGGACCGCTTGGAAATAGTGACCATAATATAATAACTTTTAACATTTCTGTGGTGGGAAGAACACCTCAACAGCCCAACACTGTGGCATTTAACTTCAGAAAGGGGAACTATGCAAAAATGAGGGGGCTAGCTAAACAGAAATTAAAAGGTACAGTGACTAGAGTGAAATCCCTGCAAGCTGCATGTACAGTTTTCAAAGACACCATAATAGAGGCCCAACTTAAATGTATAACCTAAATTAAAAAACACAGTAAAACAACTAAAAAAGGGCCACTGTGGCTTAACAATCATGTAAAAGAAGCAGTGGGAGATAAAAAGACATAACTTAAAAAATTAAATCCTAATGAGATAAATAGAAAGGGGCATAAACACTGCCAAATTAAGTGTAAAAATGTAATAGGAAAAGCTAAAAAGAAGTTTGAAGAACAGCTAGCCAAAAATTCAAAAGGCAATAACAAAATGTTTTTAAAGTACATCAGAAGCAGGAAGTCTGCTAAACAACCAGTGGGGCCCCAGATGATCGAGATACAAAAGGAGCACTTAGAGATGATAAAGTCATTGCAAAGGAACTAAATGAATTCTTTGCTTCAGTCTTCATGGCTGAGGATGTTAGGGAGATTCCCAAACCCTAGACGGCTTTTGTAGTTGACAAATCTGAGGAAATGTCACAGATTGAGGTGTCACTAGAGGACGTTTTGAAATTAATTGATAAAGTTAACAGTAACAAGTCACCAGGACAAGATGGCATTCACCCAGGAGTTTTGAAAGACCTCAGATATGAAATTGCGGAACTACTAACTATGGTTTGTAACCTTTCCTTTAAATTGGCTTCTGTATCCAATGACTGGAAGTTAGCTAATGTGATGCCAATATTTAAAAAGGGATCTAGAGGTGATCCCATCAATTACAGATGGGTAAGTCTAACATCTGTACCGGGCAAATTAGTTTAAACAAGGGTAAAGAATGAAATTCTGAGACACATAGAAGAACATAAATGGTTGGGCAAAAGTCAACATGGTTTCTGTAAAGGGAAATCATGTCTTACTGATCTTTTAGAGTTCTTTGAAGGGGTCAACAAACATGTGGACAAGGGGGATCCATTTGACATTGTGTACTTAGATTTCCAGAAAGTCTTTGACAAGGTCCCTCACCAAAAGCTCTTATGTAAATGAAGTTGTCATGGGATAAAAAGGAAGGTCCTTTCATGGACTGAGAACTGGTTAAAAGACAGGGAACAAAGGGTAGGAATTAATGGTAAATTCTCAGAATGGAGAGGGGTAACTAGTGGTGTTCCCCAAGGGTCAGTCCTCGGACCAATCCTATGCAACTTATTCATAAATGATCTGGAGAAAGGGGTAAAAAGTAAGGTGGCAAAGTTTGCAGATGATATTAACTGCTCAAGATTGTTAAGACCAAAGCAGACTGTGAAGAACTTCAAAAAGATCTCACAAAACTAAGTGATAGGGCAACAAAATGGCAAATTAAATTTAATGTGGACAAATGTAAAGTAATGCACATTGGGAAAAATAACCCTAACTATGCATACAATATGATGAGAGCTAATTTAGCCACAACTAATCAGGAAAGAGATCTTGGAGTCATCATGGATAGTTCTCTGAAGATGTCCACACAGTGTGCAGTGGCAGTCAAACAAGGAAACAGGATGTTAGGAATCATTAAAAAGCGGATAGAGAATAAGATGGAGAATATCTTATTGACCTTATATAAATCTGACACCCACATCTTGAATACTGTGTACAGATGTGGTGTCTTCATCTCAAAAAGATATACTGGCATTAGAAAAGGTTTGGAGAAGGCAAGTAAAATGATTTGGAGTTTGGAACGGGTCCCATATGAGAAGAGATTAAAGAGGCTAAGACCTTCCAGCTTGGAAAAGAGGAGACTAAGGGGGGATACGATAGAGGTATATAAAATTATGAGTGATGTGGAAAAAGTAAATAAAGAAAAGTTATTTACTTGTTCCCATAATATAAGAACTGGGGCCACCACATGCAATTAAGGGGCAGCAGGTTTAAAACAAGTAAAAGGAAGTTCTTCACACAGCGCACAGTCAACTTGTTGAACTCCTTGCCTGAGGAGGTTGTGAAGGCTAGGACTATAATAGGGTTTAAAAGAGAGCTGGTAAATTCATGGAAGTTAAATCCATTAATGGCTGTTAGCCAGGATGGGTAAGGAATGGTGCCCCTAGCCTCTGTTTGTCAGGGGGTGGTGATGGACGGCAGGAGAGAGATCACTTGATCGTTACCTCTTAGGTTCACTCCCTCTTCGGGCCCTGGTATTGGCCACTGTTGGTTGACAGGATAATGGGCTGGATGGACTTTCTTCTGAACCAGTATGGCCGTTCTTATGTTCTAGCACCCACTGACTTTCAGTGGGAGTTTGATATATAATTGTCAAATCCCACCTGTAAAAATCTCACTCATTCACACCATGGCTACCCACTCTTCCTTCTTCTCATTGCAATAGGATAACCACCGCTGCCAGTGTCAGAGAAATAGAAATAACACTGGGAATAAAAGATAATGAAGTTATAACAATTTACACCAGCTGAGGATCTGGCCTTATTGACATGAATACATTTAAATAAATGGCACATAGAACTCTAAAAAATCCTCAGTATCTTCATGCTATAATGCAGAATGCCTTGGCTGACAGCAACCTGGGCCACCTAGATGGTTCATTTGTGAACAGTTAATAGATTTATTGACATTTCAATCACTCTTTCTGAACACTCTACCTTTCTGGACAGCTCTTCGCAGCGCCTCCTTGACATCTTTGTTTCTCAGGCTGTAGATGAGGGGATTGATCAGGGGTGTCATCACAGTGTAAAGGACAGAAAAAATTTTGTTCAGGGCTTTCAGTGAACCGCTGTTGGGTAATATATAGACAATCATTAGGGTGCCATAGAAAACTGTAACCACAATAAGATGGGAAGAGCAGGTGGAAAATGCCTTTTGCCTCCCGGTGGCGGAAGGGATTCTCAGGATGGTGGAGATGATATAAGCATAAGATATCAGGGTCAAAATAAATGGGGAAACAATGTCTATGGAGGAGAATATGAGGGTCACCAGGGTAACCAGACTGGTATCACTGCAGGAGAGTTTAATCATGGGGCTGAAATCACAAAAGAAATGATCAATTTCATTGGGGCCGCAGAAGATTAATTGTGATACCAAACATATTAATATGGTAAGAACTATGAATGAACTTAGCCATGATCCAACTGCTAGCTGCATACAAAATCTATCATTCATAAGGGCTGCATAGTGTAACGGTTTACATATCGCTAAGTATCGATCATAAGACATCAAAGCTAGCAGATAACACTCAACAGTCACCAGGACACCAAACCAATAAAACTGCACAATGCAGCCCGTCACAGAAATGGTGTTGTCTCCAGTCAAGAAATTGGCCAGCATCCTGGGCAGTACGGTGGAGGTGTAGCAGATTTCCAAGCAGGACAAATTCCCCAGAAAGATGTACATGGGGGTGTGAAGGTGCTGATCAGACAAAACTATCGCAACAATGAGGATATTTGCAGTCATGGTGACTATGTAAATCACTAGAAACAGCACGAAGAAAAGAATTTGAAGTCCAGGGAGATTCCCAAATCCCAGCAGGATGAATTCTGTGATAGATGTTTGATTTTCCCCTTCTGCTTTCTCCATTCTCCATGTGATGCAACTAGGGATTGAGAAAAACTAATGATCAGTTAAGGAATTTGCTGTACAATTAAACTCAGTGCACTTCCCTCCTTTTGATACCATATAAATTCAAAGTACAGGATTATATTCTCTTTCAAATGAGCATCTGCTTCATACTTAGATGTTTCATAGGGCACTGGGATGAAGAAACCCAACAGCCCACCCAAAGAGCAGGACCATAGTTAATATATTCCTCTTCTACACCTGCCCTCACATTTATTCATGCATTGATTCACAGATTTAAAGGTCACCAGATGACTAAATCATCTCATTTGATGTCCTCTACAACACATGCCAAAGAATTTCCAGAATTATCCCTGAATTGATCTTAATAAATTGTGTCTGGCTAAAACATGTTTTCCAGAAATACACCCAGGGCCAAATTTTCAACATCTTTAGGTGAGTAGTGTGATTTTCAGAAACACCCAGGCAACACAAGTGCATTTATTTAAATGGCTCTTAGGCAACTAAATGCTTTTAAAATTCCATGAGGTGACTAAATACCTTTAAAAATCCATCTTGCTTTTGGCTATACAAGAAAGCTGTGATAGAGCACAGAATAGAAACCAAGTCTCCCAAATGACAGGCCAGTGCCCTAATCATAGGACTATCCTTCCACTTGAAATATAAGATACGGCATTAAATGGTCAGAGGAAGCTTGTCCCACTGGTACCACTGCTTCCTTATCTGTAAGAATTTCCAGTCTCCATTCAGCACACTTCCAACATACAGCTCTGCCCCGTGTGGTGCTCAGAACCTTCCAAGAAATGCTAAGGGTCCCACAACTTCCTCTGAAACTGAGGAAGAAGATACTGAGTGGGAGACCTATAGCATCTCACAAATTGGGTTGGGAAGCTGAATAGGAAACTGTTCCCAGAAAAGTCTGAGTAAGCCGATGAAAACCCTCTTGAAAACTGTACTGAAATGCCCTTGAGAAAGTAATGAGATGTCCAGGAGAGGGAGATGGACAGAGAGTAGGAGAGTGAGGGACATACATTTCAAGGGATATGGAAGGTGATTGATGGATAGATGGAGGGGTGTTTATGGGAATAGACAGAGGTTTAAGGAGATAAGTAGATAGATGTGTAAGATGATCAGCAGAGATATAAAGGGATGTATAAGGGAACAGATAGAGAGACAAGTGTGCAAGGTAAAGAAGGAGGAGCAGATAGAAAGACAGACGGAGAGATAGTGTAAGAAGCTCCACAGAGGAATAGATGGAGTTTAATGGAATAGATACATCTCCACTGTGTTTCATCAGTTTCCCTAGCAATAAATCGTGGTATGATTCTAAAGCCCTTACTCAGGCAAAGCTCCCACTAAGTAAGGACACTATCTAACAAGCATGTCTTTCCAAGTAAGGGCTGAGTCTGAGTTAGAGTTTGAAGATTTGCCTCGATACTAGTCACACTCACCTTTAATCGTCAGCATGAAGCAGTGACCGCTCCATCAATGGTGACCGGGTCTGGTCTCACAGTCAGTCTTGTCCTCTCAGTTTGCTGGGGAGACACCTACATGTTGCTGTTGGTATGGGCCTCTCTCCTGCTACCCAGCTTGATTGTTTGCACGACACACACCCTTATTTGACTCCTGCTCTGGATTCTCACAGTATTTATTGGAGAAAGCAGCCTCCTCTGCTTAACTCTGCTGCTGAGATTTCTCTTGGGCCTGCTACTGGTGATCACTTAGAATTACCTTCATAGGGGAATTAACAGTAAGTTGTTTGTCAAAATGGTGTAATACCAAAGCCAATAGCATTGACATTGGGTGAATAAGTCCCCCAGGGGTGAATTTATCAAAAGGGGTTCACTATATCCTAGCAAAAAGGATAGGTAAAGTAAAGGTGGGGCAGTCAAGGGACAGGGAACAAGGGGGTTGGAGGAGCCGGAGGTTTGAGGGCAGGGACAAGGGGTGTGTCAAGGGTTTTTGCCCATTTTGAACTTTAGCATCCAAAAATTGGGGACCTGCATGATCACTTCTAAGCTTAATTCCTAGCTTAGATCTGGTACACTGCCACCAGCCAAAAATATAGTGTTTGGCACACTTCCTCTTCCCCCAAAACCTTCCCTGGGGAACTCAAGACCCAAACCCCTTGGGTCTTAAAACAAGGAGAAATAAACCATCCCCCCTCCTTTCCCCCCCAGACATTCCCCACCCTTGGTTGTCTTGGGAAGCTACACAGATCCAAACTGCTTGGATCTCAAAACAACGGGAAATTAACCATTTCCTTCCTTTCCCCCACACCAGTCCCTGGTGAGTTTAGACTTACTCCCTTGGATTCCAAAACAAGGAAAAATCAATTAGGTTCCTAAAAAGAAAGCTTTTAATTAAAGAAAGAAAAGGTAAAAATTATCTTTGTAAAATCAGGATGGAAAATGCTTGCAGGTTACTCAGATTCATATAGCCTAGAAGGACTCCCCCCTCACCTAGCCTGAGATTCAAAGTTACAGCAAACAGAGGTAAAAATCCTTCCAGCAAAAGACACATTTACAAGTTAAGTAAACAAACATAAGCCTAATCCGCCTTGCCTGGCTATACTTACAATTTTGAAACATGAAAGACTGATTCAGAAAGATTGGGAACATCTGGGTTTACGTCTGGTCCCTCTTAGCCCCAAGAGCGAACAACAAACAAAACAAACAACACAAACAAAGACTTCCCTCCACCAAGATTTGAAAGTATCTTGTCCTCCCACTGATCTCTGGTCAGGTGTCAGCCAGGTTCACTGAGCTTCTTAACTTTTTACAGGTAAAAGAGACATTAACCCTTAACCATCTGTTTATGACAGGGGGGTTAGATGGGTCAGGGGTTCGGGGGGGCAGTCAGGGGATAGGCAGCAGTTAGATAGGCATGGGAGTCCCAGGGGTTTCTCAGGGGACAGGGAGGGGGTGGGATCCTAGGGAAGAAGTTAGAGGGGGCTCAGGAGGGGGCAGTTGGGAACAAGGAGAAGGGAGGCTTAGATAGGGAGTGCGGTCCTGGGGGGCCGTTAGGGACAGGGGTCCCGGGAGGGGGGGATCAGGGAGCGGGTGGGTTGGATGGGTTGGGGTTTCTGTGGGGGGCAGTCGGAGGGAGTGGGTGGTGTCAGGGTGGGGCTACCCTCCCTCTCCATGGAGTGTCCTATTTTTTGAATGTTAAAATATGGTCTCCCTACCATCCACAGTGCAACTCTCCATTCACAGCAGACTGCAGCTCAGTTTTCAGCTACCTCACTTCCTCCCCCTGCTCCAGGGCTGGCTCTATTGGCAAGGAGCTAACCAAGGAACTACAGCACCCAGGGCCCCCTGTTGGTTATCAGCTCCCATGCGTGATCCCTGCTGCCCCTGCAAATGGGCTACCCCAAGCACATGCTTGTTTTGCTGGTGCCTACATCTGCCCCTGGCAACACCCCAGCTAACAGGGCACCGGGGTCCTCAGAGGAGCAGCACAGTATCGGGAGAAAGTGACCAAACCTCTGTGGAGAAGGAAGTGGTTTGGGACTATTTAGAAAAACTGGACAAGTACAAGCCAATGGGGCCATATGCGCTGCATCCAAGCATGCTAAAGGAGTTGGTGAATGTGATTGCCGAGCCATTGGCCATTATCTTTGAACATTCATGGTGAATGGGGGAGGTCCCGGATGACTGGAAAAAGGCTAATGTAGTGCTCATCTTTAAAAAAGGGAAGAAGGAGGATCCGGGGAACTACAGGCCAGTCAGCCTCACCTCAGTCCCTGGAAAAATCATGGAGCAGGTCCTCAAGGAATCAATTCTGAAGCACTTAGAGTAGAGGAAAGTGATCAGGAATGGATTCACGAAGGGCAAGTCATGCCTGACTAACCTAATTGCCTTCTATGACAAGATAACTTGCTCTGTGGTGAGGGGAAAGCAGTGGATGTGATATATCTTGACTTTACCAAAGCTTTTGATACAGTCTCCCACAGTATTCTTGCCAGCAAGTTAAAGAAGTATGGGCTGGATGAATGGACTATAAGATAGATAGAAAGCTGGCTACATCGTCGGGCTCAATGGGTAGTGATCAACGGTTCCATGTCTAGTTGGCAGCCACTTTCAAGCAGTTTCTCCTTTGGGTCGATCCTGGGGCCAGTTTTGTTCAATATCTTCATTAATGATCTGGAGGATGGCGTTGAGTGCACTCTCAGCAAGTTTGCAGATGACACTAAACTGGCAGGAATGATAGATACGCTGGAGGGTAGGGATAGGCTACAGAGGGATCTAGACAAATTAGAGGACTGGGCCAAAAGAAATTTGATGAGGTTAAACAAGGACAAGTGCAGAGTCCTGCACTTAGGACGGAAGAATCCCATTCACTGTTACAGACTAGAGACCGAATGGCTAGGGTGCAGTTTTGCAGAAAAGGACCTAGAGGTTACAGTGGACAAGATGCTGGATATGAGTCAACAGTGTGCCCTTGTTGCCAAGAAGACTAACAACATTTTGGGCCGTATAAGTAGGGACATGGCCAGCAGATTGAGGTACGTGATCATTCCCCTCTATTCAACATTGTTGAGGCCTCATCTGGAGTACTGTGTCCAGTTTTGGGCCCCACACTACAAGAAGAGTGTGCAAAAATTGGAAAGAGTCCATTGGAGGGAAGAAATATGGTTAGGGGGCTGAAGCACATGACTTATGAGGAGTGGCTGAGGAAACTGGGATTGTTTAGTCTGCAGAAGAGAAGAATGAAGGAGGATTTGATAGCTGCTTTCAACTACCTGAAAGGGGTTTCCAAAGAGGATGGATGTAGACTGTTCTCAGTGGTACCAGATGACAGAACAAGGAGTAATGGTCTCAAGTTGCAGTGAGGGAGGTTTAGTTTGGATATTAGAAAAACTTTTTCAGTAGGAGGATGGTGAAGCACTGGAATGGGTTACCTAGGGAGGTGGTGGAATCTCCTTCCATAGACATTTTAAGGTCAGGCTTGACAAAGCCCTGGCTGAGATGATTTAGTTGGGAATTAGTCCTGCTTTGAGCAGGGGGTTGGACCAGATGATCTCCTGAGGTCCCTTCCAACCCTGATATTCTGTGTTTTTATGAGGGACATGGGGCCAAGAGGCAGTGGATCACTGGCCTGCAGAGGGTGGTCTGGCGCTGGAACGAGTTAATTCCCGGAAGCCACCAGCAGGAGGTGCCACGGGGTGAAACCACACACCTACAGGCCCCCTTCTCCTTTCTCTGTGAGTTGTATGTAGGTTTCCATTTTTACCATTCTCTGCGTGAAATGCCTGGTGATTGAGAAAAAGCAATACTCATTAGGGATTTTGCTGTACAATTAAACTGAGTTGATTTCCATGCATTTGATTCCATGCAATTCAGATTAGAAACTTGGATGGGGGTTTTTACTTTCTTGCTGAGGAACTACTTCACACCCAGGTGTTCAATAAGGTACTGAGACAGATATTTCCCAAAATCCCAGACAAAAAACAGCAACATAGTCAATTTATCACACTTCTGCACCTGTTCCCAAGATAGATTCAAAGATTTAGAGGCCAGAAGGGATCATTAGATCATCTAATCTGATCTCTTCTATAACACAGGGCACTAAATTTTCTCAGTTGCCTCTCAATAAATTATGTTTTGCTAAAACATATTTTCCAGGAAAGAGCCAAGGTTTTTAGGCACCTACTAGAATTTTAAACATCCAGGCAACCAAAACTCATTGATTTAAATGAGTTTTAGGCACCCAGGGGCTTTTGAAAATGTCACTTGGTGATTAAATACCTTTAAAAATCTGGTCCAGAGCAATTTAATCAAGGCTACACAGGAAGGCTGTGTCACAGCAGAGAATAGAAACCAATTCTTCCTAATTACAGGCTGGTGTCTTAAGTACTGGACTATAGTCCTCTTGAAAACTATGACAGACAAAAATGGGCAGGCAAAGTTTGTCACACAGGTGCTACAGTCTCCTAATCTGTAAGGATTTCCAGTCCTCATTTAGTGTAAACTCCTTTCCCGCTTGATGCTCATCATTCTACAATTAATACTGAGGACTCTCAACTCTCTCTGAAATCCAGGGAGAAAATATTCAGTGGTATTCCCAGAGGATCACAAAGGATTGGATTGGTAAGGTGCATAGAAATCTGTACCACATGAAGATCTGGAGATGCAACTGAGAAACTGAGGGGAATGTTTCCAGAGATAGGTAGATATTGGTATGGATACAAAGATCTCCTTTGTGTTCCATCAGTTTTCCCAGCAGAACATCATGATGAGCTTGTAAAGTCTGTACACCCAAGGAGTAAGGACACTTTCCAAGAGGAGTGGATTTCAGATTAAGGGCTGAGTCTGTGGATAAGATTGAATGTCTTTCCTAAAACTGGTAACACTCACCTGTAATCCTCAGCATCCTCTCCATCAATGGTGACCAGGTTATGTCTCACAGTCAGTCTTCTTCTTTCAGTTCCTAAGGAGACACCTACATGTCGCTACTGGGATAGGTCTCTCTCCTGATACTCATCATGACTGTTTGCATCACACAAGCCCTTATGTGAGTCCTGCTCCAGATTCTTGCAAGGTTTATGAGGGAAAGCAGCCTCGCCTTGACCCTTCCAGCTGCCAGGATTTTCCTTGGGCCCTGTTGCCAGTGAGCACTTAGGATGACCTTCAGAAGGGAATTAACACTGTGGTGTTCGTTAAAATAGTGTAACAGGAAAGCTGAGGTTTCCAGCATTCGAATCCCAGAGGAAATCTCCACTTTCCCTGTCACAATACAATGGCTCCCTCCCTCAGGGGGTCCCCTGGGGAGGCAAATCAGCATTGTATGTTGCTAACACCATGGCAGGCATTGCAAGGTATTTCAAGAAGAGTTAAAGGTGTAAGTGTGGAGTGAATGGTTGCTTTGCAGGTTGCAAGAGGCCTAAGAGGGAGGGAGGGAGAAGAGATTGGGTTAACTTGATGCCTGAGCTCAGCCCAAAAATAAGATGCTGGCTCCAGTCCAAGATCACTGCGCTCAAACAGACTCTATACAGCCAAGAAGCCTATGCACTGTTAGCTGATGTGAGGGCATCACGCATGGTAGCACAGTTACTCACAAAGTCAGCAGAGGATGAATCACAGGCACCCGAGTGTCATATGGACTTATCAGTGTTTTGTGCATTCACAGAGCAGCTGCATACAGTAGAGCGTCACTTTTGGGCTAGGGAAACAAGCACTGATTGGTGAGATCATATTGTCATGTAGGTGTGGAATGACGACCAGTGGGTACAGAACTTTAGGATGCATAAAGCAACCATCATGGAGCTATGTGCTGAGCTGGCCCCCAACCTGCGGTGCAAGGACACCTGATCGAGAGCTGCCCTTCCAGTAGAGAAGTGCGTTGCAATCACTGTGTGGAAGCTGGTGAATCCAGACTGCTACCGCTCATTCGTAAATCAATTTGGAGTTGAAAAGTCCCGTGTTGGGGCTGTATTACTCCAAGTGTGCAGGGCAATAAATCACAACCTGCTGGATAGGACCGTGACTCTGGGAAATATGGATGGGACATAGTGGCTGGCTTTGCAGAGATGGGGTTCACTAACTGTGGCAGGACCATTGATGGCACACAGATTCCAATTTTAGCGCCAGACCACCTTGCCTCTGAATACGTCAATAGGAAGGGATACTTCTCCATGGTGTTACAGGTGATTGTGGATCACCAGGGGCATTTCACAGAAATCAATATATACTGGTCTGGAAAGGTGCATTACGCTGCAGGAGGGGACTTTCTTTCCAGACCATAGTTCACAGTGGGGGATGTGGAAATGCCCATAGTAATCCTGGGAGACCCAGTGTACCCCTTACAGCCCTGGCTCATGAAACCTTACACAGGGCACCTGGAGATCAGCAAGGAGCATTTTAACAACAGGCTGAGCAGGTGCTGCATGGTAGTTGTATGTGCCTCTGGCCATTTAAAAGCTCGCTGGAGGTGTTTAAATGTCAGGCTACACCTTACTGTGTGAATCTAAGGGTGAAATGTTTGCTTAGGTATAGAACACTGAGGCAGAGCATTTGGCTGCACAGTTTGAACAGCCAGATGCTAGGGCTCTGGGCTCCTCTGAACATCAGAGAGGCTTTGAGGAACTACTTTGACAATGAGGCGCAGTAACACATGTCTGCTTTGGAGTTGCTTCCCTGTTCAACCATGTACAATTTTGGGGCCCAAGATCCATGCAATACAATGCTTTAGAAGCCTGTTACTGAGAGTGAATTGCTTGCTATAGGCTTTTATAGACCACAGAATAAAAACATTGTACCATTAAATACCTTAGCCTTTTAATTTATTGTTAAAAAGGGTAAAACCTCACAACTGTGTAGGTCCAGCTATCATTGTGCAAGCTGTGAGAAGGCACGGAGTGATGGGGAAACTCAGGAGTGCTGTGGAGCGAAAAGGAAAGTGTGGGCATAGAGAGAGGTGGGGTTGGCAAATAATAGTGTATCTGCTGCAGAGGCACTCAAACTTGATCTGCTCAGTCTGAGGCTGTATCAAGCACTTGAGCATCTCTGTCTGATCCTCCGTAACGTTTATCATCCACTCTGTTGCTTGCCTAGCAAAAGCAGAATTCTCTTTTCTCTCCTGCCTTCCGGCTTCCCAGCACTCTTTCCATGCCCTACTCTGTCTCTCATCGCACTGCAGCACCTTGCGGAATATCTCCTCTTTGCTTCACCTAGGATTATTTCTTATCTGTTGCAACCGGTTGGCAGCGGTCCGTGGTGTGTTCCTCGAGGTCTGTGGTGAACAGAAAAAGGATTGTTACATTCCAGCAAACAACTGAAACATTTTAATAAAAAGGGCATTTTGCTAGTAGAAATCACTGTGATTCTAGGCAAGCACACACAGCCCTGTGATCACCCCAAATCATGAGTTCCGGGAGTGGGGGGGAAGGCGGTTGTGTATAGGGACAAAAAGGTCTCGGCTTACAGGGAAGCTTTTCAGGGAACTCATTCTAAAATTATACCACAATTTTTCACAGGCAGCCAGCCTGCTGGCTGACATCTCACTGATGAGGGTGACTAGGGAAATCAGGGTTCAGCTTTTCAATGCTTGCGGCTTTCACTCAGCCTATATGCAGCTCAGCTATGTGGTGCTTTGGTCCCAGTTCCAATGATTGCTAAATGGCATGGTACAGTTTCCTACCATGGGGGACTTAAAAAGACTGCAATCCCTTGGAATCTGTGGCAGAGGATTAACAAGTACCTCTTTGAACCTTTCCAGAGCCTCTCTTTGGAAGATTCCCTGCAAGTTTCGATGTCCCTCAACACCCTGCTTAGCCATGCAGATTAGCTACATAGGGCAATGTCCACCTCACAGAAAACACTGCCTATCTCCTAATTTTTGATTCCCTACACAAGCCACAGAAACTTACCCAGAATCTTAACTGCTTCCTGCTCCCAGTTGAGCACTTCTGGAGTCAAAAAAAGTTCCTGGCTGCCTGTCCCCAGGCAACCCCGCTGGGAGAACCACACCCTCTTCTAGCTTGACTTCTTCATCCACAATTTCAGTCTCAGGTTATCCCTCTTTCAGCAGCCTATGAAATATCCACAGGGTAACTGGCGATGCAGGTGGGATCACCACTAAGGATAGCATTCAGCTTCTTATACAAGTGGCAGTTCTAAGGTGCACCACCGGAGTGATGGTTCGCCTCCTGCACTTTATGGTACGCCTGCCTCAGCTCCTTTATCTTCGCTCTGACCTGGTGCATGTCCCCATCAGAGCCCTTTTCACAAAAGCCTTGAGAAATTTGCCCATGTGTGTCCCGATTCCTATGGGTGACTAGCAGCTCTGACTGAACAGACGTCCTCTCCCCATATACTGATCAGATCCAACCACTCAGCCGTGGTCCAAGCAGGAGCATGTTTGGGATGATAGCCAGCCATGCTCATCTGGGAAACTCCTCTGGGAAGCCAGAAAATGAGATTTAAATGAGATTTAAAAGTTCCAGGGCTTGCAAGGAGGAGGGGCAGGTTTGGCTGCAGGGCAGAAGAGTTCAAACTGCTGACCAGAGCGGCAGCAGGGGAATTGTGGGATACTTATTGGAGGCCAATAAAATTAAAAAAAAAAATCAAACCTGTGGTGTCTGCACTGGCTGTTTGTTGACAATAAAGGGAGGGGAAAAGACAAAAGGCTTTCGCGGGGTGGAAGATTTTGTCGCTAAAACTGGGGTATTTTTTTTTTAAAGTGACTTTGGAGTGTGTGCGCTATCGGGGTTTTCTCAACAAAAGTCAGGTTTGGAGACAAAAGTTGCAAGTGTAGCCAAACCCTAGGTGAAAGTTCCCAAACATATGTATGCTAACTTTGCACCTTAGCTCATCATACGGGATGTGGGCTGTAGATCCCTTGTTTTACAGTATATATATGTATATATACACACTTCTTCCTCTGTATAATTCGACTCAATATAATACAAATTCGTATATAACAAATTCATATAAACACACTTCTTCCTCTGTATAATTCGACTCAATATAATACATATTCATATGTAAAGCCATGCTCCAGGCAGCGGGGGAGGCAGGGCTGCACACTCTGGCAGATCAAAGCAAGTTCGATATAATGCGGTTTCACCTATAACATGATAAAATTTTTTGGCTCCTGAGGACAGTGTTATATCGGGGTAGAGGTGTGTATATAAAACAAATAATCAAAAATCCATAAAAGAAAATATGAAACTTAAAAGAAAAGATATATAGGCAAACAAGCAGGCTAAGACTTAAATCACACAATATCAGGGTTGGAAGGGAAATCAAGAGATCATCTAGTCCAACCCCCTGCTCAGATAAGGACCAATCCCCAACTAAATCATCCCAGCCAGGGCTTTGTCAAGCCTGACCTTCAAAAACTCAATGGAAGGAGATTCCACTACCTCCCTAGGTAACCCATTCCAGTGCTTCACCACCCTCCTACTGAAAAAGGGTTTCCCTAATATCCAACCTAAACCTCCCCCTCTGAAACTTGAGACTGTTACTCTGTGTTCTGTCATCTGGTACCACTGAGAACTGTCTAGATCCATCCTCTTTGGAACTCCCTTTCAAGTAGTTGAAAGCAACTATCAAATCCCCCCTCCTTCTTCTCTTCTGCAGACTAAACAATTCTGATTTCCTCAGCCTCTCCTCATAAGTCATGGGCTCCAGTCCCCTAATCATTTTTGTTGCCCTCTGCTGGACTCTCTCCAATTTTTCCACATCATTCTTGTAGTGTGGGGCCCAAAACTGGACACATATACCTGTTATGTAATTTAGCTCATGTACCTGTTATGTAATGTCAGTTTGTTGACAGAACATTATGTGATTGAATTATGTACCCATGGTCAGAACTTCCACTTAAACTCTATTTTCAGCTCCCCAAAGACTTGGGGGGTTTTGCTGAGTTGTTTATCTGTGCAAAGTTTACCTTTTCAGAGTTCATAGATCTCAAGTCTTATGCGAAGTTGCTGAAGCTAATGTCTTACATGATACAGGCCCATAGGTTTTTCTTGCATTACTGCTGAATTTAATACAAAGCAGAATATAATGCAAAGCAGAAAATATAATAAAAGGCAAGCTAGCCCACTGGGCTTATTGTAACAGTGAATATAACAAAGGCAAATTAGCCAACTGGGCTATAAGAAAGAAAGAAAGAAAGAAAGAAAGAAAGAAAGAAAGAAAGAAAGAAAGAAAGAAAGAAAGAAAATGACTGTAGAGTCTTGTTCATTAGTGCATGAAGTGCCTGTCTTGGGTGGAGGGGGGGAAGGAAGGAAGATGCGGCATGGAATTGGGTGAGGAGGGGTGGAGTCTCACTTGGAAGGCTATGTATGCAGGGAGAAGGATCTGTGTAGAGTGTCCAGTCAGTGTGCAGGGATAAGGGGTCTGGGTGATGGTACTGGCCAGGATAGGGGGATAAGAGACCTGAGAGGAAAGAATGGCCAGAAGTGGGTGGGAGGGTGTGTGAAGTGTCTGGCTGGAGGGGATGGCCACAGTGTGGGAAGAGGGCCCAGCTTGAGTCAGAGTGTAGGGCATAAGGGGGATGTGGCTGCAGGTACTGATAAGGCAGGTATAAAGGGGTTCTACTGGAGGGCACAGCTCATCAAAGTCTATTGTGAGGGGCCCAGGATGGGCATTCTGGCAGGAGTAGGGGGTGGAAATGGGTCTGGCTCCAAGGGCTAACTTGTGTGACAGGAGAGAGGCTTGGTGGGAGGGGCTGTTGCTGTGAGAGGCGGGGAAAAGGGTCTGGGCAGGAGACGCTGGCGAGAATATATAAAAAAAATAGAAAGTAAAATAATATAAATTTTAAAAAAATTTTAAAAATATAAATAAAATTTAAAGATTAAAATAAAAGATTTTTTTAAAAAGTTAAATCTGAAATTGTGTTGTTGTAGCCATGTTGTTCCCAAGATATTAGAGATAGAAGGTGGGTGAGAGGATCTCTCTTATGGGACCAAATTCTGTTGGTGAGAGAGACATGCTGATCTCAACTGAAGATGAGCTCTGTGCAAGCTCAAAAGCTTGTCTCTCTGACCAACAGAAGTTAGCCCAATAAGAGAGATCACCTCACCCACCTTGTGTCTCAGAATTTTTTCAGATATTTAAGCATTACTGAGTTCAGCATTTGCAGCACCTAATTGATTTAGGAGCCTGTCATAGGTTTCACCCTATCATAGCTTTCCCACTCAGATTTGAACCTTAGCGTTCATAAACTGAGAAGCTAGCATGAACCCTCTAAGCTTAATTACCAGCTTAGATCTGATATTGCTGCCACCAGCCACATACACAGATGCAAATACTTTTGCTACCTTTGTACTTACAGCTGGGAAACAGAAGATTAGAAGGACTGGAAATAGATCCTCTCATAGCTGAGAGACCAGAGAACAGACAAAAACCCAAAACCAAGAAACACTCCCAAATTCCCTCCCTTAAGCTTTGAAAAATCTGGTTTCCTGATTGGTCCTCTTGTCAGGTGTTTGGTTCCCTTTGTTAACCCTTTACAGGTAAAAGAAACATTAACCCTTAGCTATCTGTTTATGACACGCCCCCCAAATCACAGACAGTGGGAAACTTCACTGGGATGATTTTTCCTAGAACCTTAGACTAAACAGATTAATACAACACATGCACCTTTACATATACTACCAAGTATGTAAACTACAAGACTATTACATATGAAGGACAATTTTTTAACCAGTGTATTCCGGGAAACTCTCACGGGAGAGTGCATCAGCTACTTTGTTAGAAGCTCCTGAAATGTGTTGAATTTCAAAATCAAAATCTTGGAGAGCTAAACTCCAAAGAAGAAGTTTCTTGTTGTTCCCTTTGGCTGTATGAAGCCACTTTAGCGCAGCATGGTCAGTTTGTAGCTGGAACCGCCGTCCCCAAACATATGGGCATAGCTTTTCCAGGGAGTACACAGTGGCGTAGCATTCCTTTTCACTGACTGACCAGTGGCTTTCCCTCTCAGACAGTTTCTTGCTGAGAAACACTACAGGATGGAAGTTGTGATCTGGTCCTTCCTGCATGAGAACTGCTCCTATACCACGCTCAGATGCATCGGTGGTTACTAGGAATGGTTTGTCAAAGTCTGGGGCCCTTAGCACCGGGTCAGACGTGAGAGTCGCCTTAAGTTGGGTAAAGGCCTCCTGACACTCATCAGTCCACTTAACTGCATTTGGCTGGGTCTTTTTGGTCAGGTCGGTCAGTGGGGCGGCGATTTGGCTGTAGTGTGGTACAAATCGCCTGTAATACCCGGCCAAGCCTAAGAAGGATTGGACCTGTTTCTTTGACTTAGGGACAGGCCACTTCTGGATAGCATACACCTTGGCCTGAAGGGGGTTTATGGTTCCTTGACCCACCTGGTGTCCCAGGTAAGTCACTCTGTTTTGGCCGATTTGACACTTTTTGGCCTTAACAGTTAGTCCGGCCTGCCTGATGCGCTCAAAGACCTTTTCCATGTGTACTAGGTGTTCGGGCCAGGAGTCTGAAAAAATGGCCACATCATCGAGGTAGGCAACTGCATATTCTCCCAGTCCTGCTAGTAGACCATCTACCAGCCTCTGCAAGGTGGCGGGTGCATTTCGCAGCCCGAAAGGAGGTACATTAAATTCATACACCCCTGCATGGGTGATGAATGCTGACCTTTCCTTAGCATGTTCATCTAGAGGTACTTGCCAGTGCCCCTTGGTTAAGTGTATTGTAGAGATGAACTGGGCACGTCCCATCTTCTCCAATAGCCCATCGGTGCATGGCATTGGATAGTTGTCCGGACGAGTTACCGCATTTAGCTTACGGTAGTACACGCAAAAGCGTATTTCCCCATCTGGTTTGGGTACCAGAACCACTGGAGATGCCCATGCACTGGTAGATAAGCGTATTATACCCATTTGTAGCATGTTCTGGATCTCCCGTTCTATAGCAGCTTGGGCGTGAGGAGAGACTCGGTAGGGTGGTGTTCTAATTGGGTGAGCATTACCTGTGTCAATGGAGTGGTATGCCTGTTCAGTCCATCCTGGGGTGGCTGAGAACAATGGGGCAAAGCTAGTGCACAGCTCCTTGATTTGTCACTGCTGCAGGTGTTCCAGGGTGGTTGAGAGGTTCACCTCTTCCATGCCACCGTCCTTTTTCCCGCCGTAGTAGACGCCGTCAGGCCACTCAGCATCATCTCCTCCCTGGACTGTAAACTGACAAACCTGTAAGTCTCTGGAATAAAAGGGCTTGAGAGAATTAACATGGTACACTTTGGGATTTAGTGAGGAATTGGGAAATGCTATAAGGTAGTTAACAGCTCCCAGGCGCTCTTGGACCGTGAATGGCCCTTCCCATGATGTTTCCATCTTATGGGCCTGCTGCGCCTTCAAGATCATAACCTGGTCTCCTACTGTGAAGGAACGTTCTCTGGTATGTTTATCATACCAGGCCTTTTGCTCTTCCTGAGTATCCTTTAGGTTTTCTCTAGCAAGGGCTAAAGAGTGTCAGAGGGTGTTTTGTAGGTTGCTTACAAAGTCCAGAATGTTAGTTCCTGGAGAGGGTGTAAACCCCTCCCATTGTTGCTTCACCAACTATAATGGACCCTTAACCTCCTGGCCATACACAAGTTCAAATGGTGAAAACCCTAAACTGGGATGTGGTACAGCCCTGTAAGCAAAGAGCAACTGCTGCAACACTAGGTCCCAGTCATTGGAGTATTCATTCACGAATTTACGGATCATGGCCCCCAAAGTTCCATTAAACCTTTCCACCAGGCCATTGGTTTGATGGTGGTACGGGGTGGCAAACAAGTGATTCACCCCATGAGTCTCCCACAGGTCTTTCATGGTGCCTGCCAGGAAATTCGATCCTGAATCCGTAAGGATATCGGAGGGCCAAACTACCCTGGCAAAAATGTCCGTTAGGGCCTGGCACACAGCTTTAGCCCTGGTGTTGCCTAAAGCTACTGCTTCCAGCCATCGGGTAGCAAAGTCCATGAAAGTCAATACGTACTGCTTTCCTCTGGGCGTCTTTCTTGGGAAAGGACCCAGAATATCCACAGCTACTCGCTGAAATGGGACCTCAATTATGGGGAGTGGCTGGAGAGGGGCCTTGACCTGGTCTTGGGGATTTCTCACTCTTCGACACACCTCACAAGACCGGACATACTGGGCAACGTCCTTGCTCATCCCCTCCCAGTGGAAGGACTTCCCCAATCTGTCCTTGGTTCTGTTCACCCCAGCATGGCCACTGGGATGATCATTGGCTAAGCTTAAGAGCTTCCCCCGGTACTTAGTTGGAACCACCAACCGTTTTTGCGGCTGCCATTCTTCCTGGTGTCCACCAGAAAGAATTTACTTGTATAAAATTCCTTGGTCTATAACAAACTGGGATTGGTTAGAAGAGCTGAGAGGCGGTGGAGTGCTCTATGCCGCCACCCAAGCTTTCTGAAGGCTGTCATCTGCTTCCTGCTCAGTCTGGAACTGTTCCCTTGAGGCTGGAGACACCAGTTCTTCCGCAGACTGTGGACTTGGGCTTGGTCTCTTCGGAAGTGAGGTAGGTGATGGGGTTGTTTCCGTTGCTGGTGAACCGCTCTCCGCTGGTGCACCTGGTGGTATTTCAGGCTCTGGCTGAGCCTCTCCGGTATGGTTGTCTGTTGCTTCTGCCAGTTCAGGCTTGCTGGCCCCCTCTGGCATTGAGGTTGAAGATGTGGTTGCAATTGCTGGTGCTGGTGCTGGTTGTTGTTCCAGTCGCGGGCCTGGGACTGGAGGTGCTGTGGCTGGTTCAGTCGTTGGCAGGGAATCCGGGTCCACTACCTCTGTCTGGGACTCTGGTAACACAGATGGGTTCCCTGTGGACGGCTCAGGAACAGGAATGGGTCTGGAAGCTTGCCTGGCTTGGCTGTGTGTAACCATTCCCATTCTCTTGGCCCGCTTCACCTGGTTGGCCAAGTCTTCCCCCAGTAGCATGGGGATGGAATAATTGTCATAGACTGCAAAAGTCCACATTCCTGATCAGCCTTTGTACTGGACAGGCAGTTCAGCTGTAGGCAAGTCTACAGCTTGTGACATGAAGGGGTAAATGGTCACTTTGGCCGTTGGTTTGATGAGTTTGGGATCCACAAAGGATTGGTGGATAGCTGACACTTGTGCCCCCGTGTCCCTCCACGCGGTAACCTTCTTTCCACCCACTCTTAAATTTTCCCTTCGCTCCAAGGGGATTTGAGAAGTATCCGGGCCTGGGGATCTTTGGTGTGATGGTGGTGTAATGACTTGCATCCGGGTGGGGTTCTTTGGACAGTTGGCCTTTATATGTCCCAGTTCATTACACTTATAGCATCTTCCAGCTGAGGGGTCACTGGGTCGAGGTGCGTTACTGGAGACTGGTGAGGTGGAAGAATAGGGTGTCTGTGGCTTCCCTTGGGTTGTAGGTAGGGTTTTGGGTTGCCCTCTGTTGTAGGGTTTACTGTCGGTGTGCCCCCTGGGGTTTTCATTTCGCTTTACAGTAGCTTTCTTGCTTTCTGCCACTTCCATCCATTTGGCTCCAATCTCCCCCGCCTCGGTGAGATTTTTGGGTTTTCCATCGTGTATGTACCGTGTTATGTCCTCAGGAACACCATTCAAGAACTGCTCCATTTGTATGAGGAGGTGCAGTTCGTCAATGGATTGAACATTCCTGATATCCAGGCCTTATAATTCTTTCCAACGTAGTAGGCGTGTTTGGGAAATGACCCATCTGGTTTCCACTTTTGGGTTCTGAAACGCCGACGGGCATGATCCGGGGTTATCCCCATTCTGTATCTGGCCTTGGTTTGAAACAGTTTATAATCGTTCATTTTGGCCTTTAGCTTTTCAGCTGCCACCTCTGCTAAGGGTCCACTGAGGTGTGACCTCAGCTCTAACATGTACTGGTCTTCAGCGATGCTGTACCCAATGAAGGCTCTTTCAAAATTTTCTAAGAAGGCCTCAGTGTCATCACCTGCCTTGTAGCTGGGAAATTTCTTATGCGGTTGAACAACAACTGTCGACGGGTGCTTAGGATTGGCTGCGTTCTGATGCTTAGCCTGTTCTAATGCTAGGGCCTGTTGGTAGACCTCTCTCTGTTTTTCCATCTCTCATTGGTGGGCTGCATTTTTGGCTGCTTGTTCCCTTTAATGGACTGCCTCTCTTTCTCTTTCTCTTATTTCCATCTCTTTTTGTTTTATTTCTAGTTCTTGTAGTTTGTTTTTCATGTCTCGCTTGTGGCCTGCGTTTCTGATTTGTGCCTCTGCCTCCAGTCTTGCTAGTTCCTTTTTCAGGTCCTTGGTAGTCATGGTTCTTGTTTTCTTGTGTTGGGGTGCCCTCTGGTGGTTATTGTCTGAACTGCTGGCTCTCTGTTGTCTCCTGGGGTCTTCTGCCTAGCAATAATGCCTTTATAACTTCCTAGCCTCTCCCAAACAGTTAAAAAGCAAAAGAAAACCCTCTTTTGTTTTACAAATGTGTTCTGGCTGGAGTGCTTTGCTGACCACTTAAGGCTGCTTTGTTTAACAAACGACCATCATCACCTTTAATAGCCCTCCCTATGCACAGCTAGCAGGGAGCAAGGAAAAAAAATTCTCTGGCTGCAGTTTAAAAAAATAAACCTTTCCTTCTGCTTATAACCAGCTAGCAGAGAAGCAAATTAATAATCTTACTGGCTTTTGGATTCTTATCTTTCCCACTTCGCTGCCACTCATATCATAGCTTTCCCACTCAGATTTGAACCTTAGCGTTCATAAACTGAGAAGCTAGTATGAACCCTCTAAGCTTAATTACCAGCTTAGATCTGATATTGCTGCCACCAGCCACATACACAGATGCAAATACTTTTGCTACCTTTGTACTTACAGCTGGGAAACAGAAGATTAGAAGGACTGGAAATAGATCCTCTCATAGCTGAGAGAGCACAGAACAGACAAAAACCCAAGACCAAGAAACACCCCCAAATTCCCTCCCTTAAGCTTTGAAAAATCCAGTTTCCTGATTGGTCCTCTTGTCAGGTGTTTGGTTCCCTTTGTTAACCCTTTACAGGCAAAAGAAACATTAACCCTTAGCTATCTGTTTATGACACACCCATACTGTGAACTTTAGGGGACAGATGTGGGGACCTGTATGCACACCTCTAAGCATAACTACCAGCTTAGATCTGGTCTCGCTGCCACCATCCGGATTTATGAGTTATCTGGAAAACTCTGTCTTCCCCCAAAAAACCTTCCCCTCCTGGGTAGCCTTGAGAGACTCCTCTACCAAGTCCCTGGTGAACACTGATCCAAATCCTTTGGATCTTAAAACAAGGAAGAATTATTCCTTCACTCTCCCTTTTCCCCCCACCAATCCCTGGGGAGTCCAGTTCCATTTCCCTTGGATCTGAAAAACAGGGAAAAAATCAATCAGGTTCTTGAAAAGAAGGCTTTTAATTAACGAAAAGAAAGGTAAAAGAAAAAAAAAACCTCTGGAGACAGCATACAAGCTGATCTCACAGAGAACAGATTTAAAACACAGGATGTTCCCCTGGGCAAAAACCTTAGTACACACAAGAATACCCAAATTTGATTACTCCCCTAACTGCACAAAGACAAGTTACAAAAGAAAATAAACATAAACCTATTTATTCCTTTCTAAAACTTACTACTCTGATAAGAGGCTGATTCCTTGATCTTTTTTACTCCGGCTGAAATTGAAACTGACTCTAAACAAAGGAAACTTCCCTCCTTCCTTTTGAAACATCTTGTTCCCCCATTGGTTATTCTGGTCAGGTGTCAGGTAGGCTAAGTGAACTTCTTAACCCTTTGCAGGTAAAAGAGGCATTAACCCTTAACTATCTGTTTATGACAGAGCCTGACAATGGGATTCTGGCTTCTAAGTACCCACTTCTGAAAATGAGATTTAGGCTTGTCATAAACAGATAGCTAAGGGTTAATGTTTCTTTCACCTGTAAAGGGTTAACAAAGAGAACCAAACACCTGACAAGAGGACCAATCAGGAAACCGGATTTTTCAAAGCTTAAGGGAGGGAATTTGGGGTTTTTTTCTTGGTCTTGGGTTTTTGTCTGTTCTGTGCTCTCTCAGCTATGAGAGGATCTATTTCCAATCTTTCTTATCTTCTGTTTCCCAGTTGTAAGCACAAGGTAGCAAAAGTATAGTCTTTGAAATTGTTTTGCTGTATTTGCATCTGTGTATCTGGCTGGTGGAGTCTTTATGTGTATTTGGCTATAAGTACTTTAAATTGTATTGTTTTTGGGTAAGGCTGTTTATCCCTTTTCTATTGTTTATTCATTTTCTATAAGGAAAGCCCTGTATCTTAACATCTAGTTTACAGAGAACTGTTATTCTATTCTTTCTTTCTTTTTTTTATTAAAAGTTTTGCTTTTTAAGACCTGTTGATTTATTTTTCTAGTTGACCCACCAGGAAATTGGTGGGAGAAAGGAAAGACAGGGGGGAGGGGAAAAGCTGCTCTCTGTGTTTAACTCTCCTAGTTTCCCATGGCAGGAAGAAGCTACGGGGGAAGAGAGAGAGAATCTTTTCTGTTTCCTTGTCTTTGGGGTTTGTCTCTTTGTGGAAAAGAGGAGACATACTTCTTAGTATTGTGATGTAAAGAGCTTGCATCAGTCACTCTCAGGTTAGCCCAGAGAGTAAAATCTGGGTGGGAGAGAGGTGGGGGGGATGGTTATTTCCCTTTGTGGTAAGACTCAGAGCCTCTGAGTCTTGGGGTCCCCCAGGGAAAGTTTTGGGGAGACCAGAGTGACCCAAGACACTGGAAATTCTTGGCTGGTGGCAGCGAGATCAGATCTAAGCTGGTAAAAGCTTAGAGGGTTCATGCTAGCTTCTCAGTTTATGAACGCTAATGTTCAAATCTGAGTAGGAAGCTATGATAAGGCCCCTAAATCAGTTAAATGTTGCAAAGCTGAGCACAACAACACCTTTTAAAATCTGGCCCTTCAACAGGTCCAAATGTTTTCTTCCCCCTTGGCAAATGTAGATTTTCACTGATAAAGTGAAAGCCAATCTCAACTTTCATCTTGTGAATGAAGATGAAATATTCATAAGCAGGACTTTCCTAGTGAGGCCCAGAGCTGAAACCTCAAAAGCCCTGAATGGAGGTGCAGAAGGCTGAGGGAAACTTTATTCCCTTCCAATGTCATTGTAGGGCTAGTGGCAATCTTTCCTCATGTGCATGAGACATAAAATCTCTCTACCTAGAAGAAAATATTAAGCATTTTTAAAACAGTGCTTGGTTTTACTAGATTAAAATTTCAGACCTTGTCACAATATAAGAGATTCCAAGACATGACTTTTTTATTGAAACTTTCTTTATTAACTTTCTTTATGCTTTGGAACCAATACTGTAACATGCAATTAAAACTGCATTGTACTTACAAAGTACACACAAGGAAACTCACGGATATGTCTATCTTATTTGAGGTTGAAATTTTCAGAGGTGCCTGTGGAGTTAAGTACCCAACTCCTATTGAATTCCAAAGGGAGTTGAGTGCTTAATTCCCTTAGGCCTCTTTGAAAGTGTCAGTCAAAAATTTTTGTTTCTTTCTTTTACTTCAAATGAGAAACTCCATTTGTAAGCATTGTTTAAATTGAATTTAGCCAGATTCTTCATATCTTGCCGAGAAGAGCTGTTTAGGTCTGTTGTATCAGGATCTATGCATTCATCTGACCTCCAGAATAACAGAATAATAATTTTTTTTTTCATTTCTGAGTAAGATTTTCTAAAATGTCCTCAAACACCATGGTGAGAGATAGACTATCAAGGGACCTCAGGAGATCATCTAGTCCAACCTTCTGCTCAAAGCAGGACCTATCCCCAGAAAGATTTTTGACCCATATCCCTAAATGGCCCCCTCAAGATTTGAATTAACAACCCTGGGTTTAGCAGGTCAACATTCAAACCAGTGAGCTACCCTTCCCAATAGACAGATACAGTCAGAATGGAAATTATGCATTAATTTTAATAGTCAGAGTAACTAACCATTGAAACAATTTATCAAGGGTCATGGTGGATCCATCACTGACAATCTGAAAATCAAGACTGGATGTTTTTCTAAAAGATCTGCTCTAGGAATTATTTTGAGGACTTTCTATGGCTGGTGTTGTACTGGAAGTCAGATTAGATTATCACAATGGTCTCTTCATGTCATGAAATCTATGATAGATAGATAGATAGATAGATTTCCTTTAACATAAAGTTCAGTGCATGCAGACTGCAAGTTTAAATCAGAGAAAATAATTGAGCCCATCTTTAGTTAAAATATTTTTAAAAAGAGATAAAAAGTCATCTTCAGAGCTTTCTTGTGGCTGCTAATACTGCACTAAAAAGCTTCTTCAGAGCCTCATGAACTTCCTTGTTCTTCAGACTATATATAATGGGGTTTAGCATTGGTGTCACCACCGTGTAAACCAAAGAGATGACCTTGTTGAGCATCAGAGGGTGGTCTGAGGAAGGTACCACATACATTGCAATCAGAGTCCCATAGAATGTGCTAACAATGATAAGGTGAGAGGAGCAGGTGGAAAATGCCTTTTGCCTCCCAGTGTCGGAAGGGATCCTCAGGATGGCCCTGAGAATGCAAATGTAGGATGTCAGGATTAAGAGGAATGGGATAAGTGATACAGCTGAAGAGAAGGAGAAAAGCATGATCTCAACCAAGTAAGTATCAGAGCAGGAGAGTTTTATCAGGGATGTAATATCACAAAAGAAATGGTCAATTTCATTGGGGCCACTGAAATTTAAATTAGAAAGCAAACATATGGTTATTGATGTTCCTACAAAGCCACTTGCCCAGGATCCAACTGATAACTGAGTGCAAACCTTGCTGTTCATGAGTGACATGTAATGCAGCGGCTTGCATATAGCTAAATATCGATCATATGACATGACAGTGAGAAGGAGACATTCAGCAACAGCCAGTGCACCAAAGACATAAAATTGCATCATGCAACCCGTGAACGATATAAAGTTATCCTTGGTTACCATGCCAAACAGCAACCTGGGGACAAGATCTGTGGCATACCAGATTTCCAAGAAGGATAAATTTCCTAAAAAGAAGTACATAGGGGTGCGAAGACTGCGATCAATCAACACCGTAATTAAAATAAGGAGGTTTCCAATTATTGTCACAAGGTAAGTAGCTAAAAAGACCCAAAAGAGGACAATCTGGAGTTTTTCAGAGCTTGAGAATCCCAAAGTATGAATTCGGTCATGACTGTTTGATTTTCTCTACACTTCTTCACCAGATGAACTTTCCCTAGAGAAAATAAAATGATAGTATAATTACTTGTATTTAGGCTTGGCAAAATTCCATTGTTATTATTGTATGACTCTGACAGATAATATTTATTTTAAAATGTTTTTTTTTAAATTTTTATCAATTTAAATTTTCACAGTTTTTAGAAATTATGGGGGGGGGATCAGACAATAATTATGTAATGACAGCTGATGGTGAGGGTCAAAAAGTTAAAGCTTTATAACCGTTAAAACACTAAGTGTCAATACCATATGTCAAAATATACAAAGTAAACAGCATTAAATCAAACTCTCAATAATTTTCAATACACATTTTTCTTACTTTGCCTATCTGATATTATTGTAAATGGAAATATTTTTTTCATTGGTTTGTGTTTGTACTGAGAAATCAAAATGTACTGATATTTATTGATAAAAAGTCTTATCTTTCCCAGCATATACATATTGCAGTAGTATGTGTTCCACCTAACCATCAGCAGAGCCCCATTGTGTTAGCTTCTGGAGAAAGACATAGTAATAATATATAGTCTTTAGGTTCCAGGGAAATTTTTTTTTGCCAGACTAACCACCCCTATTGACATTAATTCTTATGGAGTAATTGGAGTCCCTTAACATCGTTTCCCTTAAAGTAGCATTTTTCAGGAACATAACTACAATGTTAAGCAAGGAGTTACTGTATAGAAAGAGTCCATTTCAAACCCTTAGGGAACAAAAGAAACTTCAGATGTTGAGATTTTTCACAAGAGTAGATTTACACTTTTTATATACTTCCACTTGCAATGGGCAAAACTCCTTATCTGAGTTACTTGTAATTACATTGGAATACCCATTTTCTTTGCATACTCATTTTTAGCACTACCAGCTCTGCTTTAAAACTCAGACATTAACACCCATGTAAAGTAACTGCAAAGGGCGCAGGTATAATTGAATGGAAGGTACAGCTATGTTGCTTTCTACACTTATGTTGTGAAAGTTGAAAATCTGCACAAATTGCAAGACAGCAATGCAAAAAAAAATCGTCATAAAGGAATTGGTCCTCAGGAGGACTTAACTTTGAATCTCTCCCTCTAAAAGCACACGCACAGCTCAACTTAAATCACTATATCTGCCTGTTGGAAGTAGCAGTAGATTCATATAAGCCACTAGAATAGATACTGCCCAGTAGTGTGTTAATGTGGGCTGAAGAGAGTAATTGATGTCCAGGGATGAAATTTGTAGAGTGTGTTGGGATGCGTCATTGAACTTGGGGGGGGTAGGCTCATGTTTAGGTGTGGAGGGGCTTCAATGTAGCTATGCCAAGGATTGGTGCCAAATGTTTCTGCACCCTTTCTAAATGTTATTGCTTGTCTACAGGTTTTATATTGCAACAACCTCCATAATATATAGGCTGTGAGATTAGGAGAACATCCAATGGCACAGAGAGTAAGTAAAACATGAAACTAAGATCACCATTGAAGCAAAGGTACCCACATTGTGAATATGAGAAGAAGGCATTGCACTGACAGATCAGATCCCATTGAAATTTTGAAAATACCAGCATTCAAGAGGAGTAGGATCAGGACAACATTTTCAAAGTTCACTAAAGGATTTTGACATAATTCCCATTATAATTCATGGAAGCTGTATGTCTAAACACCTTATTTGGGTTTAAAAATCTCAGTGGTGCATAGATGGGTACCTTAGCCCCCTCCTAGGAATATAAATAAGAATATAATTGACATCACTTGAGGATCTTTGGCCAGAATTTCCATGATATCTAGGTGCCTAGTTGGGATTTTCAAAAACATCTTGGTGCCTAACACCCATTGAAATCAATGAGTTTTGATGCCTAGGTGCATTTGAAAAACATAATATGTGCATAAATTCTTTTAAAAATCCAATCTCTTGCATTTGATGTGATTTCTTTTCACAGACTGGGGTTTGACTGGGCTATAGTTCTGCTTTAAACACCCGAATCCTATCACAATAGTGCATATGTTTACCTTTCATTTTCTTTTGTAATATCCTCTCCTTCTTCATGGACATTCATTGGCAACCTTAGGGCTTCTGCTGTCCTTTTTTTCTTATGTACTCCTATCCATGACTTGATGACTTGTCAAACATCTTCTTGAAAGAATGTGCTAGGAGTGGTCTCCTATTACATACTTTTAACAGGGTCATATATCTCTTCTTGTGCTAAATCCATTGGGGTTAATTACAATGATTATATCTTTGAGTGTATTTTATAGAATAACAAATTAAGATTCTAATTTCAAAGGGAATATTTGTTATTTGGTTCACTGGCACTACCCAGCAAAGCCTCAGTTTTCCTCGCAAAGATTTATTTTTTCTCAAAAAATTGAGAACCCCAATCAGAGTTTTTTCACCAGAAGATGATTTTTATTCATTTATTTTCCATTTATGTTGGGGCCCAAATTTTGTGCTTTCAGCATTTTCCCTCATTTTTATTTAGTTGTCATCTGCACATTTCTTGGCTTTCAAGTTTTCTTTTGTTGGATACACATTTGAAATTTTTCACTAGAGGTGTTGATTAAAATGAAAATATTCCTATTAATATTTTTCAGCAGAAAAATAAAACATTCTCCAACAAGTTCAACTCATGATACTTTGTATGCATATTCCAGTCCCAGCAGACAGTGGATCTGATGCTGACTGTACAAAGCCAATGGATTTTCAATTAAGAAGACTGTAAACCCTTCCTCTCTTAGGTGATATAATCTTCAGGATAAGGGATTGTGTCTTCTTAAGTGTTTACACATCACCAAGAACAAGGGACTTGGTGTTGATTGTCATCTCTGGATGTTTCTGTTATATCAATCAATCAAACACCACCACAAGACCAAAATCAGGTCTTGTGACTGCATCATTTTTTGCGAGCATCAGCTGATGTCCACACTGGGGGTCTGAGAGGACAGTGGCTGAAATTACTCAACTCTCATGGATTTACATATTATGAAGAAACAGAAGAAAAAAGGGAAATATTGTCTTCAATGAGGAATAAGGGTAAAAAGCACCTCCAGAGATCACAGTTCTAGAAAAGAATGTATGATGTCTACACTGCAATAAAACACTCGTGGCATTCTTGTGTCTGCTGATTTGAGATTGTGGGGCTCAGGCTTCCGGACTGTAAAACTGCAGTGTAGACTTGGGGGCTCAAGCTGAATCCCAGGCTCTGGGAAACCAGCACCCTCACTGAGTCCCAGAACCTGAGCCTGTACATCTACCTTGCAATTATATAGCCCCAAGCCTGAGAACCAGAGATTCCAATCAGCTGGCATAGGCCACCTAGAAGTGTTTATTGCAATGTAGACATACCCATAGTTAGATATCTACGGGTATTCACTCAGGACCAGATTTTTAAAAGCATGAAGGCACCTAATGGGATTTTCAAAGCCATCTAGTCACCTCAAACCCAATGAGATCATTGGACTGTGACTCAGAGGCCTGGATTCAGTTCTTGGCTCAATCTCACACTCTCCACTCGACCTTGCTCCTAACTGAAGAAGGCACTTGGATTGGGATTTTCAGAGGGTCTTAATGGAGTTACTCACCCATTATATTCCAGTGAGAGTTGGGTACCTTTGAAAATCACACCTAAAAGGAAATTCTTAACTTTAGACACCTGGGAGGTCCTTTGAACATCAATGGGACCACTCATGCACTTAAAGTTACACACATGCTTTGATGAACTGGGATCTTCATCTCTCTGGGTGAGATTTTAAAGTTATTGAGGCACCTAAAGGAGGAGAGAGGCACCTACTGACAGATTTACACAGACAAGTGTGTAATGGGATTTTTATAAGACCATACAAATGGTCATACTGGGTCAGACAAATGGTCCATCTAGCCTAGTATCCTACCTTCTGATAGTGGCCGCTGCTAGGTGCTTCAGAGGGGATGAACAGAACAGGACAATTTATCAAGTGATCCATCTCCCATCATCCAGTCCCAGCATCTGGCAGTCAGATGTTTAAGGACACTCAGAGCATAGGGTTGCATCCCTGACCATCTTGACTAATAGCCATTGATGGACCTAAACTCCATGAACTTATCTAATTAGTTTTTTAATGTAGTTTTACTTTTGGCTTTCACAACATCCCCTGGCAATGAATTCCACAGGTTTGCTTTCTGGGTCAAGTTCAAGGCCAAAACTTCAGAATGAGAGAAAAGGGTAAACCTGCCTCTGCCCAGACTGTGCAGGAAATCACCTCACCCTCCTGGAACTGCCTTTTGGGGACACAGCTGGAATTGTATCTCATTGAGAGTTCCAGATCCTGGTCCTTTTGCTGTCACACCATGAAGGTGAATAGAAAAAAAGTGCCATTAAAGTTCAGTTTCATCTGATTTGTAATCACAGGCACGATGATGCATCTGATGATGTGGGTTTTAGCCCACGAAAGCTTATGCCCAAATAAATGTGTTAGTCTCTAACATGCCACAAGGACTCCTCATTGTTTATTCCATACTCTAACAATACCTGCTTGAAGCGGAAATTCAACTCAATCCTCGCTGTGGAGTCATGCCCAGCACCTCCATCATGTATCAGTAGCATATGGGCAGAAAATATTACAGGGCTTTGTAGTTACCTGAACATTAAGTTTTGCAAACCAAGGAAATTCTGAGTAATGGTTACATTTAAAACAAAACCAAATCTGCTATGGTAAGTAATGCACAGTTAGGGCATGCAACTGCCTTAACTATAAATTAAATGATTTAATGTGTCTTTTAAAAAAACAGTTTATTCCAATCAGGGCCAACCTAATATGCTTGACTTTTTGCTCTGAAACATTTTTGTCTTGAAATTTATGTTTGTTTTCTTTGGGGGGAGGGGGCGGTGAAACACCAAATCCCACCTTTCCTTGCTAACTTAATTGTTATTACTTGTTTTAAATTATGCAATAATGCAGATAACTAAGCCAGTGAGCCAGCTGGAAATGAAGAAACACATACAAGAACATATTGCAGGTCCTTCACACATATCTGACAGTGAAGTACATCGGCCATGTATTCATTATTGTGCTAGGTGCTGCATAAACAGAGAACAAGACAGTCCCTGCCCCACACATTTTACAGTCTAAGTAATCTCAGTTTCACTGGGGAGTCTGCTTTGGCTGCTTTATACCTCTCAGTCGCAGCCCAAAGCAACCAGGGGTTACCAGGGAATCTGGCCCTAAAATTGAAAAGAAATAAAATAACATGTCTCTGGAGGCGCTGGTTACAGATCCATTTTGAATTTAAAGTAGAGATTCAGTGTCTGGGTTATTCCAAGGCAACATAACATGTATTCACCTTGAGACTATTGCCAGTTATAATCAATACTAGGGTGCAGTAAAGGCTGATAGTGCACACCAGTAAACTACATTAGAAGGAGCAACAACAACAACAACCCAAGAGCCAGTGGCAGAGGAAAAAACAAAAACAAAAGCAACCTCTTTCCCCCAAGAGCCGCCAGAGCATAGGAAAAATTGGTGGGGGCTGAGCACTCACCAGCAGCTCCACGTCCCACCCTCTCACACCAGCTCACCTTCACTCTGCCTCCACCTCACCTGAGCTGGCTGCCACGTCCTGCTTGTCCCTCCTCTCTCCAGCGCTTGTGCGGCCTTACAGCTGATGAGCGCAAGCCTGGGAAGGAGGGGTGAGGAGGAAGAATGCGTCATGCTTGGGCAAGAGGCAGGGCCAGGGCAAGGATTTAGAGAGGGATCCAATCAGAGAGGAAGGGATGGAGTCGGGTGGGGCCGAGGTGGAGTTGGGGCGGGGGGCATGAGATCCTTCCGCCTGTGCGCCGGAGGGCAAAATATTGGGACAATTGGCGTCCTACCGAACATCGGTTGGGATGCAGGACAAACAATATCGGGACAGTCCCGATAAAATTGGGATGTCTGGTCACCCTAGTTACAAGCTGGGAAAAGCCCTGAGGCCCCTCACTCAGGCTGGTGCCTAGAGGGGAGCAGAGCCCAGAGGCCTCCAGCCTGGCTCTCTCTCTCCTTCCCCTCTCCATCTAGCACCTTGTGCGCCCTGCTGCAGCTGGGCTGAATCTCGCCCCAGGGGACCCAGCCAAGGGACACCCCGTCTCTCTCTTGCTTTCCTGGGGGTCTCTCCCAGAGTCAGGGTAACCCTCCACTGATGGAAGTGTTGCCTGGAGTTTGTGGGGAGTCTCGCTTGCTCAAGTGGAGATGACTCCATCCAAGGTAGAGTTGTGCCTGCAGACATTCCCCGCTCCAGCCTCACCCTCCACAGGGGGTAGATAGTCCCGCCATTTAGTATCTGGGCAGGACACAAGGGTGAGGAAGTAAAATGTATGGAGCACAAGCATGTATAGTTGTTTCCTCAGGGTGATTCAGAAGTGAACCAGCTGCAGGACATGCAAAGGGCTTGGATTGTGGAAGGGAGGGATGCAGGAGGGCTCATGGGTCAGGGGCCTGATGAAAAGGTCTGGAGGCCTGGGGTGAGAAGTGGGAAGAGGAGCACCCTCTCACAGTACCCACTCAAGGAAAACCTGAGAGGTGGGTGACAAGGCTGCCCCAATCTCCAGGAGCACATACTGGGGAGCCAGGAGGATGAAGAGCCCCATGCGGCAACCGTGCACTTGGGTTTCCACGCAGTCTCCCCTGTCGTAGTCTAGGAGGTCTCTGATTCTGCTAGTTTCTGCCAGGACCAGCCTCCAGATAGCTGGGGCATGGTGGAGGTTATGCTGGAAATGTGGGACATGGTGAGAGATATTGGGGCTCCATTAGAGGTATTGTCGGGATCAGGGGAAGGCAACCTATGGCACAGGTGCTGAATGTGGCACGTGAGCTGATTTTCAATGGCACTCACACTGCCTGGGTCCTGGCCACCAGTCTGGGGGGCTCTGCATTTTAATTTAAGTTTAAATGAAGCTTCTTAAATATTTTAAAAACCTTATTTACTTTACATAAAACAATAGTTTAGTTATATATCATAGACTTATAGAAACAGACCTCCTAAAAATGTTAAAATGTATTACTGGCACGCGAAACCTTAAATTAGAGTGAATAAATGAAGACTCGACACACCACTTCTGAAAGGTTGCCGACCCCTGGTCTGGACTATTAAGCTAAGGGTTTGTTGAACAGAGTCACCCCAGTAATTACACAAGATTTGCATTCTTTTTGAAGATCTGCTCTAGTTTAAATGATTTCGGAGGGGTTCCCTGCCCTGTGTTCTGCAGGAGATTAGACTAGATTATCAAAATGGATGTCCCCCTCTCCTTAGAATCTCTGAGTTGTTTCATTGAAAACCCAGAGCACAACATGTCACTTAGAAACACCCACAAATCAATGACTATTTTTTGCATTCCAATTACATTTTAGCATTTGGGGGCTGGCTGGGGAATCTGTAATAGACAGAGCCAGATTCACCCCAGGACAAAATCAGTAATTTGAATGGAGAGATGTCATCAAAAGGGCAAAATTTCATAATTCTTGAGTCCCAGATTTGGATTTCATAACTAGCTGCTCCCTGATGTTCAGGTCAGGCCTCAGCACAATGAGCATATGGGGATAAAGATGCATCCCAATAGCCCAGCGCTAGAGGCGAAGATAGAGAAGATCTCCACAACCACCATGTACTTCCCCTTGGTGCTCAGGTAAGTGGGGATGAAAGAGACTGATAAAGGAGGTTCTGTTGTCCTCATGAACAGGTCTGACTACCAAAAGGAGGCCGCCACACAACTCGTCAATACCAAATTCTACAGGCCAGTTCCCTCAGATCCCACTGAGGAATATACCAAGAAACTGCACCATCTACTCAGGACACTTCCTACACTAACACCGGAACAAATCAACATACCCTTAGAGCCCCGAACAGGGTTATTCTATCTACTACCCAAGATCCACAAACCTGGAAATCCTGGATGCCCCATCATCTCTGGAATTGGCACTCTCACTGAAGGACTGTCCAGATATGTGGACTCTCTACTCAGACCCTATGCCACCAGCACTCCCAGCTATCTCCGTGACACCACCGATTTCCTGAGAAAACTACAGTGCATTGGTGACCTTCCAGAAAACATCATCCTAGCCACCATGGATGTAGAGGCTCTCTACCCCTGGAAATTTCCACTACATTCATCTAACAAAGTGGTTATTCACCCACGAAAGCTCATGCTCCAATACGTCTGTTAGTCTATAAGGTGCCACAGGACTCTTTGCTGCTTTTAAGGATTGCATTGACTCTCATAGCCATTGCATTGCTGTGGGAGTTCCTGTTCAGTTATTTATCCACCAGGGCCTTTATTTCCCTATCTTAGTTACTGATCTCCAAAATAGATCCTCTATCCTATAAGTGTGACCTATACTTTTTTTCTAGATCCATGACTTTGCATGTAGCTATTCTTCAAGTGAGCCCAGTTTACCATGAGACTCAGATCTCTCAGTAGACCCAGCCCATCCTTATAATTATCTATCCGTCAATAATTGTGCCATCTGCAAACTTTACCAGCAATGAATCTGACACTTTCTTGTATTTCACTGATAAAGGTATTCACATGCGGTACGAGAAATTCCCCTATTTGATGCTGATTCTCCATTTGCAATTATTTTTTGAAATCTGTCAGTCAGCCAGTTTTTAATCCATTTTATATGGACTACATGGATTTTGTAAAATCCATTCTTAAATCAGAATGTTGGGTATATTATGCCAATTCTTAAATTCATTTCTCTGCCAGACACCAAGAATCATGGACCCAGTAGAGACACTGGTTTTCTGTCTTATTACAGCAATCTGTAACCCACTAATTCTTCTTTGTCCTATGATAGCAGAGGTATTAATTGCTATGGGCATTTTGAAGGGTTTTTTTGCAACATGTGTTTACTCCTGATGCTTGACAGTCTGTTGCACCTTGTATTGATCCTTAGTGGGCAGATCAAAGAAGGCCTTCTGGGCCTCTCTGCATAAGAAAGGGGCAAGAATGCTGGCCCACTGCTCCAGGGCCACATCTCATGCTGTTCAGTCCCTTCAAATGAGAGGAGGTACACCTCTATATCATCGTCTGCCGTCACCTTTGACAGACAACTGGTGGCCCTCAGGGTTCACGTCTCATTGGACCCCCAGGCCTGGGTGGTGAGGATCTTCATCTGGTCCACAACCTTGCGCAGGAGGGCTCGATCTTGGGTCGCCTGGCTCATTAATAATTGGTTGGTTTCCTGCTGTAACCTCATGGACTCCTGTTACGCCATCGCCTGAGCCTGGGTTGCCTCCTGCTGGGCCGCTGTGTCTTGCACCAGCACTCTCACCACCTCCTCCATGGTGGTACAAACAAAAAAGTCCACAACCAAAAACCCCAGTGCACTTTTTGTTTTTTTGTTTTTGTTTTTTTGGTAAAAACCTCTTTGTTCTGCCACACTGTGAACAATCACAATCCCACCACTGACATCTGTTGTGGCAGAGCTCTGACCTTGCTCCCATAGATCCTGCGCTTCTAGGTGGCTTATGCCAGCCTCAGTGGCTCACTGTGACCCTCCATGTAGCCCTTCTCTCTCTAGGGCCAGGGTTACAGTCCACTGAGCCCTTTTCATCATAGGCCAGCAAGGAGGTTGGTAAGAGAACTCCCACAGTCTCTGTAGTCCCTGGAGGCTTGTTTCAGAACAGTTTAGCATCCTATCCTGACAGAGGCCTGACTTCCCTTCCCAGGAGATGTTCCTGTAGTGGTGGGTTGGGGGGAACCTGGACCCGCTCTCTACTCCAGCTTCCGGCCCAGGGACCCTAATGGTAGCAGCTGTTGGCAGCCAACCTTTCACTGCCAGAGTTGCTACATTTCCCTGGGCCACTTCCCCACAACTCTCCTGCTCCTCCCTTCTTCACCCTTACCTTAGGGATCCCTTAACGATGGTTTGGGAGTGTCTTCATTAATCAGCCCTTCAGCCTCATTTCCTCTCCTCTGGCTCCCTGGCTCTCCCCTGCCTGACTGGAGTGAGACTTTTTCATAGTATCAGCAGGGCCTTAATTAGAGTCAGGTGGTCACATTAACTTAATGACCTTATCTTACTCTTGCAGGTTTAATTAGAGTCAGGTTTTCTCATTAGCCTGGAGCAGCCCCTGCTCTAGTCAGTCATTTATTTGAAACTGGAATATTTCACAGAAACATATCAGTTTAGCAAAAAATTCATCTGGATGTGTTCTTAGGCCCAGGACAAAGGAAAGAGATTAAATCTAACATGGTGGTTCAGGTACTTGCCTTGGATTTACAAGTTCCAAGTTTCAGCCCCTTCTCTGCATCAACCAAAGGTCAGACTTTAACATGATTTTCCCATGACTCAGGGGATGATTCTAACCACCTGACTGCTGTGCAGTGGGTTTTTTGCTGAAGTTTTTGAAAGAGCTCAAGAGCAAAACAAAATTTTGAAGCTTGAATATTTTTTTTTAACAAAATAGAATTCTTGTTTTCCCACATGTCCTTCTTAGGTTCTTTAGAAACCCCCAACCAAAATCCTGAGAATGAGGAATCAAGATTAGGAATTAGAAATTATATGTATTATTTATAGTGTGTCTTCTGGTAGAAACTTAAGGTCCCAGCTAGAGTTTGGATCTCATTGCACTCAGCACTGCACAAACATAGCATAGAAGATCATCCCTACTCTACAAAGCTTACAGTCTAAATGACAAAACAGACATACAGGTAGAGACAAACAACAAACAAAGAAACAGCTTCCTAGAAATACAGTAAAGTTGCTTTCGAGTTTTCTTTTCATATAACTCCCCCTCACACACACTCCACTCATCTCCCTTGGGCTCAGCTTTCTGTCAAACCCTTACAGCTTGAGTTAGGCCAGAACAATAATTTAATTCATTAGGAATCATGTTCCAAACACTGCCCAATATCAGATGCTTCAGAAACAAACTATAACCCATTCTATTATTTTATGTAGTTTTAACACAGTACAAAGGACATTGCACTCTGAACTGAGATATACACCAGTTTATAGAAGAAAGAATAAAAGATTGATAGTCTTTGTAGCCTGGTATTTTCCAGTGGGTCAGAAGGAGTTTGTGCAGTAGAAGCTAAGACACTAACTCTCTTGTGCTTCTTTGAAAACCCCAGCTGCAGTGCCTATCCTCCATTTTAATTTGAATTTATTCTTGCACAGCTAACAATACTTGGCACGTGTACAGCTCTTTACATCTGCACAGCAATGTGCAGAGAATAGCTATTAATCCATATAACATGCTAATAGCCTGATTTCAGGCACTTTGGAGTGAATGGTTGACTAGGTCAGTATGATTGCTTCCATTTTACAGGGAGGTGGGATGGGGGAGAGGGGATGGGAACTAAAGCAGGGATGGGAAGTGATCTGTTCAAATCACAGAGATAGCTGAGGATAGAACATGAGAGCTGAGATTTCCACATCTGTGTCCTCTGCACTGATCAGAAATTAGATAGATAGATAGATAGTATGATGGGGCAAGGCCAGATGGTTACAGTAAAGTAGTAAGGAACAGGTATGTTAGCCCAAGGCTAAACAAATCCCTGGTACCATGGTAACCAAATGGCAGTTGTTCCAGGTTAATCAAGACAACTGGGGCCAATTAAGATGTTTCTAGAAAGCAGTGGAGACAGCTTCATTGACTGGGGCACCTGAAGCCAATCAAGAGCTGGCTGGAACTAGTTAAAAGCTAGATGCAAGGAGCTAAGAGGGTGTGGGTGGGCTGCTGGAGGATTGAGGAGTACAAGCATTATCAGACACCAGGAGGAAGGTCTTGTGGTAAGGATAAAGAAGGTGTTTGGAGGAGGCCATGGGGAAGGAGGCCAGGGAGTTGTAGCTGTCATGCAGCTGTTATAGGAGGCACTGCAAACAGCTGTAATCTGCAGGGCTCTTGGCTGGAACCTGGAGTAGAGGGTGGGCCTGGGTTCCCCCCCAAACCTCCTAACTCCTGATCAGACACAGGAGAAGTTGACCCAGACTGTGGGGAAGATCACTGAGGTCAGAAAATCTGCCAAATAAGCACAGGACCCACCAAGGTAGAGGAGGAACTTTGTCACACTGAAATACAGGGTAAAATGTTTTTAAAGTATCTAAAGACCAGATTTTTAAAGGTATTTATGTGCCTAACTCCCATGGAAATCAATAGGAGTTAGGTGTCTAAGATGATTAAAGGCTTTTGTGAGTCCCTCAGGACATCTACCTGCAACTTTGGAAGCCTAAATAGCTTTGAAAATCTAGCTAGGACAAAATTTGTAAAGGTATATAGGCACTAGTGGGTATTTCAAAGACATCTAGGCCCCAAACACCAGTTGAAATCAGGTGATATTGAAAATTGCTGTTATGCATGTTTTGAAACCACCTTTCTGTACCAGCTGGTGCTCCCATGAAAGTCTTTGCATATGGAGCCCCACTCCTGTTCACTGGCCCAATATAAGGTTGTTCAAGACAGGGAAAGTTGGCCTTGTGACTTTTTACACAACTTTGGGAAACTAGGCCTGCATTGTGGGTCAGTGTGTGTTCACCTCAGACCAGACCCACTCAGACAAATCACCAGGAACAAGGCTTTATTCTGTAAAGAAACACAGAACAGGATTACAGTCCAGCAGCCTCCTGTCTGCTTGCCTGTTATGTGCTCCCAGCACGGTCAGTGCTGAGACCTCTTGCTGGTGGGGGATGCAGGGGAGGGCAGAGGGTATTTCCTGGCAGGGACCAGGAAATTCTCCCAATGTGTCCCAGTTTATAGCCCACAACTTGCAATTCCCATGCCTGCTGCTGCTGAAATACACCGGACCTCGGGCTGCATATATGCTGGCGATGTGACTGTGTTTATTGTTCATGATTGCAAAATTCAGGTTTTGATTGAATGTCATACTCTTTCAAGCAGCTTCCTTGGTTCTCATAAACTGAAGGAAGAGTGACACACTCCTGCTGTGAGCTTGAGTGCTCTTCTGCCCTCCAACTTTCCTAGGTGGATTTTGTGGAGGCAAACTGGCTTTAAGGCACTGAGAAATATGCTGGGACTGGATGATATTTTGGGTTGGAATTGTGAGGGAGTTATGGAAAAGCTAGAGAAGAGGATGCAAATTTGATGTGGTGTTTGCCTCCACTGTCCTCCTGAGGATGGATGTTAGTAATTAATAATGTAATTGTCACTATGTTGTGGAATAAGGATCTGGTTTTGGATCCTAATCCACACTTTTTAGGAAAAAAGGTTCAAAAGGTTCCTTTGGATTTTTTCTCATATGGCCATCAATCTCATTCTGGGGTGAAATCCAGACCAGCGAGGGGGGGTCACCTCTTCTCTGCAAACTTAGGAGCCTCACAGTACTTTACTGCTGCAGCTCCCATCTGGGCCACTCACAAATAGCCTTCCAGCATGCAGGTAACAGTGTGAGTGTCTGTGTATAGATGCAGCCTGCCAGCCATATGTCACTCACACTCTGGCTTCCACTAACCTGGGTTACCACTTGCAGGGTGACCCCAACACACTTCCAGTCCTTGATTTTCCTTCAACACGTGTGTTCTGCACTGTCTAGCTCTCTGCTGGTCAGTCCAGATATTTTAGGTTCATTGCCCCTCTAAGGGGATCAATATACTACTATAGTTATCCAAACAATTCACAACACCAGATTAGTTTAATTGAAGAAAAAAAAGAACCGTATTTACCAAAACAGAAATAGATTTTAAGTGAGTACAGGTATAAGGTATTAAAAGAAGAAATGGTTACAAGACAAAATAAAGATAAAACACTTTCTAGTGCTAAACTTAACAAACTAAACATGATTCAATTACCACACATTTCCAGTAACATTGCCGACCAGGCTATCCAGGGGGATCTGCTCCCAAAGGACAATGGCTGTTTCTTTTCTCTTTTAGGTGAAAAGAAGACAGATGAATAGAGAGAGATAACTTTGGGTGTTTTTGCCCCTGACTTTTAAACTTCAGTTACCCTTTCAAATCCATTTTCCTGAGGGTTACCCTAGATAAAGTTCATTTCCTCTGTGTGGTTGGAGTCAAATAATCTGGTGGTGAATGAGGTTCCTTACTGTTTGCCTACATACAGATCTATTTGTTCCGCCTCACTTTCATTATGAGAGAATGGTCACTTGGTAGGTGATTGCCCATCAGCTTTTATGATACCTGGCTAAAGGTGTCAGCTTATTCTTTGTCTTTGAGAAACAGATTTTCCACTCCCCAAATTTGTTTGATAAACGTGCTTCAGTGAAGACTTCAGCTTATGTTTATAATTTTACATATAATGTTACTATACACATTTCTTCATGATATTATTGACCAGTGAGTTATTAGTTTTCAAATGACACCTCACAAGGCATATTTTGCACAGCAATTATTGTGATAGTGTGTAGGATATTAATACAGTGTTGCATTCCATCCCACCATCTTTTGCTTATGCAGAGTATTTTATAGCTGGAAGAGGGTCAAGATCGCTTCAATATTTTGAACAATGTTGCTACTTTTCCGTTATGGTCTCTGCGGTAGCTCTTGTTTGGGAATGAGCCTGTTCCTTGGAAGTAGCTGACCTTTGCTTTTCTTTAGCGAGCAGGGTTCAGCTTTTGATAGGAAACTTTGCCTGCCTCAGTTTTGAGATGTTACCTGTTTTAATGCTTGGAGATTTCTTAAGCTGAGGCTGCAGGACACACAGCTGGACTTCCCAGGGCTGCTTGCTGAACCCCTTGCTTATAAACCGGCAGTGAGGATTTCTAATCTTGTTTCTTGGAGTCTTCTCTCTTTCCTTATTGCAGCAGGTGTAACAAAACTGGTTTATTAAATTGATTTTACTAATTTTACATGGGTCTCAGAAGATACCTTGGCTGTCAAATTTGGTTTTCATTTGATTCACTGATGATCTTGGTTTTTATCATTGGTACAATCTGTCCTCCCTAGGGGCAATATTGCCAGTCTGGACAGCTGCCTCCTTGAGTGAGCTATTCCTGAATGTACTAATGTTTCATTTTGCTGCCTCTTGTTTTTCTTGTGGACTGGGATGTTGACAAGCCTGTTGCTTGTCTTTAATGGGTCTTCTGAATTTATCTTAGCTATAAGTCATTGTATATGCTTGTGGTAAAGATTCATCACTTTTGAATGCTTCTTGAGTTGGGCAACTGTTTTTGGATTTGTATTATTTGTTTTAATCTGTTTCTCAGAATGGAATTGAAAAAAAGATTTTGCTGCATTAACAATTTCAGATGCTATTGCCTGTAGCAAATAGCCAGCGCTACTGTGGTGGGGCTTGCAATTTTTCTTGGTGTGGTGGGTCAGGGTGTCACTCTTTGCCCCTATTATTGGGCATTATAGGCTTCGCTAGCGTCCCGGTGGGAAACAGAGAGGAGTGGGGAAGGAACCCAGGTTCACTCTCCTACTCGGGGTCCAAGCCCCTTCAGCTCCACTTGGACAGGGTTTCCCTTCCCCTCTGGCTAACAGCAATAATCCTCCAAACTCTAGTCAGCTGTCCTTCCCTCTCTCTGTCTGACTGAAGCAGGGTGTTTTTATTAGGTCTTTGCCTCCAGGTGCTCCAATTACCGTGTAGTAACCTTTCCCTAGAAGAGCTGCCCAGAGGATTCAGGGGCTCTGGGGCAAAGCAATTTTGGGGCCCCCTTCCACAAAAAAAGCTTGCAATACTATATTCTCCTGTGGGGCCCTGTGGGGCCTGGGTGAAATTGCCCCACTTGCCCCCTTACCCCCACCCCCAGGCAGCCCTATTCCTTTTTCCATGGGAAATAAGGCCTTGATCATCCTAGGGCTTATATACCTCCCATCTACAACTCTTCTACTGCTCTCTGGGCCTGCTGTATCACATGCCATATCTCAAACACACTATTGCGCTCTCTCGCTCTCTCTTTCCCCATCTATATAGAATCATAGAATCTCAGTGTTGGAAGGGACTTCAGGAGGTCATCTAGTCCAACCCCCCGCTCAAAGCAAGACCAATCCTCGGCTAAATCATCCCAGCCAGGGATTTGTCATGCCTGACCTTGAAAACCTCCAAGGAAGGAGATTCCAACATCTCCCTGGGTAACCCATTCCAGTGCTTCACCACTCTCCGAGTAAAAATGTTGTTCCTAATATCCAACCTAAACCTCCCCCACTGCAACTTGAGACCATTACTCCTTGTTCTGTCATCTTCTACCACTGAGAACAGTCTAGATCCATCCTCTTTGGAAGCCCCCCTTCATTCTTCTCTTCTGCAGACTAAACAATCCCAGTTCCCTCAGCTTCTCCTCATAAATCATGTGCTCCAGACACCTAATCATTTGCCTTGCCCTCTGCTTGACACTTTCCAATTTTTTCATATCCTTCTCTTAGTGTGGAGCCCGTAACCGGACATGATTCTCCAGATGAGGCCTCACAAATATCTAATAGAGGGGAATGATCACGTCCCTTGAACTGCTGGCAATGTCCCTACTTATACAGCCCAAATGCCGTTAGCTTTCTTGGCAACAAGGGCACACCATTGACTCATATCCAGCTTCTCGTCCACTGTAACCCTTAGGTCCTTTTCTGCAAAACTGCTGCCTAGCCATTTAGTCCTTAGTCAGCAGCAGTGCATAGGATTCTTCTGTCCAACATGCAGGATTCTGCACTTGTCTGTGTTGAACCTCATCACGTTTCTTTTGGCCCAGTCCTCTAATTTGTCTAGATCCCTCTGTATCCTATCCCTACCCTCCAGCGTATCTACCACTCCTCTCAGTTTAGTGTCATCTGCAAACTAGACATGGAGCCATTGATCAGTACCCATTGAGCCTGATGATCTAGCTAGCTTTCTATCCACCTTATAGTCCATTCATCCAGCCCTTAGTTCTGTAACTTGCTAGCAAGAATACTGTGGGAGACTGTATCAAAAGCTTTGCTAAAGTCAAAGAATAATAAGTCCACTGCTTTCCCCTAATCCACAGACCCAGTTATCTTGTCAAAGAAGGCAATTAGGTTATTCAGGCATGACTTGCCCTTGGTGAATCTGTGCTGACTGTTCCTAATCACTTTCCTCTTCTCTAAGTGCTTCAGAACTGATTCCTTGTGGACCTGCTCCATGATTTTTCCAGGGACTGAAGTGACACTGGCTGGCCTGTAGTTCCCTGGATCCTCCTCCTTCCCTTTTTTTTAAAGATGGGCAGTACATTAGCTTTTTTCCAGTCATCTGAGACCTCCCCTGATCGCCACAAGTTTTCAAAAATAAAACCCAATGGATCTTCAATCACATCCGCCAGCTCCTTTATCACCATTGGATACAGCGCATCCAGTCCCATGGACTTATGTTCATCCAGTTTTTCTAAATAGTCCTGAACCACTTCTTTCTCCACAGGTGACTGGTCACCTTCTCCCCATACTCTGCTGTCCAGTGCAGCATCTGGGAGCTGACCTTGTTTGTGAAGACAGAGGCAAAAAAGCATTTGAGTACATTAGCTTTTTCCACATCCTCTGTCACTAGGTTGTGGCAGGGGAGGCAGGTTCAGAGGGAGGGACAGGTAGATGGGGGAAAGGGAATGGGGCTAAACACTTCTCTCTGCTAAGCTGTATGCAGGGAAGGAGGGTACCAGCATATAGGAGTGAACTGTAGGGGGTACTAGGGGGAAGGGAAGAGCAACCACCCCTCCCCACTAGGCTGCAGGCAGGGGAGCAGGGCGCCAGTGATGGGGGGACCCAGGTGTTGTCAAGTGTGTTGTCAGATGCTACCGGTGTGGTGTTCTGCTCTCTCCTTGTTGGTATCACTTGGCTGCGTGCGTGTGTTCCCTCTGTGTGCTGCCCCAGCTCTGCGCAGCTAGCTGACACAGCAGACCCGAAGAGAACCCCCAGTAACCACAAAGTCTAGTAAGGTACGAAGGCACGTCGACCAGGTTTATTGTCGAAGAGAAACACAGTCTCCAGCTCCCCAGCAAACGTAGTCCAAGGTGCTGCTAAGATACAGCTAGCCAGTACATATGTGCTCCCTGACATTGGACCGGCTCAGTCAGCGGCGGGACTTTCCACTGCCCCCTCAGCCAGACAAAGACATTGCCCCAGGGATACATTCTTATACACAGTTACAAACAAGTTACACATCACTCCTGACGTATTGAGGCGTAACCCCTCTACGTAGCAGGGTACAACCCCACTACGTAGCAAGGTGCCGCCTCTCACCTTGTACAACTTGGTTAGATCAAAACAACTCTATTTTACCCTTTTGCCCCCGTCATTGGGATGGGTCGGCCTGTTCTTTCTTATCTGTGGAATGTGCAAGTATGTGAATGTTCTGATCTCTAGTGTTCAGTACCTTTTTGCAGCATCAGCCCTTTCCTTGCCAGCTTGTGTGAGCAGGGCCTGCCTCTTGCTCACAGCTTAACTTTGCTTTTTGTTAGCAAACTCTTAACCATTACTTTAGTTCAGGCCTCATACTGGGCCTTTAGCAGGGCCTTCACTTACTACACCAGGCAGGTAAGGTGCTGGTGGTGGTGGTAGTAATGGTGTCCTCGCTTCTCCCTCCAGAGGGATGGAGGTGGGGATGGGGGGAAGGCTAGAAAGGACCCCCTTCCCCACACCAGCAGCAGTCCTCCGGGGAAGGGAGCTCCCACCAGGCAGCAGCAGTCCTTCAGGGGGGGAAGGAAGGAAAAAGCTCCAGCCAACAGGGCAGCAAGAGCAGACTGACCAGTCGCTGTAGTGATCATTACACTCCTCTTGTCAGGCAGAGCCTAGAATGCACTGCCCCCCTTGCTGGACATATAAAAGGCAGGCCTTGCAGCACAGTTGGGGTTGAACCTGTGGAGGAGAAGGACACTCCCCCTGTTCTGCAGTGTCCTAGGGGGGAATCTATGCTTGATGGTCCTGATCCTCAAACACCAACAAGGACTGGCCCGGAGGAGCCGGAAGAGGCCTGGAGGCCACAGGTATCAACCCCCTAGGAGGCAGGAAGTAGCCCGGTGCAGCTGGCTGTGGCTCAGTCGGCATGTTGCAGCTGGATCCCTGCCGATGCAGGGGCAGATGATCCTGCCCCTGCCAGGGCCCTGGATTGGGATGCAGTGTAGTAGGGTTCCCCTACAACCCCATCCAAGGTGGCTAACTCCTCACACTTCCCTGAGAAGCTCCTGCTCTGGAGAAGGATCCTCTTACCAGTCAACTGTAGACTGTTTCTTGGCTGGCTGGCTGAGCTCCACCCAGGTTAAAGCAAGCCACTGTTTCTTTGCTGGCTACCTGAGCCTCCTCAAGCCCAGGTCCCAGCTCAGTTATAGACTCTGTTTAAGGGCTGGCAGCAGGAGATGGCCAAGCCCAGGCTAAAGCCTCACTGTGACTGTTGGTCGCCCAGCCCTGTTGTGGGCTCTTGATTGTCCTGCAGACTCTGGTCCTGGCCAGATGGGACTGGACTAAGTGGCCTCTCTCTCCCTGGGAGAGCGAGGGACCATTACAGGGTCACATCCTGAAAGATTTCTTTCCTGAACCCTCTCTTCTGGCTTTCAAACAACCCCCCAGCTTTTCCAAGTTCATCATCGGAAGCAAGTTTCCCATAGATCAGGTCACACCAACTCAAAGCTACATCAGACCCTGTTAGAACAGATGTAAAACCTGCAGACATATCTCCACTGCCAGGATGAGCAACACTCCCCTCAACACACCTTTCAAGACCCATGGGTCCTACATGTGCCTGTCATGACACAGAATGTATCTCAAGTAGTGAATCAAATGCCCAGACAACAGCTATGTGGGTGAAACCAGACAATCACTGTGCTCTCAAATGAACCCAAAGGCAAAGCAATCACTTTATATCAGTCCGTTGAAATATGTCCTAACTACTTATGCTAAACAAGCTGTTCCAACTTGTATTTAGCTGTGACACAGAGTACATTTCCTAGACCTGAAGAAGAATTCTTCTGTATGAGCTTGAAAGCTTGTCTCTCACCAGCAGCAAGAATAAACTTTGTTACCTTATGCCCCTGCACCTTGTTTTTGTAATATTGTGGGACCAACAAGCCATGAAAACAGTGCATGACTCTTTTTTTCGACACCTTCCATCTGGAGGTTTTCATATGTCAGATACTAAAAAGCATTTTTTTTTTCATTTTTTAGGTTTCAGTTGTTTGACAAAAAGTAAAAATCTTGTGCACACACACATTTTGTATGCTGTATTTCTGTATCAGGGCCCACTTAGACCCTCCTTCTTTTAAAATTGAAACAAGACTGATTGATCCTTGTTTCATTCAAATTAATATTAATTCTTTATGAGGGTCACACATTTCCTGACAGTGTTTCTCAGGGCCACCTTGACCTCTCTGTTTCTCAGGCTGTAGATGAGTGGATTAGCAAGGGGAGTCAGAACAGTGTAGATGACTGAGAACACTTTGTTCAGGGCTCTCAATGTGTTGTATTTTGGTAGCATGTAGACAATCATGATGGTCCCATAGAAAAGTGCTACAAAGATGAGGTGAGAGGAGCAGATGGAAAAGGCCTTTTGCCTCCCGATGGTAGAAGGGATTCTCAGGATGGTGCTGATGATACAAACGTAGGATGTCAAGGTTAATAGAAATGGGGAAACTGCATCTAGGAAGGAAAATATATAAAGAACCAATGTGATGAGGCTGGTGTCGCTGCAGGAAAGCTTTAGCATTGGAGTGAAATCACAAAAAAAGTGGTCCATTTCATTGGGGCCACAGAAAATTAATTGTGACATAAAAGACATCATTATTGTACATGCTAGAAATCCACTTATCCAACACCCAGCTGCTAGCTGGAGGCACAGCCTGCCATTCATATGGGTTCCATAGTGCAGTGGTTTGCATATGGCTAAATACTGGTCATAAGACATTGTTGCCAGGAGATAACACTCTGTAGTTGCTAGAAAACAAAAGGAAAAAAACTGTGTCATGCAGCCCCCCACAGAAACAGTTCTGTCCCCTGTCAGGAGACTGGCCAGCATCCTAGGCAGGATGGTGGAGGTGTAGCATGTCTCCAAAAATGACAAGTTCCCCAGGAGGAAGTACATGGGAGTGTGAAGGTGTTGATCAATCACAACTACAGCAATGATGAGGAGGTTGCCAGCCATGGTCACAATGTAGATCACTAGGAAAACCAGGAAGAGAAGGGTCGGCAGCTCAGGGAGATCCCCAAACCCCAGGAGGATGAATTCTGTGATGGCTGTTTGGTTTTCTCCTTCTCCTTTCTCCATGAGCTGTATCATGTGACAGTGAAAAGGTAATTAGCATCGAAAGATTTGGCTGTACCATGAAATTAGGCAGATTTCCATCATTTGATTCCATAAGGGTTCCAACTGCAAACTGAGAGCTGGTTATATATTCTCTCATAAGACAGAAACTTCTTCACTTGGAGACTTTTGGAATAAAGTTTCTCACCCAACCAATGAGCTGTCACCCAGTTGATTTCCACTCTTCTGCCTCATATCCCAACTTTTTCATTAATCTATTCTTAGATTTAAGATAAAAAGGGACCTGGGCTGGAGTTTGGCACAACTGATTAAAAGAGCTTTAAATTAAGAACTTAAAGGAGATGGTTGGGAGATGCTCATGTAATGGCAACACCTGATTTTAACTTAGAGATGGAGGGAAATCAAGTGAGAAAGGAACAGCAGTGGATAGGAGAATGGACTTTAAGAGGAAGGATAGTGTTGATACTAATCAGACAAGTGATACTGGCAGTAGAATGACTGTACCAATTGGGTGAAGCCAAGCAGCAACAATTACAATGTGTGTACACCAGTGCAAGGACCCTGGGTAAGAAAATGGAGGAACTAGAACTACTGGTGCATGAAATGAAACCAGATATTATAGAGTGTGACAAAGTTCCTCCTCTGCCTTGTAGGGTCCTGCACTATTGACGGATTTTGCTAGCCTCAGAGATCTTCCTGTGATGAGTTGGGAGGTTTTGGAGGGAACCCGGACCTGCCCTCTACTCCAGGTGCCAGCCCAGGGCCCTGTGGATTGCAGCTGTCTATAGCGTCTCCTGTAACAGCTGCATGACAGGTACAACTCCCTGGGGTACTTCCCCATGGCCTCCTCCAAACACCTTCATTATCCTCACCACAGGACCTTCCTTCTGGTGTCTGATAATGCTTGTACTCCTCAGTCCTCCAGCAGCACACCTTCTCACTCTCAGCTTCTTGCACCTCTTCCTCCCAACTCCTCACATGCACATCACAAACTGAAGTGAGCTCCCTTTTAAACTCAGGTGCCCTGATTAGCCTGCCTTTATTGATCCTAGCAGCTTCGTGATCAGCTGCAGGTGTTCTAATCAGCTTGTCTGCTTTAATTGTTTCCAGAAAGTTCCCGATTGTTCTGGAACCTTCCCTGTTACCTTACACAGGGAAAGGGGATCTACTTAACCTGGGGCTAATATCGTCCTTCTATAACTCTCCTGTAGCTATGTGGCCTAACCCTGTCACAAGGGATAACAGAAACATGTTGGAATAGTAGTTATGATTGGAGTAGAGTTATTGAAGGGTATGTGCTGTTCAGGAAAGACAGAAATAAAGGCAAGGCAAAGGTGTTGGAGTAGCATTGCATATAAATGATGAGGTAGACTCTAAAGAAATTAGAAGCAATGGAGAGGATAAGATAGAGTTTGTTTAGATCAAAATCACTTTGGGGAAGAAAGCTACTATAGGTATCCCTGGGATAGTGCTTGGGGTGTGCTGCAGACCTCAAGGATGTGATTTGAGTATGGACCGAGACCCCTTTAATGAAAAAAAAACAAACAAAACCCTACTACTAGGAATTGTGTGCTCATGGGAAACTTTAACTTCCCAGATATAGATCAGAGGACGAGTGCTACTACTAACAATAAGGCCCAGATTTTCCTGGCTGGGACAGCTGAGATTTATTCATCAAATAGTTGTCAAACCAAGAAGAGGTGATGCCATTTTAAATGTGGGATTGATGAGTAATGAAGACTGCATAGAAGAACTCGTTGTAGGGGACAACCTTGGCTTGAATGATTGTGAGCTAACTCAGTTTCAACTAAATGGGAGGATAAACAAAAATAGATCTGCAGCTACCGTCTTTGATTTCAAAAGGGCAAACTTTGAAAAAGTAAGAGAATTAGTTAGGGAAGGGCACTGGAGCAAAGAACTCAAGAATCTGAATGTGGAGGAGGCTTGGAGTTACTTAAAGTCAAAGGTGAAGAACCCATCTGAAGCCTACATCCTAAGTAAGGGAAAAAAATCATAGGGAAAGGCAGAAGGTCACTCTGGATGAGGAACCATCTCAAACAGGTGATGAAGAGAAAGCAGAAAGCCTACAAGAAATGGAAGATAGGAGGAATCAGCGAGAAAGGCTACCTTTTGGAGGTCAGAAAGTGTAGGGATAAAGTGAGAACTGCCAAAATCCCAGTAGAGTTGGACCCTGCAAAGGAAATGAAAATCAATAATAAAAGGTTCTATAGCCATATAAAGAAGAAGAAAATAAGGAAAGAAGTGGGACCACTAAGCACTAAAGATGGTGTGGATATCAAAGATAATCTAGGCATGGCCCAACACCTAAACAAATACTTTGCCTCAGTCTTTAATAAGACCAATGAAGAGCTTAGGGGTAGTGGCAGGGTGGCTAATGGGAACGAGGATATGAAGGTAGAAATTACCAAGACCGAAGTGGAAGTCAGTCTCAAGCAGCTTAATGGGATCAAACTGAGGGCCTGGATAATCTCCACCCAAGAATATTAAAGGAACTGGCACATGAAATTGCAAGCCCAATAAGAAGCCCTATGACTGGAGAATTGCTAATATAGTTCCTATTTTTAAGAAAGGGGAAAAAAAGTCATCCAGAAAACTAGTGGCTTCTTAGTTTGACCTCAGTTGTATGCAAGGTCTTGGAACAAATTTTGAACAGAAAGTAGTTAAGGACATAGATGTGAACAACAATTGGGATAAAATACAACATGCTTTTACAAAAGGTAGATCATACCAGACCAACCCGATCTCCTTCTTTGAGAAACTAACTAATTTTTTAGACAAAGGAAATGCAGTAGATTTAGTCTACCTGGATTTCATTAAGACATTTGATAGAGTTCCACATGGGAAAATATTAGTTAAATTGGAGAAGAAAGATATTAATATGAGAACTGAAATGTGGATAAGGAACTGGCTAAAAGGGAGACAACAACGGGTCATACTGAAAGGTGAACTGTTAGGCTGAAGGGTGGTTACTAGTGAAGTTCCTCAGGGATCAGTCTTGGGAACAATTTTATTTAACATTTTTATTACTATTCTATTAGTGCAAAAAGTGGGAGTGTGCTAATAGAATTTATGGATGACACAAAATTGAGAGGGATTGCCAATATGGAGGAGGACTGGAATATCACACAAGAAGAACTGGATTACCTTGTAAACTTAGTAATAGGAATGGGATGAAATTTAATAGTGCAAAGTGCAAGGACATCGATTTCGGGACTAAAAATAATAGTTTTTGCTATAGGCTGGGGATGGATCAGTTGGAAGTGACAGAGGGGAAGAAAGACCTGGATGTACTGGCTGATCACAGGGTGACTATGAGGCATCAATGTGATGTGGCTGTGAAAAAGACCACTACAATTCTAGGATGCATTAGGTGAAGTATTTCCATTAGGGACAGGTAATTGTTAGTGTCATTATAGAAGACACTGGTGAGACCTCATCTGGAGTATTGTGTGCAATTCTGGTCTTCCATGCTAAAAGTTGAATTCAGACTGGAACAGGTGCAGAGAAAGGCTACTACGATGATTAAAGGTATGGAAAACCTATTTTATGAGAGGAGACTCAAACAGCTTTGCTTGTTTAGCCTAACCAAAAGAAGACTGAGGGGAGATATGATTGCTCTCTATAAATATATCAGAGGGATAAATACCAGGGAGGGAGAGAAGTTATTTAAGTACCAATGTTGGCACAAACAAATGAAGATAAATTGTCCATCAACAAGTTTAGTCTCAAAATCAGGTGAAGGTTTCTAACCATCATAAGACTGAATTCTGGAACAGCCTTCCCAAGAGAACAGAGGGGGAAAAAACTTAACTGGCTTCAAGACTAAACTTGATAAGTTTATGGAAGGGATGGTATCATAGGACTGCCTACAATGGCATGTGGCCAATCAGGGGTGGCTCTAGGTATTTTGCCAACCCAAGCACGGCAGGCAGGCTGTCTTCAGTAGCTTGCCTGTGGGAGGCCCCCGGTCCCGTGGATTCGGCGGCACACATGCGAGAGGTCCTCCGAAGCCGCGGGACCAGCGGACCCTGCGCAACCATGCTGCCAAAGGCAACCTACCTACCGTCCTTGTGGCAACTGGCAGAGCCCCCCCCATGGCTTGCTGCCCTAGGCATGTGCTTGGCATGCTGGTGCCTGGAGCCACCCCTGTGGCCAATCTACGACTGCCACCAGCAACCATCTCCAATGGTCAGTGATATGTGACACTAGATGGGAAGAGCTTCTTCCCCAGATGTCTGGCAGATGGATGTTGGACATGTGCTCAGGGTCCAACTGGTCACCATATTTGGGGCCAGGAAGGAATTTTCCTCTGGGTCTAATTGGCAGGGACCCTGGGAGATTTTTGTTTTCTTCTGCAGCATGGGACACAGACCACTAGCATAAATGGTGGATTCTGTGTAACTTGAAGTATTTAAAGCATGATTTGAGAATGTCAGTAACTCAGTCAGAGTTTAGGGGTCTATTATAGAGGTTCTGTGGCCGGCAAGGTGCAGGATATCAGACTACATGATCACAAGGGTCCCTTCTGACCTTAAACTCTGAGTCATTAAATCATCCATTCTGAGCTCTTGGCTAACAATAATCACAGATTTTCCTCAGTTACCTGGCGTTGAGCTCAATAACTTATGTTTGGCTAAGATGTACCTTCCAATAAGGGATCCAGTCCTAGTTTGAACATATCAAGAGATGAGAATACACCACTTCCTTTGGTAGTTTGAGCCAATGGATAATCACTTCACTGGGGAAAAAACTGTGCTTTATTTCTCATTTAAATGTGTCTAACTTTAGTTTCCAGCCATTGGTTCTAGCTGTGCCTTTCTCAGTTTGACTAAAAAGCCCTTTTCTAACCAGTGTTTTCTCCCCATGAAGGTACTGATAGGTGGTAATTAAGTCACCTCTCAGTCTTCTCCTTGATAAACTGAACAGATCAAGCTCTTTAAGGCGTTTACTGTAAGATACTTTTTCCAGCCTGCAAATCAGTTTTGTGGCTCCTTTCTGCACCCTCTCCAATCTTTCAACATCCATTTCAAAATGTGCTCCCCAGCACTGAACACAGTATTATAGTATCAGTATCACCAGTGCTCTCTGCGGAGGTGAATCCCCCTCCCTGCTCCTGTTCTCTGGCCCCCTGTTTATACAGCCAAGGATGGCATCAACCCTCAGCACTGTGCTGGGAGCTGATGTTGAGTTACTCACGCACTGTAGCCACTACCCAGGCTGTGATTGGGGCCAGGGTCAACACACGAGCTGCCCCAGAGAAGGGCAGGAGGGAGGTGGCACCATGTCAGTGCTTGCGATGAGGGAGTGACACTGACAGCACAGATGGGAGAGTGACTCCACCCCTGGCTGTGCCCAAGACACAAATCAAACCACACACAGCTTCCTCTTGCTCATAGCACAGTAGTGACTGGTCCAGACACACGAAAACTGCTTAGAAGGGATAACTGGCTATTAATTAATTGCAACTATTAATTACTGACTATCAAATCAATGATTTTTCATGTTATGGCAGTGCCAGGGGATCGGGTCCTTACTGTGCTGGGTGCTGTGTAAGCACCAAAGAATTAGTAACAATTCCAAGCTGCTTGATGGCTCGGAGGGTGCTGGGTGGAACTGCAGGCAGAGTCGGTGCCCCCTCCCGCCTGCCACAGGAAAGCTGTAATTCAGCACTCCCAGCCCCTCTCATTGCAGTCATACCAGAGCCTGGGGTGGAAGATATGGGGGAAGAATGGAAAGTCTTCATGTGAAAGATACATATCCGCCCCTGTTACTGCAGCTCCTCGCAATTTCTAATGTGTTGATTTTTGTAATACCCCATGACATAAAATTAGGAGCCTCTGTGCTTCTGAAAATCCCATTAGGTGCCTAAATACCTTTCAAAATGTGATCCAAAGTGACTTACCCCAGATCACCCGGAAAGGGTGTTGCTGAGCAGAGATGAGACCCCAGGTCTTTAAAGTTGCTGGCAGGTGCCATAATTGCTGTAACACCCATCGTCTGCAAAAATTAAGATAGAGCAGTCAGTGCTTCATCAAAGGTTGTGACACAGACACGGGTCACTGCTTCCTAATCTGTAAGGATTCCAGTCTCCATTCAGTGCATTTTAAAAATACACCCTTTCCTGGGGGGAGCTCAGTACCACCCAAGAAATACTGGTAGGCTCTCTGCTCCCACTGAAACTCACCGAGGAGACACTCAGCATCTCAGCACTGGGCTGGGAAGGGGCATTGGAATCTGCACCCCCAGGAAAGGCAGCTTAGAATCTGAGGGACAAGGTCCATGAGCAAACAATGAGTTGTCGGGCGGAGGGGGGGAAACAGCCAGCCAGAGAGCACGATGGTGCGGGGATGACAGACTCACGGTGTGTAAGGGAAGAGGTGAGAACTGGATCTACTTTCTGATCCATCCATGTCTCTAGCTGCAAACCACAAAGAAACCGACTCTGAAGTCCTTCCTCCGGCACAGCTCCTAGCATGGTGAGGACACCGTTCGAGAGGATGTCTCAGAGCAAGGGCTGGGTAGGAACAAGAACCTGAGGATCTGCCATGAGGCTAGTGACACTTTCAATCCTCAGCAGGCAGCACTATACTCTTCATGGCTAGGGACTGGGGCTAGCAACAGTCAGCCTTCCTGTCCCAGTTTCTGGGAACACCCCTGCCTCTGGCTGCTGGGACAGGTGCCTCTTGCTGCCCAGGGTGACTGCTGGCATCACACACACCCTTAGTGCCTCCTGCTCTGGGTTCCTACAGGGTTTATCAGGGAAAGCAGCTGCCCCCTGGCCGTTGTTACTGCTGATGGGATCTCCCTTAGGACTGCTGCCTGTGATGCTCTGGCTTCCATTCAGAAGTCAGTTGATGTTGTATTACTTGTTAAAACAGTGTATTAGCAAAGCAGGTGCAACTGGCATCCTAATCCCCAGAGAAATCTCTCATTTTCCCATGTGCTCTACATGTGTAAAAAGCCCAACTTAATGGGAAATTGGATACAATCCCTTTAATGATCATTTTGAACTCCTACATACCACTTTCCAGCCGTGGATGTCAAAGCACATCGCAAAGGATAGCAAGTGACATCATCCCCATTTCTCAGGCGAGAAAACAGAGGCACAGAGATAGGAGGTAATTCCCAAATGTAACCCAGCCTTGGCATAGCCAGGAATACAACACTTTGACACAGACTTCCTCTGTCAAAATGCACTGACCTGGACCACACACTCCAAGACCCTTCGTCTATTACATATGGAAATCTTTAAAGATTAGGGACTTATAAAGCTGCCCTTCAATGTAGTACCTAAGCACCTTCTATGTAAAATGGATGACATTAACGAAGCTCCTCATAGATGTCATGAATTTTCCAGTTTTTTTTTTCCTTTTCGGGGTAAAAAACCTCTGCTTTGTTATAAGGGTTGAAACTTTTATATTTTGTTTTCTTTGGGGGGATTGGTAGGTGTGATTTCTTGGGGACAGATCATCTTTAGCATCAGAATAACAATCTCACAGGATGCACAGAGACTCCTTGCACACTGAGCGCCACCTGTATCAATCTCTAGCTAGGTCCTGAAGTGCTCTGGCCCCCCGAATCAATCTCTAGTTAGGGCCTGAAGTGCTCTGTCAAATGGATCATTCTTTACCTACGGCCTAAATTACTCTGGCCACCTGGCTCCTCTAGGTAGGTCCTGAAGTGCTCCAGAAACCTGGATCAATCTCTTGCTCAGTCCTCAATTGCTCTAGTCATTCGTGTCAATCTCTAGCTATATCCTGAAGTACTATGGCCATCAGGATCAATCTATAGCTAGGTCCTGATATTCTCTGGCCACCCGGATCCATATCTAGCTAGGTCCTAGTCCCCCCATCTATCTCTTCCTAGGGCCTGATGTCCTCAAGCCACAGAGAACAAACTCTATTTTGAGCCTGAAGTGTTCAGGACACCTGAATCCATCTCTAGCTACGTCATGAAGTTCTTTAGCCACCCAGATAGCTCTCTAGTTAGGGCCTGAACTACTCTGGCCACCTCAATCAAGCTCTAGCAAAGTTGTTGGTGTCACTAGGCATAAATCTAGGCCTCGGTGAACCAAAGCTCCTCCATGTTGAACTCTACTTGGTCTAGAAAGCTAGCAGCTGTGAAATTAAATGTGTAACAGTAAGTTATCAGTTGCAGCACAGCTAAAACTGGTCAAAAGCAGTAGTGATAAGGCCTGTGCACCTTTAGCAGAATGACAAGATAACTTGCAGAAGGAAAACTTACTAACGAGCTGCCACGGCCAAGATTACTCAATGCACCTGTGCTTACATAACTGCTACAGGGGGAGGAAGGAGGAGGAGAGGGGGAAGAAAGAAGAAAGAGAAAAAAAAAACTTATAAAAAGGGAAAAGCCGCTTGTGTAGTGGTGCATTATTTGAGGGGTTCGTCTCCTTGCACCGCTTTGAGATCTGACATAAACTTTGCTTGCTTCTCCACCCTGGTATGTGTTCATTGACGCTTCACACTCTGGGCAATGAACCACTGTTGTTTGCCTCGGGCACCCTCTGTGTCGGCAACAAAGTGCTCAGTTGCTCTGACCACTGGGATCAATATCTAGCTATGGATCACTTGATTACCACTTGTTTTGTTCATTCCCTCTGGGGCACCTGGCATTGGCCACTGTCAGAAGACAGGATGCTGGGCTGCATGAACCTTTGGTCTGATCCAGTATGGATTTTCTTATGTTCCTATGTTCCTGAAGGGCTCTAGACACTTGGAATAAATTATAGCTAGCTCCTGACTTGCTCTCACTGCCCAGATCCATTTCTAGGTAGGGCCTAAAGTGCTCTGGTCACCCAAATCAATCGCTATCTATGCCCTTTACATGTTTCCCCACTCACTGTCCTTCCCTTGCTTTGCTCCTTCACCTCCTACGTATCCTCGACAGCAGGGTGCATCCCACTCCCAGCACTGTGCAGAGAATCAGCCCTTGGTCTGGGAGATTGTCAACCATCACTCCCTTGTGGACGTCTGATGCGACCACCACCCTGACGACATCTCGATGTTCACCTTTGTACAGGTAGAGGCCCATCGGTCGCACCACTTCTGGTTGGACTGCATCTACCTGTCATGCTTCCACCTTTCATGGGTGCACTCCTCCAGCATCCGACCAGCCCCGTTTTTGGATCACCATCTAGCCACCGTGATGGCCTATCTCTGCACAGAGAAGCTGGGGCCATCCTATTGGCACTTTAATAACAGCTTGTCAGAGGACATGGGTTTCGTGGTGTCCTTCCAGGAGTTCTGGCTGGCCTGGCGAGGGCAGAGGCACGCCTTTCCCTTGGCACAGCCGTGGTGGGACATGGGGAAGATGTGTGCCAGGCTCTTCTGCTGCGACTACACCCGTGGCACCAGCCGATGGAGGGATGTGGTGATAAAGCAGTTGGAACAGGAGCTGGAGAGGTGTCTGGCTGCCAGCCCCGAAGATCCATCCCTCTGCATAGCATACCGAGAGAAGCAGGAGGAGCTCCGGGCCCTTAAAGATCATCGGGTCCAGGGTGCTTTTGTTCAATCCTGCATCCACCTGCTTCCCCTACATCCTGGATAAAAGGAGGGGGGCCAAGAAACACGTCACCTACCTTCTGGCAGAGGATGGCACCCCCCTCATGGATCCGGCAGAGATTTGCAGGAGGGCCAGAGCCTTCTATGCAAGCCTTTTCTCCCTGGATCGAACTGATCCTAATGCTTGCAAAGTGCTCTGGGATGGACTCCTGATGGTCAGTGTGGGCTACTGAGACTGGCTAGAGCTGCATCTCAGTCTGGCTGAGTTTTCGGAAGCCCTCCATCGCAAGCCCATCAATAAATCTGCGGGCATGGAAGGCTCACCGTGAAGTTCTATCGCGTGTTCTGGGATGTCCTCCTCCCAGACCTAGTCACCATCTGGGCCAAGTCCGTGAAGAGTGGAGTCCTCCCTCTCTTGTGCAGGCGAGCCGTGCTTGAGTTATTGCTGAAGAAGGGGGACCTCCGTGACTTACGGAATTGGCATCCCGTCTTGCTCCTCAGCACAAACTACAGAATCATAGCAAAGGCCATCTCGCTGCAGCTAGAGTCCGTGCTGGCGGATGTGGTCCACCCAGACCAGACCTACACTATCCTGGGTCACATTATATTTGATAACCTGTATCTGGTCTGGGATCTTCTGGAGCTTGGGTGTAGGGATGGTCTGTCATTTGCCCTCCTGTCCCTTGATTAGGAGAAGGTGCTTGACAACATGGACCACGGGTATCTCCTGGGCACTCTGGGTGTGTTAGGCTTCAGACTCCAGTTTGTGGGCTTTATCTAGTTGCTGTATGTTTCCACAGAGTGTCTGGTCATGCTCAACTGGATCATGACCCAGCCGGACAACTTCAGGTGGGTAGTATGGCAGGGGTGCCCACTCTCAGGCCAGCGGTACACGCTTGTGATCGAGCCCGTCCACTGTCTCCTCCATCGGAGGCTGATGAGGTTGGTGCTCCAAGATCCAGAGCTACGGCTGATCCAGTTTGTGTATGTCAGTGACATACTCCTTGTGGTCCAGGACCCGGGTGACATGGCGGGGGTGGAGGCTTGCCAGGACATCTACTCAGCAACCTCCTCCACCCGGGTCTACTAGGTCCAGAGCTCTGGCCCGGTGGCCGGGGACAGGTGAGCTCCCTCCAACCCGCTTCAGGCCATCCGGTGGAACGCTGGTCCACTGCTCTATCTCGGTGTTTACATTTCTGCCACACACCTGTCTTCGCCGGAGAACTGGTATGGTTTAGAGGGCAAGGTGACAGAGCAGCTCCGGAAATGGACAGAACTAATCCGGTGCTTCTCCCTCCGAGGAAGGCCAGCTCCAGGCACCAGCTCAGTAAGCAGGTGCTTGGGGTGGCCAACAGAGAGGGATTGCACTTCCAGCTCTTCCACGGTGAGTTCCTCAGTCCCGCTTGGAGTGAAGGACTTGCCGTCAAATTGCTGCTGAAGAATGAAGATGCAGCAGTAGAGCTATGGCATATCATGATTTAAAAAATAAATTGTGGCTGCTTAGGGCGGGAAAAACCCTGGAGCTGGCCTGGCCCAGGAGCAACCCAGGAGCAGCCCAAAGCAACTAGGGATTACCAGGGAATTAGGATCTCTAAGTTTTTTAAAAATAATTAAATGTCAGTGGGGACCCTGGTTACAGGTCTGTACTTAAACAGATTCAACTTCTGTATCATTCCAAGACAACATAATCTGTGCAACCTTGAGAGTATTGTAAGTTACACACAACACTAAGATGCAGTAAAGGCTGATAGTGTGAATCAATAATTTAGAGTAAACTATATTAGAAGGAATTTGTATTTACCCCAAAAGAAACCAGGAAACTGACAGTTAGAGTAAAACTAAAAAGGAATAAAAGGCACTAGGACATTTTCTGACCATTTGGAATTGATTGGATATGATTTTCAAAACTTGCCATGTTAAATAAATGCAGACAGACAGACTGTCCAGGCTGATTCCCCACTCTGGCACTTCAAGTGTAGAAGGTGGGAGCCGCAAGGACTCTAAAAATTAATACTGGCCACTCCAGGCTTGTATTAAACTTCCAAGGTTACAGGTTTTCTCTGACCTTGGATTGGTAAATGCTGCCACCACCCAAGTGCAAAACCCCTCTGAGAATCCAGGGAGGCGCACCTGGGAATTCTTCCCTGTGTGGTACCCTCAAGCCCTTTCACCCCCCACTCCGGGGAAGAGCTGAGAAAGAAATTAAAGGAAATCAGCTGTTGCCACCAGATAATTAAATAACATGCACAACCTCTTAGGACACAAAAGCCCAATCCTGTTCTTAAAAAAAGGGACATTTTATTAAAAATAAAAAGAAAGAAAACATCTGGAAACACAGGTGATTGCTAGATATTAAAACCAGCATCGTTGCCCTTTTCCGTTATTTAATTGCCTACAGAAATCTGTTGGTCACTGTTCAGTATAGCTGACTTCCTCTCCTTTACTCCAGAGGCTGGTGTTGATTTCTCAGCACAACAACTTGTTACTGTATTTGTGCCCTTTACTCTCTGCAAGTGGCGTTGTTGTCTAAGTCTAGCTGCTGCCTTCTCATTCTTGACTGTCTTGTGCCACCTGGTGGCAATTAGTGGGTATAACTTCCCATTTCTCATTGCTTAACCTCTGCTACTATCCCCAGTCATCTGTAGCATAGAGGCCCTTTTCTCTTCAGTGCCCTTTCCTCACCACTTACACAGTATTACACAGCTTCTCTCTTTTCACTTTGCTTTCTTGGTCATTTGACAGCATGACTCCTCCTTTCTTGTCTTTCCATTTCAGCTGCTATCCTTTGGTCTTGCACAGAGACCCCACACCTGTCCCATTTCTCTGCCCTCTTGTGACACTAGACAGCATAATCACATCTTTCCTCATTTCTTACCTACTTCTAGGTGTGCACTGTGCCTAATTAGAGCCACTGGGAACAACACCACACAACAGCATGACTGCAACAGCAGATACTACAACAGTGCATTGCTGTTAATGTGAGGTCCATTTCCAATGGAAATGCATAGACTGGACCTCCAGTGACAGAAGCCCAGTGACTATCCAAGCTGAGATTCTCAGAGGAGTCTAGGGGAGTTCAATGCTGAACTCCTGTTTCAAAGGGATTTGGGTACGTAACTCCATTAGGCCCCTGGGGAAATCCTTTCTGCAGAGTTGAGCCCTACAATTCTCACTGATCGCCAGCTCCCCTGGCTCCAGCCAAATCCTGACGTGCTCACAGTGACTAACACAGCACTGCTGTGTTTAGCATCACAGGTGTTCTGCCCATTGCTAGGTGATAGCCACTTCCTCTCACCATAGGTTGCCTCATTCCCTGAGGAGAGGGCCACATGTGGAGCAGAGCTACAGAGGCACCTGGGGCTGGCTGGACATATGCTGAGAGCTAGCCCTCTCGGGCCTTGCACTTATTGCAGTCAGTTTTGGAGACAATCTCTGCCTTTGAACTGCTCAAGCAGAAGAGCGGTTTCTTCCCTGCAGTGCCATGTGCTAAGTCCCTTTCTGGTGACTGTTTGACTGGCCTCGCCCTAAGAACAGCCTCAGTTCTATGTGTGCACATCCCCTAGTGCCCCGGCAACCCCCCAGCTGGTCAGGCCTGTCTCCATTGACCTGGGCCCCAAGTCTACTTCTTTGTGGTTGCCCAACCTGCCTGTACCCATGAGTCCAGTGAGCCTGGTGCTGGAGCTTTGCCAGAGCTGTTCGCACCCAGGTATAGCACAGGTACGAGCTATGAAGCTGTTCCTGGTGAAGTGTCCAGAGGTCACTGTTGGGGCCCAGCTGTTCGCATTTGGCCTGTTGTAGCACAGTTGTAGTGGTTCGCTTACAGGGGGCGGTATGGTGGGGTTGGCATGAGGCACTATTTCAGGGGTCACACATTTCAAAGACTGACATCTCCAGGAGTTCATATTTTCATTCCCCGTATGTTTATTTTTTAAAAAATACAAACATAGCTTTTTATGGAGATAAACACTTGGTGACAATTTTGTCTCCACTCTGACCAGAGCCTAGTTAAAAACTGCATGATGGGAACATGGTCATGGCCAACTTCCTCCCTGCTCCTTCCACTTAGATGGACAACACTGACCTGAGCTCTGGCTGGATTCTCCATTCTGTCCTTGGGAGTATAACTAGCAAACTTTATGATACTGTCACCCATGGGTCTTTGGCTGGACTAGGCCGTTGGAATTGGATTACCAGATTTTATTGTCTAACACAGAGAAAGAATGAGTGACAGAGGGTGTACATAGGGATTTGCTTTGATATTTAGTGGCGTTTTTGCCTTACGCAACATGACATTTGGGGGCATTTTCAGATGCTAAACACACTCCTCAGACAGGATGAATATTTAGACAAACCAGAGAGAAATAACGTCATCCTGTATGTATCAGTGCTGGACATGGGACATTGCTAGAACTGTCCACAACCTCATGTTCCTATTTGTTGTCTTACATGGACACAATGAGGGACCATAAACACTCTGCCTCAGTAACTCCATGCAGACTGTCTCCATTTGTTTTTCACATCAGTGTTAAGATATTCAATGGGAGTTTTTAACTTAGTTTCAATGGGGAATTTTTGTCTAAATCACCCTGGCAGCTTTGAAAACCTCAGCCTTAGTTATTATTTAGGACTCCCTGCAATTTTTTTTTGTGAAAGCCACATTTACTGACTGCTTCACGCAAGGCTTCCCTGACCTCTCTGTTTCTCAGGCTGTAGATAAGGGGGTTTATCAGGGGAGTCAGGACTGTGTAGCAAAGTGAGAGCACTTTCTTTAGGGCTCTCAGTGTTTCGAGTGTCGGTAGCATGTACACAATCATTATTGTTCCATAGAAAATTGTCACTACCGTGAGATGGGAGGAACAGGTGGAAAATGCCTTTTGCCTCCCGGTGTTGGAAGAGATTCTCAGGATGACGGTGAGGATACACATGTAGGACATCAGGGTTAGAAGAAATGGAGGCAAGGTGAATACACAGGCTAATATGAAATCCAACAATATGATCAGGCCTGTGTCTCCATAGGAGAGTTTTATCAGTGATATGGGATCACAAAAGAAATTGTCAATTTCATTCGGGCCACAGAATATGAACTGTGACATGAACAAAATAAAGATGGTAATAGACAAAAAACCATTTAACCATGTGCCAGCAGCCAACTGGAGGCAAAACCTGGTATTCATAAGAGTTGAATAGTGCAGGGGTTTACATATTGCTAAATACCGATCATAAGACATCACTGCTAGCAGACAGCATTCTGTAGCTGCCAGAACTGCAAAGAAATACAGTTGTGTGATGCAGCCATTGACTGAGATGCTTTTGTTCCCAGTCAAGTGACTGGCCAGCATCCTGGGCAGGATGGTGGAGGTGTAGCAGATCTCCAAGCAGGACAAGTTTCCTAGGAAGAAATACATGGGGATGTGCAGGCGCTGATCAGTCACAACTAGCACAATTATAAGGCTGTTCCCAACCACTGTTGTGATGTAGATCACTAGGAACAGGAGGAAGAGAAGAACTTGCAGGTCAGGGAGATCCCCGAATCCCAGGAGGATGAATTCTGTGATGGCCGTTTGGTTTCCCCAGTCCATGTCTGCCATTGGTTGAGTCTAGGAACAATAAAATGAATGTTGCAATCATACTGTAAGAACATGCAGCTGAAAGTTAATCAAGTGTCGCAAATTCATTCCATAAATATTCAAAAACTCGTCTCCCTTTCCTGGTTGCCAGATGAAATTTTAAGGCTAAATGTAGACTTCAGACAATGTGTCAGGAGTCTAAGTCTGAGAACACAACATGAATAGCCAAGTAGACCACCCTCTGTCACATCAAATTACTGAGTACTCTAAGAACAGTCTATTTCTCTGGTAGCCCACATACTGAGAGGACAGATCAGCCCACTTCTTTATCTAGTATCATAGCCCATCTATTGACATACTGCTTAAATGATGCTTAAATGTAGAATTCCACTTCTGGCCATGGCCAGAATCTTGTCATGTTTTAGTTAGAATCCAAATCAATAAATACATGAACTAATATCTTGGACTGAGATTTTCAATTGAATCTAGTATCCTTAGGTGCTGATGTTCTGTTAGAATACATGGAAATTAATCTAATAATACATCTTGGCATATTCAGCATTTTAGTGCGCTATAGGAAAGGGAATAATTATTTGCAACCTCTCAAAAGTGATCAGTTTATGTTATAAATTATGAAGTGGAGTTAATCCTTCCGTAGTTCATGTAATGACAGTGATGAGGATGACATGCTGAGGGACTGGCAATGCCTTTTCTGTTTGAGATGAGAATTCCTGATGTTAATTATGTAGCAGTAACAAAATACAGCTATTCTGAGGGTGGATTTTAGGAAAGGGAAAAGCCAGGCTTGATGTGTAACCCTAACTGTGGAGAGACCCTCTGTATGCCGTAATGATTCTGGGATGAAATTCCAGGAAACAGAAAGGCATTGGGGAGAAAAGATGGTGCCCCTGATGGTGCTGAAGCTCTGAGCTTACTATAGACCAGAATACACCACCTCAAACTACACCCTGCCAGCATAACAATGACAAAACCTGGAAACTTATTTCCACTGCTACAATGATCAACACCCCACATGCCTATCACAACATGTGCTGTATCTCATCCAATGTGCTAAATGCTCCAATAAAACCGTGTGCTTGAAACCAGACAATCACGGTGCTTTTGAATGAAAACACACAGGAAAATGATAAAAGACAAAAACACTGTGTCACCTGATGCATTGTCCTCTCCACTTTGAGGGAGGAGTGGACTGGGTAATAATCTTATACTGGGCCGGCTTTTGACCAGGATAGATGGTACACTCTGGGGTTCTAGGCTGTGAAGCTGGGGAGACGTCTTCATGTAACTGCAGCTGGGTGTGTCCCTGCCTGTGTAAAGGTTTCTGTGAGTGCAGGACCGGGAGTGGTCTGAAGCTTGTCACAGCAGCACAGTGTAAGAGGAGAGTCCAGGCTGGGGAGACAGAGGGTTCAGGGGTACCCCAGTTCCAGGTTGCACTCCAGGGGCAGGGATCCCATCACACCAGGAATCTCTGGGCTTGCCACATCAATTATGAATGTAAAATAACTACTGAACCCTGTACCTAATTCCTTGAGTCCTGGCACCTCTTTCATTACAAATTAAGCATTGTCTATCCCATACCTAAAGAAGAACTCTCTGTGGCTCAAAAGCTTGTCTCTCTCATGAACAGAAGCTGATCTAATGAAAGTTATTACCTCATCCACCTTGTCCCTCTCATATTCACAAACCACATCCATGCCCTTGTTTTGAAGGTGCTATAGAAATGCAGTTAGAAAGCTTACCTGGACATCCCAAATGTGAAGCAATGAACTCTTATTTCTCAGGGTTTGGTGGCCTGGACTCAGGTTCCTCAGCAGAGGTCCTTGTCTCTCATTCTTCTTCAGAATCTGAATCTTCGCAGTAAAGAGATCTGTATGCACCTGAATGGGCAATCAGCTGCCATGGTCAGCCTTAGAACATGCTTTCTCCTCTCCATTTACAAAGTGCAGAGGTCTCCTGTCATTTGTATTCTTCTCCATTGCAGGCTGCATCTCCCTTGAGTCCACCTCCAAAGCAGCTGAGCCGGGGGAGATAGCACTGTGGTTTCTGGGCAGACAGTGCAAACAACTGTCCTGATGCAACCAAGCTCCCACACCCAGAGGCATCGCCTTTCTGCTCCCTGCTGTATGAGATCATTGCCCTGCATGGCTGAAATGTAACAGCCATTGATGTTACAGATAGAGTTCGAGTGGAGTGCATGGTCATGCAGAGAGTGACTCTGCTGAGTAATATTTGCTCATGTCACTTGTCCCATTGCCTTCAGTGGCAGAATTGCATGTGTAACAATGGCTGAGATGAGTCAGGCCTTCCAGGTTGGTGTTGAAGCCTCACAGTTTAACAAACACACAGAACAATTAATACAAATACTTTGAATATGTAGTGTGCAAATGAAAGATTTGGATGAAAGGAAATCTCTCTATGTGTGCCTATATTTCTCTATGTGAGCATCTTTCTAGATCACACACACACACACACACACACACACAAAGGAAACATTTATCCCGCAGGAACTTAGCTGTGATTAGTAATTACTAATGGTTATTTATTTATTTAACACTATTTTATCCCTTCTGCTGAGTGGAAGCATAATTCTGGGCCTTGCAGATTGGTTTCCCATAGGAGGAGAATCAAGGGATGTGGAGTTTGGGTAATTTCTTAGTGGAATTTGTTTATTGATGCTGCAAACACTAGTCTTGGAGCAAAGATGGTCACAAATAACAGGTATAGTGGAAATGGGTTCATCTCGCTTAGTGGGAGGTGCACAAGGGCAAAGTGGGCTTAAACAATCATCTCTAATGCTGTTGCATGGTCAGTTTCCTAATAGCTATTGCAAAATAGTCTTTGTCGTTCCAGTGTAGTTCCTGGGGAAAGCAGTATGGATTGCTCAACCAGCTCAATATGCTGGATTCTCATTCCTGAGTGATTCCTGCCTTTCCCAAAGGAACAAAAAAAAATAGTTTGAAATGGCAAAGAAAATGTCCAGGATTCACAGTCCTGAGGCCTTTGGTGTTATGCACAGGGCCAACTTGTGGGGAAACCCTGATTTGAAGTAACCTTCTTTTGTTTTCTGATCTCTGATTTGTCCAATGTTCCTCTCAAGCGTCACTCAGAAGTTCCCAGATCTGTATTTGCAAAAGTGCCTGAGAGATTGGAGAGATTAGAGTTAGAAAGGGGGTTCTGTAAATGTCACCTCTTACATTCAGCTCTTGTTGAGCTTCTCTCTGGATATGGAATGTAATGTGAATTTTCAGAGACTGCTGAATGTGAAACTTGCCCCTACCTGGTCTTGCTGACTCAGGAGATACAGAGTGGGACAAATATTTGAACTCCCAGTGTAAAAGGAAATATTCATGGTGGTGAAGAGCAGCACTAAAGCTAGAGCGTTTTTCTAAGGTAACTAATCTGTGAGCATGCCATGATTGTTACTAAGCTGCACGACATTGTCATGTGGCATGTCAGGGATAGGCTATTTACATGGTATCAGGATTGTTCAAGTTATAATTAATGACAGCAAAAATTCCTGAAGGGATATTAAATCAGATGCTCTAGAGTTTAAGCCAATCTGTAAGTATTTGAGAGCTAGATAGATGGCAGTTTATTCTATATCCACCTCTTAAATATCTGCTGCTGGCCACTGTCAGAAATTAGATGGACCTTCCCTCTTATCCTGTCTGAGGGTTCTTATGCTACTAATAGGATAAGAATATGTGAAACTGGGATAATTCTGTTCCCAAACTACTGACCAATATTTGAATTCTGCAATAGTTAAATTAGATACTCATAGAACAGGATGTATTTGACAGTACCTCCATCTAGTAGAGGCCAGTCCTACACACACACACACACACACACTCTATTTACTTATTGAATGGCAACATAATAATAATAATAATAAATAATTACTAATTACTAATAAATAATTAATAATAATCCATCAGGGAAAATACTTCACCTAAGAAATACTCTGTAAAGCCAGAGGCTCCTCACATAAGACATCCCCTTCTACGTCCGGATGGCATACCTGCAAAGGCCAGAAGGGACCATTGGCTAATCACTTGTATAGCACTGCCTGAGAACTTCCCAGACAAAAAGTCTCCCCAGCAAGATTCAACTTTTAGGCTCAAGGGATCTTGGCTTTAAGTAATGCTGATTACCTATGTCCCCAACTTTCATTTTGATGATGGACCTTTCATTTCTGCATTCTTTGTCTGCCACGTTTTTCAATATAATAATAACAACAATAACAATGTCATTCTCCTGAGATTCAGAAATCTCCCTCACCTGCAAACTCTCCTCTTTCTGCTGTTCATAGTTATCTACATGTTCAGGAGGCACTAGGGGCAGCAGAGGATGAGGGGTTGGGAAATGGCAGCTATACTGTATAATGGGCACTAGGGGCATCAGAGAGTGAAGAATGAGAAGGGGCGGCTATGCTGTATAACAGGCACTGGTGCAGCAGAGGGTGGGGGTGGGGAAGGGGTGGCTATACTGTATAATGGGCACTAGGGCAGCAGAGGTGGGGGTGGGGAAGGGGCGGCTATACTGTATAATGGGCACTAGGGCAGCAGAGGTGGGGGTGGGGAAGGGGCGGCTGTACTGTATAATGGGCACTAGGGGCAGCAGAGGGTGGGGTGGGGAAGGGGGAGCTATACTGTATAATGAACACTAGGGGCATCAGAGAGTGAAGAATGAGAAGGGGTGGCTATGCTGTATAATGGGCACTGAGGCAGCAGAGAGTGGGGGTGGGGAAGGGGCGTCTATACTGTGTAATGGTCACTAGGGTCAGCCGGAGATGAGAGGTTGTGAAATGCAGCTATACTGTATAATGGGCACTAGGGACATCAGAGAGTGAAGGATGGGAAATGCCGGCTATACTGCACAATGGGCACTAGGGGGCAGTGGGGCATGGTGGTGGTAGGGGCAGATATACTGTATTATGGGAAACAATATTAATTTTACCAGCATATGCACTGCATACCAGTAAAACTAGGGCATTTACTGTGAGTAAAGCTTTTAACTGTAGGCCAGGCATATGTGTAGATGAGGTGCTAGAGGGATGCTGTTATACCAGCATAACATGTCTTACACTAGCATGGCTTATTCCACATGTGTATAACCGCATCTATGACTACTCCAGTAAAATACACACTCCTAACAGAAATATTGATACCCATTCGACATTTAAGTGCTCTGATATGGGTATAGGACATCGAGTGATTTAGAATTAGGGTCTCAAAAAGGGGACCAATAATTTCAAACAACTGCTAGAGGAGACAGAGGTCAAGGACTGAGAAATGAGAAATTTACACTGTGTAATAGAAACGAGGGGGCACCAGAGCATGTAATTCGAATGGGGGTGATGTCCTGTGCAGAGTCCAATGGCCGTTATGTCTCATTCTGCAATAAAATGAAGTGAATGGTCATCATACTGTAAGGCGAAAAGCCATGGGAAGCTGTTTTTTAGGCCCCTAAGCCTCAAATGACCACTACATTGCAGCCAGTCCATGGCAGCCCATCCTGAAGCAGTGACAAAGGAGATGCACATTGTCAAAGATGGTCACTTTAGAGAGATATCCTTCATAAATTTAAACTAACATTTTTTTCATCATCAGAAATATTATCCCCTATGTTCAGATTCATGAGCTTTTTTAAATGCAGTTACTGGAGAAAGAAAAGACTTTCACCGGGCACTATTAGTAACAAGGTTTTGAAGACATACAATTATTTAAATGGCATATGAGCCAAATTAGGACCTTATCCCACAATCTTCCCAGGTAACCTATTCCAATGCTTAAGTATCCTGGGATTTAGAATTTTTTCCCTAATATCTAAGCTAAGATCTGATCACTTGTGTAAATAAATAAATACATACATACAGAGACAGTTATGACGGGTTGGATCATAGAAACCGCCTTGGGATCTGCCAACTGATGTGCCAAGACTGCTTCTGCCCTTGCTTTCCCTCTGGCAGCCTGGGACTCCAGCACCCTGTCTTGCTGATCCAGACATTCCCATCTGCTCCAGCACAGTTCCAGGGTCTGAACCACATGCCCAAAAGCTGCACACTTAACTGAAAACAGCTTACAGAAGTGTTCTTGTCTTTAACACTCAGATGCCCAACTCGCAATGGGGTTTAAACCTCAAATAAATCCGTTTTACCCTATAAAAAACTTACATAGGGTAAAATCATACATTGTCCGCCCTCTATAACACTGATAGAGAGAGCTATGCACAGCTGTTTGCTCCCCCAGGTATTAATACAGACTCTGAGTGAATTAATAAGTAAAACGTGATTTTTTTTTAAATACAGAAAGTCAGATTTACGTGGTTCCAAGTAGTAACAGACAGAACAAAGCGAAATATCAAGTAAAATAAAATAAAACATGCAAGTCTATGTCTAATACAGTAAGAAACTGAATACAGATAAGATCTCACCATTCCAGTAAGCTTCCTTTTACAGACTAATCTCCTTCTAGTCTGGGTCCAGCAATCACTCACACTCCCTTGCAATTTCTGTCTTTTGTTCCACTTTCTTTCACGTATCTTTGGGAGTGGAGAAGCTCTCTTCTGAGCCAGCTGAAGACAAAATGGAGGGGTCTCCAACGGGCTTAAAGTAACAGTCTAAAAAACATGAGCTGCAAAGAAATATTGAAAAATAGGGTTTGTTCAATCTGGAGAAGGAAAGACTGAGGAAATAATAACAGTTTTCAGGTATATAAAGGGTTATTATAAAGATAAGAGTGATAAAATTTTCTTCTTATCCACTGAGGACAGAACAAGAAGCAATGGGCTTAAATTACAGCAAGGGAGATTTAGGTTACATATTAGGAAGAACTTCTTAACTGTCAGAGTAGTTAAACACTGGAACAAATTCCTTAGGAAGGTTTGGAATCTCTACCATTGGAGGTTCTAAAGAACAGGTTAGACACACACAGTTTGGGATGGTCTAGACAATACTTAGCTCTGCCTCAGTGCAGAGGACTGGACTAGATGACCTATCAAGGTTCATTCCAGTCCTACATTTCTGTGATTCTATGAATATTTGTGAATAGTGGCAAATCTTGTTCTATCTGTTGGAAAGTTTTGATATTTTGGAACTGCGCAATAGTGTGAAAGAATCATAGGAGTACATTCATAGACTTATAGATTGTAAAGCAACAAAGGACCATTGGATTCTCTAGTCTGACATTCAAGACCAGATTTGTTGTTTGATTGTTATGGTTAATACAAAAATATCAAAGTTTTTCTCAGTAATGGTAGCCCACATTTGGACAGAATGAAATGCAGTGTTGATAAATGAGAAGTAACGTACAAGGCAAAATATAATTCCAACTACACATACAAAATGATGGGCTCTAAATTAGCTGTTACCCATCAAGAAAGAGACCTTGGAGTCACTGTGGATAGTTTGCTGAAAACTTTTGCTCAATATGCAGCAGCAGTCAAAAACATTAACAGAATGTTGGGAATCATTAGGAAAGGGATAAATAATAAGAAGGAAAATATCGTAATGCCTCTATATAAATCCACAGTGCCAAAACTATAACAGGGTTCAAAGAAGAACTAGATAAGTTCATGGAGAATAAGTCCATCAATGGCTATTAGCCAGAATGGGCAGAGATGAAACCGCATATTCTACATGTCCCTAGCCTCTATTTGCCAGAAGCTGGGAGTGGGCTGGAGAGTGGCTGCTCCCATGAACCCTGCAGACCTGGGTTGAAGACCCATCTGTCATGACAATGAGTGATCTCTCCTCGCTCAAACGTCCTGCAAGAAACAGTCTCCAGGATCCCAGACACATCCCTTCAGAAAAAAAATAAGAATGTCATGATGACAAATAGGTCTCTGTCAAAGGCTGGGATCCAGAAAGAGGGAAAGCTCTCAGCTGGGGTATGTAGCAGGAGCCCCCTCTTTGTTGCAAAATCCCCAAGTGCCCAGAAGAGTGAACAGTTCTTACCTCCAGGAGATGCATGAGATCTTCCATCTAAGCCTCCATGAGACCCATGTTGCCTGGTTTGATAGGATGAGATCACCTGTTCACACTGCTCCCTGAGCTGGTCTGGCTGCAGGGTACATCTGTGTGAGAGGCTGGGACACAGCCTGAAAGACAGATGTGACAATCAAGTAAGTTCTGTTAGGATCGCTCAGAAGACGCTGGTCAAGACTATCCTTGTGTGATGGGGGTCTAGGTGGAGTGTAATGAGTTGTATATGTGTGCTGGAAATATATTTGTTTTGGGATCAGACTTGTTAAAAAAGTTTGCCTTAGAGAGCGGAATGTGGATTCATCTGTCTGGGTCAAGCTTTGTAAGCCATAGGCAATGAAAGTCCATTGATATCGACGGTAAATAAAGCAACCAAGCTAACAAACGGCATCTTGGGGGCCGAGTCTCTGGCCCTGGAAGCACGGACAATGGACTTTGGGTAACAGAAGGGAAGCAAGAGACATTTGAGTTCTCTATCACGTAGGGAACAGCATCCTTTGATTGTGAGAACATTGGATCCCCTGGTCCACAGTGCTGGAGAGGCTGGTAAGTTGATATTAGCCTGAAAACTGCTGAGGCAAAGATTGTGACTTGCTAAGATTCAGGATTAGTCACTAAAAATGTGTTTTGTTTTGTTTTGTTTATAACCAAACTTGTCTCTTTCTCTTGCTTAGTATCACTTAAATCTCTGTTCTTTGTTACTATGCTTCCCAAACCTTCTCAGTGCTGTGTGTTCCAGTGAAGTGTGAGTCTCCAGCCTACCTAACAGGCTGAGGTGTGCCATGTCTCTTCGGAGGCAGCAAACCTAATCAGATCTGTGGGTGTCCAGTAAGGGGACTGGACACTGCAGGGGATGACTCTGGGGAACTGGGGTTCACTGATTGTTTCCTGGAACACAAGTTTTAGTCTAGCAGAGTCTTGAAGAGTTTGCTGTCAAGGCAGAGAGGCTGGTGTGTTTGGCAGCTGACAAAGCTTGGCAGCAGCAAAGCTCTCACATGTTGAGGCAGTGGGGTAGTAGAGGTTTATGGTACTGGATGTGCTAAGCAGAACCCCAATGATGGAGAAGTTTCTGTTTGTTTCATGTTCATAGACCCAGACCGAAATAGCCAAGAGGGGAGGGGAGAATAGGGTGTACCAGGGGAAGTGCTGGGGTGGGACCCAGTCAAGTTCCCAGCTCTCTTCCAGGTTTGTGGATGAGACCTAGGGTATGTCTCTGCTGGACAAAGGACAACCCTCTGCTCTTAAAATAATCTGCATCCATGGGAGAGAAGGGCTGATTCCCTTTGTGAATCTCAACAACTTCCTAGAAAGGAGCCAGTGCTCTTCTCTGAGGACCTTCTCCTGGACCTCATAGGGGTCTGATGCTCTTACTCCCAAAGCTGGCCTGGAGCTTGGAGTTAGCGCTCAACAGAACCAGGCAGAGCTCTGTATTAGTACTTTCCCTGTGTCCCTGAAGGAGGCAGGGGCCCAACACTGCTCTGCCCTGACTGCACTGACCACGGGTGGCCCAAGGGGATCTCAGGTAGCAGGACACAAAGGAAACATGGATCACCCAGTCTCTCATTTCCAGGCCTCCCCAGGGTTAAAGTAAAATTCCTGCTGCTGCTCCCCATTATGCTTACCTCCAAGATGTGCTGGAGTTTGGGCTGGGGGTCCCTGTCAGCAGGCTCTTCAGCATGGCATCCGTGTTCTCTGCACAGGCCTTGTTCATAGCCCGCCAGCAGAGGGAGACCATGGGTCAGGGCTGTGGAGCCTGGGGCGATACCTGCCAGGATGACACCTGGCTCTGCAGTCCTTGCCCAGAGCAGTTCTCTGCAGAGGGCCTGGTGCACAGCAGGTATGGAACAGCCAAGCTGCTAGGAATGGGAGCTGGGCTTCCTAGCAGAGTCCAGGGACCAAAGCACAGCATCTGCAAGGAAGGGAATCCCCACAGAGGGGTAACATAATCTACCACAGAGTGAGAGTCTCCCCTGACACCTTATTAATCCTAATGGCCTGTTCCCATCTCTGCCCACCCCACACCCGCCTCAGCAACTCCAGCTATGGAAGAGAGCAAGGACTGGAGGCTTCCCTGCTCCTGGGACAGGGGAGTAGGTTGATTTATCTGGATGTGGGCGTTTGCCTTCCCCATGCCCATGGGCAATACTCCATGCAGCTCAGCTCACAGGAACTGCAATTCCTGTTCCAGATGCAGGGGAAGCTTCAGTTAGCTGGCAGGAGACAGTGCATGAGACCTTGCAGTTGGGGGCTGACACAGGCACTAACATAAGTATGGAAGTTTGAGGAACAGGGCAGAGGCTCTTATGGGGCAAGGAGGGCAGGGCTTTGGGAAGCAAGAGCAGAGGATCAAACACTTTCTAAATATGGTTCAGGATTATCCCCACTTCAGAGATGGAGAAAGTGAGGAACCAGCGAGGAAAGCTCATTGCCTGTCAATGGCAGGGATGCAATACAACCCATTCCCTGCTCTCATCACTTGACCCTGCTGTATGACCCCTCCTGCCATCCTCTCCTATAGCCGTCCTAACTCTGCTGGATTCAACTCAACCCCCCAGCCAGGAGAAAGGGACTTGCTCTGAAAAGGAGGAGATCTGGGAATGGAAGGGACAGTGACTCCTGCTTCTGGGCCTGAGCAGCACTGGGGTTAAGGGTTTCAGGCAGGAGGGTACTGGAACCTGAGGTTGCATATGGCCACCATGAGTTGTAGAGGATGGTGCTGGGCACAGAATCCAAGGGCAGCTCCTCAGACATCTCTCGTCATGCCCAAAGCAAACAAAGGAGAATGAGAGATTCAGGCTGCATTGACCCACAGGTACTTCCCGTAGAAGAGGCTACACAGTGCTCCAGACACAGCCAGCAGGATCCCACCCACTGGACCCTGTGTCTAATCTCCTCCCAGTCCCACAGCTTCCTCCCCACCCCAGCCTCAGCTCTCCCTCCCGTTTTCCTATTCTCCCCACCACTGTCCATTACCAGGCTGTTTCCATAATGGAAACAGGCTTGTAACAGAGTTAATTCACTGCTATGCGCCCCTTCCTGGCCAGACCTGGTGTCACAGCTTTCTTGCTGGGCTAGCACCCCTGCCGATAGTCACCCTGACACTCTGGCAGTTTGTTGGCTGGGAACTCAACCCTCCAACCAGGTGACCATCCTTTAGTCCACTCCTTCCTGGGTTGCACTCATCCCAAACTAAAAGTCCAAAATGTCTTTAACAGAAACAAAGTATTTTGCCCCTTTGGGGGCTCTTCCTCTGCCTGACTTTGGTCTGACCTGCCCTTGCTGGCCCTTTCTATGGTCTTTTACGTCCCCTTCCTCGGAGATGGTGGGAGAATTGAGTTGTACCCTGGGCTCTGGTTCTGGCCGAAGGCCCGGTACTGAATAGCTAGGTCAGCTCCTGTACTTTTGCTGAAAGTTTTCTCTGGTTTCCCTTCAGGTGCGGCTCACTCTGTAATCAATTTGTCCTAGCTCCAGTCCTTGCAGCCCATGGGCCAAGCCAACCTATTATATACCCCCCTCTGTAGAACCCAGCCCAAACTGGGGGCAAGTTCTACTCTTGACCAAGCTTCATTCTTCGCCATCTCATCGCTGTCAGTGGCTGCGTGTTTGTACAGCCTGAGTGCTCAGCATCTCCAGCCCTGCCAACTCGCTCACCAGAATTAAGAGGCAATCTTTCTCTTCTGCAGTATCCCAGCACTCTTCCTGAAGACACTCATTCTCATTAACAGCTGGTTGCAGAGCTTGTTCTGAAGCCATTAGCTTCTTCTGTACCTTTTTTTGCTACCGCTGCTGCATCCCCTAAAACCTTTTCCATCAGCATCTGAGGACCCACTTTTGGAGAAAAACATAGTTCTCACTCTCTGGTTGGGTGCAGAAAAAGTCAGATACTTTATTCTCAAGCAATTGCGTAGAGGGAGAGAGTGCACTAGGACACAATTTTTCTGTTTTTCTATAAGGTGGATAGAAAGCTGGCTAGATTGTCGGGCTCAATGGGTAGTGATCAATGGCTCGATGTTGAGATGGCAGCCAATATAAAATGGAGTGCCCCAGGGGTTGGTCCTGGGACTGATTTTGTTCAACATCTTTATTAATGATCTGGATGATGGGATGGATTGCATCCTGAGCAAGTTTGCAGATGACATTAGGCTGGGGTGGGAGGTAAATATACTAGAGGGTAGGGATAGGGTCCAGAGTGACCTAGACGAATTGGAGGATTGGGCCAAAAGAAATCTGATGAGGTTCAACAAGGACAAGTGCAGAGTCTTGCACTTAAGATGGAAGAATCCCATACACTGCTACAGGCTCGGAACGACTGGCTAAGGAGCAGTTCTGCAGAAAAGGACCTGAGGATTACAGTGGATGAGAAGCTGAATATGAGTCAGCAGTGTGCTCTTGTTGTCAAGAAGGCTAATGGCATATTGGGCTGTATTAGTAGGAGCATTGCGAGCGGATCGAGGGAAGTGATCATTCCCCACTATTTGGCACTGGTGAGGCCACATCTGGAGTATTACGTCCAGTTTTGGGCCCCCCACTACAGAAAGGATGTGGATAAATTGGAGAAAGTCCAGAGGAGGGCAATGAAAATGATCAGGGGGCTGGAGCATATGACTTACGAGGAGCGGCTGAGGGAACTGGGATTGTTTCGTCTGCAGAAGAGAAGGGGGGAGATTTGATAGCAGCTTTCAACTACCTGAAGGGGGGTTCAAAAGAGGATGGAGCTCGGCTTTTCTCAGTGGTGGTAGATGCGAGAGCAAGGAGGAATGGTCTCAAGTTGCAGTAGGGGAGGTCTAGGTTGGATATTAGGAAACACTATTACACTAGGAAGGTGGTGAAGCACTGGAATGGCTTACTCAGGGAGGTGGTGGAATCTCCATCCTTAGAGGTTTTTAAGGTCAGGCTTGACAAAGCCCTGCCTAGGATGATTTAGTTGGGGTTGGTCCTGCTTTGAGCAGGGGATTGGACTACATGACCTCCTGAGGTCTCTTCCAACCCTAATCTTCTATGATTCTATTAAAGAAAATCCAGACTCCAAATTTGTTTCAGCAGAAAATGCATTCTCTGTTACAAAAGTAAATACTGGCTGAAATTTCTGAGCAATGTGGTTAATTTCATTTAATAGATTTCCTTTGTTCTTGAGATACAACCATGTGTATTCCCACTCTTTTGCACTCTCTATCTGTATCTGTCTCTCTCTCCAAAAGAGAAAGCCATTTACAAAGTCATGCAATTTGCTTTCACTTAGCGAAGATGCAACAGGTCAACTGCAGTTGAATTTTGCGATCTTGTGAAGGATCTTTGACCATGTACTGGATCTACCATAATCTCGAGAAAGAGGTGTTGGAGTTATTGTGGATAGTTCTCTGAAAACATCCACTCAATTTGCAGCAGCGGTCAAAAAAGGGAATAGAATGTCGGGCATTATTAAGAAAGGGATGGATAATGAGGCAGAAAATATATTACCTCTGTATAAATCCACAGTATGCCCACATCTTGAATATTGCATGCAGATCTGGTTGCCCCATCTCAAAAAAATATATATTGGAATTGTAAAAAGTACTGAAAAGAACAACACAAATGATTGGAGAGATAGAACAGCATCCATATGAGGAGAGATTAAAAAGACTGGGACATTTCAGCTTGGAAAAGACATGACTAAGAAGGGATATGATAAAGGTCTATAAAATTATTAGTGGTGTGGAGAAAGTAAATAAGGATGTATTATTTACTTCTTCTCATAACACAAGAACTAGGCATCATCAAATGACATTGATAGACAGCAGGTTTAAAACAAACAAAAGGAAGTATTTCTTCACACAGTGCACAGCCAACCTGTGCAACTCCTTGCCAAAGGATGTTTTGAAGGCCAAGGCTATAAAAGGGTACAGAAAGGAACTAGATAAATTCATAGAGGATAGGTCCAACAGTGGTTATTAGCCAGGATGGGCAGGGATAGTGTCCTTAGATTCTGTTTGCCAGTAACTGGGAATGGGCGATAGTGTATAGATCACTTGATAATTACCTGTTCTGTTCATTCCCTCTGAAGTATCTGGCATTAGTCACTGTTCGAAAACAGGACACTAGACTAGGACCTTTGGTCTGTCCCAGTATGGCTGTTTTTACGTTCTTATCTCCTTATGACCGATAGTACTCTCAAAACCTTCAGTGCATCTGCACTTTCTCCCAGGATTAGCTATATGCCAGAGAAAGAGAGACCTCATTCTAGCGTCTGATGAAAGATGTAAATTTGTGGTCAGTTTTTCTCAGGGCCTCCTTCACCTCTTTGTTCCTCAGGCTGTATATGAAGGGGTTGACTGTGGTAGTCGAGACCATGTAGACTGATACCATTATGTAAGTAGCTTCAAACCCACTTACCCAAAATCCAGTTGCCAGCTGGAGGCAAAATCTACCATTCATAAGGGATCCATAATGCAGCATATTACACAGTGGTACATACCAATCATAAGACATCACAGATAGATAACATTTTGCAGATGCTATGGAACCAATGAAATAAAATTGCATGATGCAGCCACTGACTGAAATGGCTCTGTCCCCAGTCAGGAGACTGGCCAGAATCCTGGGAAGGATGGTGAAGATGTAGCAAGTCTTCACACAGACCAAGTTTCCCACGAAGAAGTACATGAGGGTGTGAAGGTGTTGATAAGCCATAACTAACGTAATGATGAGGGTGTTCCCAGCCAGGGTCAGGATGTATCAAGCACAGCAGGATCTGCAGGTCAGAGAGATCCCTGAATTCCAGGAGGAAGAATTGAGCATTAGACACTGATTTCTCCGGTCTGTGTTTGCCAAGTTCTGCAATGCAATAATTATAAAGTGAAATTTGGGGACATGAGTCTAAAAATTGCTTCTCCTCTTCCAGATGGGGAAGTTTAATAGTCTGTACTTTACAGAAGCTCAGACTAGAAGATCATAATGGTCCATTGGGGCCTTGGAATCTATAAATCTATGAATCTTAACTCCTGAAATGGATTATGGGTATTCTATGATCCCATCACAATTTGGAGATGGTAAACTTAAATTTACTGTAGTTATTCCGATTAAATTCCATGACCTAAATCTACTCTTTAGCAAATGTCCTTATAACTAGATCTTGGAATTTCAATAACAGTTAAGTGCCTAAACCCCTTAAGCCCCATTCAAATCTGAGCCTATTTCATTATCTCATCATCCACGGAAAATATCCATTGAAAATATCCACCACCTGTAAAAAAAAGACTGGTCATTGTTTCATTTATGGAGGTATCCCACACCTTGTAGCAGAAGAATAATCATTCTCGGGGCTATTCTCTTTACCCGCTTCAATTTATCAACACCCTTTCTGAATTGTTGACACCAGAATTTGGCAAAACTGCCAAATACAGAGATAAAATGACCTCTCTACTCCCACTCAAAATTCCACTGTGTATGCACCCCAGGATTAGATTAACCCTTTTGGCCACATCACCGCCACACTGGGAGTTCATGTTCATCTAATTATTCACCATGACCCCCAAATGGCATTCAGAGTCACTGCTTCCCAAGATAGAGTCCCTCAACCTGTAAGTATGGCCTACCTTTCTAGGTATGGGGCCATGACATGGGAGGAGGGTCACAGACAGAGGTCAGATCCCATTGTGAGGTTTGCCTATGGTCCCAGTTTGACTTAATTTTCATCTGTAGAATGTTGCTCTCTACTGGTTAGAATTATGCCTTTCCCATTTTTTATTGTATCATATGTGTCCCTAACAACTTTTATTTATCTTAATTAATTAATTAATTAATTAATTAATTTTTCATACATATGTTTGAAGGCAGTGTGACCTAGTGGAGTGAGCACTAGCCTTCTGTGTGACCCTGAGCAACCCACGTCCCTTGGCTGTGCCTCAGTTTCCCCATCTCTAAAAAGGGGCTAATGACACAGTTTGAGATCTGCTGATGGAACGTATTATAAGAGCTCTGGATTATTATTCTTAAATTAAAATTCTATCTTCAAATCCCACCCGGATACATTTTATGATGATTATTACTACCGTAGCACTAGGACCCTGTCATGGACCGGCACCCTAGACCTCCCTTTCTCAAAGAGAGCAATAATGCTGAAAGTGAGCCAAGCTGGGGCTTTCAAAGGGCTCAGTACATCCCCAGTAACTGACTGGGAGCAGTGGTGTGTGGTGATGTGTGGGGAATAGCGAGAGGGGGGCTGCAAGGCCAGGTTCAATTCTTCTGCACTCACAGACCTTATCTTGTCAGGCTCTTGCTTGCCTTGTTCTAACACCCTGGACTGAGCATCTCTATTGATTTCCCCACAGCTGTAGGGCCCATTTATAGCAAATCTCCTTTGCACACTCAGATTCTTTACTTGCCTCATCTGCTGTGCTGAGGTTGGAGGATCTCACTATCCTCTGCCTTGGCTTCATCTTCTTCCTCAGCTGAGGGCTCAGTCCCTAGCTGGGCAAACTGCTGGCTCCTCCAATCTCTTTTCCCAGGAGCACAAGAAAGACTTGCTCACACTTTCTCCTCTCTAACCCATACCCCCAGCTGATCACTGCTCCTCTGCCCATGATCCAGCCCAGCACTGCTCAGCCCAGCCCAGCCCAGCTGCTTCTCCCAAGTGCCCATGGAGATGCCTCTGGCTGGGATGATGTGACGCTGGCCCAGCCCAGTGCCAAGCTGGCTGAATTGGCTCACAAATGTGGCTACCAACCTCAGGGCAGACAGACTGTTGCAAACCAGGGTACAAACCCCAAACTGGTTGTATGTCCTATAATTAGATTTCACCAACCAAGTCTCAAACACTATAGCAGCCTTAGCATGGAGTCACAGACAGTCCCCTTGGGCACTGCAGTCTCTCTTGCCACCCAGGTCACCCTTACACCAAAAATCACAACAGTGTTCAGGCTACTATCAGTCCCAAAGATCCAGCCACTTACCCCAATCGTACCTTAGACCTCACACCAAAGACAAACACTTCTAGCCAGTGCTGTAATAAACTAAGTAAAGATTTCTTAACTATGAAAAAGAAATCAGAGAGTTGTTTACAAGGTTAAAGCAGGTAACCATACACACACATACACCCAAAGAAAAGTTCTGTGTAAGCTTCTCTCTCTCACTAATAATACAAGGTGTTACCTTATCCATCTTGTCTTTCTAATATCCTGGGACTGACATGGCTGTAACACTGCAGGACCAGCACTTTACATTCACCCATGCTTCTTTTCTATTTGGTGAGCTACACAGGTTTACAATGCACATGCTCCATATGACTATACATGAGATACAGATGTTTTAGGTGAGATTAATATATGCAGAGCTGTACGATCATTTCATGAAGTCTAAACACTACACACATTGTTATAAACCCAATAGCTATTTAAACAATGCTAACCCACAGGTGAGCTGACTGGTTTCCAGCTATGTATTTGTCAGTGAGGCCTAGGGGCGTTGCCATGGGCTAGCACCAAGCTCACAGCACCACTCCTGTGGAGATGGCTAGGCTTGCTCAGGGGCTCCTCATTCTATCAATACTCAGTGTGAATCTCCACATGCTTCTGAGACCCTTTGGAACTTTATAGAAATTGGAAAATTAGCGGTTCTCCAATTCATGAACGCTACTGCACAGGCCTCTGCTAAATATGGCGGAAGTATCTCCTGTGTCCTCACTCAGGTGAGTAACTAATATTCAGGAAAGGGGTCCATGACATTTAATGGAGGTGCTGGTGTGAGTAAAGACTTCCTGAGTGAAGCAGGCTAGTCTGGATTGAAGGGTGCAGTGTTACATTTCAGTCATTCATAGCACTCAACCCATTCTGTGTTTGTACAACACTGAGCACAATGGAGTCCTGGACCATGACTGGGGCTCCAATGTACTACCCTAATAAAAAAAAATAACCATTATAGTAGAAGCAGGAAAACTGGTTAGAGTATTTTTTCCCTCCGTTCAGTTTTGATGGAAATGCTGATAGTTTACCGAAAAATTAAAACTCTATTTTTTTCCTGCTGAAAATATAAAAATATTTTGTCCAGAAAACAAAACAAAACAAAATAAAACAAAACAAAAAACAAGAAAGAAAGAAAGAAAGAAAGAAAGAAAGAAAGAAAGAAAGAAAGAAAGAAAAAGAATTTCAGTACAGCAGTGTTTAATATCACCAAAATATTAGTGCAAAAACCAATTTTCGGATAATGTTTTTAGCTTTTCCAAAGGAAGTTTAACATTTGTTGAGGAAAGCACACAATTTGTCTAATTTTTTTTCTGTGGTCAGAAACCCAATTTTCCTTCCAAAAAGCTTTTGGCAGTAAATGTTTGACTGGCCCCAATGGTGAAGGATGAGCAGAGAGATCTGATGTGGTTTTAGAAAGGTGGCTGCATCGCGGCTGTTGTTTGTGCCATTGACACAAAAGACCCAGCAGTAACTCCCCTGACTCAGTCATTTAAACGTTCCTCATAGATGCAGTCAGGGGAGACACAGCCTTGTCCTGAAAAGGTACAAATACGAGCAAGCATCTCCACATCAAACGGACCATGTTCTTCCAGATGAGATTGTGGCATTTGCACATCATTCTGTGGATACTTGGGCTCTTTATGGGGAGACTCCTAGTTTTGAAGAAAACTCTGAGAGATTAAACCGAGCTGTGGGACCTTACTACTGGCCAACAAACTGAGAAATAGGAGGCCATTACTTCAGGCTGCAAACATCTAAGAGCTTTAGGTAAGTGCTATCCCCCTACTGCTCCTGCTTAGCATGGAATTTATGCCTTCCATTCAGAACTCTCAATTGTTATTAGGCTTTTTTATTGATTTAGATTTTTAATTTGTCTCAACCCCACCTTATTTTTCATTAAACAACCTATTGTAGTCAATATACTATTCTATATATGTTCTTATACCTCACTCATCATTGTATCGATTAGAAGTCAAGGCTTGATTCTCCACTGCTTTCCGATATATGTAGTCATTTTCATATGTGTAAAGTGACTGTCTCATCTCCTTTCTCCTTTTCATCTCTAAGCTAACTGACTGCAATGCCTCTTTTCCAATACTGTCCTAGACCATCTCCAATCTGGCTTTCATGCCTTGTACTCCACTGAACCCCCTCTCACTAAAGTCTCCAATTGCCTCTTCCTATTCAGCTCTCACTATCAGTACATCATGCTCATCCTCTTCAACCTGTCAGCCACTTCCAAAAGCATTGGCCATGCTCTTCTTGAAATCTTGTTCTCCCTTGTTCTCCCTCTGTCATCTCCTGGTTCTCCTCCTATCTGTCAAATTACTCCTTCAGCATGTGCTTGAATAGATCTCCCTCATCCCCACTCCAGGTTTTTGTGAGGCTACCACAGGGCTCTCTCCTTCATCCCCTTCTATTCACTCTCTCACTTTATCTCTGAGTGAGCTCATCCACAAGAATGAATTTATCTATCATCTCTGTGCTGGTAACTCACAAACCGATCTCTCTACTTCATAGTTGTCTCTACTCTATACCTGTCTCCTTCTATACAAACTAAAATCTTGGCCTGTTTTTCTGACATCACCGCAACATGGTTCTTAAATTTCCCACCCCAAGTCCTCCCCAATGCACCTTTTCACAATCACACCACTGTCATTCTGCCTTTCACCCAGGCCCATAATCTGTGTAATCTTGAACTCGGACCTCTCTCAATGGCGTAGCACTCAGCCTAAGTCTAAATTATGAAGATTCTTTCTTGGAAACATACATCTATAAGAGGTGGCCTTTCCTATCCCTCCACATCCCTAGAATTCTTATCCAAGCTCTCATCATCTCACACCTCAAAGGCTGCAACATCCTTCTCTCTGGCCTGGATAAATGCAGTCTTTTCCCACATATATACGTTCAGAATGCTGCTGCAAGGATCATTCTTCTAGTCTATCACATTGACCATGTCAGTCTTCATTTTGTTAGGCTAACCAAACCAAGCCCCTTAATACTTCCTTTGTAAGGTAGGTTCTCCATTCCTTGGATCATCTTAGTACCTGTGACTGGGACTTCGGCACAAATCTGCCTTTGCAAATTGACTTACAGGGTCCTATGTTTCTTAGGATGCATTGGAAATTGCAGCCTCAGGTGATAACATTATATTAAAGTTTAATACTATGACACTCATTATATTATACTATTTATTTAACTAGATACATCCTATGGCAGATGGAGAGTGGGGAAATCAAACATTAGTCACAGAATTTATCCTCCTGGGATTCGGTAACAACTCTGAGCTGCAGACTCTCCTCTTCCTGCTGTTTCTCATGTTCTAAATTGTGACAATGGCTGGAAATATCTTCATGATTGCTCTAGTTGTGGCTGATCAGCACCTTCACACCCCCATGTACTTCTTCCTCGGGAACTTGTCCTGCTTGGAGACCTGCTACAGCTCCACCATCCTGCCCAAGATGCTGACGAGTCTCCTGACTGGGGACAGAACTATCTCATTTAGCAGGTGTTTCATGCAATTTTATTTCTTTTCTTGCCTCGCTGGCACCGAGTGTTATCTCCTCTCTGTGATGTCTTATGATCGGTATTTAGCAATATGCAAGCCACTGCATTATGCTGCCCTTATGAATAGCAAGTTCTGCCTCCAGCTGGCAGTTGGATCATGGATAAGTGGATTTATGGCTAACTCCGTAACAATATTTTTCATGTCACGATTAACTTTTTGTGGTCCCAATGAAATTGACCACTTCTTTTGTGATTTCACTCCTATCATAAGACTCTCCTGTAGTGACTCTCATTTAATGGAACTTGTGGCTTTCATTCTGGCTTCCATATATACACTGCCTCCTTTTATATTAACTCTGATGTCCTATGTTTTTATCATGACAACCCTCCTGAGAATTCATTCCAGCATAGAGAGGCAGAAGGTCTTTTCCACCTGCTCCTCTCACCTCATTGTCGTGACAAGTTTCTATGGAACCCTGATCATTGTCTACATGCTGCCAGATGTCACCATGCTAAGAGACCTACACAAACTGTTCTCCGTTTTCTACACAGTCCTGACTCCCCTGGCCAATCCCCTCATCTACAGCCTGAGAAACAGAAAGGTCAAGGAGGCCCTGAGAAAAGCTCTCAGGAAATATTTGGCCTCACAAGAATCCAGAAATTCCAAGCAATGTTTCTAAGGAAAATTAAAACAGTGTGAATCCGAGCTGTTTCACAGCAGCTCCTGTTCGGTTCTTGAGGCTCTCTTGCTCTGGCTTTTTGTCTAATCCTGGAAGGAAAAGAGCACATTTTGGGTTTATGAGTAGATTATAACTCACACTTGGACTTGAGCTTCCTGCTGCTTCTGTTGGGATGTTTTTCTCATCTCCATCCATGAAATACTCATGATGCACCACATTCTCTTTCCAAGAAATGAAACTGATGTATGATGGCAGACATAGTCTCACCACATACCCAACCTGCAGTGGGCAGTGGGAGCATGAGCCACCAGAACTTCAGCTGCTATGAGACATCATTTCAGCATTTCAGAGTTGAAATATGTCTTTCTGTTTCAGTATGCTTGGAATTATTGTTATAGATATTGCAGTAATATTGTTATAGTAATACAGAGTACCCCTAGTCACTAATTCAAATTCCTTTATTAAATCCAAAGGCCAAATTATGTCTTTATAATGGCTCAAGACATGTCTAGAAACCTAAATACTAAGTAATTACTACACCCACCTGTCATAAACAGATAGTTAAGGGTTAATGCCTCTTTTACCTGCAAAGGGTTAGGAAATTCACCTAGCCTAGCTGACACCTGACCAGAGAAACCAATGGGGGAACAAGATGTTTCAAAAGGAAGGAGGGAAGTTTCCTTTGTTTACAGTCATTTTCAGTTTCAGTCGGAGTGAAAAAGATCAAGGAACCAGCCGCTTATCAGATTACTAAGTTTTAGAAAGGAATAAATAGGTTTATGTTTATTTTCTTTTGTAACTTGTCTTTATGAAATTAGGAGAGTAATCAGATTTGAGTATTCTTGTGTGTACTAAGGTTTATGCCCAGGGGAACATCCTGTGCTTTAAGTCTGTTCTCTGTGAGATCATCTTGTATGCTGTCTCCCAGAGGCTTTTTTTCTTTTCGTTAGCAAAATAAGTGTAAAGAGGCCTTCTCTTCTGAACACGGACTGGTGCACCCAGGGGCAATTCCGGCTTCTTCGCTTCTGTAGGCGTCTTGTACATGGACATGTCTTTGTGTCTAGGCTCTGTGTTTTAAAATCCCGCTCACAAAACTACGTGTTTTTATACACAAGGCCAAATGCTCATTGGTGAAAGTTTTTCAAATAACCCACCACACAATAGCTCATTTCTAAAAGGCTCTTGTTTAAAATTTTTGGATTCTAGGATTGGTCTAACAACTGCATTCTGTGACCTAGCTGTAAAACAACCTCTGATTGGTCCACCAAAAGGAGGGGCTAGCTCCCCAGGCTCGCCACCTAGAACAGCTATCAGTTCACTACTGACAGTCGCTGGGGTAGGATATCTCACTCTGCATGTGTCCAGTAACACAGACTCTTACTGCTTTATTTTTTCTTCTCTTTCTATTCTTTCATAACCTGCCTTTACTATCCTCTTTTCTTCAATTACTTACCTCTCTTCTTTCATTTTTTTCTCTAAACCTTACTCAAACTCTCTTTTTTCATCTTTACACTCTCTCACACTCTTCTTTCAACCTTTTTTTCCTCATGTACCCAAGCACAAACATACACAACACTTCCCTTAGTCAAACATATACATATACACATTTTTTCAAAATGGCCAATGGCAATGGGGTGGGAAGGCAGAACATAAGCCCTAAAAGTGGCATGGAAACCTGTCAAAAATGCATGGTGATGAATACTATCAAGAGTTATACTACTCACCTGGTAAGGTAGGCTGTAATTGGGTGATCATTACCTGTGTCAACGGAGTGGTATACCCATTTGGTCTGTCCTGATGTGGCTGAAAACATGAGTGTGAAGGTAGTGCACAGCTCCTTGATCTGTTGTCGCTGAATATGTGCGAGGGTCATAGAAAGCTTCACCTCTCCCATGCCACCGTCACTTTTTCCTTCATAGTAGACACCTTCAGGCCACTCAACGTTATCTCCTCCCTGGTCTGAAAACTGAAAAACCTTTAATTTTCTGGAATAAAAGGGCTTTAGAGAATTAACATGACACACTTTAGGTTTTAGGTTTGAGGTGGGGTTTGTTTAGGCTATGCTATAGTTAACAGCTCCCAAGTGATTTTGGACTGTAAATGGCCCTTCCCATGACATTTCTATCTTATGGGCCAGGATCGCCTTTAAGATCATCACCTGGTCCCCTACTTTGAATGAATGCTCTCTGGCATGTTTATCATATCAGATCTTTTTCTCTTTCTGAACATCTATTAGCTTCTCTCTAGTAAGCGTTAAAGGGTCTCAGAGGGTGTTTTGTAGGTTGTTTACAAACGGGGCGGCTCTAGGCACCAGCAAAGCAAACACGTGCTTGTGGCAGCCCATTTGCAGGGGCGGTAGGGATCCAGCATGGGAGCTGAGAACCAACAGGGGGTCCTGGGAGCTGTAGTTCCTTGGTTAGCTCCTTGCCTGTAGAGCCAGCCCTGGAGCAGGGAAAGACTACATTTCCCAGCATTTCTTTGGCCATAACTGACAGGAAAGGAAAGGGGAGGAAGTGAGGTAGCTGAGACCTCATGCTCCACTCTGCTGTGAATAGAGATCTGCACTGTGAAGGGTAGGGATACATATTTTAACATTCAAAAAATAGGATACTCCATGGGGAGGGAAGGTAGCCCCACTCTGACACCATCCACTCCCTCCAACTGCCCCTCACAGAAACCCCAACCCATCCAACCCACCCGCTCCCTGATCACCCTCTGTCCCCTCCTGAGACCTCCCCAACTTCATCCCAGGACCCCACCCTCTACCTGTCCCCTGACAAACCCCTGGAACTCCCATGCCCATCCAACCGCTGCCTGTCCCCTGACTGCGCCCCTGAACCTCTGACCTATCTAACCCCCCCTTCTCCCTTCCCCTGACTGCCTCCCCGAACCTCCACCCCAACCAACCCCCCTCCACTCCTTGTCCCTTGACTGCCCTCCTGGAACTACATATCCCTTCTCCAACCCCCAGCCCCCTTACCGTGCCACTCAGAGCAGTGTGTCTGGCTCCGCACAGCACCAGACATGCTGCTGCATACAGGCTGCCATGCTCCCCCACAGAGCCACAGCCCCCACTTTCCAGCATCTGCCTTCCATATTTGAACATCTCAAACTTCAGGAGTGCTCAAGCTCAGTTTGGGCAGCTGTTACTTCATTTCTCCCAAATCAAATATATGGGATCCACTCTAACTTGCTGTAGAAAAAGCAGGATAAAATTGAGCAAGAAATGCTTTCCAGTGGTTATTAGGACTAGAATTGCAATTTTCAAAAACCATTGCCTTTTTTGTTTGTTTGTTTAATAGCAAGACAGTGATATTGCATTGGCAAATCTCCCATAGAAAGAAAGAGTGGAACAAAAGAATAATAAAGGCACCTCAACTTTTCCTCATTTCGAATACTGTGTACAGATGTGGTCTCCTCACCTCAAAAAAGATATTCAGGCACTAGAAAAGGTTCAGAAAAGGGCAACTAAAATGATTAGGGGTTTGGAGAGGGTCCCATATGAGGAAAGATTAAAGAGACTAGGCCTGTTCAGCTTGGAAAAGAGGAGACCAAGGGGGGATATGATAGAGGTATATAAAATCATGAGTGATGCTGAGAAAGTGGATAAGGAAAAGTTATTTACTTATTCCCATAATACGAGAACTAGGGATCACCAAATGAAATTAATAGGTAGCAGGTTTAAAACAAATAAAAGGAAGTTCTTCTTCACACAGCGCACAGTCAACTTGTGGAACTCCTTACCTGAGGAGGTTGTGAAGGCTGGGACTATAACATTGTTTAAAAGGGAACTGGATAAATTCATGGTGGCTAAGTCCATAAATGGCTATTAGCCAGGAAGGGTAAAGAATGATGTCCCTAGCCTCTGCTCATCAGAGGATGGAGACAGCTGGCAGGAGAGAGATCACTTGATCATTGCCTGTTAGCTTCACTCCCTCTGGGGCACCTGGCATTGGCCACTGTAAGTAGACAGATACTGGGCTAGATGGACCTTTGGTCTGACCCGGTACAGCCGTTCTTATGTTCTTATGTTGAACAGTCTTATAATATGCATCCAGATATCCTCCAATCACACAAGCTGAAAATTGTTCCATTTTACTGTAGTTCTATAACCATGTAGGAATCCATCCTGTCTGTGTTCTGTGCATATCTAAAAATCCTGCTGAATAACCTGCCCTGGGAATGAATTACCAGTGACCCAGGGCTGCGGCCAAAGGAAGGTGCAGGTGGTGGGACGGGAAAGCCCAGGGCTGGGGCAGCAGGAAGTGTGTCGGGGGGGGCAATGGTGGGGGGAAGGAGGGAGCCCAGAGCTGGGGAGGCAGAGGGTGTGGGTGGGTGGGGGGAGAGCCCAGGTCTGGGGCAGCAGAGGGGTGCAGCAAGGAGCCCAGGGCTGGGACATGGGGCAGCCAATATTTTTTTTGCTTGGGGTGGCAAAAAATTTAGACACAGCCCTGTTTACAAAATCCAGAATGTTAGTTCCTGGAGAACATGTAAACTCTTCCCATTGCTGCTTTACTAACAGTAATGGTCCCTTAACCTTGCAGCTATACGCAATTTCAAATGATGAAACGCCCAAACTGGGATGTAGTACAGCCCTGTAGGCAAAGAGCAACTGCTCCAACACTAGGTCCCAATCATTGGAGTCCTCATTTATGAATATACGTATCATGTCCCCCAAAGTTCCATTCCACTTCATCACTAGGCCATTTGTTTAATGGTGGTAAGGGGTGGTAAGGGATGACACCATAAAAGACAAGCGTATAACCATGGTGGAAAGTACCAAAAAAGACCATAACTCAAATTGCACCCATATCAGGCGAGATTGTGAAAAAACGCTGAAAAGTACCAAGAGACCTTAGCACTTTAATTCCTAATATGGTCACCGTTACCCAAGTATGTGTGACTTAATTCCTAATATGGACATCATTACTTAACTATGTGTAATTTGTTTGAGGTTTTAAGCTTTAAAAGCTCTTGTATGCTTTGCTTCTGGGGAGCAGTTCCAATAGCTGCTGCCCCCAGTGCGTTGGTGTGTTATCAATAAACGGGCCTCAGGCTGAGTTTCTGAACTAAAAATGATGCATGGGTGAATTTTTCCACAGCAACATGAAGATTATAATTAGGAAATATCTGAGATTGCCTACCTCCCAGAGGTTCTCATATGCCACATCTTAACTGTAAGTGTTGAACAGATTTCTGTTCTCAGCGACACTAGCATAAATCTGGAATCACTGCACTGAAATTACTAGAGAGGTCTGGACTTTACACTGATATAAGTGAGGTCAGAAACTGGACCAATATCTTATTTCATCAGCAAATCCGGAGTACTGCTAAGCAGCCCCAACTTCAGCAGACACAAACATCACACACATAGAGACACAGAACTGAGGGAGTTCAGCATCTCTGAATTTCCTCCGTACGTCTAGCTAGCTGTCATTTCTGAGGTGACTAGCAGTGTGTTATCTAAACATCTATGGATATCTATTTGTGCCAAAAAGTAAAGTTAGATCTATTATGGAGGAGAACAAGATACTGTAGATTCTAGAGTCTGAGGGAATCATACCATGTTACACAAACATCTTCCTCTCCATTTGTGACAGTCTCGTTCCTCCTCCGGCTTCAAGCTATTGCTAAGAACCAAATAACGGTAACATAGAAATGCCCATGTATTCCAAGGCTGAAATATTGCCTTGGACCAATAGTGGAGGAACCAAACCCCAACAGAAGTAATTTAATGAAACAAACCATGCTACATACATGCAAATACAGATGTTTATTCTCCTACAAACTCCACCTGCAAGGAGTAATTAGATCACACCCATGGAGATACTTGTTGCCATAGAGCCTTCAAAGGATCTTGGGGTAAATGTTTCTGAGGTCTCATCCTGAGATGTGTGCTTACAGCAGACACTTCCCTTCCCTGGCTATTCTTGCATGTTCAGAGTAAGGCACAAAAATAGATGTAGGATCTAACTTCCTCCTGGGAGTACCAACTACTTATCATAGAATCAAAGAATATCAGGGTTGGAAGGGACCTCAGGAGGTCATCTAGTCCAACCCCCTGCTCAAAGCAGGACCAATTCCCCACTAAATCATCCCAGCCAGGTTTTGTCAAGCCTGACCTTAAAAACCTCTAAAGAGGGAGATTCGACCACCTCCCTAGGGAACCCATTCCAGTGCTTCACCATCCTCCTAATGAAAAAGTTTTTCCTAATATCCAACCTATGCAGAGTTACAGCAGTGATAATGCTAGGCCATGGTTTCTTGTAAATGTTTTTAGAGTACCTTAAATTGACTGAGTCAAATATTCATGGATTTTCAGAATTCAAGGCCAAAAGGGACCATCACAATCTAATGTGACCTTCTAACTGGTGGTGGCATTTCAGACCACCACTCTTATCACTGGGGTAACTCAGTAAACAGCCACGAGGACAATGTAGTGACTTAGCGTTTACACTGGTGAGCAGGACATGGCCAAAGCTAAGGGCATGAAACTCACAATACCAAGCAAGAGAAGAACGAACAGGGAGGAGAGATGCTGCATGGAGTATGGAAACTCAATTACCCTTTCATATAGATAAGTGTTCCCATTTGTGTTGGTTAGAGCTGGTTAGATTTTGATTTTTCAGTGAAAAACAGAAAACTGAGATATTTCAATTCAGAAATTCCACGATGGTTCCTAATGAGAATTGTAGTTCATGTACTTCTTGCTACCATTATTCTTTATAAATTGGGCTCCCTGGTCTGACTACATCCCCCATGATGCACCATGGTCTTGCCTCTTGGTGAGGGAAGGTGGTGAATCATGGAACTCCCTTCATACGGTGGATCATGGGAGATGTAGCCCAGCTGGGGTTCCCAGAGGAGTATGAGGACTGAACTACAACTCTAAGGCCAGAAGGGGCCACTATGATTATCTAGTATCAGAGGAATAGCTGTGTTAGTCTGTATCCACAAAAACAATGAAGAGTCCACTGGCACCTTAAAGACTAACATATTTATTTGGGTATAAGCTTTTGTGGGTAAAAACCACTTCTTCAGATGCATGGAGTGAAAATTACAGATACAGGCATGTATATATGCTGGCATATGAAGAGACAGGAGTTACCTTACATGGACACAAATCCTTAAATGGACACAAATCAGATATCAGGAATGGTAAAACAGAAAAGCCAGTAGGAGAACACTTCAATCTCCCTAGACATTCAATAACAGATTTAAAAGTAGCCACTCTTCAACAAAAAAAAAAATCAAAAACAGACTTCAAAAAGAAACTGCAAAGCTCCAATTCATTTGCAAACTTAACACCATTAATTTGGGCTTGAATGGGGACTTGGAGTGGCTGGCTCACTACAAACACAATTTTCCCTCTCTTGGTATTGACACCTCATCAATTATTGGGAGTGGACCACATCCGCCCTGACTGAATTGGTCACGTCCTCATTGGTTCTCTACTTGTAAGGTAGCTCCCTTCTCTTCATGTGCCAGTGTATATGTATGTCTGTATCTGTAATTTTCATTCCATGCATCTGAAGAAGTGGTTTTTTAACCATGAAAGCTTATGCCCAAATAAATATGTTAGTCTTTAAGGTGCCAGTGGACTCCTTGCTGTTTATATGATTATCTGGTTTTACCTCCTGTATAACACAGGACATTGAACTTCCCTGAAATAAATACTAGAGCAGATCTTTATAAAAATATCCACTCCTGATTAAAAATGGTCAGTGATTGAGAATCCTTCATGACCCTTGGTAAATTGTTCAATGGTCAATTACTCTCATCATTGAAAATGTATGCCTCATGTCCAATCTGAATCGGTCTAGCGTCAACTTCCAGTCATTGGATTGTGTTAGTCCTCTGCTAGACTGAAGAGCCCATTATGAAATATTTTTCCCATGTATATACTTATAGATGGTAATCAAGTCACCCCTTAACCTTCTCTTTGTTTGGGTCATGTTGTCTAATCCTTTAATCATTCTAATGGCTCTTCTCAGAGCCCTCTGCAATTTACCAACATTCTTCTTGAATTGTGGGCACCAGAACTGACTGGACACAGTATTCCAGCAGCAGTTGCTCTAGTTCCAAATATAGAGATAAAATAACCTCTCTACTTGATCTACATTGTAGAGGACGTGGGGGAGATTCCCAAACCTGAGCCATTATTTTTAGGTGACAAATACGAGGAGGTGGCATTAGAAGAGGTTGTGATGGGTATCCCCCGGAGCACCACCTGGAACTGAGGTACCACGAGCCCTCTGATCCACCAGCCTGAGCTTTCTCTCACACTATATTGCTGTGACAAGTTGCAGACACGCTCTCAGACTTACTCTTCCATCAGCATACACCCAGGTAGGGATACACCCAGTTGCAGTTACATGCAGACTCTCTGACCAGCCACTGCATGTGAACTAACAATAGAGAGGCTGAAGCCAAGGTAACTTTCATCTCCCCAGGCATGCAACCTCTCTGGAGCATAAACCCAAAATTATACTGGCTTGCACAGCACAGGGAACTGTACAGGAAAAGCTCATAGAGTTCATCCCCCTCCCATATGCAACAGCCTCTCTGAGCTCAGATTACCACACAATTTACTCCAAACTCACCGGTTTAGATTAAAACATAAAATAAATGTATAAACTAGAAAACAGATTGTAAGTGATAGCAAAGAGATCAAAGCAGATTACCTGGCAAATAAACAAAAATGCCAACTAAGCTTAATATACTAGATAGATTGGATATGAATAATAGATTCTCACACTAACTGGTTGTACAGGCAGACTTGTAGATTCTTAAGGGATGAGCTGCACTTGGTTTTACAGGTTGGAATCCCCAGGTCTTTCATACAAAGGCTAGAAATCCCTTTAGCCTAGGTCCAGCACTTCCCCCCGCTCAGTCTTTATTCCTCAGGTGTTTTCTTTTGGGAGTAGTGAAGAACCCTAGACAATGTCATTCCCTGCTTTATATAGCTTTAGTATGTGGCAGGATCCCTTTGTTTCAAAGTTTTGTTCCCAGACCTGTTTGTGGAAAAATACTGGCATTCCAAGATGGAGTCCAGCATCATATGGCCTCATCATATGTCCTTGAACAGTAATAGCAGCCATTACTTACAGGCTGTCTGAAGTGTTCTCAGGAAGGCTCACCAAGAGGAGGATAAGCTTCTCCTAAGTCCTATTGTTTTTTCTAATGGCTCATTACCCTGAATAGGCCCTTCCCCACCTGCTATCTAGGCTGAAAGCATCCTGTCTAGTGGGCATTAACCAGGTGTAATTACACTTGAAGTACAGATACATAGTCAGTATTTATAACTTCAGACACAAAAATGATATATGCATACAAATAGGACAATCATATGCTGCAAATCATAACTTTTCTAATGACACCTCACATGACTTATCTTGCGTCAAATACATTGTAATTATACCATAATCTTGTCTTAATAATATCACTATGAAGAATATGTGGTGCAGTGTCACAGGGTCTACCCCAAGCCCCTTTTCATGTGGCTTTGAGGCTGGGTCATGCAGCTGCAGGAGGGGTGAGAATTGCTGCTATCTTCCTCTTGGCCGTTTTAAGATCACTCAGGATAAAGCAAAGAAAAGCAACACATTTTACATTTCTGAAAGGGCAGGTATTTCACTATTTTATTCTCATAAACCAACCAAGAAATTTGTTTGCAAATTCTTGGAAAATTCATCCACACTCACAGAATAAGTACTGCAAGTGTGGGGGCCAATTCATTGTATTCTTCACTTGTTAAAATGGGAGCAGTGGGGTGAGGAGTGCAAGTCTCAGGTATTTCCCTCCAAAATGTGTCACAGAGCCAGACGTTAGCCACACCAAGGCTCTGCCCTTAGATTAAGAAGTCCGGATCCTGCTAGTCTGAAGTTTAACAGGTACACTAAGATAAGTTAGGGCTCCTCACAGGAGTGCTACTTTGCCGGATCATACCCCAGTGATTGCCCCATTACATATATGTCTGTTATCTTGAAATATCTGTGTTCTTGCAAAAGAGAAAAAATCTAAGGACAGCTGTCCTCAAGGCTTTCTTTACCTCCTTGTTTTTCAGGCTGTATATGAGGGGGTTGACCAATGGGGTTAGGGCTCCATAGACAACAGAGAACACTTTGTTCAGGTCTCTCAATACCTCAGAGCCTGATAGCAGATACACAGTGACTAGCGTTCCATAGAAAATTGTCACCACAATGAGATGGGAGGAGCAAGTGGAAAAGGCCTTTTGCCTCCCAGTAGTGGAAGGGATTCGCAGGATGGCAGGGATAATACAAACGTAGGATGCCACTGTTAATAGAAATGGAGGCAATGTGAATATGCAGGAATGTATGAAAGCAGTTACTTCTAGTATGTGAGTGTCACTGCAGGACAGTTTTATTATTGGGCTAAAATCACAAAAGAAATGGTCAACTTCATTGGAGCCACAGAATCTTAATTGTGGCATCATAGATATTATGATGGCAACAGACATAAATCCACTGATCCAAGACCAGGCCACTAGGCGGAGGCAGAACCTGTCATTCAAAAGGACTGAATAATGTAGGGGTTTCAATATTGCCAAATACCGATCATAGGCCATCACAGATAACAGAGAACACTCAGTGGTTAACAAAGAACCAAAGAAATATAACTGTGTGATGCAGTCATGAACAGAAATGGTTCTGTCACCAGTCAGGAGACTGGTCAGCATCCTGGGCAAGATGGTGGAGCTATAGCAGGTCTCTAAGCAGGATAAGTTCCCCAGAAAGAAGTACATGGGGGTATGAAGTTGATGATCAGCCACAACTAGTGCAAAAATAAGGATGTTCCCGGTCATGGTCACAATGTAGATCACTAGAAACAGCAGGAAGAGAAAGATCTGCAGCTGAGGGACATTCCCAAATCCAAGGAGGATGAACTCTGTGATGGACGTTTCATTTCCCTGTTGTTTTCTTCCCATAAGTTTCATCTAAGGAAAATATATTAAAAAATCCAATTTATAGTGTAACTTCCATTTCAATAAACTCAACTTTTTAATTCTGGTTTCTCACTGCTGGTTGCAATGTCAATGGTTGAGTCAAGACTCCAGATGGCAGAGGCATTCTTGGTAAATTTTTTGAAAGTGCCTATATTAAATCACTTTGGATTAATTCCTATTGTCTGGTATCTACATGGCAGAACACATCTCCTCTTCTGCCTCCTGAACATGCCTGTGTATTACTGTAACCACAATGTCTGAGATTACCACTGGAGATTAAGGGAATTAAATGCCTCTCACTTGGATTCAAATCAAAATACCAGTCGTCTCCAAATGCTGGGTTCATAACTCTTTTACCCATATTTACATCGCAGAGTCCAGCAGATTCCAGTGGAGTGGACACTAGAATTGAATCCTAGAGACATTGGTTTTAATGCTTTCTCATCCACTCCATGTCCTTGGCTTGTCACTTCCCCCCTCCAGGTCCCTGTGCCCTCCTCTATAAAAGAGATGATGAAGATGGTACCACTTACCCTTTCTGAATATGATTTGAGATTTGTGAAACTAGAGCTCTACAAATGCTCAGTTGCTCTTGTGTAAAATGGATTTAATGATACTTAAGACAGTTTACAAAGTTCTTTAATAGCTATGACAATTACTGCAATATAACAATGCTATGTTATCATGCTGTTATCATATGAGACCATGCATATCTTTGAATAAACTCTCAGAAGTGAAATTAAATGAAACTCACAGTCGCATCAAACTTTTATATTTTCACCTTAGTTTCTGTAGATATGGCATCAACTCTGTGTTTAACAACACATTATTTTTATACATTTTTCCCCCTCCCCTCATTTTACTGATATACCTCTGAAATCTCTCCTAAAGGGAGTCAGACAGTATGTTTATTTCTCTGCAAGGATATTTACCGTTCTTTCTGACAGCAGTTCAACACCTAAAATTTACTGGCAATATTTTCAAGAAATGCCTAAGAGACAGATTTTGGAATGTATTCATCCACCTTAACTTGTGGATAGGCACTTTGAACATTTTAAACATGACGCAGAACATAATCTCTATAGCTTGATTTTGGACGTCTGCCAATTTCTGCTGCTTGGATACGGTTTGGGGAGTATGTCTTTGTCCAGTTGTTAATCCCAGTTGGTTTGATGAATGCCATTTGTATTTGCAACCATCTCTCTGGATGGGATCATCTCTTTTGTAGAAGGAAACCTATAATAGGTTGTGGGGTAAGATATGCCTGGAGAGCAGTGACAACACCATCAAAGGCCATCATCACTGAATGGTTCACCCCTGGTGAAACAAGGGGAGTGTTGAGAGGCCCACATCTAGGAATAGTGCACAGTCACTACCTGGATCCAGGCAATTCAGTATAACATGGGATTCAGAGGTCAAATTCAATCACAATAGTCCAATGTCCATTCTGAGTGGGGAATTGGACTAGGAGGTTACACTTGCATCTAAGTTTTCCCCTTGATTGAAACTCAAAACTGCCCCATTAAAGAGAGCCACAGGAATATTTAGTAATCCAAAGAATGGAACAGATCCTTCTGGTTCTAATGTCAGAAGGCTTCTGGTGCCATTAGAGTTTTTCAGCTAACAATCCTGTTTTCACTGTTTTTATTATTTCAACCTCACCTTTTTTTTTATAACCCCATTGCTGCTGCTGAAAAACAGAGATAGGATAGGAATTTGGAATATGATGTAGTGACCTAATCTAGGTGGAGATACGGAAAGATGTTGTTCATTCATTCAGAATAACTGCAGAGATAGTCTGGAACATAATTAATGCACATAATAAATAAATAAATAAATGCCTAACTCCTATTAATGTCCCCAGCTCCTACAGTATCAAAACACGCAGCTGGAACCCAACATTTCAATTGGAAAATAAATTCTTGGGAATAGTTTCACACACAAATGTATTTAGGTGTGTTTGTTGTAGTCAAGATAACCTTGCAATTTTCCATTGGGTGCAGGAGCATAACTCATACACAGTGGGAACGTGGAATGCAGGGTACGGGCAGGGGTGGCCCTAATGATTTTGCTGCCCCAAGCACAGCGGGCAGGAGGTCCTCTGAAGCCGTGGGACCAGCGGACCCTCTGCAGGCAAGCCGCCAAAGGCAGCCTGCCTCCCACCCTCGCAGCGATCGGCAGAGCGCCCCTCGTGGCTTGCCGCCCCAAGCACGCGTTTGGCATGCTGGGGCCTGGAGCCACCCCTGGGTACGAGTCCACCCAGAAGAAAATTAAGCCAGCCTGGAATTTTGACTTACTCCAGAATGAATGAGCTCAGGTTTTGAAACAGTTACAGATGTTTTGATGGGATTTATTCCTCTAATTGCCATAGAAGAAGATGTTCAGTGGCAAAAATAAAGGAGTTAGGTTGAAATTCCAAACATAGTCGAGGACTACTCAGTTGAAATTATTTCATAGATTTCATAGACTCTAGAACTGGAAGGGACCTCGAGAGGTCATTGAGTCCAGTCCCCTGCCTCATGGCAGGACCAAATACTGTCTAGACCATCCCTAATAGACATTTATCTAACCTACTCTTAAATAGCTCCAGAGATGGAGATTCCACAACCTCCTTAGGCAATTTATTCCAATGTTTAACTACCCTGACAGTTAGGAACTTTTTCCTAATGTCCAACCTAAATCTCCCTTGCTGCAGTTTAAGCCCATTGCTTCTTGTTCTATCATTAGAGGCTAAGGTGAACAAGTGTTCTCCCTCCTCCTGATGACACCCTTTTAGATACCTGAAAACTGCTATAATGTCCCCTCTCAGTCCTCTCTTTTCCAAACTAAATAAACCCAATTCTTTCAGCCTTCCTTCATAGGTCATGTTCTCAAGACCTTTAATCATTCTTGTTGCTCTTCTCTGGACCCTCTCCAATTTCTCCACATCTTCCTTGAAATGCGGTGCCCAGAACTGGACACAATACTCCAGTTGAGGCCTAACCAGCGCAGAGTAGAGTGGAAGAATGACTTCTCGTGTCTTGTTTACAACACACCTGTTAATGCATCCCAGAATCACGTTTTGAGGAAGGACTGCTAGGCAGAGATGGCGTTCACCTTTCGAGGAGGGGAAAGACCCTATTTGCACACAGACTGGCTAACCTAGTGAGGAGGACTTTAAAGTAGGTTCGATGGGGACAGGTGAGCAAAGCCCACAGGTAAGTGGGGAACATGAAGACCTGGGAGATGGGTCAGAAACAAGAGGGAGCGTGGGCTATAATGGCAGAAAGAAAGGAGGGTCAGGGCAAAAATAGGAGGCAAGATCAAACCAGTATCTTAGATGCCTATATAAAAATGTGAGAGGTATGGGTAATAAGCAGGAAGAACTGGAAGTGCTAATAAATAAATACAGCTATGACATTGTTGGCATCACTGAAACTTGGTGGGATAATACACATAATTGGAATGTTGGTGTGGATGGGTATAGTTTGCTCAGGAAGGATAGACAGGGGAAAAAGGGAGGAGGAGTTGCCTTAAATATTAAAAATGTACGCACTTGGACTAAGGTGGAGATGGACATAGGAGACAGAATTGTTGAGAGTCTCTGGGTTAGGATAAATGGGTTAAAAAACGAGGGTGATGTTGTGCTAGGAGTCTACTACAGGCCACTAGGTGGAAGAGGTGGATGAGGCTTTTTTAAACAACTAACAAAATCATCCAAAGCCCAAGATTTGGTGGTGATGGGGGACATCAACTATCCAGATATATGTTGGGAAAATAACACCGTGGGGCACAGACTATGCAATAAGTTCCTGGACTGCATTGCAGACAACTTTTTATTTTAGAAGGTTGAAAAAGCTACTAGGAGGGAAGCTGTTCTAGACTTGATTTTAACAAATAGCGAGGAACTCATTGAGAATTTGAAAGTAGAAGGAAGCTTGGGTGAAAGTGATCATAAAATCATAGAGTTTGCAATTCTGAGGAAGGGTAGAAGGGATTACAGCAAAATAGAGACAATGGATTTCAGGAAGGTGGATTTTGGTAAGCTCAGAGAGCTGATAGGTAAGGTCCCATGGAAATCAAGACTGAGAGGAAAAACAACTGAGGAGAGTTGGCAGTTTTTCAAAGGGACACTATTAAGGGCCCAAAAGCAAGCTATTCCGATGGGTAGGAAAGATAGAAAATGTGTCAAAAGACCACCTTGGCTTAACCACGAGATCTTGCATGACCTACAAAATAAAAAAGGGTCATATAAAAAATGGAAACTAGGTCAGATTACAAAGGATGAATATAGGCAAATAACACAGGAATGCAGGGGCAAGAATAGAAAGGTAAAGGCACAAAATAAGCTCAAACTAGCTATGGGAATAAAGGGAAACAAGAAGACTTTTTATCAATACATTAAAAGCAAGAGGAAGACCAAGGACAGGGTAGGCCCACTGCTCGGTGAGGAGGGAGAAACAGTAACAGGAAACTTGGAAATGGCAGAGATGCTTAATGACTTCTTTGTTTCAGACTTCACTGAGAAGTCTGAAGGAATGTCTAACCTAGTGAATGCTTATGGGAAGGGGGTAGGTTTAGAAGATAAAATAAAAAAAGAGCAAGTTAAAAATCACTTAGAAACGTTAGATGCCTGCAAGTCACCAGGGCCTGATGAAATGCATCCTAGAATACTCAAGGAGTTAATAGAAGAGATATCTGAGCCTCTAGCTATTATCTTTGGAAAGTCATGAGAGACAGAGAGATTCTAGAAGACTGAAAAAGGCCAAATATAGTGCCCATCTCTGAAAAGGGAAATAAAAACATCCCAGGAAACTACAGACCATTTAGTTTAACTTCTGTGCCAGGGAAGATAATGGAGCAAGGAATTAAAGAAATCGTCTGCAAACACTTGGAAGGTGGTAAGGTGACAGGGAATAGCCAGCATGGATTTGTAAAGAACAGATCGTGTCAAACCAATCTGATAGCTTTCTTTGATAGGATAATGAGTCTTGTGGATAAGGGAGAAGCGGTGGATGTGGTATACCTAGACTTTAGTAAGGCATTTGATACGGTCTCGCATGATATCCTTATCGATAAACTAGGCAAATACAATTTAGATGGGGCTACTATAAGGTGGGTGCATAACTGGCTTGATAACCGTACTCAGAGAGTAGTTATTAATGGCTCCCAATCCTGCTGGAAAGGTATAACAAGTGGGGTTCCACAGGGGTCTGTTTTGGGACTGACTCTGTTCAATATCTTCATCAATGATTTAGATGTTGGCATAGAAAGTACGCTTATTAAGTTTGCAGACGATACCAAACTGGGACGGATTGCAACTGCTTTGGAGGACAGGGTCAAAATTCAAAATGATCTGGACAAATTGGAGAAATGGTCTGAGGTAAACCGGATGAAGTTCAATAAGGACAAATGCAAAGTGCTCCACTTAGGAAGGAATAATCAGCTTCACACATACAGAATGGGAAGAGACTGTCTAGGAAGGAGTATGGCAGAAAGAGATGTAGGGATCATAGTGGACCACAAGCTAAATATGAGTCAACAGTGTGATACTGTTGCAAGAAAAGCAAACGTGATTCTAGGATGCATTAATAATAAATAATAAATTTAAGGACTGTCATTCCATGTGTCAGTCTGAGGTTTCTAAGCCTGAAAATCAAAAAGGAATCCTCCAGAAAATGGAAACATGGACAAATTTCTATGGAGGAGTACGAAAGTATATCACAGATGGACAGGGACAGAATCAGTAAGGCTAAAGCACAAAATGAGTTGCAATTAGAAAGGGACATCAAAGACAATAAAAAGAGGAATTAAAAGTACATTAGGAGTAAGAGAAAGACAAAGGAAAGTGTAGGTCCTCTACTTAGCGGGAAAGGAAATCTAACATTTGATGACATCAAGAAGGCTGGAAAATTCATACAACCAGCACACACAATAACTCCAAACATCTGTCCAAAGACTAGAATGTCAGTTGAGTTAGTGTGAAGTGATGGAAGTAGATACAAGAATATTAAGAGCTCTTTTTGTTTAAAATATCATCAGCTTCATTTATCACTGTGCTTCTCTGTTGATTAGTGTCCAGTTTTTAACTTTTCAGCCACTTTTGGACATTCTAACACACATGACTTTGAGATACACTCATGAAACAGTGCAGGCTTCCAGCTACTAGTGAAGAAGTAAGCAGATTGTCTCCAGATTGCTTGGCACAGTGACTTTGTTGACCTGGCAGCTAAATGGTAGGTAACATTTCAGAGAAGAGGGACCTCAGACAAATTTGATTAAATTAACTCTAACTTTTAAAAAAAAACTTTGATTAATCCCTACTGGATGGAATATGAAATGACACTCCCCTTTTCCCTCCCTGCCCATTCTTCCCCCTTCTTTTCCCTCCTCTCTCATTTATTTACCTTTCTGTTCTTCTGCTGTATTTTACTTTTTTGGGGAGGCTTTTGTTCTCCGCTTCATTTTGGGGAAAAGAAAAATACAAACAAATAAATAAGAAATGTACACAGTTAAGAGTACATTACAATCACTGAGTTAACATTTAAATAAAGAAGGATTAGACGTTTCAAGGAGTTTAAAGGAAACAATTGCCCTCTCACTTACCCCAGTGTAAACTGATTTCAATAGAGATGCGCTGCTGTAAAACTGCAATAACTGAGAGGAGAGTGACACCAAAAGAGAGGTGACCTCTTTCTCTTCAATTTTGTAATGTCCCTATATAAATTCTTGCCTTGCACATTTGTCACATTCACAGCACTCTTCGCCATGGCTGAATTGCCACCAACTTTATCTGCTCTGGTGACCACATGGGAATTCTCACCAAAAAGTCTCTGCTGTGATGTTGCTGGGCAACTAGAGCTACTGTTTACTTCCAAATGGTGCCAGAGGTCAGCTGTGAATGATGCCAAGTTTCTGTTTGTAGTGGGGTGGTTACCTGATCCAGAACTGACAAGGCAGAAGCCAGCCCTGGGAGAGTGTAGGGTCTAGGAGAAAGAGCCCAAGCTGACTGGGGAAGGAGCTACACCTGGGCCACACCCCAATCAGGGCAGCTGGGCCTTATAAGAAGGCCAGGGCAGCAGAGCAGAGGCTTACCTCTGACTGTGGAGGGAGCCTGGTCTGGGCAGGGCAGGGCAGGGCAGGGCAGTAAGACGGTACCTGGGTGTGAAGCAGTGCTGGGGAAGAACCAGGGGAGCTCCAGGCTGGTGACTCCCCAGGCTTCAGGGCCTGATTCCAGGCCCATAGAGGTACTGGGTGGTAGAAGAAGGCAGCAGGTCAAACTTCCTTGCCTGTGATGAGTGGCTTTTATACTGCAGTCTGTCCAGTGAGCAGGGGCTAGGTAAGGACTGACAATAGCCCAGAATGAGGTGAGGTGAAGGCTCTCTGGGGAAGGGAGACTTATGAGATTGTTGGGGTATTGCCAGGGGGCTGCACACCAGAGAAAATGGGCACTGGAGTCTGGGAGGGATATGAGGGTGCCAAGATGTGGCAGATCAGTGGCCTGCAGAGGATGCTCTGGGCTGGAAATCAAGCTAATTCCCTGAGAGACCAGTGGGAGGTGCTGCAGGGATGAGTCCACACACACTGCTACATCTGATATGGGGTGGGTTATAGATTGGGGAGCTTCAGTCCACACAGGCTGGAAAAGCTGAAGAGGAGGGGGGAGGTCACTTGGTCATCAGAGAAAGCTGCAAAATGATCATAGGTCCCTAGATGTTGCTTTGTAGTGACTGCCTGGGGGGACGGATGTCATGTTGCTGTAGTGTCCTGGTGAGATATAAGGACACAGATGTTAACAGTAGCCAGCATGCAGAGCATGCCTATAGGTGACCCTCTACTATCCTCATTTCAGAGTTGGGAGCAGATCCATTCCTGCCTTGGAGTTAGACCATTATGTTACTACTCTTCTTTAGTATTTCAGGATCATCCTCAGTCTTCCTGCATCCTGGAGGGAAGGGAGATGGTTCCTTTCTATTCCCTCCACTTCTCAGCCCTTCCTGGGGTCCAAGTCTCCCCCTCTAAAGTGTGATTAGCTCAGTGTTGGACACTATGGCAGGTAGGAAGAACACGGCCCCCTGGATGGGATCTGGGAGGAGCTGTTCTCTTTCCTCTGCAACCCCTGTCCATTCTCACGTACAATACTCAATAATGGGGATTGATTCTCTTTACTAGCCAGGCATTAATCTGCCTCAATTCTGCCATGTCTCTTCAATATGTGCTCCCCATGGCAACCATGCATAGCAATCCCCAAATCCCTGTAAAAGTCAATGCCTAACGTTGGGGGACTTTGTGAATTCTTATTCAGGCACAATTCCACGGGTTAGTGGGCTATTGATGTGAGTCACAATGCAGACTTAGGATTCACAGACAATTGAATTTTGATTCCCTGTCCTGAGCCATATCCCCACACCTAATCTAATTAGTTATATTGCAAAGATTGGTCACCACTCGGCTCTAGAAACTTTCCCCTTTGCTGAGTACAATTGGAAATGCCATGCATACTGCAACCATGCTGGCTCCCGTCTTTCCTTCTTGGCATATCCGTAAGATGAACGTTTGGTAAAAGTGATACCCTAATGTAAATAAGCACCATTTATGTGCATAAGATCCTGTTTCTCTCTCTAGTATCAGCAGCAAGCAAATAGATCTGCCTGCTACTATTTCACATGGAAAGATGATATTCCTTTAGATCAAGTGGTAAAAGCCTACGGTGATGCAGGGTTCAATATTTTTGGCAGAGCTAGCTAGTATCTATGTACTCCATATGTACATCTTTCTTATATGTGTAAAGTTATAAAATTTTCAGATGACACCCAATTGAAGCGTGGTTGCCTGCACTTGGGGCGACAGGATTAGAATTTCAAACAAATGTGACAAAATTGGAGAATTGATGTGCACGGTACCAGATGAAATTCAGTGATAAGTGCAAAGTGTTTCACTTTGGAAGGAAAAATCAAATGAACAGCAATAACAAAATGGGGAGTAACTGACCAGGCAGAGTCCTGCAGTAACTGGGAGTCATAGTGGATCAAAAATCAAATATGAACCAACAATGTGATGCAGTTGAGGAAAAGGCTCATATACTTTGGGGGCATGTTAACAGCTGCTGTACTCAGCACTGGTGAGGATTCATCTACAGTACTGTGTCCAGTTCTGAGTGCCACATGTAGGCCTTCCTGGAGCCCTTGGTATAACTAACAGTATGAACCAAAGTCTGTGAACCAGAGAAGGCCTGGCCTTGGCAAATAGCAATGCACCCCGTATTAGCGAACACCAAGTAAGCACATTGCTGACCTGAGAAGATGGTACAGGAACACCCAGAGTTCAAGTAACTGTGTAAGCACATTCCTAGGAGATGGTACAGAGACACACTGACCCCTCGTATGATAAAGAATGAATGACAGGATAATGGAGGAGGATGTTTCATTGGAGCTAGCAGTTAGAAGGTACAGGATAGTAACACAGTGTCTGGTGTGTAATACATAACTTATTTGTGTAAAAGGAGAAGTCACAGGAGGGGCCTCTTTGTGCCACCCTAAGGGACAGGATCCTGGCATCTTTACTGAGCCAGTGCCTGTGTCGTGAGCATGTGTGTGGTAGTGTACATGTAACCATTGAGCCGGGGATAGAGGACTGTGCCTCATCAAAAATAAACCTGGCTGAGTAACTTCACCAATGAATCGAGCCTGTGGTCTTTGTTTATGAACAACATCAAGGTCTGATAAGCTGCATTCCCTGTTAGTGTATCTGATGTCAGAGCTCCAGACACAGCAGCACTCAGCAGCTTTAGCACTGCAGCAGCAACACGCTACTTTAGGAAGGATGCGGACAAATTTGGCAGGCTGTAGCCTGGAAGGATCAGGGAATGGTAAAATGTTAGTTTCCACTCCCAGTGACCTGGTCAGCAGCAAATTACTGCTGCCAGGGAGAAATGAGGAGCATTCTTTCTGAGTCATAAACCCTTCCTTTGGCTGCTCCTGGAGCTGTATAACCCACCTCTCCGATGAAGCACAGGAGTATGTAACATGTAGCCATGGAACCTTTAATAGAACTGATGAAGGCCAAGTCATCAGTGAGAATCTTGGCACATCCATACATCCTTATCCTGATATTCACTAGTTCAACAGGCACGCTAAGATCATTTAGGGCTACTCACATGAGTCAGACTTTGCAAGTTCATGTCCCAATGATTGCCCCATTACATATGTCTGTTATCTTGAAATATCTACATTCTTGTCAAAGACAAAAAATCTAAGGAGAGCTTTCCTCAAAGCTTCCTTTACCTCCTTGTTTCTCAGACTGTATATGAGGGGGTTGACCAGTGGGGTCAGGACTCCATAGAAGACAGAGAATACTTTGTTTAGGTCCTTTAGTGCATCAAAGCTTGATAGCAAATACACAATGACTAGAGTCCCATAGAAAATTGTCACCACAATGAGGTGGGAGGAGCAAGTGGAAAAGGCTTTTTGCCTCCCAGTCATGGAAGGGATTCTCAGGATGGCAGAGATGATACAAGCATAGGATGCCAGTGTTAATAGAAATGGAGGCAGTGTGAATATGGAGGAATGTATGAAAGCAGTAACTTCTAGCACGTGGGTATTGCTGCATGACAGGTTTATTATTGGGGTTAAATCACAAAAGAAATGGTCAATTTCATTGGGGCCGCAGAATGTTAATTGGGACATCATAAATATTAAGATGGCAATAGATGTGAATCCACCTATCCAAGATCCAACTACTAGCTTGATGCAGAATTTGCTGTTCATAAGGGATGCATAATGCAGGGGTTTGCAAATTGCTAAATACCGATCATAAGACATCATAGATAAGAGAAAACATTCAGTGGTTGCCAGAGAACCAAAGAAATAAAACTGTGTGATGCAGCCTCTAACAGAGATGGTTCTGTCACTAGTCAGGAGACTGGCCAGCATCCTGGGAAGGATGGTGGAGGTGTAGCAGGTCTCCAAGCAGGACAAGTTCCCCAGGAAGAGGTACATAGGGGTGTGAAGGTGCAGCTCAGCCACAACTAGTGCAATGATGAGGATGTTTCCAACCATGGTCACAATGTAGATCACTAGGGACAGCAGGAAGAGAAGGATCTGCAGTTGTGTGAGTGTCCCGAATCCTAGGAGGATGAATTCTGTGATGATTGTTTCATTTCCTTCTTGTTTGTTTGCAGTAGGTTTCATCTGGGGGAAATAAAAATAAATACTGCAATTTATAGTCTAACATTCAAAGGAGTCAACATTTTAATTTAAGTGTCCTCCTGCTGGTTGCCATCCCAATGACTGGGTCAAGATGCCAGATGGTAGAGGCATTCTTGGTAGAGGCACTCTTCCCTCTACTGTGAAATAGTGGATTATATTACCACCTACCATCCTCTTAATGTAAATTGAGATTTATGAAATGAGCTCTCCACATAAGCTCAGTTGCTCTTGTGTAAAATGAAGATAAAGATACTTAGAAAGTTCTTTAGTATCTATGATAATGATTGCTTTATCACTGCTAAGTATTATCATATTGCTATGAGACCACACATAACTTTGAATAGATTCTAGGAAGAAATACTAAACATGCCTGACAGTCACACCAAACTTTTATATTTGCTTCTCAATTTCTGCAGATCTGGCATAAATTGTGTATATGACAAACCATTATTTTCAGAGATTTCCTAATTTTTTCCAATCTGCATGGAAACTTTTTAAAGACACCATAATAGAGACTTAAATTAAATGAATAGCTCAAATTTAAAAACATATTAAGAGGACCAAAAAAGTGCCACTGTGGCTAAACAACAAAGTAAAAGAATCAGTCAGAGGCAAAAGGTCATCCTTGGAAAAAGTAGAAGTTAAATCCTCTTGAGGAAAATATAAAGGAGCATAAATTCTGGCAAGTGCAGAAATGTAATTAGGAAGGCCATAAAAGAATCTGAATAACAGCTAGTCAAAGACTCAAATTCAGTACATCAGAAGCAGAAAGCCTGCTAACCGACCTTTAGGGCCACTGGACAATGGAGATGCTAAAGGAGCCCTCAATGGGGATAAGACTGTAGTGGAAAAACTAAATGAATTGTTTGCATCAGTCTTCATGGCTGAGAAGGTGAGGGAGATTCCCCAAACTGAGCCATTCTCTTTAGGTGACAAATCTGAGCAACTGTCCCAGATTTAGGTGTTATTAGAGGAGGTTTTTGAACAAATTGATAAACTGAACAGTAATAAATCACCAGGACCAGATGGTGTTCACCCAAGAGTTCTGAAGGAACTCAAACCTGAAATTGCAGAACTTCTAAATGTGGCATCTGACGAAGTGGGTATTCACCCACGAAAGCTCATGCTCCAGTATGTCTGTTAGTCTATAAGGTGCCACAGGACTCTTTTACATATTCAAATTAACACGGCTACCCATCTGATAGTTAAATGTGGCATGTAATCTATCATTTATATCAGCTTCCATACCAAATAACTGGAGGATAGCTAATGTGATATCAATTTTTAAAAAAGTCTCCAGAAGCAATCCTTAGATTTTCAGAAAACCTTTGACAAGGTTCCTCACCAAAGGCTCTTAAGCAAAGTAAGCTTTTCATGGGACAAGAGGTAAGGTCCTCTCATGGATCAATAACTGGTTAAAAGATAAGAAAGAAGGGGTTGGAATAAATGGTCAGTTTTCAGAATGGAGAGAGGTAAACTGTGGTGTCTCCCAGGTATCTGTACTGCGACCAGTACAGTTCAGTTTATTCATAAGTTATCCTGAGGTGGCAAAATCTGCAGATGATACCAAACTACTCAAGATAGGTAAATTCAAAGCAGATTGAGAAGAAGTACAAAATACAAAACTGGGTGAGGGGGTAACAAAATGGCAGATGAAATTCAGTGTTGATAAATGTAAAGTAATTCACATTGCAAAACATAATCCCAACTATACGTATAAAATTATGGGGTCTAAATTAGCTATTGCCACTCAAGAAAGTAATCTTGGAGAAACTGTGGATAATTTCTGAAAATATCCATTCAATCTGTCATGAGTCAAAAAAGCTAACAAAATGTTGGGAATAATTAGGAAATGGATAGATAATAAGACAGAAAATATCATATTTCCTCTATATAAATCCTTGGTATAACTGTGACGTTGCACCCCGTAAGGCTTTATGGAAATATGCTTATGAATATATATATAACTGGAATATGTTTTATGCTACATATGCCATGTAACATGTCTCTGTAAAGGTTATGATATACTGAATATATTCCTCCTATTTGTATGCAAGTATCATTTTTGTATTCGAAGTTATGATTATTGGCTGTGTACTTGTTTGATCTTAAGTACCCTTAGTAAAGCATTTGGTCAGCTTCTTGAGAAAGGAATGTGCAAATTAAGTGCCCAATCAAGAAATACTTAATGAACAGTGGATCTTGGAAGACTCCAATCCACAAAAGAAGTCTACTAGAGAAAGTTCATGGTAGCATGTGATCCATGGCTGCTACTTGTAAATTCTGAGTCATGAATGGACCTGTGACTTGTCCATGTGACTCAATAATTCCATGTTGTAGATGAGATTCTACACAGGAGGAGGAAGAGGTGTCCACCCACAAGATAAAGTCTATTTAAAACCCTGGGAGACCACTCCGTTTTGTCTTCAGCTGGCTCAAGAGATAGCCTCTCCCCTCCAAAGGATACCTGGAAGAAACTGGAACACGGAGCAGTAACCACTGGAGGTGTGAGTGATTGCTGGACTCAGACTAGAAGGAGACTCGTTTGTAAAAGGAAGCTTACTGGAAGATCTCTGAGGGAGAGGGTTTATCTGTATTCAGTTCTCTTACTGTATTAGGCATAGACTTGCATGTTTTGTTTTATTTTATTTTGCTTGGTAATTCACTTTGTTCTGTCTGCTACTACTTGGAACCACTTAAATCGTACTTTCTGTATTTAATAAAATCACCTTTTACTTGTTATTTAACTCAGAGTGTGTATTAATACCGGGCGCGGGGGCAAACAGCTGTGCATATCTATCAGTGTTATAGAGGGTGAACAATTTATGAGTTTACCCTGTATAAGCTTTATACAGGGTAAAATGGATTTATTTGGGGTTTGGACCCCATTGGGAGTTGGGCATCTGAGTATTAAAGACACGAACACTTCTTAAGCTGCCTTCAGTTAAGCCTGCAGTTTGTGGGACCTGGTTCAGACGTAGGTCTGTGTTTGTGGCTGGCAAGCATGTGTGGCACAGCCAGGCAGGGCTTTGTACTCCCAAGCTGGCAGGTGAAGCAGAGGCAGAAATAGTTTTGGCATGTCATTTGGCCTTCCACGGGGGGTTCTGTGATCCAACCCATCACAACGACCTCACCTTGAGTCAGTGCAGATCTGGTTGCCTCATCTCAAAAAAGATATACTGAAATTGGAAAAGATATAGGAAAGGGCAACAAAAATGATTAGAGGTTTGGAACAGCATCCATATTAGGAGAGATTAATAAGATTAGAACTTTTCAGCTTTGAAAAGAGAGGACCAAAGGGAGGATATGAGAGAGGTCTATAAAATCATGACTGGTGTTGAGAAAGTGAATAGGAAATTGGTATTTACATCTTCATATCAAAAGCAACTAGGGGTTACTTAATTAAATTAATAGGCAGCAGATTTAAAACAAAACAAAAAAAAGTATTTCTTCATACAACACACAGTAAACCTGTGGAATGCTTTTCCAGAGGATGTTGTGAAGGCCAAGACTATAACAAGGTCCAAAAAAAACCTAAATAAATTAGTGGAGGATAGGTCCATCAAAGGCTATTAGCCAGGACGGGCAGGGATGGTGTCCCCCGCCCTGGTTTGCCAGAAGCTGGGAAAGGGCGACAGGGGATGGATCACTTGATGATTACTAGTTTTGTTCATTCCATCTGATGCACTTGGCCACTGTCAGAAGACCAGTTACTTGGCTAGATGGACCTTTGATCTGACCTAGTGTGGCCGGTCTTATGTTCTTATATATAAAATATATATTTCCCAAATCTCTCCTAAAGATGACACTAAGCTAGGGGGAGAGTTAGATACACTGGAGAGTAGGGATATGGTCCAGAATGACTACACAAATTGGAGGATTGGGCCAAAAGAAATCTAATGAGCTTCAGCAAGGACAAGTGTAGAGTCCTGCACTTAGGACGGAGGAATCCCATGCACTGCTACAGACTAGGGACCGAATGGCTAGGCAACAGTTCTGCAGAAAAGGACTTAGGGATAACAGAGGATGAGAAGCTGGATATGAGTTGACGGTGTGCCCTTCTTTCCAAGAAGGCTAATGGCATATTGGACTGCATTAGTGGGAGCATTGCCAGCAGAATGAAGAAAGTGATTATTCTTCTCTATTTGGCACTGTTTTGGCTACATCTGAAGAATGGTCTCCAGTTTTGGACCCCCCACTACAAAAAGAATGAGGATAAATTGGAGAGAGTCCAGTGGAGGGCATCGAAAATAATCAGGGGTCTAGAGCATATAATTTATGAGAAGAGGCTGAGGGAACTGGGCTTATTTAATCTGCAGAAGAAAAGAGTGAGTAGGGATTTGATAGCATCCTTCAACTACCTGAAGGGGGGTTCCAAAGAGGATGGAGCTAGACTGTTCTTAGTGGTGGCAGATGAAAGCAAGGAGCAATGGTCTCAAGTTTCAGTGGTTGATGCCTAGGTTGGATATTAGGAAACACTATTTCACTAGGAGAGTGGTGAAGCACTGGAATGGGTTATCTAGGGAGGTGGTGGAATCTCCATCCTTAGGGATTTTTAAGGACCTGGCTGGGATGATTTAGTTAGTATTGGTCCTGCTTTGAGCAGGGGGTTGGACTAGATGACCTCTTGAGGTCTTTTCCAACCGCAATCTTCTGTGATTATAAAAGGAATAACATTGCATATTCATTTCTCTGCACCGTTCTTTCTGACGGCTGTATAACACCTAATATTCATGGAATACTTTCAAAAGGGCCTAAAGGTGACATTTGGAAAACTACTTGTGATAAATGAAACTGGGGGGAGGAGCTCCTTTTATGGACACTCAGCGAGCCAGTTAGCTATAAAGTCCCTCTTAGTGACTTTTTCCTTTACCTGTAAAGGGTTAAAAAGTCCCCCAGATAAAGAAAAGGAAGTGGGCACTTGACCAAAAGAGCCAATGGAAAGGCTACAAATTTTTAAAATGAGGAAAAAAACTTTCCCTTTGTCTCTCTGTTGCTCTCTCTGTCCTGAAGAGAAGAGTGCAGCTGGAATGCTGTGTAAAGTTTGGACCAGGTATGAAAATTCATCATCCATACCTAGAAGGATTAATTGGGACAAGGAATGTTTAGATAGATGTGATTAGGGTTATTCCTTTTATTTTCTGTAAGCTTGGGGATTCTTCTCTGCTCACCCCAGATACATTTGTTTCCTTGTAACCTTTAAGCTGAACCCCCAAGAAAGCTATTTTTGGTGCTTAATTTTTGGAATTGCTTTTTTAAAATCTAGCAAAAGCCTAAGCTCCAGATGTATTTTCTTTCTTTTTGTTTTTAATAAAATTTGCCTTTTTTAAGAACAGAATTAGATTTTTGGTGTCCTAAGAGGTTTGTGCAAATATTGTTAAATTAACTGGTGGCAACAGCTAATTCCCTTTTTTTTCATTCTCAGCTCTTCCCCAGAGGTTGTGTGTGAAAGTGCCTGAGGGTAACCCACAGGGAGGAATTCCCAAATGCACCTTCCTGGGATCTGAAAAGGGGTTTGCACTTGAGCGGTGGCAGCATTTACCAGGACAAGGTCAGTGAAAAGCTGTAACCTTGGGAGTTTAATACAGGCCTGAAGTGGCAAGTATTAATCTTTAAAACCCTTGTGGGTCCCCACCTTCTGCATTCCAAGTGCCAGAGTGTGGAGTCAGCCTTGGCACTATCTATGGACCTAAACCGGCACCTAGGTATCTTTGAATATCTGGCCCAGAGATACCATATTAAAGAGTATCTTGAAGGTCTTGGCTGCTTGGCTAAGGTTGCAGTGACAGTTTGGGGAATATGTCATCCAGTTGTTAATTCAAGTTGTTTTCATGAACCTTATTTGTGATTGTAAGCATTGTTCTGGATGAGATCACCTTTTTTAGGAGATGGAGAAGTTGAATCTGGAAAGCAGTGACAAAGCTACCAACAGTGAATGGCTCACTCCTGGTGTTGAGAGACCTGAGCTAGGAAACATGACCAGTCACTACCCAGATCGAGGGATGAAGAGCAGCAGATGGGATTCAGCTGTTGGATTCAAACACTGCAGTACTGTGTCCATTCAGAGAGAAGAATTGGACCAGGATGTTACAGTTGCATCTAGGTTTTTGCCTTGACTGAAATGGTCCCAGTTTCAAAGCCACAGGCATAATAGAACAGAGCCCTCGCAGGATTTGCCAATTTCTATTGCCACTTATTAGACAAAAGGCTTCTGATGACAAATTGTGATGTTATTGATATAAACTGGGACCATATAGAACATAGTTTGCAACCAAGGTCCTGTAGTGGCACCAAATCTTATGTTAAGGGGGTCATATAAGGTGTCTAAGACCAGGTTATGGGTTGCTGGTTATGATTAGGTTGTCTGTGTATCTGTACCATTTTGTAGTTGAAGTTACGAGTGTTGGATCTATATTGTCTATATTTCAAATTTATGCTGTGTTTCTGGGAAACATCCCAGACAGGTTGGTGTTAGCTCTGCCTAGCCTGCTTGATGGCCCATTAAGGACCATCAGCTACACATTTGACCCATTGAGAGGAGGCAGATACACCTTGTAACTCAGCGGGGTATGCAGGAACTTGCCCATGTGACTGCAGACTCCATTTTGCTGTAATTTTCCACAGTAAGAACAAAGAGGTTCTTACACCTGGAAAAGCCTATATAAGGCTAATGGCTTATCTCCATCTTGTCTTCAGTCCCGCTTCTTACCTCTGGAGGATCTTTGCTACAAACTGAAGCTCTGCACAAAGGACTGATGATCCATCCCAGTGGGGGATGTTCCCCCAGTGGGGGATGTTTATTCCATCACTGCTGCAAGCCTGAAATAAGAACTTTGCCATTACTGTATGTAATTGATCCCATTTAACCAATTCTAGCTCTCATCTCTACCTTTTCCCCTTTATGAATAAACCTTTAGATTTTAAATTCTGAAGGATCGCCAACAGCGTGATTTGTGGGTAAGATCTGATGTGTATATTGACCTGGGTCTAGGGTTTGATTCTTTGGGATCTAGAGAACTGTTTTCTTTTATTAGGGTATTGGTTTTCATAACCATTCATCCCCAGGACAAGTGGGACTGGTGGTGATACTGGGAGACTGGAGTGTCTAAGGAAATTGCTTGTGTGACTTGTGGTTAGCCAGCGGGGAGAAATCAAAGACCTCTTTGTCTGGCTGGTTTGGTTTGCCTTAGAGGTGGAAAAACCCCAGCCTTGGGCAGTAACTGCCCTGTTTAAGCAATTGGTCCTGAATTGGCACTCTCAGGCAATTGGTCCTGAATTGGCACTCTCAGTTGGGTCCCGCCTGAACCGCATCGTTACACTTTTATTTATATTTATTTATTTTTAAATTTGTAAGAACCAAAAAAGAGCCACCATAGCTAAACAACAAAGTAAAAGAATCAGTGACAGGCAAAAAGGCATCCTTTAAAAAGTGAAAGTTAAATACTAATGAGGAAAATAGAAAGGTACATAAACTCTGGCAAATGAAGTGTAAAAATATATTTAGGAAGACCAAAAATGAATTTGAAGAACAGCAAGACAGAGACTCAAAAAGTAATAACATTTTTTAAGTACTTCAGAAGAGGGAAGCCTGCTAAACAGCCAGTAGGGCCAGTGGATGATTGAGATGATAAAGGAGCACTCAATGATGATACGGCTATTGCAGAGAAACTAAATGAATTATTTGCATCAGTTTTCATGGTTGAGGATTTGAGGAAGATTCACAAATCTGAGCCATTCTTTTTAGGTGACAAATCTGAGGAACTGTCCCAGATTGAGATGTCATTAGAGGAGATGTCAGGGTCCCCCTCCTCCCTCTGAACTCTGGAGTACAGATGTGGGGACCAACATGAAAGAATCCCTAAGCTTATATTCCACCAGTTTAAGTTAAAACTTCCTCCTCAAGGCAGAAATTCCTTTCCTTGTCCTTGGACGGTATTGCTGCCGCCACCAAGTGATTTACACAGAAATTCAGGGAAGGGTCATTTAGAATCCCTATTCCCCCAAAATATTCCCCCAAGCCCCTTTACCCGCTTTCTTGGGGAGGCTTGAGAATGAGCTACCAACAAGTTGCCTTCGCAATGTGAGCACAGACCAGACCCTTTGTCTTCAGGACACTGAACTCAATCAGGTTCTTAAAAGAAGAACTTCATAATTAAAAAATAACCAAATCACACCTGAATAATCAGGATGGAGGGTAACTTTACAGGGTAATAAAAATATTTAAAACACAGAGGTTTCCCTCTGGGCTCAACTTCATAGTTACAAAAACGGGAATAAAACTACCTCTGTAGCATAGGAAAATTCACAAGCTAAATCAAAAGATAAGCTAATGCATTTCCTTGCCCCTACTAACAATTTCTGTGGATTTAGGTGGATTATACTGGGTATATTTTCAGGAAATGTTGTACCTGCTTGGCTTCTCCCTCAATCCGGAGAGGGAACAACAAATAAATCTTCCTCCCCCTCACCCCAATTGGAAAGTCTCTTCTTTTCAGATTGGTCCTTCTGGTCAGGTGCCAACTAGGTTATTTGAACTACTTAATTCCTTACAGGAAAGGCAATTCAGTACAGTTGCCAAGGATACATAAAGGTTGCTACTGTTCCCCTTATTCATAACAAGAGGTTTTGGAACAAAATGATAAACTAAACAATAATAAGACTAACATAAAAAGATGGTATTCACCCAAGAGTTCTGAAGGATCTCAGATCTGAAAATTGCAGGACTACTAACTATCGTCTGTAACGTACCATTTAAATCGGCTTCTGTACTAAATGACTGGAAGTTTGCTAATGTGATTTCAGTTTTTAAAAATGGCTCCAGAGGTGACTTCAGTAAGGTAAGCCTGACTTATGTACTGGGCAAACTGGTTGAAACTATAGTAAAGAACAATATTATCAGACACACAGATGAACATAATTTGTTGAGGAATAGTCAACATGTTTTTTGTAAAGGGAAATCATGCCTCACCAATCTACCAGAATTCTTTGACGAGGTCAACAAGCATGTGGACAGTGGGGATCCAGTGGCTATAGTGTATTTAGATTTTCAGAAAGTCTTTGACAAGGTCGCTCTGTGACGGGTTTGGTCACGGAGATCCCCTTGTGACTGTCACCTGATCTGCTGAAATTATCTCTGAGCCTATTATTCCTGCCAGCTTGGGACTCTAGAACCCTACCTTGTTGAACCAGACACACTAGCCTGCTGAAATATAGACCCAGGGTCTGGGCCATTCCCCCAAAGCTACAGACTTTAACTAAAAACAGCTTCGCAGGTTACCTGTCTCCAGCACCTAGACACCCAGCTCCCAATGGGATCCAAACCTCAAATAAATCCATTTTACTCCATATAATGCTCATGCAGAGTTAATTCATAAATTGTTCCCCCTCTATAACACTGATAGAGAGATATGCACAGCTGTTTGCTTCCCCAGGTATTAGTCACTTACTCTGGGTTTATCAATAAACAAAAAGTGATTTTATTAAGTATAAAACAGGATTTAAGTGGTTTCAAATAATAACAGCCAGAACAAAGTAAGTCACAAAGCAAAATAAAATAAAACACACAAGTCTAAGCCTAATACATTAAGAAACTGATTACAGGTAATATCTCCCCCTCAAAGATGTTCCAGTAAGCTTCCTTCACACACTGGACTCCTTCCTTGCTTTGGCGCAAGGTGGGAATCTTTTGTCTCCCTGGGTCCTCATCCCTCCTTCTAAATAGAAAAGTACCAGGTTTAAGATGAATTTTATTATCGGGTGACGTGGTCTCCACTCCCCTTGGGCTGGCCCACATGTGCACAGGCTTTCAAGTAACTAAAGCCATTTACAATTGAGTGTTTCTGGAGCACCCTTAATGGCCTCCCCCTAATATGTTTACATCAGGGATACAAGTTTATCTCTTATTCTCCTAAGTCCAGATATAGAAATAAAACATGCAAACGAATAGGATGAACACACGTAGTAGATTACAAGCTTTCTAATTACACCATACAAGGAGTATTTAGTGTAAAGCATATTCCAGTTATGTTATATTCATAAGCATATTTTCATACAGCATATGGAGTGCAACATCACACCCTCACCAAAGGTTTGTAAGCAAAGTAAGCAGTCATGGGATAAGAGGGAAGGTCCTCTCATGGATCAGTAACTGGTTAAAAGATAGGAAACAAAGGGTAGGAATAAATGCTCAGTTTTCAGAATGGAGAGGGGTAAATAGTGATGTTCCCCAGCAGTTTGTACTGGACCCAGTCCTATTTAACATATTCGTAAACAATCTGGGAAAAGGGGTAAACAGTGAGGTGGCAAAATTTGCAGATGACACAAAACTATTCATAATAGTTAGGTCCCAAGTAGACGGTGAAGAGCTACAAAAGGATTTCTCAAAACTAGGTGACTGGGCAACAAAATGACAGATGAAGATAAATGCAAAGTAATGGAAAACATAATTCCAGCTACAAATATAAAGTGATGGATTCTAAATTAGTTGTTACTACATAAGAAAGATATCTGGGAGGCATTGTGGATTGATCTCTGAAAATATCCACTCAATGTGCAGCAACAGTCAAAAAAGTGAACAGAATTTTGGGATTACTTGACCCAGCTGCCACTCGCACAAAGGGACACATATTTCCTAGTTCAAACCCCCTTAGAAACAAATCAACAAAATCATCCCCACAGCACAACCAACAAAACCAGTAGCCCCAAACAGACAAAGCTCCTCATGCAGTAGTACACACTCACACAAATCAACCCCTACACTACACAACCTGCACAAACACACAAATCAGCACAATCACCCACACAAAACACAACCTCGGCACAAATAACCCCAGACAACTCTCTGCAGCACTGAATGTTGGCTCAGTGTGAAGTGATACAGAATGGTTGATTTTAATTTAGAATAACACCAGGTTCATTTATCGCTGGGATTCTGTCTGTTACTATCTAATTTTTAATTTATCAACCATTTCAATGCTTTTCAGCACACATGACTTTATGAATTACATCTGTGCAAAAACTACTAGTGAAGAAGCAAGAGGAATGTTTCCAGGAATAGAAGCTTGACACAGAGACTTGGCTGAAAGAGCAGAAAATGTTTCAGCATAGAGGCTCCTCAGAGAAATTTGAAAATATTAGCTCTAATTTTTTTTAAAAAACCTTTGATTACTCCTCAGAGGATGGAAATTGAATTTTTGCTCTCCTCTGCACTCCCTTCCCCACTTTATCTCTTCTTTTTCCTCTCCTCTCCTGTTATTCCTTTACCTTTATGTTCCTCTGCTTTTTCTTGTTCTCCCTGTAGGGTGTTTTTTGGGGGAAAATCAATAAATTACAAATAAATAAATAAGAGATGTATACACTTAAATTCACATTATAGTAACTGAGTTATCATTGAAATGAATGAAGATAGAAAAGAAGTAAATTAGGAACAATTCTCCTGTCACTTACTGCAGTATAAATCTGGAATAACTGCACTGAAGTCCACAGATATGCACTGCGAGAAAACTGGGGTGAGAGGAGAATGACATCAAAAGAGAGGTGTCCCTATATAAATTTCTGCCTCATGCACTTGCACAGACACAAACAGTCACCTATGCAGCATAATTCCCCGCGTGCTGCATTGCAATCACCTATATTTGCTTTGGTGACCACATGGGAATTCTCTCCACAGAGACTTTGCTGTGATGTTGCCAGGAAATCTGAGCCACCTTTAGTAACAAATGATGATGGAGGTCAGCCTTCCAGAATGATGCAAGGGTGGGTTTTAGAATGGACAGGGGGCTGGAATTGCTGAGGAGGGGTCGCTTGGTCATCAGACAAAGCGGCCGAGAGGCACCATATGCTCATGGTTCCCTAGTCATGGCTTTGCAGTGGTTGTGCTGTAGAAAGGTGCCATGTTGCTGGGACTTTGGAAAGAAGCACCACATAGACACAGACATTGATAAAAACAGTAACCAGCATATTGTATCATGGCTATAGGTGACACTTAATTACCTTAATTTCACATTCCTACTGGGTCTCCAACATCTTTGATGGAGCTGGATCTTCATTTCTTATCACTTCTTATTCTTCAACATTTCAGGATCTCCCACAGTCTTCCTGCATGCTGGAGACAAGGGAGATGTTTCCTCACTCTCTTCCTCCTCCTGAATGCTGAGCATTTGCTCCCCACCCCCATTCTCTGATCCCTTCTTGGGATGTGATCCTTCCCCTACAATGCATGAATAGTTCAAACCACTTTGTAGTCTGTGGCAGGCATGAAGACATGGGCCCCTGGGCAGGATCTGGTTGGAGTTTTTCTGTGCTTTCTCATATATCACCCTCAATAGCAGGTGTTTCTTCTCTTGACAGATAGCTGTTAGTCTCCCTGAATTCCACCATAGCCTGGAAAGTGCCGCTCCAATGTGTGTTCTCCACAACAGGCACATATGGCACCCTAAATCCTAGCTTATATCAATCCAAAACACTGAGGGACTCATGGAATTTTGACTCAGGCAAACTTCCATCATGGTTTATGGGGCTACTCATACAAGGCAGGATGCAGCCCAAAGAATCACAGAAAACTGAATTTTGACCTCATGTCCCAACTCATCCACCCCCACCCCCTAGTAGATTTACTTCTAGGTTTGACTTTGTTCAGCTCTAGAAACTTGTTCTGTACCTGAATACAGATGGAAATGTCATATATGCTGCCACCATGGTGGCTTCCATTTCTCTGCTATGATGGATCGGTAAGAGCTCTGACTGTTTGGAGGTGAATGTGGCACCATAGTATAAATAAGCACCATTTATTTGCCTAAGATCTTATCTCCTGGTATCTGGACACAGCAACTACAGCAACCCAGTCCTTCAAATAGTATAGCAATTTGCCACTGATTCCCATGCAAAGACGTTATTCCTTTAGATCAAGTGGTAGAGGCCTGGGTTTTATTGCCAGTGATATTTGATTCAGTCCCCTTTGTTGATAAGAGAGAAACTGATCTTCGTATCCACACGCAGCCATGTTCCATTACAAAATGTGAGAGTTGTACTCCAGAAGACCTTACATAGTCAACTAAATTAATTTCTTCTGTCCCTCCACGTCTGAGTGGGTGACCAGTGGACATGGGGCCTTCTTCACTAACCTGAATGAAAAGAGTCTTGAATATTGTCAATTCCCAGTAGTCTTCTACTTTATACTTCACATGCTCTGCCTTCCCTCAGTTATAAATTTGCTTTCTCCAGATGGTGGGCCCTGGAAGCATGTAAAGTCCCTATTAAATTCTATCTTGAGTAAGTGGAGATGGCCCTCACCATTTTTCATGATTCATGTCCATCTACTCCAGGGCTGACTGTACCAATTTGAACACCTGGGTTGGGCCATGTCCTGCTCAAAATACATTGTCAGCCAGTGAGCTATTGCTTCCTCACTGTGATTCCTCCTTCCGCTCTGATCTCCTTTCTGGACTCCTAAAGGTTGAGCACTCTGCGTGCAGTATGGGGTGCTGTGACTGGTGGGAGATGGAACAACATTAAGCTACACAGGTGTGATGGATAGCAGGATCCCTTCTTTGACCAGCTATGGAATCAGCTATGGTGCATAAGACGCTCATCACAGACAATCAGGGAGGAAGAATGTTCATTTGGATTAGGACCAACACATGGGTATCTGAAGACACAGATTGCACTCTTTCTTCTGCCACAGACTATGACCGTCACCTCAGCACTCAGTGACTCAGTTTCCCCTATCAGTCATAAAGGGTAATATATGCAGTATTGCTGTGGCCATGTCAGTGTCAGGATATTAGAGAGACAAGGTGGGTGAGATAATATCTTTTATTAGACCAACTTCTATTGTTGAGAGAGGCAACCTTTCAAGCTACACAGAGCTCTTCTTCATGTCTGGGAAACTTAGTCTTCACTGAGGGACAAACAGCATCTCCTCCTATCCATGGAAGGAATCTATCTATCTATCTATCTATCTATCTATCTATCTATCTATCTATCTATCTATCTATTGTGAATGTAGAATAAATTATATTGTAAGAATAGAAAGGATTAAAGAAATGTTGTCTGTACCTTTAAGCAAAATTTTGGAATGTTGCAATCCAGGTGTCAGGAATACAGACATTAACATAGAACAATTGCACCGTTTAAGGGCAATTGGTGAAGTATTAGCCTTAGATCGATAATAGTTGGTAAGGAAGTAGGATATGCATGCTGTGCCCCAGGTGGTTTTTACTGTCTTTTGCTTTCTTTGTCCCTTTGTCTAACTCCTACTCTTTTATCTGTATAAATAAGACTGTTTAATCCTTGCATGGCTACTCACATATTCTGAATGTTATTGGCGAAGCGCTATGCTAATAAACAGAGTGGTCTGACAAATTGTGAGTCCTGATTCTAACTTTGACAATTTGGAGGTCCCACCGAGATGGCAACCGTCTTCACTGGGGCTGTGTGATTCCTGACTGTTTTTGTAGGATGACCGTGGCAGCCGGCACCTGGGCACTTGGCCCAAGCGGTCCTCCACTAGAACAGAAAGGCACATGACCACAGTGAAGTCTACGCCACCGAACCTGTTGGTTCCCACTCTGTTCTGGTAGGGATCCAGGGATCCGACATCAGGAATCTCGTCAGGTAATTATTTCTGTGTTTTGTCCGGACTGAGGACTGTCCTGTCTCTGTGTCTATCCATCCTCCCTGGGGAGTGTTTGAGTCTGGGTACCGTCTCCATCCTGGGATCGGCCGACCAAGGGGTTCCTGTCCCTGTGGTCTGAGTGAGTGAAATCTACATGATTGCAGCTGCACCACACCTTGGGTAAAACCCTTAGTGTGAAAGCTAGGGCGATTGAGGCAGTAGCCTGTGGGCTCCTTCTGTGTGTTGCACTGGGCATCGCTCTGACGAACCCTAATTTCCTTCTTGTGTGATTGGTGTGTGAAGTCTCCTGTATGAGTAACCAGACGTCTAAGCCGGGGCAGTTCCTAAAGGAACTCCGGCTCATTTTATGTATTTTAGGAAGGGTCTGGACTCCTGTAAGTTTCTGGAAAAATGGTCTAGGCTAACTCAGGGAGATCCCAAAACTCAGTGGCCACTGTTAGGATCTTGGGACAAGGATCGAGTAGATGTCTTAAAAGACAAACTCGGACAATCTAAAACTAAATTGGCAAAAGGAGAGGTCAATTGTTTCATGCAATGGTGTAAGTGGCTGTAAGCAATGACAGGGAGAAAATCCGGGCGACTATCGCACCCGGCTAACTGACATGTTTCTGCAGCATTATGGTATACAGCAACCAGATACAAATGGACAGGGCACCCTGGCTAGTGCATTTGTTAATGGCCTCCTCCCTGCTATTGCCAATCTGCTAAAATGAATAAGTGTTGGATGGGAGACCGAAACCATGGACAAATTGCAACAGTGGCAGAGCACTCCCAACGTACTTTAAAAGGAAAGGAAGAACAATCAGATCAGCAGTTAATGGCCTTGCAAATACAGCATTATTCAGGGCAGGGCAAACAGTACAGGGGACGGGGAAAACACCAGGGACGGGGACGTGGTCGTGGGAGGGGACAGGGAACTGGATTTTCGGGTTATGGTGATGTTTGTAATTACTGTAAACAGCCAGGACATTGGAAGAATGAGTGTCCAAGCCGGCCTGGTAACTCTGTGAACAGCCACTTAAACTCCCTGCCAGCACAGCCAGTCAGCCACCAGCCTTACTTTGCCCCACAACAATGACGGGACACCAGGGAACCTCAGGAAATTTTAGCCCCTTTACTACCTCTCACTCCCATGGGTGAGTGTGTGTTAACTATCAATGATCTTTCTCTCCCTTTCCTTGTTGATACGGGAGCTTTGCTCTCCGCAGTTTGTACTAGCGACCTGCCTGAGGTTTCCCGCTCCGGAAAACCCATATCCGCTGTGGGCATTACGGGAGTCCTAACCCCTTTCAAAACCTCTACCAGTCCAGGTTGGTCCCCTTTCTGCTGATCATGCCTTCCTTCTCTCTGATTCCACTCCGGTAAACCTTTTGGGTCAGGATCTGTTATGTAAGCTTGGCTGCACCATATACTGTTCCCTGGATAGGGTCTATTTACAAATTCCCCAGTCTTCCCTGAGTGATTCTGTAGCCTCCCTGCTGTCTGAAACGTCCCTTTCTACTCCAGTCCCTTGTTGCCCATTGGTCCCGTCCCTTGAAACTCTAATTTCACAGGTCCCATCCTCTCTGTGGCCAACCCATCCCTCTGAGGTGGGCCGCTTAAATATTGATCCTGTCTGCATTACTGTTGACTCTTCCAAACCCCTGCCTCGCCTGTCCCAGTACTCTTTAAACACTGAGGCAGAGGCTGGCATTGCTCCGGTCATAACTGCCCTGCAGGAGCAAGGCATTATTGTTCCCTGTTCCAGTCCCTGTAACACTCCTATCCTCCCCATTCGAAAAGCTGATGGCAAATCATGCCGATTTGTTCAGGAGCTTCGAGCCATTAATCGTATTGTCATACCCGCTTTTCCTGTTGTCCCAAATCCAGCAATGATCCTGGCTTCTATCCCACCAGCTGTAACTCATTTTACTGTTGTTGATTTGTGTTCTGCTTTATTTTCTGTTCCAGTTCACCCTGACTCCCAGTATCTCTTTGCCTTTTCCTACAGGAGGCAGCAATATACATGGACCATGCTCCCTCAGGGGTATACGGAAAGTCCATCTTACTTCTCCCAGGCGTTAGCCCGAGACCTAGCTGACCTTGTTTTCCCATCCAGGTCCACTCTAGTCCAATATGTAGATGACCTGCTTCTCTGTTGCCTGTCGTTATCTGACTCAGAAACTGATTCTTTAGTGCTCTTTACTGCCCTAGCAAAGGTCACAAGGCTTCTTGCTCTAAACTACAGCTCTGTCAAACCTCTGTTACATACCTTGGTTTTCTCCTCTTCCAGGGTTCCCGTACGCTTTCTCCCACCCGTGTCCAGGCTATCCTTAGCTTTCCCTGACCGTGCGCTCCACACCAGGTCTGAAAATTTTTGGGCATGGCTGGATTTTGCAGGCAATGGATTCCCCAATATGCCTCCTTTGCAAAACCTCTACAGGAACTCACTCGACTCTCTGTGCCTAATCCCATGCCATGGCCACCTGAAGCTGACTCTGCCTTTGTTTCCCTCAAACAAGGTTTGGCTTCTGCCCCCGCTTTAGGGCTGCCAGACTATTCTAAGCCTTTTACCCTTTTCTGCCATGAACAATCTGGATGTGCACTTGGAGTTCTCACTCAGGTGCACGGAGGCAAGAACAGCCCAGTAACTTATTTCTCTGCCACTTAGGACCCTGTGGCCCAAGGCCTGCCCCCCTGCCTGCGGGCTGTGGCTGCCACAGCAAGCCTTGTTGAAATGTCTGAATCCCTTGTCCTTCGCTCCCCCCTTACTCTTATGTTCCCTTACTCTGTAGAAACTCTGTTATTACAATGCAATACAAGCCACCTCTCCTCCGCTCGCCTCACCATGTATGAACTTCTACTGCTGTTGGCCTCATATATCACTATAAAGTGCTGTTCTCAGTTAAATCCTGCCACTCTCCTTCCTTTGTCTAATGATGGTGATCCTCGCGACTGCCTTGCAACTGTCTCTGCTATCACCATCCCGCGCTCTGACCTTTCTGATGTCCCTCTCCCTAACTCTGACCTTGTTTTGTTTACTGATGGTTCCTGTTTTCGAGACAACCAAGGTCGTCTCCTTGCAGGATATGCTGTAGTATCACTCTCTAAAACTCTAGAAGCTGCGCCTTTACCTTCTGTAACCTCAGCACAAGTTGCTGAATTTCTTGCCCTTACCTGTGCCTGCTTTTTGTCGGAGGGATGCTCCGCCACCATTTACACTGACTCCTGCTATGCTTTTGGGGTTGTACATGACTTTGGTACCCTCTGGCAAGCTCGGGGTTTCCTTACATCTGCCAGTACCCCTATTAAGAACAGCCCCTATATTGCTGCTCTCCTGTATGCAGTTTTACTTCCCTCTGCCCTGGCTATTGCTAAGTGCCCTGGCCACTCGATGGCAGACGCTGATGTTGCTAAGGGTAACACATTTGCTGATGCCTCTGCTAAACATACTGCAGCCATAGAACCTTCCTCAGTTGCATTTCTAGGTCCCCTCTCTGATTCTATACCACCACCATCCCTCACTGACCTCACCCTGCTCCAGGACTCTGCCCCAGAAACCGAAAAAGACTTCTGGGTTGCCCAGGGTTGCTCTCTACATCCTGATTCCCTTTGGCGTTCACCCACTGGTGCCTTTGTGGCCCCTTTTTCATTCTACTCATCACTGGCCACCCTGCTACATGAGGTTTCGCATGTCGGAAAGGAGGGAATGGTCTCTGCTCTAACTAAGGCGGGATGGTGGGCTCCCCATTTCAGCTCTTTTGCAGCGCTCCACTGTGCCGCCTGCATCACTTGCCAAAGCCACAATATTAGTAAACCTGTAAAAGTGGCTCAGGGATTCCGGGGTTTGCCCCAAGCACCCTTCTTGCATTGGCAACTTGATTTTGTACAAATGCCTAAGTGTCAACGATTTGAATTTATTTTGGTTATGGTATGTTTATTTTCTGGTTGGATTGAAGCTTTTCCTTGTCGCAAGGCTGACTCACTGTCCGTTGCTAAATGTTTGTTAAACCATATTATGCCTGCCAAGGGAATTCCTGCCACTCTGTCCAGTGACTGGGGTACACACTTTACCGGATAAATTGTGCAACACCTGGATCGTATATTACATGTCACACACCTGCTGCACTGTCCCTACCACCCACAAAGTGCAGGTGTTGTGGAAAGGCGAAATGGTGTACTTAAGAATAAACTTGCTAAGATTTGTGACTCCACAGGGTTAAGCTGGCCAGCAGCTTTACCACTAGCCCTTATGGAAATGCGATCCACTCCATCCCAAAGGCATAAACTGAGTCCTTTTGAAATCATTATGGGATGCCCTATGCGAACTATAGCTACCATTACTCCAGTCCCAGACTTGAATTTGACTCACAGTATGCTCCTTCAATATTGCAAGGGATTAATCCAATCTGTAAGTCACTTCCATTCACAGGTTCAAGCCGCCTGGCCGACGGAACCCACCTCTGACTCCTGCACAATCTTGAGCCAGGTGACTGGGTCTACGTACGGCATCACCATCGAAAACACACCTTGGAACCTCGGTGGAAGGGTCCTCATCTGGTACTGCTTACTACCCAGACAGCTGTTAAGCTATCTGGCATCGCAGCATGGATACATGCTTCACAGTGTAAAAAGACACCCTCCCCGGCAAACCACCGGAGAAGTAGGATATGCATGTTGTGCCCCAGTTGGTTTTTACTGTCTTTTGCTTTCTTTGTCCCTTTGTCTAACTCCTACTCTTTTATCTGTATAAATAAGACTGTTTAATCCTTGCATGGCTACTCACATATTCTGAATGTTATTGGCAAAGCGCTATGCTAATAAACAGAGTGGTCTGACAAATTGTGAGTCCTGATTCTAACTTTGACACTATCTATCTATCTATCTATCTATCTATCTATCTATCTATCTATCTATCTATCTATCTATCTATCTATGTAAACATGTGCAGCAGATACACATCCTGGTAATTTTGTATATTGCCACTCCTAATATCTGATTTGTGTCCATTTATCCTGTTACATAGGGACTGTCCAGTCTGGATGATGTAAATAGCAGAGGGGAATTGCTGGCATATGATGGTGTATATTACATTGATGGACATGCAGGTGAATGAACCAGTGATGGTGTGGCTGATCTGGTTAGGTCCTGTGATGGTGTCGCTGGTGTAGATATGTGGGCAGAGTAGGCATCAAGGTTTGTTGCATGGATTGGTTCCTATGTTAGAGTTACTATGGTGTGGTATATAATTGCTGGTAAGAATATGATTCAGGCTGGCAGGTTGTCTGTGGGCGAGGACTGACCTGCCACCCAAGGCCTGTGAAAGTGGGGGATCATTGTCCAGGATCGATGCCTACCAAAACTTAGATTGATGTATAGATACAGACTGAGATAGGCAGCTAATTACAATTGACTTTCCATAGGAGCTGGATGCCTAACTAGTTTAAATTATTATTATTATTTTTGTCAGTTACTAATGGGGAAGTCTGTATGCTACTATACAGTGCTCTTACGGCTAGCATTTACTGACTGTGGTTTTGAAATTCTAAATACAGTCCATAGACTGAAGGCAGCATGAAGGCTGAATTCTCCTCTCAGTCCCAGCGGACTTTTCAGTCATAGAGTCAATGAAAGTTCTGTTGGACCTCAGTTATGGAGAGAGGTCCCCAGGGCTCCCAAGGTTTTGCTTGGTGATGTCCTTATGGGGAAGTGCTGTCTTCTCTCTTTTGCCCATGAGATACCCAGTGTCTAGAAGCAATTTTAAAAGCTCATCTTCAGTACTTAATTACTCAGAGCCAGAAGCATACGTAGAGGAAGAGAGACATGCTTTCTTGATGAGGTAGGAGTGGATGGAATTGGTTCCATCTTCTACATAACAAGGGACAGATGGGACAAAGCAGACTGTGTGGTTATCTAAAGTTGTCTGGTCTGTATTACGCAGTGGGTCAGACTAAAACATCTCAATAGCTCCTTATGGACTGAAGGTGAACTCCTGAATCAATTTAAGTCAATGACAAAACTCACAAGATTATATGAACAGTTGTACTTTCAAGTGTTTGCTCATCCAACAGATCAACAGAACTGAAAGAAGTAAGAAGACCATAATTTTCCAAAATCAGCACTGGCCTACCTCTTCTCCCATTGAATGGTAAAACTCCTGTGGACTTCAGTTAAGCCAATGGCTGGTGTTTTCGAAACTCAGACAATACAACTCTGCAAGGGAGTGACAGGTAATGGAGGTGCTACACTGATTTCTATTTACTGATTTTTTCTTGAAAATTCAGCCCAGGTGAGGAAGAATTAAAGGCAGTGGAAATACCCACATGCGTGGTTTGGTGACCTGTGAAATGTGTTGGGAGTGTCAGAGTCTGAAAATCCAACCAAGCAAAATCAACATTGTTATCCCCTGCTTGACAGGTAGCCTGAGGGTGGCATGGACTGGGGAGTAGGGACGGCCTCTCTGATCAATAGGATTGTTCCATCCAGATCCCGAAAGATTTTGATTTGTCTGAGAAGAGAGTACTCCCTGTCTTTGACCCACATGAGGTCAATCTAACAAAGGCTGCCAGTGCATCTGTTATAAAATGAACAAAAGATGGAGAAGAATCCTGGGGTCCTCTCTCATTTATAGTCTGGGCTGACTCCAGTTCAAATCAGGAATATATAAAACCTGATGAGCTGCCTCAAGGATCACAGCAAGGCAAACTGGGGTATCTGTTCAGATTTCATACACGCAGGAAAAAATCCCCTATGCTTTGAAAAGAGTAAGGATTGAGTAAAACCTCAGTAAAATCCTCTGGATTATGCTCATGGAAAAGGGAGGGGAGCTCCCAGTTAAAGCAGCATTGGTCATTAAGACATGCCATTAGTCTGGATGTGGCCCTTTCAAAGAGATCTGTATCGATGCTTTATTGCAGCTCTATTTGAGAGAAAGCAAAGGAGAAAAACTCAGGTTTAATCATGTTTTATTCCACAGTTCTAAATATATATTCACTTGGCTCTCTGTCTCACTCTCTCTCTCACACACACACACACACTCACATGCATATATACATACATATGCGGAGTATCTAGGCAGCAAGCATTTTTTAAAAGGAATGAATGTTCAGCTTGCTAAATCTCATGGTCCCCTTTTTCTAAAACCCTAGAAATTTCCACAAAGAAGCCCGTGTTTGTGCTATCCAATTTTCAGAATTATCTGACTGCCCCTGAGGATTGCCAAGAAGGGGCAAAATTGTTTTTAAATAGAAACATTTTAAGATCTTGCATAATTTCGGTGTCCATTCTGAACCCTGGGATGGAACTCAGTCAGAGAAGCTTCTTCTGAATCATTTACTTTCTGAGGTACATAGACAGCCTGTTCTTCTGCATTAATTTGCAGGTTGTCGCCCGAGTATAAACCAGATTTCAAACCCCGAAAATGGGTTCTTCAGATCTTAGGTTCCACTGAAGGTCCGTTTCTGGTTATTAAGATTAATTTTTTACATGATGAGAATATTGAACTTGAGTTGGTTAGAAAACGGTATTTCTATCTTCTGGGAAATTTATTTCCTTCCTGAACTTGAATATTTTGAAATTTTCATGACATGAATATTGTGAAAAAAAAATGAATCCAGATACAGTGAAGTGACATTATCGGAAGTTTTCATTTTGATAATGTTGAAATATTTCATTTCAATAGTTCTAAATCATTACTGCTATAATGTAATATGAAACATAAAACAAAATATCAAATATAATATTATGTATAATATATAAATTTAATATTGCATTTAATATTCTAAGGTAATATTTTATAAATTAATGTGACAAAAAAGTAAAAATAAAACAAAATAAGAAAGACGGAAAAAACTGAAAAGGAAAATCTGTAAACAAAATAATGCATTTTGATTCAACTCTTCATTTTTTTTCTTCTGAATGTTTTGTCAAAATTGGCCTATTCCTGCAACTTATTTTGATTTCAGCAAAAGGGCATTTTACAAAGGAGAACAGTGTGATCATTCCCCTCTCCCCAAATACATATGTATCTAATATCAGTAATTGCTTCCTTTTGTTTGCAGGCTCCAAGGTCTCTGCTGAAGAGTATTGAGGACATGGGGAAGGACAACCAGACATGTGTGACTGAGATAGAGTTGGTGGGATTCTCTGATTTCCAATCACTGCAAGTCCTACTCTTTGTGCTGGTGTTCACCTTCTATGTGATGGCCCTGATAGGGAACACTCTGATTGTTATCGTCACGATCACAGACTCTGCCCTTCAGACCCCCATGTATTTCTTCCTCAGGAATTTATCCTTCCTGGAGATCTGCTACACCTCGGTCACCCTGCCCAAGATGCTGGTCAACCTGATCTCAGAGAACCAGTCCATCTCCTTTGTAGGCTGCAGTGCTCAGATGTGTTTCTTTGCTCTCTTTGGCATCACTGAGTGCTGCCTTCTCTCCGTCATGGCGTATGACCGGTATGTGGCCATATGCCACCCCCTGCAATATACACTCAGCATGAACCAGATGGTTTGTGCTCAGATGGCAGCCGGTTCCTGGATCACTGGTATCCTGATAGTTTTTGGGCACGCCGCTTCAATATTTACACTGCCTTTCTGTGGGTCTAATAGAATCAATCATTTCTTCTGTGATGTTTTCCCTGTGCTGAGACTGGCTTCAACGGACACACACAAGAATGAAGTTGCCATTATTACCACCACTGTTCTTTTTATCATGGCCCCATTTTTGCTGATTCTCTTGTCATACAGCCTCATCATCTCCACCATTCTGAAGATGCCTTCAGCTGAGGGCAGACACAAAGCCTTCTCCACCTGCTCCTCACACCTCATTGTGGTTTCTCTCTTCTACGGGACTGCAACATTTATTTATATGCAGCCCAGTTCAGAGCAGTCCCAGGGCAGTAATAGGTTCCTTTCCCTGGTATACACCGTGCTGACTCCAACATTTAACCCCATTATTTACAGCCTAAGGAACAAGGAGATAAGATGCGCTCTCAGGAAGACAATAGGCAGGAAAATATTCTCTCTGGTAACATCTATGGGATGATGCTGTTGTGTGTTGTGCTTGAGAGACTCTGGGGTGTGGAAATTGTACATTTCTGTTCTTGCTAGAAATGCAATATATGCTTGTCTGAAATGTCTTAAATGTTCTCCTCCCAGCCAGGCACAAATCATGAGTAACTCCAGTGAAAGATTAATTCCTCTTACACTCACAGTAGTGTAAATGTATAAAACAGTGGTTAGACCAAAGAAAGGGTAGAAGATTGATTAATGGGAGAGAAAACTGCCTCCTGGCAGAGACTGAAGGATATATAGTGTTAATGAAAGGACGGTTAAACAATGACTTAATGAGTAAATGATTCTTACATTTAACAGACAAAGTTATAGCAAGATCCAACAGCTAAAAGTTGATCTAGACAAACATCAAACTACAAATATGATCCAATATTTTATCAGTAAGAGAGCAAAATCAAGAGTGATGAAGACTCCAGAAAAAATGGGGGAGGGCTCAATAATGAGGCAGACAGGCCACATGGATTCAGAGGCTTCTGGATTGCTTGGAAAGCTGTGTACAAGAAAGTAGTTTGTACTGTAATACAAGCCATAAGTACAAGATCAGGTATTCTATCCTGGGAAGCAGTGACTCTGAAAAAATATTTGGGGGCTGTGGTGGATAACCAGCTGAATGTGAGTTCCTAGTGAAGTGCTGTAGCCGAAAGGGCTAATGCAATCCTGGGTTGCCTAAAGAGGAGAATTTTGGGTAGAAGTATAAAGGTTATTTTACCTCTGTATTTGACACTGCTGGAATACTGTATCCTGTTCTGGAGTCCACAGTTGAAGAAGGGTGTTGATAAATGGAGATCATTCAGAGAAGAGCCATGAGATAATTAAAGGCCTAGAAAACATGACTTAAGTGATGCATTTAAGGAGCTCAATCTATTTATTTTATGAAAGACAATATGAAGGGGTGACTTGATTACAGTCTGTAAGCACCTACATGAGGAATGAATATTTGATAAAAGGGCTCTTCAGTGTAGCAGAGACAGCCATAGCAAGATTCAATGGCTGGCAGTTGAAGCTTGACAAATTCAGGATCCAAATAAATCATCTTATTTTTTAACAGTGAGGGTAATGAATCATTGGAACAATCTGTGATGCTGATGCCAGATCTGATCAAAACTGCATGCTCAGTTGAAAACTGACAAACTCACAGCTGGAAGTCAGGTTCTGCTCTAGTTCAAAAGGGATTATTTTGAAGAAGCTCTTTGGACTGTGTTATACAGACTAGATGCTCACAATCATCCCTTCTGAGAGGGGCATCTATGAATTATCTCTAGGAACAACTTCCAGAGAGATGTGATGATTTTCCATCTTTTGGAGACTTTCAATAAAGACTCCCTATCTTTCTGAAAGGTACCCTCGTTTTCAGATGAGCATTCTGGGATACGTTCAGAAATTACCAGTTGAGATTCTACAGGTGGCTTTGCAGGAGGTGGTTACCCTGATGACCTCTTCTGGTCTTAAAATATTGGAATCTATGAACAGTTCACTAAAGCCAATAGTCCAGATTCCCCTCTAACTTAAACCAGTGTAAAACAGAGTCCATGTAGTTGAGGTAATTAGATTCAAGCCAGTGTAAACCTCCATCTAGATAGGAAATGGTGGGCTTTTTATCACCTATATATCATATGATAGAGGACTTTTTGCTTAATCTTAAAGTATGATGAATTCAGATTGTAATCTCATCTGTTATGGAATAGTAATTTTGTGTGAAGCTTTTAGCATACTTGTGTGTGCTATAAAATAATAAAGATACCCTGACCAAAATGATTATGGAAGTTCTTTCAAGTCATTATACTTGCTATCTATCTGTATATACTGTCAATAAACATAGCAGAATGTTTAAGAATCAACCTGTCTTGTATTTTAAAGGGACCTATGGGAGTAAGAAGCCCAATTCCAGGTGATTATCAATGACAGCTGGACACCTAATTCCATTTGGTTCCTTTGAAAAATATCATCCATAAAGAATCATGAAGTTGTGTGTGTCTTCTAGAAAAAATGACATTGTTATTAATGAGCATGGTCTAGGGTTTAATTAACATAATTATTTTTGGAGGTAATAGTGTTTATTCATGCTAAATACTTACATTTCCATATCTATTCTGCATATATTCACAGCTACCCAGACTAAGGGTATAAAGTAACAAACAAATTAATGATGGATATGTCAAACTCCACCCGAAGTCATCAGTGTCCCACTTATTGGCTTTACACATAACTCCCAGGTTGTAGGACAGGACTCTGACTAAGCCAGTGGGCTCCCGGTAGGCAGTACTGCAGGGCTTGGTCCCTTTTGGGCCAGCTGTACGCTCTGTCAATCAAGCCATTCCTCTGTCTCCTCTGCAGGAGGTTGATGGATTTGGTGCTTAGAGAGCCGAAGCTGCAACCAGTCCTGTCGGGGTACACCAATGAAGTGCTCCTCGTGGTCCTGGACCAGGGCGCCTTAGCGCAGGTAGAGGCTTTCCAGATCGTGTACTTGGTGGTCCCCTCTGCCTGGGTCAACTGGATTAAGAGCTCTGGCCTGGTGGTCAGGGACAGGTGGCAGGCGAGCTCCCTCGCACCCGTGCTTCAGGCCGTCTGGTGGAGCACGGGTCTGCTGCTCTATCTCAGCATTTATCTCTCTGCCATGCATCAGTCTCCATTGGAGAACTGGCATGGTTTACAGGACTGGGTGATGAAGCGGCTCCGGAAATGGACAGGACTACTCCAGTGCCTTTCTTTTCAAGGGAGGGCACTGGTGCTCAATCAGCTAGTCCTGTCCATGCATTGGTACTGGTTCAACACCCTGCGCCCGGCCCCGGGCTTCCTGGCTGACCTCCAGACGGCGATTCTGGAGTTCTTTTGGCCAGAACTGCACTGGGTCTCTGCAGGGGTCCTTCACTTGCCCCTGGAGGAGGGAGAGCAGGGCCTGAAGTGCCTACGCACTCAGGTCCATGTCTTCCACCTGCAGGCCCTGCAGAGGCTCTTTATGGTGGAGATAGTCCAGCATGGAAAGTACTGGTGCATGCCTTCCTGCACCGCTTCCAAGGGCTTCGATATGACTGGCAGCTCCTTTATCTTGATCCAAGAGGTCTTCTGTGAGACCTGTCTGGGCTGCCAGTCTTCTACCAGGACCTCCTCCGGACCTGGAAACTGTTCTCAGTGACCAGGTCCATGGGGGCCACCGAAGAGCAGATCTCCTCACGGAGCCTCTGCTACACAATCTCCAGCTCTGTGTGCTTGGGCTTACCTCAACCTGGTCCTGCAGGAAGGCACGCCCCTCCCACCCTCCACCCCAGGCCCTTTGGACCTTTTCAGAGGGCCTCTGTCCCGTTGACCCAGCCGGCTCCCCCCCTTCTCCATGAGCTGGCTACACGACTTGCAGCTGATTCGCTTTCAGACTGCACCATGGCAGAATCTATACATACTCATGCTCCACACCCTTCACTTCCGCACCCTGACGTCCCACCCTGACACAAAGTGGCAGGACCTCCTGCCACCTCTGGAGGGTGAGGGGCCCCAGTGGACCAGCCTGTACTCCATCCTGGTCCTGAGGCCTTCCAGGGATATCAACTGGTGGCTCCGTCATCGAGATGTGAGCACAGATGTGTATTTGGCATGGTTTAACATGTCCTAGACACCTGCCCCTTCTGTGGCGTGAGAGAGACTCTAGCGCACATTTACTTGGTGTGTGCCAGGTTGCAGCCCCTGTACCAGCTCCTAACAGATATTCTGTTATATTTCTGGCTGCATTTTCCTCCCACTTCCTTCTCTATGCACTCCCTATCCGTGGCTCCACAAAGTCACGGGACCTCCTGGTCAACCTCCTCCTGGCCCTGGCTAAAACGACCATCTATAAAACCAGGGAGAGGAAGTTGGCTGATGGAGACTTCTGTGACTCTGGGGCCTGTTTCCAATCCTCTGTCCATTCATGTATCTGGGCAGAGTTCCTCTGCATGGCATCCATTGTCTCCCTTGATGCCTTTGAGGAGCAGTGGGCGCTGTCTGGGGTTCTCTGCTCTGTGGCCCGTCAGGCTCCCTTCTTTTGACCCTCTGATCACACTCCTGTCCCTGTTATTTCATTAGTTGTCCCCCAAAATCAGTTGGTTTCCAGATCTTGTAGATCCTCCCCTTAGGCCTGGAGAGGGGAAGTCCTTCAGTAGTGGGTCTGCCCACTTCCTGGAACCCAGTAGGTACGGTTGCCTATCCCATGTACTCCCCATTCAAAGGCCTCGATTTCATGGTTTATTTACAAAGGGCTAAGCTGCTCCTATGCCCATGGATGTCAATGGGAGTCAGTCACCAGGCCTGCTTAGGTGCTTTTGAAAATCTAGGAGATATCTATGTGCATCTTTAGGTGTCTAAATACCTCTAACAATCTGGTTTGGGGCACTTTTGAAAGTTTTTCCTTTAATCCCTTGGTGTCTCAGTTTCCCAGCTGTGAAATGGGGTTAACAGCACTTCCCTACCTCACAGAATGAGGATGAATTTGTGCAAGGACTTGTCTTCACTGCAACAGCTGGCTAGAGTTAGTGCACTCAGGTTACTCCACTCAGGCAAACCTAGCCAGCCTTGGAATGCATGTACACATACCCTCACTGGAGCTAGGCTCATGTGAGTGAGGGTATGTCTCCACTGCAGTGTGAGGTGTGACTGCAGCACGAGTTGACACACCTTCAATAGCACAGCTAAACAGCAATGTAGATATGGAAGCATGGGCTTCAGTGCAGGCTGGGGATCCTGGGAGGTATGTGTGCTGATAGCCTGAGCTGATGCAGCTACACTGCTTTTTATTTATGTTTGAAACTTTTATTAAGGCAAAGTTACAATGAAATAGTAACATACCACAGTGCACATTACATGTTATTTATTCAGGATCAAGCTAATCTTCAAAGAACTTGGCTAAAGACTCTAGCTGTCTGGTGGAGGCATCCTCCTCCTCTGTGTATGCTAAAAAGGGTGACCAAAAATCTTAAAACCTATCCTATTACTGCTGCTTCTCTTGTGCATGTACTTGGTATGAAAGCTTTTCCATTAAAAGGCAAGTCCATCTTTTTTGGGGGGGCGTAGGGGGGCACGAGGGTAAGTGATAACATTCCTTCATGTCCTGACTGAGACCAACATAGAGTGCTAAAAAGGAAATTCCTCTCCCTTGGACTTCAGATGTGGCCAAGTCTCAAGCTAGACCTGAGCTTTGCATCAATTCAAAGAGAATTGTTAACTTTCACCTGAACAAAACTACAAATATCACTAGAGCTGGGTGGATATTTTTCATTTAAGACCTGGTCTACACTTAAAATTTAGATCAACCTAGGTACGGTTCTCAAGCATGTGAAAAATCCACACCCCTAAGTGCTGTAGCTATGTCAACCAAACCCTTGGTGTAGGTGCAGCTACATCAGTGGAAAAATGCTGCCATCAGACTAGCTAATGTAATTTGGAGAAGTGGTGTCCCTACTGATACGGGCCATTTTTAGTAACCAGCCACGTGCTCAAGCCACTATCAACTTTTAGGATGGACTATCAATTATTTTGCTTATTGCCAAGGGTAGCACCTGTACGGCCTTTGTACCAGCCTTAGCATCACTAGACAAGGGAGGGGCCATCATGAGGAGTGGTTCTGACTGTGTCCTCTCTGATATGCTGGGGTAAGCATCTGAGAAAAACAGGAAATCTATCTATATTTGACTTCTGGTCTGTGTGTGTATTGTTGTCCATAAGAATGCCGACTCTGCAAAAACACATCTGTATAGCTAATCACTTAAAAATGCTTGCTTCATGGTTTTCCTTTGATTGATGTATTGTTGATGTAATTGTAGCAGTTTCTAACATAAAAGGGGTAGACAGGTCTGAGGAATTTGGATTTGACCTTCTGGACATCTCTTGTAATCCCTGGAAACAGTCAGATAGTTGGCCACTTGAACCTTGTCCTTTGACTACTCAAGATCCCCCCAGACCGCAGATAACAATTGTTTGGAGGTGCTTTATAATCTATTGTGTTTGCAAGTTCTTGAGACAAAATAAACCACAGACTTTGAGTAAAGGCATTCTGGTGAGAGTGCTGGAGGGTAATGACATGCTGGCTTTAAGTGAAAGCACTTCATTTTGATTTGTTTGTGTCAGCCATATAGCAGACAGTCACTGCATCTCCCTTCATTTGTCTTGATACTCCCTCACAGAGAATAAAGTTACTGAGAGCTTTGGGTTTGAGTAACACTGCAACAACGGAAAAACACCGTCTGTCTCTGTAGGATGCACCTACACTACACCACAGGATTATGACAGCATGGATACAGAGCCATAGGCCTGGTCTACACTGGAGGGAGGGATGTCGATGTAAGATACACAACTTCAGCTACGGGAATAGAGTAGCTGAAGTTGACATATCTAATTTTGATTTACTTCCTGTCCTAACAGCACGAGATCAACAGCTATGGCTCCCCCATTGACTCTGCTTCCGCTACTCACCCTGGTGGAGTTCCAGAGTCGACGTCAGAGTGTTTGGGAATCGATATATTGCCTCTACGCTATCCAGCGGGTAGTCTGGCCTTACCCATAGCTATGGTGTCGTGATCCCCACAGTGTAGACGTAATCTAAGTGTTATTTTGATGGGCCATTACATTTCAAATTAACAGTTTTTCACAAAATAAATACATCCTCCATTTTCATAGATCTTTTCTTTGGGAGAGAGAGGAGTTGTATAAAGTACCAAAATGACTAAAATTGAAAACATAATTTCATTACTCCTAGATTTTATTTTATTTTATTTTATTTTGGTAGGGGAAGCAATACAAACAAGAAAGAAAGAAAGAAAGAAAGATTGAATCTGACATTTTGGCAGGCTTTCCCTGACACCAAACCATCACTGTTGTGTCACAGTGAGATGAGACAATCTTGTATATCAAGCTTTTTGGATCATTGTGAAATTTTTTCTGATTGAGAAATTAACATTTTGGAAAACTTTTCATGTTTAATATTTTTCTCCTTCAATCCATCCATCCCATTTTTCCCTTTCATGCCCTTCTTTCCTCCTTTTCCCATTTTGCACTTATAAAAGGGCAAGAAAATTATGATGGGGAAAAAATTCAATTTCAAAAACTGATTTTGGGGGCTTTTTCAGATTTTCAATTCTTTGAAAACATGGAAAATGTTCAAGAAAACCAGCATATGGCAGATAGGAAAGAATCAGGTTCATCCTGACTATTTAATGTGGATTTAAAGAAATCACTGTCAAAACATGAGAAGGAACTCGCATGAATGAAGGAATCTTCTGTTTTCTAGTGGCATCCCAAAACCAAATAACTCTCCTGTCTTGGCTACTGGAAATTGCAAGTGAAGGAGAAACCGCATTATCTGCTTAAATTAATCAATGTTTGGGCCAGATTCTACTCCCCTTTAAAATCAAAATTCCTTTTGACTTAAGTTGAAGCAGGTTTGAATGCATGCATCCAACGAAGTGGGTATTCACCCACGAAAGCTCATGCTCCAAAATGTCTGTTAGTCTATAAGGTGCCACAGGATTCTCTGCTGCTTTTACAGGTTTGAATTGTTTCTTTTAAAGAAAATGTTTTACAAATAAAATATTCTAAGCCTGAATCTAATCTTAGTTTCATGGGAGCAGGTGATCAGATGCCACTGAGAGAATAGGAGAAAAGAAAAAGATGAAATCAGCAGTATTTCCACCAAACCTAATCAAATTAGTCTGGTGTAAACACAGCTTAGTCACACTCTGGCTCAAATCCCCAGCTGGGGTAAATCAGAGAAGCTCCATTGAAATAAATGGGCCAGATCTGCAGGTGGTGTGAAATGACATCACTCCACTGAAGATTCATACCCACTGAGAATCAGCCTCCCTTTGCCATTGGTAAAGTGTCTTTGGCATGACTTGTCATTTCATTCTGACTCTGAAAATCATCCCAAACACCCCACCCAGGCTTAAGAACAAAACTCATCTGGTTCCCTTTGTGGGTGTCTCTCTGAGACCCAGAATCATCCAGCCTCCTCTGCATCAACCACATCAACTAATTACACATGAGAATTAGAAGTTTATATTGCCACAATTGGGCTCCTAAGGGACTTAATTGCAAAGTGCCCACTCTTGTACTCCTAAATCAAGCAAAACTCCTCTTTACTTGAATGGAGAAGCAAACTTTTTCCTAGTGTTTTTCATCTGTAGACCTCAATTCAATTTAAGCAGAGAGATAGGTAACATGATCTCCATTTTACAGAGAGCGAAACTGGGGCCAAAAGGACTTGAAATAATTAACTCAATATCACCCAGTGAGCTGGTGAATGACATGGGAACAGATCCTATCACCAGAGAAAAGTCTCCAGTCTCTATTTTTGTATTCTGATCTCTACTCTGAATAAGCAAAAATCACTTCACTCTGAGATGGATGCTGAGGACCCTGAGCATGCTCAGTGAGAACTTAGAATATCTTGAAAATAAATAAATAAAGTCCTGTCAGAAAGCCCAGAATTTCCAAGATTGGACCTTGGCAAAAAGTCAAATGTGTGTAGGGGGCAACAGAGTCCTAACTTGAAGTAAACAACAACAGTGAGCACATGCAGCAAAAGGAGTGGTGACAAAGAGGTCAGTCAGTTAAGGCCTTAGCCCGTCAGAACCCAGTCAGACCCAGACAACTTGCTTTAAAGGTCAGAGCTGTCAATCAGAATTCTGAGGTAATGGTGAAGACTGAGCATGTGCAAGTGAGGTAACTGTGGCCAAGGACAGGAAGCTATATAAGACAGAGCTACAATGTAGCATAAAAAGCCTGCTGCCAGCAACATTTTCAAGACTCTGAAGGCTGTATCTGAGAAGGCAAGACCCATGCTGGAGGAACCAAAGACCAAGCAAGAAAAGACACGGACAAACTGCTGCAGAAAGGAGAAAGCTGGAGTGGAACAGAACAGTGCTTTGATTTTTAAAGGAAAGCAGCAATGGTTTTATAGAGTAAGCCTGATATCCTTTAATTACTGTTTAGTATAAGTACAGTTTAAAATAGTTTTTATAGTATTTATTATGTATTGCTTGAGATGTGTGTGCGTGTTTTACTTGTATTTTATCTATGTAAACTTTAAAAGCAACTTGAGATCTGCTCTTGGCAATTTGTTGCAAACTGTCCACTTGAAACAAATTGCTTTGCTTAGTGTCAATTGAAGTATATGTTATTGTAGTTCAAGTGCTCTTTTAACTTGCAGTAAGGGGTCTATGTCATCAGGGATTTATTGTGCTTTGTCTAAGATTTTTTTGATAAACTGTATTAGGGATTATTAGCTATTTTAGTAAAAAAATACTTTGTTTTGGAAGGATTACTGCCTATGTCAATTACATTATTGGAATCCGTATCCTTTAAGTGATTCCTTAGCAATTATGGGAAATTTTACCTCAGAAAAAACAATTTAAGCGAGCAATAGGAAGGTTAGTATAGCAGCACCCCAAAACTGATTTTTCCAGGTAACAATCCCAAGGAGCTTCACTCTTATTGCCAGGTCTTGTCCATTGCAGTGAGCTACTTTCCCCTTCCAAAGACTTACTCACAGTATCTGTGGGAGATTCTGGGGCTGTTAAGACGAGTTCCTGTCTGCATCCTCTAGAACTTGCCCATACCGGTATTGCCCTGGCCTCTTCTTTTGTCATTCAGTGTTGAACACATTCTACAACAATATGCATTACCTCACCTTTTGGGGGCGAAGCCAGACCTTTTGGCACCTGCTCCCCTACTTGGTGTAAACTTTGCTTGTGCCAATCAGAAACGAACACACACAGGTTTTGGGCTCCGTCTCCTATGACACTTCTGTGATGTCATAGTGGGTACTTTAGGTCGCCCTGCCATGTGCAGGCAAGGAGAGGAGAAAGAAAAACAAATCCTGTGTATCCTGTGTACACCCGTAACCGAGCCTGATCACCTCGAAGCCTCTCTCTCAGCTCACATGTTTGAAACAGAGTCTCTACGTTTGCCGGTCGTTATGCGTTGGTTTGTATTTGTAAGTATCAGTTATTACTAAATGCTGCATCCTTGTTTATATATAGTTAGTAGATATTTTAGTCATTGTGTGTTTTAAGTTTTATTAACCCTATTAGCTAATCATACGCTGCTCCCTTACGCCTTGTAACTATCCCCAATAAAACATTAAATTGATTAATTTTAGTTGTGTGTGTGTGTCTGCAGTTTGCATCGTGACCAATACTCTCCTTGCATCCCTTACCTATATAGTCTGTTGCCACATGCAGCCTGGTAAAAAGCAGGCCTGCATTTCCTTTCACCCTTGTGAGTACGTGGCAATATACATGGTGTCACGAACAGGATGCAGGGGAGTTGGGCCATGCCCCTGGCACACTGCAGACCGCACAGATAATGAAACTGAACAGTTCCAACATTTGCAGTTTCACCTTCTTACTAGCCAAAATTCGACTAATCCAGTAATGGAATGGATCTGTTCCCTTGGCTCGGGAAAAACTCTAAAAGGCTATACTGTATCATTAACCCTGGTAGATACGGGATGCCTCCTTCAGTGCCACCCGAGCTTTAGGTGTCAGCCAGCCGATTGTTCCCTGCAGCCTCAGTGCACGGAGGCTGTGGAGAACCTCGGTGCTGCAGATCCCTCTCAGCTTTGGAGAGAATGTAGCCGCATTGTTAGAAAATCCGGAGGTACCGTTTCCAAATTGATTCCCCCACCTCGGGTAATACCTGCTGATCTGGCACACAAATAATTATGCCAAATGATAAAAGAATTAAATTTAGTTAAGAAAACCAAAAAATTGCGACCCGATGAATGTAAATCTGAGGATATTTCCATCGTCCTGTTTAGCATGATGTGCAAGGTCCTCGATCTGTGCTATGTCCTCCACGGGGGCACAATGTTTGCACCCAAACAGACAGCCCCAGGCTCTCCTAAAGATGATAATAAAGAGAAGACGGAAAAGGTAGAGCCCATCACTACCCCCCCCAAGTCCCTCTCAGAAAATTTTGCCACCCCCATATGAAGCCCCTATAACTCCTCTGTGTCCAGCTCTGCCAACAGCCCCAGAGTTTACTGAATCTGAAACTGTAGCAGAAGCTTTGCCTATTGCGATAACTAAAACTAAAATAGATGCACAAACAGGCAACACCACGCAGGTTACTGAACTGCGAACATGTACTAAGGCCGAACTTAAAGAGTTTTTAAAGGAAACACAACGAAAACCCGATGAGGCACCAATGGTTTGGGTCGGGCAGCTAGCCTTAGAACACGGAGCAGAATTGGTGGACCGCGAGGAGGCCGGCATCTTAGCCAAAACGGTCAATTGGGCACGAGGCTTCCCGGGTCATGCTTTATTAAATAATCGCTTTTGGCCACTTACCACCCCGGCAGCTGCCATTTTAGCAATGCATGGCAGTTTTAAAGGATTATATATCCCCCCGGGAGCCTAGTTACTCCACACAATTTAATATGGGCAATTGCAGGAGCTTCCACAGCCCTGTGGGATCCATTACAAAATCCACTTAATTTAACTGTTCAACAGCAATTGGTGGCCACACCCTTTATACATGTTAATGATCCCACGCAAATTCCAGTCTCAGCAGAGGCAGTTGATTTAGCATTAGAAGCTGCCCCTGGAGCTGACGCCGGTGCCATGCTGCATTTACATGCGGCCATTCGCAGACCCATCTTAACGTTATTTGAAGTGGTTGGTAAAATTAAGTTGTTAAAGCCACCCCTGCCTGCTGTCCTCCCAGTTGATTTGCCCCAAAAAAATCCTCCAAAGAGTCAGTTTAATCCCCAAAAATATCCAGAGCGAACTAAAGCTGAACGGGCATGATTTGGCTTCTTTCTTAACGAAGGAATCCCCAAAGACGCCCTGCGTAAAATGTCAGACCAAGAGCAGCAAAATATAGCCAAGCAGCTAGGCTGGAAAATTTGGGACAACTATGTTAGGTCAAAAAACGAATAGGGGCAGGATGCTGCCCGGCCCAAATTAAAGATCTCACCGATGAACCCCCATACGCCACCCTGTTAGTTAACGGTGACACCCCCACCTCCTTTCTATTAGACACTGGAGCTCAAGTTAGCATTATTGAGCCCAACGTTCCCCACTGTCCTACTGGCTCCTTTATGTTTGTTCAAGGCCTCAATGCAGTACAAGAAAAACCCCTGGTTTGGGTTAAAATTGCCCATGGAAAATACGTAAGAAAAATAAAAGCCTTGTTAGGATCAAAAAATCTGCTAGGTGTCTCAGATATTAAAAAATTTAAACTGCATAATCAAATTCTGCAAGCCCTCCCTATAACCATAGGCGATCATTCCCCCTATACCCCCGAAATAGTTAACTCCCAGCCATGGAAATTTTCCCCTATCCCCACAAAATCCGAAGGGCTTCCCCTTATTGAAGCTTTGCTCACTCAGCTTCTAGAAGAGAAAAAGATAGAAAGGGTTATTGCATCCACCTTTCTGTCCGCGGGTTGGGGTATTCCCAGGCCCGGCGACCCCTCTAAATATCGCCTTGTCATTGATTATCGACAAGCTAACAGCCGTGTAAAGCCTATCACATTTTCCAGCTCTGTCACCATTCCAGAAATACAGCGGCAACTAAGCGATGCAAGTAATCAGTGGGCATACACTCTTGATTTAAAGACATGTTTTATCAAATCCCAATCCAGGACACACAAGGAATCTTAAACTTTGCTTTTAAGGGCGTCCAATATAAATGGAAAGTCTGCCCACAGGGGTTCTGTAACTCACCTGCACTTGCATCGTCCCCTCTCAATATCACACTACAAAAGGTAAAACCCCTACAGGACGTGTCCATGTTAGTCTATGTAGATGACATTGTCATTTGTGGGCCCAATCCACAAGCAGTTCAAAGTACCACCCAAAGAATAATAGATGCATTAGAAGCAGATGGGTGGCAAATTAACAAAACAAAGAGCCACCTGCAGGCCAGCAAGCAATTCTCATTCTTGGGACTCCATTTCACTCCCACAACTCACACACAAGCCCCAGCCAGCGTATTAGACCCTTGGACAGAAGCCCCTCCAAAAAATAAACGAGAGCTCAAGCAGCTACTGAGCCACATGCAAATACTCAGTGTTGGACTTAGGCACCTAAAGTAGTAATTAGGTGCCTAGATTTGTTTGTGGATCTCGTCATCAGTAGGATTTTAACAATCCCATCAGGGCATCTTGGAGCCTGGTCCACAGACTTGGACTAGGAAGCTTCGTGTTATCATGCTAAGAATAGCTGTGTAGACATGGTGTCATGGGCTGGCACTTGGGCGCTGAAACCTAATGTCACAGCACTATCTACAAAGCTATTTTTAGTGTGCTAGCATGCACCCACTGCCATAAGTCAGTGGACCTAGGTGGATGCCTACCAAAACCTAGATTGATGTATAGATACACAAAAAGAGAGAGAGCCAGCTAACTACCATTGACTTTCCATGGCAGATGGATGCTTAGCCTTTTTAGATGATTGTTTTGTCAGTTACTAATGGGGAAGTGTGCATGACACTATACAATGCTATTACAGCTAGCATTTTCTGACTCTGGTTTTGAAATTCTAAGCACAGTCCATCGACTGAAGGGAGCGTGAAGACAAATTCCAGTCTCGGTTCCAGACCACTTTCCAGTCATAATCAATGAAAGCTCTGCTGGACTTGGGTTATGGAGGGAGGTACCAGGGCTCCCAAGACAATGTTTGTTCTCCAACTCTAACTTAGAGATAACAAACAGGTTTTGCTTGGTGATGTCGTTACGGGGAAGTGCTGTCTTCTCTCCTTTGGTCATGAGATCCCCAGCATCTAGAAGCAATTTTAAAAGCTCCTCCTCAGTGCTTAATTACTCAGATGCAGAAGCAGACATAGAGGAAGAGAGACATTCTTTCTTGAAGATGTAGGAGTGGATAGAATTGGTTCCATTTTATATTTACTAGGGACTGATGGGGCAAAGGAGGCTGTGTGATTAGTTCTCTGGTCTGTATTACACAGTGGATCAGACTAAATGATCTCAATGGTGCCTTCTGGGTTGAAATTCTGTGGGTGAAATCATGTATCAATTGAAATCTGTGGCAAACTCAGAGGGTTTTATGAACAATTCTGCTTTCAAGTGTTTGCTCATCCAATGGCTCAACAGTCCTGAAAGAATTAAGAGGACCCTCATTTTCCAAAATCAGCACTGGCCTACCTCTTCTTCCATTGAAGAGAATAGTAAAACTCCTGTGGTCTTCAGTGGGATCAGAGATAAGCCAGTGGCTGGTTCTTTCAAAAATCAGACCATACAAGTCTGCTAGAGAGTGACAGGTAAAGGAGGTACTACAGGCACTTCTGCTTATTGATTTTTCCTCAGAATTCAGTCCAGATGAGAGAGAATGAATGGTTTAGTGAAGGCAGTGGAGAGCCCCAAAAGTGTTTGGTTTGGTCACCTGTGAAATGTGTTGTGAGGGTCAAAGTCTGAAAATCCAACCAAGCAAAATCAACATTGTTATCCCCTGCTTGACAGGTAGCTTGAGTATGGAATGCATTGAGGAGTAGGGATGGCCGCTCTGCCCATTGTAATTGTTCCAGTCATATCTGAAAAGAGAGGTTTTGATTTGTCTGAGCAGGGATTGCTTGTCATCCTATGCCCACTTGAGTATAAAGACATAAGCTCACTTTAACAAAGGCGACCAATGCAACTGTTAGAAAATGTTCATAAGAAAAACAAGAAGGATTAGATGACTGGGCCGAAAGAAACCTGATGAAGTTCAACAAGGACAAGTGCAGAGTCCTGCACTTAGGGCAGAAGAATCCCATTCACGGTTACAGACTAGGGACTGAATGGCTAGGAAGCAGTTCTGCAGAAAAGGATTTAGGGGTTACAGTAGACGAGAAGCTGGAAATGAGTAAGTGGTATGCCCTTCTTGCCAAGAAGGCTAACCACATTTTGGGCTGTATAAGTAGGGGCATTGCCAGCAGATTGGGGGTTGTGATCATTCCCCTCTATGTGACATTGGTGAGGCCTCATCTGGAGTACTGTGTCCAGTTTTGTGCCCCACACTACAAGAAGGATGTGGAAAAATTGGAAAGAGTCCAGTGAAGGGCAACAAAAAAGGTTAGGGGGCTGGAGCACATGAGTTATGAGGTGAAGCTGAGGGAACTGGGATTATATAGTCTGCAGAAGAGAAGAAGAAGGTGGTAATTGATAGCTGCTTTCAACTCCTGAAAGAGGGTTCCAAAGAGAATGGATCTAGACTGTTCTCAGTGGTACCTGATGACAGAACAAGGAGTAATGGTCTCAAGTTGCAGTGGGGAGGTTTAGGTTGGATATTAGGAAAAACTTTTTCACTAGGAGGGTGGTGAAGCACTGGAATGGTTACCTAGGGAGGTGGTGGAATCTCCTTTCTTAGAGGTGTTTAAGGTCAAGCTTGACAAAGCTCCAGCTGGGAAGATATAATTGGGGATTGGTCCTGCTTTGAGCAGGGTGTTGGAATAGATGATCCCCTGAGGTCCCTTCCAATCCTGACATTCTATGATTCTATGATATACTCAGGGCTTACCCCAATTTAAATCAGGAATATGTAAAAACTGATGGGCTGCCTTAAGGATCACGGTAAGTCAAACCTGGGGTCTCTGTTTGGATTTCACACAGTCAGGAAAAAAATCCCATACACATTGAAAAGAGAAAGGATTGAGTAAAACCTGAGTAAGGGCCTCTGGATTTTGTGAATGGAAAACGGAAGTGGGAGCTATCACTTAATGCAGCACTATTCATTCAGATATGTCGTTAATTTGGATGTGGCCCTGACAAAAACATCTGTACTGGTGCTCTACTGGAGTTGTATTTGCGAGAAAGCAAAGGAAAGAAACTCAGGTTTAATCATGTTTTATTCCACAGCCCTTCTGATAGATGCTCACTTAGCTCTCTCTCATGCATATACGCACACACTTGCATGCATATATATATGTACATACATGCATATACGAAGTATCTATGCAGCAAGAACATTTTTAAAAGGAATGAATGTTCAGCTTGCTAAATCTCACGACCCCCTTTTTCTAAAATTCTGCAAATTTCCACAAAGAATCCCCTGCTTGTGCTATCCACTTTTCAGAATTATCTGACTGTTCCTGATGATTGCAGAGAGGGGGCAACATTGTTTTTAAATAGAAAAAAATATAATATCTTGCATTATTACTCTTTCCATTCTGAAGCCTGCATGGATTTCAGTGGGTGAAGCTTTTCTGACTGATCCCCTTTCTTTCTGAGGCACACAGACAGCCAGTTATTAATTTGTATATTGGAGCTCCAGTTTAAACCAGATTTCAACCCCCCACAATGGGTTCTTCAGTTCTTAGGTTCCACTGAAGGTCCATCTCTGGTCATTTTAATTAATTTATTATATGATGAGAATATTGAACTTGAGTTGGTTAGAAAATGGAATTTCTATCTTCTTGGAAATATGGACATTTTGAAATATGTTTCCATCCTGAATTGGAATATTTTGAAATTTTTCATGAAATGCATATTGTGAAAAAAAATCCAGATACATCAAAGTGGGACATTATAGAAATAAAACATTTTAATGATTCCAAACCATTGCAATTATAATGATATAAAACAGAGTACAGAATACCAAATATTGTTTTGTGTATAATATATAAATCTAATATTGTTTTTAAATGTTATTATAGCATTAAAAAGTTAATACTTTCAACCCAATATCACATAAAAGTGAAAATAAAATGAAATAAGAGTGTCAGAACAAAATGATATGGGAAAGTCTATAAACAAAATAATCCATTTTGATTTAACTCATTGCAAATTATTTCTATTGAATGTTTGGTCAAAATTGGCCCATCCCTGCAACATATTTTGATTTCAGCTAAATGGCATGTTGCAAAAAAGAATAGTTCCATCATTCCCCCTCCTTCCTCCCTGCAACTACATCTGTATCTAATATCAGCAATTGCTTCCCTTTGTTTGCAGGTTCCAAGGTGTCTGCTGAAGAGTATTGAGGACATGGGGAAGGACAACCAGACATGTGTGACTGAAATAGAGTTGGTGGGATTCTCCGATTTTCAATCATTACAAGTCTTACCCTTTGTGCTGGTGTTCACCTTCTATGTAATGGCTCTGGTAGGGAACACTCTGATTGTTATCGTAACGATCACAGACTCTGCCCTTCAGATCCCCATGTATTTCTTCCTCAGGAATTTATCCTTCCTGGAGATCTGCTACACCTCAGTCACCCTGCCCAAGATGCTGGTCAACCTTATCTCGGAGACCCAGTCCATCTCCTTTGCAGGCTGTGGTGCTCAGATGTGTTTCTTCATTCTCTTTGGTATCACCGAGTGCTGTCTCCTCTCTGTCATGGCGTATGACCGGTATGTGGCCATATGCCACCCCCTGCAATACACCCTCAGCATGAACCAAATGGTTTGTGCTTGGATGGCAGCCGGTTCCTGGATCATTGGTATCCTGGTAGGTTTTGGACACACCATTTCGATATTTACACTGCCTTTCTGTGGGTCTAATAGAATCAATCATTTCTTCTGTGACGTTTTCCCTGTGCTGAGATTAGTCTCCACAGACACCCACAAGAATGAAGCTGCAGTTACTACCACCACAGTTCTCTTTATCCTGGCACCATTTTTGCTTATCCTCTTGTCATACGGCCTCATCATCTCCACCATCCTGAAGATGCCTTCAGCTGAAGGCAGACACAAAGCCTTCTCCACCTGCTCCTCACACCTCATTGTGGTTTCTCTCTTCTACGGGACTGGAACTTTTATTTATATGCAGCCCAGTTCAGAGCAGTCCCAGGGCAGTAATAGGTTCCTTTCCCTGGTATACACCGTGCTGACTCCAACATTTAACCCTGTTATATACAGCCTGAGAAACAAGGAGATAAGATGTGCTCTCAGGAAGACAATAGGCAGGAAAATGTTCCCTCGGGTAACATCTATGGGATGATGCTGTTGTGTGTTGTGCTCGAGAGACTCTGGGGTGGGGAAATTGTGCTTCTTCATTCTTGCTAGAAATGCAATATATGCTTGTCTGAAATGTCTTAAATATTTTCCTCTCAGCCAGGAACAAATCATGAGTAACTCCAGTGAAGGATTAATTCTCCTTACACTCACAGTAGCGTAAATGCATAAACAGTGGTGAGACCAAAGAAAGGGTAGAGGATTGATTAATGGGAGAGAAACTGCCTCCTGGCAGAGACTGAAGAATATACATTGTTAATGAAAGAATGGTTAAACAATGAATTAATCAAAATGAGTAAGTAACTGGGAGTAAATGATTCTTACATTTAACAGACAAAGTTATAGCAATATCCAATGGCTAAAAGTTGATCTAGACAAACGTCAAACTACAAATATGATCCAATATTTTACCAGTAAGAGAGTAAAATCAAGAGTGATGAAGACTCCAGAAAAAATGGGGGAGGGGTCAATAATTAGGGGGGCCAGATACATGGATTCAAAGGTATCTGGATTGCTTGGTAAGCTGTGTGCAAGCAAGTAGTTTGTATTTTAATGCAGCTAAATATAAATGTATACTTCTAGGAACCAAGAACACAGGTCATAAATACAAGATAAGACATTCTATCCTGGGAAGCAGTGACTCTGAAAAAATATTTGGAGGCTGTGATGGATAACCAGCTGAATGTGAGCTCCTAGTGAAACGTTGTAGCCAAAAGGGCTAATGCAATTCTGGGTTGCGTAAACAGGGGAATTTTGAGTAGAAGTACAAAGGTTATTTTACTACTGTATTTGGCACTGCTGGAATACTGTGTCCTGTTCTGGAGTCTACAGCTGAAGAATGGTGTTGATAAATGAAGAGGGTTCAGAGAAGAGTCATGAGAATAAGTGAAGGCCTAGAAAACATGACTTAAGTGATGAATTTAAGGAGCTCAATCTATTCATTTTCTGAAAGACAATATTAAGAGGTTACTTGATGATCGTCTGTAAGTACCTACACAAGGAATGAATATTTGATAAAGGGGCTGTTCACTGTAGCAGAGACAGCCATAGTAAGATTCATGGCTGGCAGTTGAAGCTTGACAAATTCAGGCTCCAAATAAAGCATCTTATTTTTTTTTTAACAGTGAGGGTAATGAATCAATGAATCCTTGCCAGAGGGTGTTGTGAAGGCCAACAGTATAAGGGGATTCAAAAGGGAGCTAGATAGATTCATGGAAGATAGGTCCATCAATCCCTATTAGCCAGGATGAGCAGGAAAGTTGTCCCAAGCCTATGTTTGCCAGAAGCTGGGATGGGGTGACAGAGCATGGATCACTTGATGATAACCTGTCTGTTCATTCCCTTTGGGGCATCTGCCATTAGCCACTGTCAGAGGACAGGATATTGGGCTTGATGGACCTATGGTCTGACCCAGTAAGGCCGTTCTTATGTTCTTATTTTCACAATAAATCGTTCACTGAAGTCAGGGGTTTCACGTCCAGTTATTGCTGCTGATGTATCTTTTTGACCTTTTATTAAAGTGCTAGAAAAAGAAACATCCAGAAAAATATCTCTGGCATTTTTTAATAAATAAAGTATTAAGTAAGGATATCATGTCAACAATCACAGTGATTCCCTTTCCTTCTAGCCATATAGAGTGTTTTATATGGAAATCTTCCTTTTATGGGGGAGGGATGGTTGTTGTCAAAGAAACATTGTTTTTAAGCAAGTTGATGTCAGTGGGAATACCCTGAATAGATAACATTGAACTGTAGATAAGGTGTAGACAAAACCTATTGGTCCTTACATGATCCCTAGGATGTGTCATTAATGTAGATTCAAGAAGTATATACATTAATAGCTGGCAAAGATATATATATACCTTTTGTAGTGCATGGCATGAATAGCATTTGCAATATCTTCCTGTACCTAACCCCTGCATCTGGTCCTAGCTACCATGGCACAGAGCTATTACTTGCACGATAAAGTAACTTGAGTGACGAGCTGGTGTGGAACTGAGTTTCTGGATCCCAGATAACTGGACGAATTGTTCTCCCAGAACTGGATGAATTGTTCTGAGTTAAGTGAGTGGAAAAGGCATTGGAGGAAAACGACACAAAGCAGGGAAGGAGAATGAGAGTTGTGGGAGGAACTGATAGCAGGAACCCACAGCTTGTATTCCTAGTGTTATTTAGGATGTAGGTGAACCAGTAGAAGGTGTGTGGGTGATGTCAGTTGGTTCCCTCTGTGTGGCTAGTTTTGTCAAAACACCTTTCAGAATCAAGACACAGAAGGTGTAACATTGTCATGGTGGATCTAGGATCTCAGCATTTGGTGTAGTGGGCAACTAGAACGGTAAAGCTCTCTCCCTCTAGTCCACCCATCACCCTCTGATCCCACGCAGTCACCGCCCAGATACTTAATATTCCAGAAGGTTTGGCATTCAATCTTTACCCATCATTTAGGAGATTTCAGCTGTGAACATTTCCAACCATTTCTTGACTCTCTGGGCTTTTTTGCATGACAGTCCTTGAAAATCTTACCATACATGCCTCTGACCAACAAGACCTGTCTATGGACCTATGCCAATTTACACCAACATGGATCTAATGCTCTATTTTATGTCAATTTACCCTGGATCCTCCCTAATGGGCAATTTTAAAATCCTAATTGGATGATTTCTTCTAAAAGATCTTCTGCAATTCAAACAAAAGTTAATTTAGAGAAGGCCTCTGGCCTTTGTTATTCAGAAGTTGAGATTACATTATCATAATAGTTTTTTCTAGCATTATAATGTGTGAATCTATGAATCTGCCACTCTGCTAAATGGATCTATTCAGATTAATTCTCATTGACACTGACAGAAATATACACCACTCTAGCAGTGGAAAGGGGCTTTAAAATTGGACTAAGTTATAGCTAGGCCATGTCTACAGTACAGACCTATAAAAAATCCACAACCGTGAGCAACATAGTTATGCCATGATACCTGCTGATGTAGACAGCACTGTGCGGATGGGAGAGCCTCTCCCATCAACATAAGCCATCACCTCTTGAAGAGATGGATTACCTACATTGACAGGAGAAGGGTGAAGCTGCACCACTGTAGTACTGCACGTGAAGGGAAGCCCTTAGACTCATGGTGAGGTGCCTTTATATGACTGGATGGATCTAAAATAACTTTAAAGTGTATTCACAAAGGGACTTAGGCACCTAATTGATACTTTGGGTGCCTAAATCTCAGAATAAAGGATCACTGGTATTCAAGAAAGAGAGAAAGAAAGAAAGAACTCAGCTTCTGCTGAAAACTGATGGGTCCCCAAACTCTCTCAGCACGTATGTTTATGCAAAAAAGTCCCATAGGCACCTAGGGGCATGCAGATGGCTGTCCACTCAAAGCATCTGCGTGTTTTAGCCCTGGAAAAATTCGTGAAGCAGGAGAAGATAGATGTTCTTCTTCCTCACTTGCTATAAGGCTGTGACTCTCCCTGAGGATATTCCAGGTTATCAGGCACCTCACTATCCCGCCCCCACGGCCCTTAGTACAAGAAAGCCTTGTCAGTGCCTGCTGAGTATAGCTCCCTGCTCCACCATCCAGACGTGACGCAGAACTTCCCGTCTTTGCCTATACAGGCTACACTGTTCCTCTGCAGGTTTACACGAGGCACATCCCAGACCTGGAGCCCTCCAAGAATCCCCCTGGAGTCTTCAACCACTGATTCACTGGACATTTCCAGATTGACTACTCCCAAATGAGCATGATCCTCAACTCATCCAAATCTCATAACTCCATTGACTTCATTGGAGCTATGCTAAATTAGAGTAGCTGAGGTCCTGACAATGTTTCATCCAGAGGTTACCAGGGTTAGCACGAGTCCAGATATGGTAATGGATAGACAATTTGGAAACTAACTTCCTCATCATTCAGTGAGTATGAATCACTGATGACTTACATTTTTTGTAACCATCTAACTTGGTGCAAAGTTACCGTGATTCTCCTGTCACCTGTAGCAGCTTCAAACCAGAGCAGTTCAGATGCGGTCATCAACACCAAATATGAGATGTTGGAGAATCGGGTCCATCAATTTCTTTGAAGTTATTTCAGATACAAACTACTGGGAGTGAGAAGAGAATGAAATGAGGAAAGCAAAGTGGATGGTGAAATGATACTAGTGGTATAAAAGAGTAGGGAATTCTAGATTAAAGCTCCTGATTCTCATTTACCCTAAGGGCTAGATTCACAAAGCGACTTAGGTGTTGTAACACTGAGCATCATCATCCCTAATTTATGGGCACCTAGAAAATTGCTGAGCTGCACAAAGCCTGAGTCAGGCACTCATTTGCCCTGTACAATGAGTGGAGAGATAAATGGAATCCACAAAAGGCAGCAGGCTAGATGACACCCCACTAAGCTCACCAATGGGAAATGACAAAGAGAGGGTGGTGTCCTAAGCCCCACTCCTCTTTGGACTTTGGCACCTGAACCCAGGCTAATAGGAGACACGTATCTCTGCTTGGGATTCTCTAGTGTGGGCCTTCTCTTGGAGGTATTTCTTGCAGGAAGCCAGGGGGGAAGCACTCCCTCACAACTTGGAGCTCTGTGGTGAAGGCACTCCCCTGGGATGAGGAGATCTTGATTCATGTCTTTCCTCTACCTGAGGAGATGTGACCAGGAATCTGCCACCACTCTGGTGAGTGTTATGAGCATTGGGATAGTCTGTTGAAAGGTCTCCTTCAGTGTCTGCTGGGGAAGCTGTTCCATTTTTTTGATAAACACTTCAAGAGTCATTGGACTGGAGAGAGAGAGAGAGAGAAAGCAAATATGAGAATGAGTTTAGAGCCTAGTGGTTAGAACATGCCCTTAAAATGTGGTAGAACTAGGATCTTGTCTCTCTGCTGTACTGAATTTCTTTAAAAATGTGTATTCACAGTGGGAAAACTTTGTTAGAACGACTAGATTTCCACTGGCATAAATTACCGTAACTCCATTAAAAGCAATGACCAAGGTCTTGTTGTGTTTTCTGTACTATATGTTTTGCAAGGAACAAAAGTGAAACTTTTCCTGTTTAAAAAAAACCTGTTTATGAAATTCATCCAAACTGGAACAAACTGGCTTGTTTATGTGAAAGGAATTGTACTAAGTGGTCTCCAATGCTCCTGGTGAATTAACAGCTTGTCCTGGGAATGAACTTGAAAGATTCTAAAAATGGGTGGAAATGTTTCCAGTTGAAATCACCAAAGTGATTGCTGAATGTTGATGGGAGGAGGCTGCCACACCTTCTGGAATATTATTTATCTGGGGCTCATTCATTGTGATCAGAGGGGACTGGAAGGAGATAATTTTACCATCATGGCGGCCATCTCCACCAACTCCTGAGTCCCTCGATCCACCATGACACCTTTCAAAATTTTGCCCATATCCTGAAAGGCATCCTGCCCCAAGCTGGACAGCCAGAAGAAAATAAATTATGTCATCCCCACTCCATTGGCTTTGGCTAAATCCCAAACAACACCAAGAACATGAGCCTAGGGTTACTGCTGTCATCCCCTTCCCTATGTCTAATTTTCCTCCCTTGCTTTGTTTCTTCTCTTTCTTGCCTCTTTCCATTTATGTCTTGTCTAGGAAAAGTCTAACTTAGCCTCCATAACAGAACCAACCTTTACAACGGTGCTGTAGTCCTGTGACCAAAATGTCAGCTAAAAGCAACCCCTTAAGCAGCCTGGCTCTGGCACCAGTTTAACTGGTTTCAGAGTGGCTGATCAGACCAAAAGGTGGCAGCTGACTTTTCTTTTCTTGCTGTTTTTATCTGTTTTTTGATGTGTGTTTGTTTTGTTTCAGGATGAGTTTCCAGCAATAACAACAGCTTAAGACCATTGAAACTAATGTTTTCTCTTTCCTTCCCAAAAACCACAGCAAAGACCTTCTTTAATACCATCTCAGATGCCCTACAAACAAAGGTTTTCTATATAAAAGATCTCTAAAGCTAAAGGGAAAGAGTGAAAATGTTGCCATGAAATCCTTAGTTAATACTTCATTAGACTGTGATTCAGCATCTCTGGCTTTCTTTTCCAAGCCCTGTCACTAGCCTTCTGGGTGTTCTTGAGCAAGTTTTTCAATTCTCTACTCACAATTAAAATATTCAATTCAACATATTAAAACATTTTGATTCAGACAACCTCAACCCAGAAAAAAAATATTATGTTTCAGATTTCTGGAAAGAAATAAGTTCTTTGCAATTTTACGTGGGAAACTTTGATTTTGCAGAAACTGTATTTTTTGTTTTTCATTTTTTAAAAATATTTTCTACAGAAAATTCTTGAACAGCTCTAGTTACTTGAAAAAATGAAAGTTTCCCTCTCCCCTGGGCATCCCTCAGTTTCCCTCCCTTTCTTACTATTTTCCAACTTTTTGCACTTGGGAAACAAAGGCCTGGTCTAGACCTAAAACTTAGACTGACCTAGTGACAATGCTCAGAGGTTGGAAAATTTCACTGCCCTGAGGCTATATCTATACTATAGAGTTTTGTCAAGTAACAGAAGTTATTCTGGTGATTGAAAAGCACCATAATTACATTGCTAGTGCATATTCACAATACACTCCCTGTGTCAACAGAGTGTGTCCACACTTGGTGCTCTAGCATCGTCATTGAGAGAAGTGCATTGTGAGTAGCTATCTCATAAGCTGCTCACCACCTTCTACAGCTAGGACTTGGGGGAAGGCAAAGTGCATGGCAGTACATCATAGGTGCAATCTTTTGGGCTTGGGAAACAAGCACTGAGTGGTGGGATTGCATCGTTATGCAAGTCTGGAATTATGAGGCATGGCTGCTGAATTTTTGGATGCACAGAACTACCTTCCTGGAACTGTGTTCAGAGCTAGTCCTAGCCCTGCGCACAAGAACACGAAAATGAGAGCAGCCCGTTCAGTGGAGAAGCATGTGGCCACCACAATGTGGAAGCTGTCAGCTCCAGGATACTACTGGTTGGTCACAAATCAGTTTGGAGTCAGGAAGTCGACTGTGGGGGCTGTGTAAATATGCAGAGCCATTGATTTTATCCTGCTACAGAGGACCATGACTTTTGGCAATGTGTCTAAAATAGTGGATGGCTTCGAAAAAATTGGATTCCCTAACTGTGACAGGGTGATGGATGGAATGCATATTCCAATTTTGGCCCCGGACCATCTTGCAATGGAGGACGTCAATAGAATGGAGTACTTCTCCATGGTATTGCAGGCAGTTGTACATCACAATGGACATTTCATTGACATCAGTGTGGGATGATCTGGGAAGGTGCATCATTCACGCATCTTCTGGAACACTGACATATACAGAAAGCTGAAAGCAGCCACTTTCTTTCCAGACCAGAAGAGCCTAGTGAGAGATGTTGAAATGCCCTAGTGATCCTGGAACACCCAGCATATCCCTCACTCTCATGGATCATGAAGCCTTACACAGGAAACCTGGAAGCAGCAAGGAACGCTTCAACAATAGGCTGAGTAGGTACAGAATGACCGTGGAATGTACATTTGGCATATTAAAAGCACTCTGGTGTTGTCTTTATGACAGGTTAGATCTAAAGTGGAAAACATTCTCAAGGTCATAGCAGGCTGCTTCACAGTCCATAATCTTTGTGAGGTTAAGTGTGAAAAGTTTCTCCTGGGGGGAGCTCTGAAGTGGATTGAATGACTGCTGATTTTGGGCAGTCTGATAACAGGGCTGTTGGAGGAGCACAACAGGGGGAAATCTGAATCAGGGATATTTTCAGGCAACATTTTGATAATGAGCACTTGTAATGTGTATTTCTATACAGCAATCTGCCATGCTTCATTAATTTCTCTTCTTATTTTGCCTAAAACTTGTGATGATTCATGAGCAGGATTTGTAGCTAGCAAATGACTAAACTGCATGTATGTTTTACTACCAGCAGCAGTCAGTATGTGTAGGACACAGATAAAGATTGGTTATCTTTCAGAGAGATTTTATTTATTAAAAGCCAAAAGGCAGGTGGAAAGGGAGATATCAGTTGTTGGGATGGTGCTGAATTATTATGAATTACTCTGGGTCACATGAGTCTGGTAAAACTTGGTAATCCTAGACTTGCTGGAGGATTCTGGGAGCAGGGCATCAGATAGGTTATATGGAAATTTACTGAAAGTGCTGCTATTGCACTTGAACACTGACCCAACTATACATTTTAGATGTTTAACCAGGGGATCTGTATGTATTTCTGTTGATGTGGAAGGATTTTGGTCATGGTCAGTTATGTTCTCCAAACAAATCATGCAGAAAACACATAGATGGTGAACTTTGACTGACTGACCTGGATCAACTGACCCTGTAAAACCACACAACCACAAGAGCTGACGTCAAAAGGTGATTGACAGATGAATGAATGATTGATGAGAGATTAAATGTCAGCTGGCCTTCACCCTGCTCCGGGGGACACTTAACAGAACTAGATATTGAGAGGAAGAGAAGAAACAGCAGCCTTCATCTAGGACTGGGTAGCTCTACCTGCTTTGTTTGCCAATCAGGATACTGCGTAGGGCAAGTCTAGTTACTGAGGGTTTATGCTTTGGGAACTGAGGCTTATTAGGAAGTAGCATTGTATAATCTTTTTGCTGACTGTCTGTGATACTTTCAAATAAATAGCATTCCACTGAAGAAAAACTGATTCCGGGTTTTTACTGGCACTAATACTGTGATTTCTGCCCATCTGAGGGCCAATAAAGGACACAGCCTTTTATCAGCAAAGGGCAATGTAAGATCTAAGAGCTGTGCGTAAGTCCAGCTATCATTTTGGAAACTGTCCAAAGGCGTGGAATGAACGGGACACTGAGATGTTCAGGGAAGTTGCAAGGAATGTGTGGGAGGAGTTTGGAGAGGGACTAGAAAACAGTTATGTATCAGTTCCAGTGTGCAGGGTCGAGCATGCATCTGTTCTGACCACAGCTTGATTAGGGACTTCATTTCAATTTGCTATTCCATGAGTTTTATCATCCACTCATGGGACTTTAGAATTCACTCCTCACTCTCCTTTCTGTCCTACCTTTCCATTTCTTCCATTTCCAATGGAGTAAGCAACAAAGCAGCTCTGCCAAGGAAACTTCAGCAGAGGATTGGTGAGTACCTCCAGGAAAGTTTCCTTGCATCTCCTTGGAGATTTCTCAGTGTACATGAATACACTGTTCTGCTGCACTGCTTGGATGAACAGTGGAATGTGAACAACCCTCAAACACAGTTAGTTCTGTACATTTCCATCCCTTCATCCACTTCTAGAATACACAGAGCAAAGCACAACTCTATCTCTTATAACCAAGCTGCATCAACCAAAAAAGATCACTTACCAGGACTTTAGTCTTCTGCATTATACACACCAGAAATGGACTGCTAGTACTGGCTAGACCCTTCCTGAGTGCAGAAAATTTTCTGACTCCCTGTGATACTAGACCACCTTGCTGTGTGCTCCACAATGTCCTCCAACTCTACCTCCACATCCAAGATTTTGTCCTCAGGATTAGGCCCAATGTCCTCTGCCTCCAGTTCTGCCAAAGTGTCCTCAGGACTCTTGGCAGTGGAGGTGGGGTCACTACCATGGATGGTACCCAGCTATTTATAGAAGTAGCAGTTCTTGGATGCAGCACCAGAGTGACCCTTGCCTTCTAGTATGCCTGCCTCAGCTCCTTTATTTTCCCTTTACACTGCACCATGTCCCATTTATAGCCCTTTTCAAACAACCCGCAAGAAATCTGCCCATAGGTATCAAATTTCTTACAGCTGGAGTGGAGCTTGGACTGGACGGTCTTCTCTCCCCATATGCTCAGCAGATCCAACAGCCACACAGTGGTCCATGCAGGACATGCGATGTGAGCTCTTCATGCCAAGCAAACATGAAGTAGAATGTCAAAAATTCCCCGACTCTTAAAGGGGATAGGGCTGATGTTTGTTTACCTTGCTGCAGGGCAGCAGAGTTCGAACTGCTGACCAGCGCAGTCAGGATGGGCATTGTGGGACACCTCCTGGATGCCATTTACAGTGGCAAAACCGAGTGCTTTCTACACTCACCCTTTGTCAATAAAAGTTTGCTACAAAAACTTCTATGACTCTCATTAAGGTGGTTTTATTTTGTTGGTAAAACGGTCATTTTGTCAGCAAAAGGATCATTACAGTGTGTGCACCTCCCCTGTTTTGTTGAGAAGAGCTGCCTTTGCCAACAAAAGTGTTGTAGTTTAGACAAGGTCTGAGAGAGGTAATTAAGCTGACCTAAAGCCTGGTGTAGCCATCATTAGATCAACAAAAGAATTCATCTCTCGAGCTTGATATCATCTCTTTCAGGGGTGGATTTACTACCAGTGACATAAAATCCCCTTTTGTTGATGTAGGAAGTGTCTATACTATGGCACTTTAGTGGAATAGCTGAAGCACCACAGATGTTCCACTATAATGCTTGTAGTGTAACCGTATGCAAAGACAATGTGGGGAAAAATCTCATTTTTCTGGATTTTCAAGAACACAGTTGTTGTTGGGGACAGTGTTACCTTTAAAAATAGAAGTGTTACTTTCTCTTGTAAAGTAGTATTTTCAACACTTTGTAACTATTTTCCTACTGCCAAAAGTTGGAAAACAGAAAAAAAAATTGAAATGTCAGTTTTACTCTATTTTCAAAATGTCTCACATTGTATGGGAAAACCAAAGTTTCCTGATGGGAAAATATTGAAGAGGATTTTTCCTTTCAAAATTCTGGTCTCTTGCAATAAGAATCCTTAATTCACCATCCAGCTGGAATCCAGTGCTGAGAATCGCTATCCAGCACAGAGAATCTTCTAAGACTAAACGAGCATCTCACATCCTGTTTGCTTCAAAGTCAATGAGATTTGGGCACATAACTCCTTTGATAATTTCAGTTGTATGTTATTTGTAGGCCTTGTGATGGGTCTTGGCAGAGGGAGGGGCTGGAATTTGCCCTAAGTGAAGAACTTTGATCAATCCTTTGTTTGCCACCTTCTTACTCATGGTCATGAGAACTTCACATTAACTTTATGTAAAATGGAATTAATATGAGGCTACAGACCAGAGATGGGCCTTGTTACCGTGCCTCAGTGGATCACTTCTGATCATATCAGATTCTGGACATACTGCTGAGAAACGGGGAAGACTCATCCCCAAAATGGTGGTTATTCTTCCATAAGATAAAATAAAAGTTTATTGTCTCACCACACTGGTTAACAGGAAGTCAGAAATGCAGTCTTCCACCACTCAGCCTCTAGATTTAAGGATGAGCGTTTATGTAGAGCCAGTTTAATCAAACAAAGGGTTTTTCTAATCCCGAGAGATCAGCCACACAGCCAGATCGATATACAATTCAGATCTTATCCAATAATCAAGCTGTTGCCAATCCATTATTATCTAACGTTAAAAAAAATATTTATAAGAGAAAGACAGAGGAGAGAGTTAAAATGGTCAAATGAATCAAATCCATACAGCCATGGCAGAGTCCTTGTATCAGGTTTGAAGCAATGATGGAATAAACTACTGGCATGAATAGTCTCTGGTAACTTCCAAAAGATTGGAAGGTCCTCAGGACATGAGTTGGGATTCTCCTTTTGGTGTAAATCTATAGTCCAGAGATCAGAGCAGGAAAGAGGAAAGATGGAGATGCTTGCAGGACCTTTTAGTCTATCTCCCATGTTGAGGGAAATGTCTCAGTCTTAGTTTGTGGAAAAATGCAGCTACAAGATAGAGTCTACGGTCACATGAGCAAGTTTAATGCACTTACATGCTTCTAAGACTCATAGCAGGAGCCATTACTCATATTCTGACTAAATCATTCTCAGGAAGACACATCAGTTGGGGATGGGCTTCTTCTATGGTCTTTTGTGCAAGCTAAGCATTCTTCAATGGGCCATTGCCAATATGCTGGCCGGACTGGATGTAAACTAATTACCTTGTAGGTGTTACCACAGGAGCAAACACATTTGAAATACAGGTATACAGTAAACATTCATAAGTTCAGACACAGAAATGATATACACAAACAGCATAATCATAGCAAATCATAACTTTTCCATTGGCACTTTATATGACATACTTTGCACAAGATTTGTTGCACTTATTTAACAGTGGTAGCAAACATGATATACATTGTCATATTTTAACCATATAATGTCACAAACATGAGCCATTATTCTTGCATCTCAACCCCAAAATGATTGGAAAATAAATAGCTAGACTCTGTCTCTGTAATGGGCCTGTCAAGCTAAAACTTCCACACTAGCCTATGTAGCTGAGATGCAATATCATCTTCTGCTACAAAAAATTACAGAGACATAGAGATTCACACACACAACAAATGGAAGAAAGAAAAAATTGATGGTAATTCATAGAAGCTAGGAATTGCAGAAAATTGGTAGGGGAAGCAAAGAGAGACACAAGGAGAAATCTGTGCTCAGGAGAGTAAAGGGATTATAGGTGTTAGAGGGCTTTCCCTCAGCCCTCCCACTTCCCTTGGTTCTTGTCATGCGTAAAAGACCAGAAGTCCAAAGTTCACATAATGCAATGTTTATTGGGATTTATCTGTAAAACAGAGCAAAATCAATGGGGTTTTTACTTATTCCCATAATACAAGAACTAGGAGTCACCAAATGAAATTAATGGGCAGCTGGTTTAAAATAAATAAAAGGAAGTTCTTCTTCACACAGTGCACAGTCAACTTGTGGAACTCCTTTCCTGAGGAGGCTGTGAAGGCTAGGACTATAACAACATTTAAAAGAGAACTGGATAATTTCATGGTGGTGAAGTCCATTAATGGCTGTTAGCCAGGATGGGTAAGGAATGGTGTCCCTATCGTCTGTTTGTCAGAGGGTGGAGATGAATTGCAGGAAAGAGATCACTTGATCATTACCTGTGAAGTTTATACCTTCTGGGGCACCTGGCATTGGCCACTGCCAGTAGATAGGATACTGGGCTAGATGAACCTTTGATCTGACCCAGTATGGCCGTTCTTATGTTCTTATATAACTTCAGTACTGGGCGAATAGGTTGAAACTATAGTAAAAAACAGAATTATCAGACACATAGATGAATATAGTTTGTTGGGGAAGAGTCAACATGGTTGTTGTAAAGGGAAATTATGCCTCACCGATTTACCAGAATTCTTTCAGAGTTTCATCAAGCATGTGGACAAGGGTGATCCAGCGGATATAGTGTGCTTAGATGTTTGGAAAGCCTTTGACAAGTTCCCACACCAAAGGCCCTTAAGCAAAGTAAGCTGTCATGGGAGAAGAGGGAAGGTCCTGTCCTGGATCAGTAACTGGTTAAAAGATAGGAAACAAAGTTTTGGAATAAATGGTCTGTACTGGGTCTAGTACTGTTCAACATATTCATAAATGATCTGGAAGAAAGGGTAAATAGTGACCTGGCAACATTTGTACATGGTACAAAACTACTCCAGATAGTTAAGTCCAAAGCAGACTGCAAAGAGGTACAAAGAAATCTCACAAAATTGACTTAACAACAAAAAATCAGGTGAAATTCACTGTTGATATATGCAAAGTAATGCACACTGGAAAATAGAATCGCAACTATACATATAAAAAGATGGGGGTCTAAATTAGCTGTTACTACTCATGAAAGAGATCTTGGAGTCATTGTGGATAGTTATCTGAAAACATCAATTCAATGTGCAGCAGCAGTCAAAAAAGCAAACAGCATGTTGGGAATCATTAGGAAAGGGATAGATAATAAGACAGAAAATATCATATTGCCTCTATATTAGTCCATGGTACACCTACATCTTGAACACAGCATGGAGATGTTATTTCCACATCTCAAAAATATATATATTGGAATTGGAAAAGGGCAAGACAAATGATTAGGGGTATGGAAAAGCTTCCATATGGGAAAAAGTTGAAAAGACTGGGGCTTTTCACTGCGGAAAAGTGATGACCATGGTCAGAAATAATAGAAGTCTATAAAATTATGCCTAGTGTGTAGAAAGTGAGTAAGTCATATCAAAGAACTAGGGGTCACCAAATGAAAGTAATAGGCACCAGATTTAAAACAAATGAAAGAAAGTATTTCTTCACAGAACTCACAGTCAATCAGTGAAACTCTTTGCCAGAGGGTGTTGTGAAGGCCTAGACACAGGGGCAGCTCCAGGCACCAACATGCCAAGTGCGTGCCTGAAGCGGAAAGCCACAGGGAGGGCGCACTGCCGGTCGCTGCGAGGGAAGCAGGCAGGTTGCCTTCGGCAGCATGCCTGCAGAGGGTCCGCTGGTCCCGCAGCTTCAGCCAACCTCCTGCAGGTGTGCCACCAAATCCGCAGGACCAGGGACCTCCCACAGGCAAGCCGCCGAAGGCAGCCTGCCTGCCATGCTTGGGGCAGCAAAATATCTAGAGCCCTGCCTAGACATTAACAGGGTTCAAAAAAGAACTAGATAAGTTCCTGCGGGATAGGTCCATCAATTATTAGCAAGGATATACAGGGATAAAAAACCGTGTTCAGAAGTCACCCCAGTCTCTGCTTGCCAGAAGCTGGGAATGGGTAACAGAAGATGGATCACTTGATGATTACCTATTTTGTTCATTCTCTCGGGGGCACCTGGCATTGGCCACCATCAGAAGACAGGGTACTTGGCTAGATGGACTTTTGGTCTGACCCAGTATGGCCATTTTCATGTTCTTATGTGCTTAATAAGTCTGAGGATGAACTCCAGGCCTCACTGAAGCCAAGGTCAAAATTTCTATTGATACCCATCAATGAGGCCATGATTTCACCTTGAGACTTTATCCCTTCACTAATTAATATGACATATATCTCTATTGGTGACACTACATACAGAAAGGAATACATTAGTGATAATGATATTTTCTCCTGGACAATTCAGCAGAAAATACATTTGGACCTACCAACAAAATGAATTTTCTCAATTTAATGTAGAAAATCTGTTTGTACTGATTTAGGTGACTCCCATTTACCTTCTCCTTTGGGAACTTGTTTGAGAGGTAACTCTTGTCCACATTCACAAGGGATGCAAGCTCTCACTACATAAGGTTATTACACATGCAAAACAATAATCTTCAAGAAGTCATAACTTACTCAGAGTCTACATTGAAATTACTCTCTGTTTGATTCTATTTGTGGATTGAATGAGAGGTGAGAATATGTCTTTAGATTGCTTGCTTACTTCATTCCTGCTTGCTTGCTTTCTTACTTTCTCACAATACAAGCTTGTAAATAACTCTTTCTGACTTTTTGTGTCGGGTGTTTCAAAGATCCTAAGGGTGTTTTATAGCAACAACTAGTGAAAGTCAATTAGAGTACAGTGATTAATTCCTTTATACAATTTTGAAAATCAAGCTAAATTTTCTTTCTTTCTTTCTTTTCTTTTTTCTTTTTTTTTTTTGTAATTTGGCTAAATATGCTTTGCAAGAATACACATTTCCGCAATGATGTTTATGAATCTTTGATCATGCTCTGATCTCATTTTGACCAATATGAATCTGATAAAAATTCATATACATCTTTGGATTTCTTTTGAATTTTGTTGTAGTTGAGTCTAAAGTCAATGGAGATATATGTAAAGTGGTAACACAGATATGAGGAGTGGAAGATTCACAATCTATTGTCTATGCCCTCAGAATTTTGGAACAAAATTTGAAATGTGATTCAAAGGGTGTTATTTTTTTAAAGTCACTCAAATATGAAATATGAAAAATCAATCTAATCTAACTTCATGACTAGTTAGATTTGTTGGCCCTAACACTTTTCTTATTTTAATCATTTTTACAAGTCAGTAACTCCATTGAGTTCAGTGGAGATTCTCCTGATTTTCTCCAGCAGGAGTAAAAGGAAAATTAGGAGAAGCAATAATTTAGTAACAAGATTAGAGAAGTCTGAAGATAGTAAATTGAGACTTTAATTGTAATGCAATAGCAAGTACTTGTCATATCATGTGAATGCCATTCGTAAGAATCAAGCAACATGTTTATACTGCCATGAAGCTTGATTTTCAAAATGAAATTTTGGTGGGTACGATTCCCCTCTTGTTTGCACAAGCTGTACACATGTGCAACTCCAGTGAGTGGATAATCTGCCCCACTGACAATAGTGGAGTTGCACCTGATTTACACTACAATGAGTTAAACAGAATTCAGGTTATTTTATTGTGCATCCTGATTCAACTAAATGTATGTGCTAAGATATTATGTTTTGTAGCATATATGTTGTATGTGTTACTTATATTGAAAGTGCCCTATATTGCAAGAGATCCATTTTGTGAAATTAATTTAGAAAGTAGAATCTTGGTTTTTAATAAGACTTCTAATATATGATTGATTTTTAGATTATATTGTGAACTCCTATCTCATGCAGTTTATGTAAACATATCAACTGACTTCATGAACCTTTATCTGAGAACACTGAAAGTGTTAGTTTTTCCCTTCTCTACCTGTAAGTCAGGATAATATAGATTCAGTAGCTCAAACAGTTTATTGTTCTAACATATTTTAATGTAGCTCAGTTTGTTAATACATTATATGAAATGTGTAGAATATCACAAGTTCTCTCTCTGTCTGTCATTCCGTTTCACTGTTGGTCTGTCTAGATGTTTCAATTGCCAAATTCCTATAGTTTCTGAAAAAATATCTGACAGCAACTTTAATCTTTGGTCCTACAGAGGAAACACTCAAGGAATGGAACCCAGTAACCACACCAAGGTGACTGAGATCATCATGCAGGGGCCCTTTGACCATCCTCATCATCAGGGGCTGTTCTTTGGGCTATTCCTGTGCCTTTACACAGCCGTTGTCATGGGCAATTCCCTGATAATGGCGGCTATTGTCCTCCATCCACCTCTCCAAACCCCATGTACTTCTTCATTGCCAACTTGGCTGTGGTCGACATTTTCTGCACCTCCTCTATTCTTCCTAAGGTGATGAAAAACCTGATGCAGGAGAAGAAAAACTCTCTCTTTTGATGGCTGCATGGCCCAGCTCTTTGTTTTCACTTTGTCTGGGGGGACGGAGCTTGTGCTTCTTAGTGCCATATCTTATGACCGGTATGTAGCCATCTGTCATCCCTTGCGCTATGTCAACCTCATGACCAAGAGAATTTGCATTAATTTAACAATTGGTGTCTGGGTTGTCAGTATTACCAATTCATTGGTACACACACTGCTTATGCTGCATCTGGATTTCTGTGGATCCAAACTCATTCAGCATTTCTTCTGTGAGATCCCTCCATTGCTGGTACTGTCCTGGAGCTCCATCTACTTCAATTAAATCATGATCTTCATTGCAAACACCTTTCTGGCTATGGGGAACTTCCTGCTGACCATAGTGTCATATAGCTTCATCAACATTACCATCCTGAAAATCCAGAGTTTCAAAGGGAAGCAGAGAGCCTTCTCTACTTGCTCTTCCCATCTGCTCATATTCACATTGTTCTACTCTTCCATCATCTACACCTACATCCGGCCAACCTCCAGTGACTCTCTCACTAAAGACAAGATAACAGCCATAATGTACACCCTGGTGATTCCGACCATGAACACTTTGATCTACACTCTACTTAATAAGGAGGTCAAAGTGGCCTTTGGGAAAATCCTTTCACTCAGGAAAAAATCATAAAATATCAGAGTTGGAAGGGACCTCAGAAAGTCATCTAGTCCAACCCCCTACCCAAAGCAGGACCAGTCCCCAACTATTTTTTTGCCCCGGAACCCTAAATGGCTTCCTAAGCAGTTGAGCTTACAACCCACGATTTAGTAGGCTAATGGTCAAACCCCTGAGATATTCCCTCCTCTCCCCCGAATAATAATTTTGTCAAGAGTGAACCTGATTCTGATCTTCCTTGTTCCTGCTCGGCCAAGTCTATGGTGGTGCAAATTATTACAGAACTATGGACTTCAGTAGACATACATTTGCACTAGGTTGATTTAATTTGACTCAATTTCATTGATTGACACCAGTAGGAGAAGTACTGAATTGACTGCAGGGGGCTAGCCTGATTTATAGCAGGTGGGATCTGACCCATCTGACTTCATTGTAGCTATGTTGTTGAATCACACTATCTGAGTAAGGTCCATAGAGCCAGATTTTTAAAGGAGTTTAGCTAGCTAGTGAGATTTTCAAAAGCACCCAGATACATAAAATTCAATTATTTCAATTGGTGTTAGATGCTGAGGTGCTTCTGAATATTCCATTAGGTGTTATATAGCTATAAAGATCTTATCCATTGTGTAGCAAATTACTGTGCATGCAGCCTCATAGAATCACAACATTATATTTTACCGTCTATGTGTAAGTATGATAAAAATAAAACTCATTTTCTCTGTGTTCTTTTTTTTTAGTGAGATTTACATTTCAAATGTATATCTGTTCAGATCTGGAGGTCTCCTGGCCATGTGTCATAGACTTAAGTCAGAGATTTTAATAGAACTATTTTATGAAAATAAGTTTTTTATCTTATTATAAAAATAAACTTCTCAGTATCAGAAAATAGGTATTTTCAAAAGATTTGTTCTGTTTATAAAGCAATGTTTCAATCTCAACAATAGAGACAATGTTAATGAAAATGTTGCTCACTGTTACCACAAGAAATAGTTCACTGCAGCCAAGGCAGGGCCCCGCTACTGGCTCTTGCCTGAGGCATTTGGCGTGGCCGCTGCCCACGGGGGAGTGGCAGGGACACGCTCCCCACTTAGCCAGCTCCCTGTCCCACTATCTCCCTGTCCCGCTATCTTCTGAAGTCAATGTTCAAACTCATTTCATCCAGTGTGTGGGCAGGATAAGCCCAATTATGGTGTCCTTTCTCATATTGAATTACTACTTACTCCATAAGTAGGTCTGTGGAATCAGTGGGACTGTTTGTGGAATAGACTTCTACTAAACATGAGTAAGAGTGCTGGAATCACAACCTACATTCTTTCATGGCAGCAAAATTCAACTATCCTTACAAAAATGTAAGTCAGTGTATCCTAATTCCTGCCCTCCCTGACCCCACAGCTCAATTCCCAAGAAGAGAGATTGAAAAAGGTGCCTCTTATGAGTAGTTTGGTCTTTATCTGACACCATATCTGGCACTATATGATATTCCTTTAGTAGGACATCTCACTGCAGTTAGATGATACCAGTGCTCCACAAATTGATCCAGCTGCCTATTGTATCCCAGGTAAAATTTTTGGTGTTTGTTTAGCCATACAAATCCCCATACGGCTTCGAGTCTACCAAGATTCCTAAAGACTTCTAGGGTTGGTTAAACATTTTAATTAACATTTGTATTAAATGGAAAATTGAGTTTTCAATTAAAACAAATTGTTCATGAAAAATGTCTCCTGTCCATGGAAATTTTCACTTTTTCTTGAAAAACCAAAGGCCTACAAACAAAAAAATGCAAATCTTTAAATTTGGATATCCTGCCATAATACCCCATAGTAGTTGTAGTTCCATTTCCTCATGGCACCATTATACTTTACAGGCTGGGTACCCCATCTGGACAACATCTCCAATGAGGCAACATGATATGGGACCCCAAAGGACCCCTATGATGCAACTTCTCCAGTTTCCATGAGGGGAGAATGTGGTGCATCATGGGAGATGAAGTTTGACAAGAAAGCCTGGTCCCTGAAGAATAATTGAAGCATGAGGCACCAGAATGAAAAATTTCACACAGATTTTCAGCCAAAATATTTTAATTTTTGGTTGGATAATTTTGTGTTTTGACTGAAATATTTCCTTTTTCAGCCCAGACATTTTGCAGAAAGGTTTTCATTTATTTGTTTATTTATTTATTTTGCCTTTTCAGCAAAAAAAAGTTTAATCTTTTAATGGAAAATTTCAATAAAACATTTTTAATTGAAATTTTCCATGGGAAAAAAAGACCAGTCTGACCAGCTCTATTCTTATTTCCGCGTTGCTTTTGTCATCAGGAGCATCCAAGTTGCAGCCCCTTTAGTAGAAAAAAAAGTCTCACTGCTTCTTCTCCTGTAACTGAACTCCTAATCTTAATTCTTACCCTTTAACAAAAATATCTGTTGGCCTTGAGGGCACATTTCAAAAACTGTCCTTTATAGATATTTGAGGTCCATGTGATAACATGTAGGTGATTTATTTATTTTATGCTCACTGCAAAAATGATATACTAAGTAAATCCCATTGTGACATTATCCAGAATGCGATCTGGACTGAGGGACATCTGTGTCCCCTCAAATTTCCAACCTGGGGTGCCTTTTACATGGCTTTGCTCTGAGAGCAACTACTCCTGGTCTGCTCACACACAGCCTCCAGCATGTCAATCACCCCAGCTATCCTGCATGAGTGTTATACCCAGCCACTCATGAATTACATTGCAGGGCAAAACAAGCAAATTCCCAATCCCAGACTTTTCCCCAGAAATGTGCATCTTGTACTGCCCAGCACACTTCTGGACAATACAAGCACATATAAAAGCTGTCATTTCATTAATAGAAAATGATCTGCGCAAACCTTCTTATCTCAAATGGAGTTCCCGAAATACTTCAGTCCAAACACACAGTGGATTTGATAAAAAAAATAGAACAAGTTTATTAACTACAGATAGATATTTAGTGATTACAAGTAATGAGGCATAAAAGTCAGAATCGGTTACACGAAAATAAGAGTTAAAACACAATTAACACCTAACCTAACAAGCTAAATGAATTCAGAGGAAAGGTCTCTCTCACCAAACGCTTCAGCGGTCTTACTGGCTGGAATTCCAGACCAGTATTAATTTCCTTATCCTTCAGGTGTTGTTGATAACGTGGGCAGAGGCAAAGGGCATTTTGGGGCATCTATTCCCCTTTCTTATAGATCTCTTTTTCTTTGAAAATCATCTCCAGCTGAGCTTCAGCAGACAGAAGGTCTGTGGGGATGGGAACCTCCAGATGTCTCTTTATCAAAATGTGGATTTCTCCTCAGATCTTTTTTCCTGCCAAAGAACGGCCACTTAACCAGGTGATAGTCTATTTAATGTTGTTGACACTAGGCTGAGGCATCAGTTTGTCTTTTGCCTTTGAGGAACTGGTTTGTGCCTGCTTTTCTAAACTTGGAACATGTCTCAGTAATGTTATACAGTAGAATAGTGTAACTTTACATAAAATGTTTTCACACATATTTTACCAGGATAATAATGATCTGCAAATTATGAATTTTGAAATGATATCTCATAAGGCACCCTTTGTACAAAATCTATAAAAAGAGTGAATATAGGGATAAAGACTGTCACATTCATACATGACTGAGAGCCAGAAAAAAGATTTTGGGTAGGATGGCATTTTTCTTCCAGTTCAAATAAGAAAGAAAGAAAGAAAGAAAGAAAGAAAGAAAGAAAACAAACACAATTCTGGACAAAATCATATAAGCATAAATTCCAAGTGTCATGATTACATGATTACACGACTAGCTTCAGCTCTGTCCCCTTTCTGGTTTCTTTGAGTACACTACTTCAGGAGTCAGGCCTTGTGCATTTACATCTGCTGGGATGGAATCATTCAGCTCTCTGACTCTTAGACCAATCCCTGGGCTACAGCATTCCGTGTATTAGCAGTCTTTATCCAACAGGGTTCAACGCTTGTGTTCTTCCTTTTGGGATCTTGTGAACAGAGAGAATCCAGGGACCAGCCAACCTTATTAAAACAAAGTAGCTTTTTATCTTGACATAACATAAGAGAAACAAAAAGGGATTGTAAAACAACAAACAACCTCACCAACCTCCAATGGAAGCTAAGGAAGGTCCACTTTCTTCACACACACTAGTAGAAACTTGAATATCTACTACTTTAGAGACAGAAAAACTGCCTTTATATGCAGCAGCATACTTTTGTCTTATCAGTTCCTGGGGTTTGGGGGCCCTGCTAGTCCAAACCCAGTTTGGTGGGCTCTACAGAATATTGAACCTGTATCCTGAGGTCCAATGTCTCTCCCATTTTTCTGCAATAACCGCTAAGTGTTTCCTGAAAGTAGTCTTATAATTGGTTATTGTTTTGCCTTTCTGCTTCTTTCCCAGAAACACTCTTGGATAAACCCAGAAAAGACACATAGTGGCATTCAAATAACCAGGTCCACATACAGTATTCATAAAACATTACAGATAAGCCCCAGTGCTATTACATCATTATGCATTGCAAGAAGTCAGAACATTGCAACAACTGGCTGACATTTCTTCCACTGATCTTTGTCATAGATTCAATTATGAAGACTAATGTTACTTGAGCAATCTGAATTTCTCTAATATTTTCCCGAGAGCTGCCTTTACTTCCCTGTTTTTCAGGCTGTAGATGATGGGGTTTAACATGGGCGTTAAGATGCTGTACTGGATGGAAAACAGTCTGTCCAAAACCTCTGAGGATGCTGAGTTGGGTCTCAGATACCGGAACAAGCCAGTGCTGTAGAATAAAACAACAACAATCAGGTGGGAGCTGCAGGTGGAGAAGGCTTTATGCCTGCCCTCCGCAGAGCGTATCCTCAGGATGGTGGAGATGATGTGAATGTAAGAGACTAGGTTAACAGAGAAGGTGATGAGTCCTACCAACATTGCAGTGGTATGAAGCAACAGTTTATTGGTGAAGGTGTCAGTGCACGATAGGTCTAATACTGGAGGAGGCTCACAGCTGAAATGGTTGATTTTGTTGGGCCCACAGAAATGTGCATTTAATAAGGGAAGAGTGTTTATCAATGCACATATAAACTCCACAATCCATGCACCAATCACTAGCTGACTGCAGACATATTTGTTCATAATCCTCATATAATGCAGTGGATTACATATAGCCTCATATCGGTCATGAGCCATTGCTGCCAGAATGAATACTTCACTACAACCAGTCATGAGACCGAAGAAGATCTGGGCAATGCAGCCATTGACAGAAATTCTTTTCACCTCTACTAGGAAATTCACAAGCATCATAGGGACTGTGGCTGAGGAATAAGAGATATCTGAGAGGGATAAATGGAACAAAAAAAAGTACATGGCTGTGTTGAGGCAAGGATCAGCCCTTATCAACAGCATGATCACAATGTTCCCCACTAAGGTGATAAAATAAATAGCTAAAAACACTAGGAAGAGGAAAATTTGGAATTGTGGATCACTGGAGAGTCCCGAGAGAATAAAGTAGTTCAGAGCAGTTTGATTTTCCATTGACATTTATTCCTCAAATATGTGAGCTGTAAAAATAGAAACAGAGATTAACAAATGTAATATGATTAATTTAGAATGCTATAAGGGCATAAACTCTTGGCAATGAAGAAGCCAGTGGACTACACATCTATCTATCTATCTGTTTGTCTATCTATCTATCTATCTATCTCTGGATTGGCACAAGGTGTTTTCCAGAGATTACTTTTGGAAATCAATGCTAGCGAAGAATTTATTCTCTCCTTGGTAGTTCTGCCAGTGTAAATCACTCATGGGCAGATGAACATCTGGTGTAAAGCAGCAAAAGCCTACTTATGTCACTGGGCCAGTTCCTCACCTGACATAAATTATGATAATTCTACTGGAATAAATGGAGCCATGCTGCTTCACACCAACTGTCCTTGCACATGCTGTATACAATCTACACTTTGAGGTGCAATTCAAGATACTGTACTGTTTTTTTTATCTATCATGTAGCTAAATTCAGTGCCTTGCATGGTGTCAAGTATTGAGGGTAGCCATGTTAGTCTGTATCCACAAAAACAACAAGGAGTCAGATGGCACCTTAAAGACTAACAGATTTATTTGGGCATGAGCTTTTCTGGGTAAAAAATAACTTTTTCTGATGCATGAAGTGAAAATTATAGATGCAGGTATTATTCTACTAATGTATGAAGAGAAAGGAAATACCTAACAAGTGGAGAACCAGTGTTGACAGGGCCAATTTATTCAGGATGGATGCAGTCCACTCCCAATAGTAGATGAGGAGGTGTCAGTGCCAGGAGAGGGAAAGTTGCTTTTGTAGTGAGTCAACAACTCCCAGTCCCTATTCAAGCCCAAATTAATGCCAAATTAATGGTGTTACATTTGCAAATGGATTTTATTTCTGCAAGGCACTGAATTTAGCCATACGAAGCAGAAATCCATCAACCTCATCAAAAAACTCACACAGATACGGACAGACATCATCTTCTGCTCCACGTGCAAACAGATGGACATCATACCAAATGGACTGAAGGTAAAAAATCCATTGCAATCGACACACTACACTGACTATGGTGAGAGACTGTGCCATGCACTTTCAAAGAAACTGAGGAATCACATGACCAGCATCCTGTACAGCAGACAGGAGATCAAGAATGAGCTCTCAAAACTGGAGACTCTCATACAAAACGAACCTTCCACACAAACTTCCAAGTGGCTGGACTTTAGAAGAACGAGACAAGCTATTTACAATACACACTTTACTTCTCCACACAGGGAAAAGCACAGTAAACTCCTACATGCTATAGGGGCTACAGTAGTGGTGCCCTTACCTCACCCAACAATATTGTTAATCTATCCAGCCACACACTTAGCCCGGCGGAAGAGTTTGCCCTATCTTAGGACTCTCTTTCTGCTCCACCACCCCTACAAACATACCTGTCTGCAGTGATTTGGAAGCCTATTTAAATCGTCTCTAACTCAAGGAATATTTTCAACACTCCACTGAACAGTGCACTGACCCACAGGAACCCTCCTACCAACACCACAAGAAGAAGAACTCTGCATGGACTACTCCTGATGGTTGAAATGACAGACTGGACTTCTACATAGATTGCTTCCGCAGACATGCACAGGCTGAAATTGTGAACAAAGAGCATCTCTTGCTTCATAACCTCAGCTGTACAGAAAGCCATACCACCCACAGCCTCAGAAACAACTCTGGCATTATAATCAAAGAGGCTGAGAAAGGAGGTGTTGTAGTCATAATGAACTGGTGGGATTATGAACAGGAGGGTCCCAGGCAACTCTCCAATACCACTACAGGCCACTATCCTCCGATTCCACTGAGGAGTACCAAAAAAACCTACACTATCTGCTCAGTAACAAATCTATATGGACACACCCCATGAGCCCCAACCAACGGTATTCTGCTACACAATATGCATAAAGCTGAAAACCCTGGAAGTCCCATTATCTCAGGCATTGGCACTCTTACAGCAGGATTATCTGGCTATTTGGACTCTCTCCTCAGGCCCTACGCTACCAGCAATCCTAGCTATCTTAGAGACACCACCGACTTCCTGAGGAAACTACAGTGCATTGGTGATCTTCCTGAAAACTCCATCCTAGCCACCATGGATGTAGAAGCTCTTTACACCAATATTCCACATGAGTATGCACTACAAGCTGTCAAGAACAGTATCCCTGATGAGGCCACAGCACACCTAGTGGAGGAGCTTTGTTACTTTGTCCTCACTCACAACCATTTCACAGTTAGGGACAACTTATACCTTCACGTCAGTGGCACTGCTATGAGTACTCGTATGACCCCACAGTATGGCAACATTTTTATGTCTGACTTAGAACAATGCTTCCTCAGCTCTCATCCCCTAGCGTCCCTCCTCTGTTTGTGCTACATTGGTGACATCTTCATCATATGTAGCCACGGGAAGAAGGGCCTTGAATAATTCCACTTGGATTTCAACATTTTCCACCCCAACATCAACCTCAGCCTGGACCAGTCCACACAAGAGATCCACTTCCTGGACACTACAGTGCAAATAAGTGATGGTCACATAAATACCACTCTATACCAGAAACCTACTGACCACTATCCTTACCTACATGCCTCCATCTTCCATCCAGAACACATCACACGATCCATTGTCTACAGCCAAACCCTGAGATACAACTGAATTTGCTCCAATCCCTCAGACAGAGACAAACACTCCAAGATCTTTATCAAGTATTCTTAAAACTACAATACACACCTGGGGAAGTGAGGAAACAGGTTGACAGAGCGAGATGGGTACCCAGAAGTCACCTACTACAGGACAGGCCCAACAGGAAAAATAACACATCACCACTGGACATCATATACTGCCACCAGGTAAAACCTCTCCAGCACATCATCAATGATTTACAACCTATCCTGGAAAATGATCCCTCACTCTCACAGACCCTGGGAGGCAGACAGGTCCTCACTTACAGTCAGCTCTCCAACCTGACGCAGATACTCACCAGCAACTTCAGACCACATCACAGAAACACTAACCCAGGAACCAATTCCTGTAACAAACCTCATTGCCTACATTGTCCCAATATCTACTCTAGCGACACCATCACAGGAACCAACCACATCAGCGTCACCATCAGGGGCTCATTCACTTGCACATCTGCTAACATGATATATGCCATCATGTGTCAGCAATGCCCCTCTGCCAGATGCATTGGCCAAACTGGATAGTCTCTATATAAAAGGATAAATGGACACATATCTGACATCAGGAATGGTAACATACAAAAGCCAGAAGAAGGGCACTTCAATGTCCCTGGACATTCTATGACAGATTTTAAAGTAGGCATACTTGAACAACAACAAAAAAAACTTTAAAAACAGACTTCAAAGAGAAACTGCAGAACTAAAATTCATTTGCAAATTTAACACCATTATTTTGGGCTTGAATAAGGACTGGGAGTGGCTGGCTTGCTACAAAAGCATTTTTCCCTCTCCTGCCTATACCTGCCTCTGGAAATTTCCACTACATGCATCCGACGAAGTGGGTATTCATCCATGAAAGCTCATGCTCCAATACGTCTGTTAGTATATAAGTTGCCACAGGACTCTTTGCTGCTTTCCCTCTCCTGGCACTGATGTGGATGTAGTGGATGTAGTCCACTCCCCATCAGTTATTGGGAGTGGACTACATCCACACTGATTGAATTGGCCCCGTCAACACTGGTTCTCCGCTTGTTAGATATCTCCCATTTCTTCATGTGTCAGTATAATAATGCCTGCATCTGTAATTTTCACTCCATGCATTTGAAGAAGTGGGATTTTTACCCAGGAAAGCTCGTGCCCAAATAAATCTGTTAGTCTTTAAGGTGTGAACCGGACTCCTTGTTTTTTTTCTTATTATTGTTCTTATTATTATTATTATTATGGGGAATGTGCCTGGTTTATCAGGTAGACTCTATATACATAATGGTATTTTTTTTCAGACCTGAAAACGTACAAATTGAAGAACATAGAGACATTTATTTTATGTTTTAGAACTTGAATCAAAGACTTTGTTGATTCGCTTGGACACATCAGAATATGAATGTCACTCTCTTTATCCACTGATACAACTGGGACCCCTCATAATTCTGTTGCCAGCTATAGCTTCAAGTCCCTGTACCAATACTGCTCCACCATTCTGCCTGGAAATGAAGGAGCAAGTGACATTTGCCATTATTTTTTCCCTAACATCTAATGGCCACAAATGATCTCAGGGTCCCGTGGTGTCAGGCACTATACATACACTGAGTGAGAGACAATCCCTGCCCTGAATTCCTTACCGTCTATACTGACGACAAAGGGAGAGGCAGAGTTTAAGGGTAAATCACTACCACGAAGCACAGTGCAGGGAATAAGAATCAGGTCTTCTGACTCACAGTCTAATGCCTGATTCACAAGACCACTATGCCTTTCAGATAACCAAGCTTTAAAATAAAACCTCGTGATATATAAAGGTAGAGTCCCACAAGAAAGGTTACAGTGATGGGATATGTGAGGGAGCTATGCTGGGGATCAGGTGAATGGAAATAAACCATTGTACATTAAATGAGGTTTTAAAAGAATCTGGGATATGTGACTATGGATGAGTGGCTGCAGATTAGATCACTAATTCAACGGGGGTGGAATTTTGAAATTTTGATGGGACTTGTACTCCAAAATAACTTAAGGCCAGATTTTTAAAAGTATATAGATGCCAAGTGAGACTTTTGAAAGCACCTAGGTACCTACAACTTTGGGTGCCTAGGTAACTTTTGAAAATTCCACTAGGAACCTACGTACCTTTACCAATCTGGCCTTTGAGCACTTTGTGAAATCTCATCCTGGCTGAGGAGGTGAGCAAGAAAGAAATAGATAGATAGATAGATAGATAGATAGATAGATAGATAGATAGTCCTTTACAAGGCAGCAAAACGTTTACCCTTTTGTTGAATACACTTTATCAACACCGATGGGCTTCTTTGTTCTTAATGACTGCACTGAAGATCTGCCAGGTCATGAATGGAACAATTATGGATTCAAGACCTCTCACGATTATGCTCATTGCCAGGCAAAAGGAATGTAAAACAATAAATAGATCCAAAACATAAAAGAAACTCACCTGTTAACAACAGGAAGAGAAATGTTAATGCTTGTCCTTCAGTATTCTGAAATGTTGAATGAGAGATGAAGAAACAAATTCTATCACCAATATACATTCTGTCTATCTATCTATCTATCTATCTGAGAAACTCCTTTCCCTGAAAAGACATGAAGGTATTTTAGTGGAAATGGATCTAATTTGTATATATATCTCACATCTGAACAAGAGGGCAGATCTAGCTGAGACAAATGCTCCCAACCAATTAATTGGAGTACGTTTGTTTCTTTTGGGACATGGCCTCTGAACCTCATCTTTCCATCCTATTAGTTTAATTGGAGAGAAATTACATAGAAGTGAACAAGTAGATTGTTTTCTGCTCTAATCAGAATAGATCATTGCCTCCAGTTTCATGTAAAGCTTGTAGGAGAAAAATGGGTGATAGAACAGCTAGAGTATGAGACGCTTCGTGAATTTTGCAGTTTGAACTAAAAAAAAAAAATTCCTACACAATATTTGTGATAAATTTACTTCCAATTTGTTTATGTTCAATTGCCATGACCAAGTCTATCTTCATAGATATTCAACACCTAGAACAAACACCCCAAATACGATCGGGACTCTGGATGCTATCAGGCCTACAAATATTAAAAGAGAATGATACTGCCTGGGCTTTTCAAAGAACCATAAAGGACTTGGAACTAATATTTCATAGTAGGTTTTCAAAAGTATCTAGATTCCTAGTTCCCATGTAGGCAGCAAAGCACCTTTAAAAATGTGTCACTGGGTGCCCAGATCCCAGTGAAATTCAATTGAAGTTGAGCACGTAATTCCCCTAGCCTCATCTGAAAAACCAAATCAACAATCCAAATAATAACAACAAATACAAGGGCAACCGTGCATGAATTATGGTAAGGCTAATGGTTGGAATTTACAAAGGTATTAGGTGTTGGGATTTTGGGCCCATAGGTATCTTTGGCCTGGTCCACACTACGACTTTAGCTCGAGTTTAGCAGCATCACCTTGATTTAACCCTCGACTGGTCCACACAATGAAGCCCTTTTTTTTTGACTTAAAGGGCTTTTTAAATTAATTTCTTTAGTCCACCTCAGACAAGGGGATTAGCACTGATATAGGCCTTACTGGGTCGAATTTGGGATAGTGTGGACTCAGTTTGACGGTACTGGCCTCTGGGACATATCCCAGAGTGCTCCATTGTGACCGCTCTGGACAGCGCTCTCACCACAGATGCACTGGTCAAGTAGAAAGGAAAAGGCCTGTGAACTTTTGAATTTAATTTCCTGTTTGGCCAGTGTGTTTGCAGAGCTCATGCAGAGCTCATCAACATGATGTTCACATTGCCGGGGCACATTGTCTGGTCTGTACTTTGTGAGAAGTCTATGATCATGTCCCTCTCATCACCACGCTACTGTCAGCTCCTTGCCCGGTTTTGCACTAAACAAATGTCTACTGGTGCTCTGACGGAGGGAGGGGCAACTGACAACATGGCTTACAGGGAATTAAAATGAACAAAAGGAGTGGCTTTACATCAAGGAGAAACACAAACAATTGTCACACAGAAGGGCCCTCTCAAGGATTGAACTCAAAACCCTGGGTCTAGCAGGACGTTGATTTCACAAAACAAAATGGGTCAATTTCTTGTTTTGCTCCATCTATCTTTTACATCTTAGGCTGGCAGCAGATGGTTCAGCATGAGTGCTAGCCATCGTCATCTCCTGGCTGCTCATCAGAAGATGGTGCAGTATGAGTGCTAGCCATCATCATCTCCTGGGTGCTCAGCAGAAGATGGGAATAGCCTGATTGAGTCACTCCCATGTCTGCCCAGGCACCCCAACCAACCTCACCAAGGTCAGCTAAAAGAGCACCCAGGAATATGACGATGATTGCTTCCAATCTTAATGCACCATCTGCTGCCGAAAGGCAATGAGCTGCTGCTGTTTAGCAATGCAGTCCAACGTCTGCCAGCACTGAGGAGACGTATGGGGATGGTGAGCTGAGCAGGCTCCATGCTTGACGTGCTTTGGCGTCTGCTCAAGTAATCCATGAAAAAAGGCGTCAAATCATTGTCTGCCATTACTTTCACTGAGGGAGGTAGAGGCGGGCCGGGTAACATGTACCCAGAACCACCTGTGACACTGTTTTTTCCACATCAGGTACTGGGATCTCAACCCAGAATTCCAGTGGGCAGCAGAGACTGCGGGAACTGTGGGATAGCTACCCAAAGCTACTCACAGTGCAACGCTCCGGAAGTTCACGCTTGCCTCGGTACCTGTGGACGGAGTCAGCCAACTTAATGCACTTAGAGCACTTTGTGTGGGGACGCACATAATCGACTGTATAAAAATGATTTCTGAAAAAACAGCTTCTATAAATTCAACCTAATTTTGTAGTGCAGACATACCCTTACATATATTTGAAAATTCTAGCCAATAAGAACAAGAGAAATAACTGAACTAGATCTCTCACTAGCAGATATTTTCTACCAAAAGGTAAAATTGAAGCAAGTCTTGGTGAATGTTCATGGCAGAGAAATTTTGAACGTGAAATTTAGAGTATTTATACTGGAGAAAAAGCTCACTCTAGGTGTTAGGTAACATGCATTTTACAGCATGATTGAAGCAAGGCCTTATAGTTAACTCCATGGCATTTCTCATCTGTCAATCTGTCTGTAATATAATAGCTTTTGAAAATCACATATGATCAATTCCAAAATTTCCAGGCATGTTTTCAGCATCAGTGGGCAGAAGCCTATGGATTTTGTTGAAAACTGAAAACTGTCAAAGCCTGATTTTCACTGGTGTAAGCAGAAGGAAAATCAGGCCCACAATGTGTTCATTTGGTGCTGCCAGCAGCAGTAGCTTTCTGTTGTCCCCTCCTGTGGCCTAAACATAACATAGGCAGAAGCTTATTCTTCTATTCTCTCATTGTGTGTACAGCTCAGCAGACATACGCAATAAAGTATACAGTGTATAGTCCAATCAAATTTCTCATGAATTATCTTTGAACAATGAATACTGTGATAAAGTTCTTCCTCTACCTTGCTAGGTCCTGCGCTTATTGGTGGATTTTGCTAGCCTCAGAGATCTTCCTGAGTTTGATCAGGAGTTGAGAGGTGTTAGTGGGGAACCCAGGGCCGCTCTCTACCCCAGGTTCCAGCCCAGGGCCCTGTGGACTGCAGCTGTCTAGAGTGCCTTCTGGAACAGCTATATGACAGCTACAATTCCCTGGGCTACTTCCCCGTCGCCTCCTCCTAATACCTTCTTTGTCCTCACCACAGGACCTTCCTCCTGATGTCTGTTAACGCTTGTATTCCTCAGTCCTCCAGCAGCACGTCCTCTCATTCCCAGCTCCTTACGCACAACTCACTAACTGGAGTGAGAGCTTTTTTAAACCAGGTGTCCTGATTAGCCTTAATTAATTCTAGTAACTTGCCAATTGGCTACAGGTGCCCTAATTAGCCTGCCTGCCTTAATTAGTTCTAGAAAGTTCCTAAGTGTTCTGGAATAGTCCTTTTTATCTTATCCAAGGAAAAGGGACGTGCTTAACCTTGCTGCGGAAAAACCACCACTCTATTGAATTTGAATCAGATAGCCTGAGGCACCTTTATTGATTACAAGCATATATGCAGGGAGAGACAGGTTCACCCTAGCAAGGGTTAAGCTTCTCTGCCTGTTACAAATTTTAATGAGCTTATAAAGGTTAAAACCACAAAACGTGGAACGCTAGTTACACATGTTATTTGCCTGATTTGGAATATAGTGTTGATAACAAGCAAGCTGACCACTTATTTTTCCATCTATGGCTTTTCCTGTTATTGTCTTTGTCAGTCAAGTCTGCGATTTGGCCGTTCTAGTACCTTTTCTGTAGTCCTGACAGCAGGCTCAGCTGTTGTAACTTAACAGATCTCCTGGTTCCCGTTTATCCAATTCTAGTTCCTCTTTTTTGGGCCATTACTACATCTTTCTGCCTCGGCATGCCCTTGATACAGTAAAACAAGCTAAGCTAAGGCTTTAAATTATTTTTGCTCAAAGGCCTAGGACTTAAGACAATGTGTGTGGGGGGGTTATTTTCCCTATCAACCTGGAGCTAATGTATCTCCCTTAAACCACTCTCTTGTAGCCATCTGGCCTGAACCTGTCGCCATACACATTTTTAATTGAAAGTTATGGACAAGCAGGTGAAATTTGTCACATCAGCCACTAGTTCCAAATGACTAATTCAGCAAGTATTTCTGGCCCCTTTGTTATGGCCTGACCCTGAATCCCTAATACACAATGTAAAGACTTCTTTGGGCTTTAGATAAGGCCTTTATCAACTATTGTACATTCCCTTTGACAAAAGATGGACGAGACAGGAATTTTCCAAGTCAATGGAAGCTGAGGTCCAAGCTACCTTAGTTTTGTTTGACTATCCCATTTTAATGACCGTTCCAACCCAAATGTTCTTGTGATATGACCCAAACTGAATCACTTGGTGATATGAACACAGAGAATCGATTTCTCTATGGCCTGGTGGTTTGTGTTCACATACACCTGAAATCTATTCTATTCTATTCTATTCTATTCTATTCTATTCTATTCTAGGTTTCATGCAGCCCTCATCATGGTAGCATGTAGAAAGATATTAAGTGACATGACTAGCATATGGCATATGTTTCTTCTTTCCTCTCTCCAGGAAGAAATTGTGTTGCAATGGATATACACTATCATAAGCCTAACTCCCAAATCTGGACCTTAGCGTCCAGAAATCTGGGTGCCTAGCATGAACCTCCAAGCTTAATTACCAGCTTGGATCTTATCTCGCTGCCACCAGACAGGAATTACAGCACCTGCCTCACTCTAGTCCCCCAAACTTTCCCTGGGGGACCCCAAGACTCAGAGGTCCTGAATCTTACCACAAAGGGAAATAACCCACTTCACTTCCCCCCTCTCTCTCCCATCCAGACTTTCCTCTCTGGGCTAACCTGAGAGTACTGATGTAATCTCTTTACCTCACAATACCAAGAAGTGTGTCTCCTCTCTTCCACAACGAGACAAACCCCTAATACAAGGAAACAGAAATGATTCTATCTCTTTTCCCCCCTCTCACAAATTCCCTGGTGCTCCAGAGCTTCACCCTCCGTAGATCTAACACAAAGAGAATTCCCCTTCCCTTCGTTCCTTAGCCTACCCAGAGAGAAAAAACTCAAACAAGTCTTAAAAAGAAAACTTTATATAAAAAAGAAAGAAAAAGACATGAACATAATCTCTGTATCAAGTGACAATACAGGGCTATTGCTTATAAGAAAAATATGAATAAACAGTCTGATTATAAAAGATATCCAATTTGAAACATTCCAGCAAATTACACACATGTAAATACAACCAAAACAACATAAAAGCCTATATTGTTTTTCTACCTGTACTTACAATTTGGAAACAGAATATTAGAAGATAGAAAGAACTTTCTCATAGCTGAGAGAGAGACAAAAGACTCAGACCCCAAAAATTCCCTCCCTGACTTTGAAAAATCCAGTTTTCTGATTGGTCCTCTGGTCAGGTGTGTGGTTCCCTTTGTTAACCCTTTATAGGTAAAAGAAACATTAACGCTTAGCTATCTGTTTATGACAGACACACACACACATTCTATGTCATGTGTTTATATTACCAAAGTAAAAAAAAAATATGACTTGCCCTTTGAGTGGAAGGTGGTGAGGTTTGTGCCTTGGCCTTTCTAATGTTGTCCCTACATGCTTGTGCTGTTTTTTATATTAATCTTTTGTAATTTGACCTAGTTTCCACTTTTTGTAGGACTTTTTTCTGAGTTTCAGATCACTGAATATCTCCTGGTTAAGCCAGAGTGGTCTCTTGCCATACTTCCTATATTTTCTATGCAGTGGGATAGTTTGCTCGTGTGCCCTTAATAATGCCTTTTTAAAAAACTACCAGTTTTTATGAACTGTTTCTCCTTTAGACTTGCTTCCTTTAGGATGTTGCCTACCAAGTCCCTGAGTTTGCTAAAGTCTACCTTCTTGAAATCCATTAACTGTATTCTGCTGTTTTCCCGCCTACATTCCTTGGAATCCTGAACTCTATCATTTCATTATCACTTTCACCTAAGCTGCCTTCCACTTCCAAATTCTCAGCCAGTTCCTCTCTAATTGTCAACATCAAATCTAGAACAGCTTCTCCCCCAGTGGCTTTTTCCATCTTCTGAAATAAAGAAAATTGCCTCCAATCTGTGTCCTGCTGTACTATTTTCCCAACAGATGTCTGGGTAGTTGAAGTCTCCATCACCACCACGTCCTGTACTTTGGATGATTTTGTTACTTGTTTAGAAAAGGCTTCATCCATTTCTTCGTCCTCTTTAGGTGATCTAAAATAAGCACTTACCATAACAGCACCTTTGTTTTTAGGGCTTTATCTTCACCCAGAGACTTTCAACCAGTCTATGTCCTATTTCCATCTCAACCTCAGTGCAATTGCATACATCTTTGATGTACAATGCAACACCTGCTCCCTTTTTTCCCTTCCTGTCCTTCGTGAGCAAGTTGTACCCTTCTATACCAATATTGAAAACATGTACTTTTCTCATATGTTTGTGGGTGTGGGTGTGTGTCTGTCTGTCCACCCATCTGTCTGTCTATACCCACACTGCCTCTTTGGAAATTCCGTGAGGAAAAATGTTAGAGTATTGGAGAGCACTCAAATATTATGAATTGACTTGCACACTTTAATTTTCCCCCTTATGTGTATGCATTTTCTTAATGATGGTTGAAAAACCCTTACTCACATTGATGAGCCTTCGTAACTTCAGGGTGGTGACTAACTACTAAACGGCAAGAGTAAGGGACCCATAATTCAGATCAGAGCAGAACTGTACAACAGGGTATCAAGCTGTGTCTAACTTTTACCCTTGGAATGTGGGCTCTAGATAAATGAAGCCACAAATATTAGCACCAAATTGGGTCCTGTGACCTGTGTTTGATCATTATCAAACAAACAAACAAACAAACAAACAAACAAACAAACAAACAAACAAACAAACAAAGTGCTAAAGACACATGAATAATTTTAGTGACTAATACTTGGTCTGTAGCCCATTGTGATGTTCAAATTTCAGCATTCAAGAGAGATTTCATTTTCATTGGATGCTTAAGGCCAGATTTTCAGAGATATTTAGGCACCTAGAGAGAAATACAAAAGCACCTAAGTATCTAAAATGCATTGATTGCAATAGAAGTTAAGAACCTACATGCTTCTGACAATCCATTAGGGGCCTAAATACCTTTAAGAATCTGGTTCTTTGGCTAGGAGTTTTTATAGGAACCCTATAGGAGTTAGAGACTAAAATTCCAGTGATTTTTAATGAGAGTTGCACGTCTAAATCTCTTTGGTCATTTTAAAAATCACAACCTCTATATTTAATAAACGTTGCAAACTATAGGGTCAGGTCTTCAGCTGCTGTAAGGATGATCTGTTTAATTCATTGGAGCCATGATAAGCACTGACTTCAATGGAGCTATAATGATTTACTCCAACTGAGGATTTGGCCTCAGTTGATTTCAGTAGAGTTGCATCTGTTAACACTACTGGTATTCTGGTCTATTCCCTTCAGTGGAGCTACACTAAGAATAGGACACATTTTCTAAACAAATATATCAAATATAAGGCAAGTCATATAACTTCATTTAATGCTTCCTAACTTACGGCCGATAAAGCTTTGATTGATTACTGAATGAGAAAAGTGCCAGCATGAGAAATGCCAGGGACCTTGTCCCAGAGGCAACAAGAACATATTTAAACTGTTTCAAGTCATAAACAAATGATTTCTATTACTTACACTCATATAGATAGATATGCTGGAGGAGAAGAGTTAAAATTTCACATAACCTTGGATCTGTATATAGAAATTTGGTGAATTATTGTTTGTTTCTTTAATTATGCTCCTTTCATTTTATTCCTGTTAGCCTATATATTCTTTACATTTTTGAAAACCAAAAATATCTGCACAAACTTCGATTGAAAATATTCTTTAATTTCAAAACGTAAGTTTCCACAAAATTGAGAAATTTGGGTTTTTTTGGTTTTGTTTTGTTTTTTTCCAAAAATTCCATTTTTACGGTTCTTGATTTTGTGATTATTTATTGAATTTTTATTTTACATTTCTTCTTCTTCTTCTTCTTCTTCTTCTTTTTCTTCTTCTTCTCTCTTTAGGATTTTGCCATTCTTTTTATTGGTTTGGTAGTTTTGTTAGTTTATTCTTCCTTTTGCAGTGTCAATTTTCATTGATCACCCTAGATATATGGGGTCTGTTGAAATTAAAAAAAAAGACTTCTTTGTTTCAAAGGGAAAATGAAAAAATGAAAAAAAATGATACAGAATTTCTATTGAAAAATTTTGAAATATATTGTTATAGGCTCAGATACCCAGACTTTTGAAAATTAATGTAAAGAAAATCATTTGAAAATGTTCACAAATTTGTGATATCTTCCTAGTTAATTAAATAGCTCTAATAAAGATTTATCTATCTGTTCATATACTTCCATACATTATCTATCTATCTATCTATCTATCTATCTATCTATCTATCTATCTATCTCACACTGCAGGGCAAATGAAAAGCTCAATCTATCAACTTTCAATTTTCTGCTTAAAAAAATTATTATTCCCCTATTTTTCCCTTATTGATATGTTGTGAACTTTACTTCGGAAATTTGACAAATGTCAGAAAAATAAAAAAGTCAAAAATACATTCTGCCTTTCTTAGGTCCATCTGTCTCTGTGTCTCGATTACCTATTTCTTAGAGTTTATCTACTCACTTCATTTCTGTGTATATAAATTAGGTTTGTGTTACTGTTACTTTTTTTTTTTCTGTTCTCACAGGACACTGTTTTGCTGAAGAATTACGGAGAATCAAACCACTGTGGCCAAAATTATTCTCTTAGGAATTTTCATTGACCCACAACTCCAGGTTTTCCTGTTCTTGGTATTTTTAGTTATTTATGTAATAACCTTACTGGGAAACATGGTTATCATTTTGATGATAAAGGTCGATCCTCATCTTCAATCACCCATGCACTTCTTTCTGTCCCATTTATCTTTCTTTTGTTGACATCTGCTATTCCTCCATTATTGTCCCTAAGATGCTGGAGAACTTCCTAGCAGAGAAGAAAACCATTTCTGCCAGTGGCTGCATTACCCAAATGTTCTTTATTCTTTTGTCATCTGGTGCTGAAATTTTCACTCTTGCAGCTATGGCTTATGATGATATGCTGCCATATGTGACTCACTGCATTATATGGAAACAATGAAGAAACGACTCTGTCAACAGCTAGTGATGGGTGCATGGATCATTGGATTTATAGATGCTCTGGTAAATACTATTCCTCTGCTAAAATTGCACTTCTGTGGTCCCAGTGAAAACAACCATTTCACCTGTGAGCTCCCTTCACTCTTGGTCTTGTCCTGCACTGAGACCTTCAGCAATGAAGTGGTGCTCCTTTCCTCCATTGCAAGATTTGGATCCAGCTCCTTCCTGCTCACGCTGGTCTCCTACATTCACATAATTGCCACCATCTTGAGAATACACTCCATGGAGGGCAGGCGTAAAGCCTTCTCCACCTGCAGCTCCCACCCTCTCCTCGTCATTTTATACTTTGGGACAGGTTCCTTTTGATATGTGAGACCCAGTTCAGTCCTTTCAAGGGTTTGGATATACTGGTGTCCATCCAGTACAGCATCTTGACCCCCATGTTAAACCCCATCATCTACAGTCTGAAAAACAAGGAGGTGAAAAGAGCCATGGTGAATATGTTGAAAAAGCATATGTTTCTCATGGAACATAAAAATGTTTATTGAAGGAGCAATGATATGTCTATAACAGAGTCTTCAGTGTTCACATTCAGAAAAGGTGTGGTAATTAACAAGGAACAGACTTCTTCATTTTGTAGGTGGTTGTGAAAATCTTATCTGTGTTATATACAAAATTGTGGATCAGATTCTAATTCTGTTCTATTAGACCCCCCAAAAGATTTGAGAATCATGGTGGATAATCATCTGAACATGAAGTCCGAGTGTGACACTGTGGCCAAATATCTAATTTGTTTGTGGCCAGCATAATCAGGGGAATTTTGAGAAGGAGTATAAAGATTATTTTACTTCTGTATTTGGTGTTGGTGCAACTTCTGCCAGAATAGTTTGTCCAGTTCTGGTCACCCCATGTCAGAAAAGACATAGTGGAACTGGAGAAGGTTTGAAAATGGAAATAAAGATAATCAATGGTATGGAATGGCTTCCATATCAAGAGAAACTTAAAAGATTAGGGCAGCTTATTTTAGGAACAGATAATTAAAGGGGAGATGATAGAGATCTACAAAGTTATGAAAGATGTGGAAAAAGTGGATAGTGAAATGTTGTTTACTATTTCCCACAATACAAAAAGCACAGGTCACCCAATGGAATTAATATGCAACACATTTAATACAAACAAGAGAAAATATTTTTTATTCAGCATATAATCAACCCATGGAATTCATTGCCAGAGGATTTTGTGATGGCCAAAAGTGTAACTATGGATAAAAAACGAACAAGTTAAGTTTATAGAAAATATAACATCACCCTGTTTTTCTGATCTAATTGGGACTGGGCCAGATTGGGTAATAAAAAATAGATGCTGGAAGTAAGGGTGATGGGGATGCTGCTGCACCTCCTGGCTTGAAGTGGTTTCCATCCTATACAGGGTTTACAGTTTGGTTCAATGGCTCTCAGCACCCCCACTATAAAAATTGTTCCAGTACCCCTGGTCTGCAGCACCATCCAGCAGATACAGGCGGTATTGGCCTCTTCTGGACCTGTGTGCACTGGTTGTTCAGTTAATATGGAGAGCTGGATAATGGAGGGTTGTACTGTGGGTCCATCAATGGTTATTAGACAAGATGGTCAAGGGATGTAACTCATGCCTGTGGCAACCTTAACCTCTCACTACCAGAAGTCAGGAAAGAAAGACAAGGGGAGTCTCTCCACAGTAGTTCTGTTCTGTACACTTTTCCTGAAGCTCTGGAACTGGCCACTGTTGGAGACAGAATCCTAGGTTACATGGATCATTGGTCTGATCCTTATGGCAGTTTTTATGTTCTTATGTCCAAACAGTTCTGCTGTCCACAATTCAAGAAGGATGTTTGATAAACTTGAGAGGTTACAGAGAGGAGCCTCAAGAATGATTAAAGACAGTCCTAATTTACCATCCCCTCCATTAGCTTATCAAGCTCATTCTTGAAACAAGTTGTTTTTCGCCCCCACTGCTCCCTGTGGAAGGCTGTCCCAGAACTTCACTCCTCTGATGGTTAGAAACCTTTGTCTAATTTCAAGCCTAGGCTTGTTGGTGGCCTGTTTATATCCATTTGTTCTTGTGTCCACATTGGTGCTTAATTTAAATAATTCCTCACCCTCCCTGATATTTATCCCTGTGATGTGTTTATACAGAACAATCATATCTCCCCTCAGCCTTCGTTTGGTTCGGCTAAACAAACCAGACTCTTTGAGTGTTCTGTCATAAAGTAGGTTTTCCATTCCTTGGATCACCCTAGTAGCCCTCCTTTGCAACTTACCTGCACTCTCATGAGCTCCCTGTGCGTCACTCTCCCATCCCCCTCTATTTTACGGATTGCCTGCAACAAGCATGGACTTTTGTCAACAATTCTGTTTGTTCTTCCTCCCCACAATCCAGGGTCCCCAACTTTTACCCCCAAGCCAGAGGTTTCTGTGTGACCTTCTTTCTCCCCATGACCCCCTCATTCTCTTCTGTTCTCATACCATTGTCTCTTATTGTCTTCCCATGCCGGAGGATCTGTGTCCATCCCCATTACCCTCTTATGCCTCAACCCAAGAGCACTGCATTCCCTCTTTCTTCCCCCTCTCTGAAAACCATGGTTACACATTCTTTCTCTTATTGCAGGGGCTCTCTGTGGCCCCATTTCCTCTTTCCCTCATACCAAGGTTCCCGATTTCCTGCCCCCCCACCCCACACATGTGATGATTCTTGGCATACACAGGATTGTGAGTCACTATGTTACCCCCCCAAAACACAAACACAACACAGCTCTAGCCAGAGGGAGACTTCTCTCTGCTTCTCTGGGTATCATTTCCCTGCCACTATCACCAGTCATCCACCCAAACATTCTCTTTTCTTGGCAATGCTAGGCCTCACTTTGTTTTACAAGTTAGCAGTAGGTGTGTATATCAATACAATATATAGTATTTTGTCTGATGAAAATAATTTCCCTGGAATGTAACCCCCCCATTTACATTAATACTTATGGGGAAATTGGATTCACTTAACATCATTTTGCTTAAAGTCACATTTTCAGGAACATAACTACAATGTTAAGCAAGGAGTTACTGTACTAACGCAGCCCAATATGTTGTTATCCTTCTTGGCAACAAGGGCACACTGCTGACTCATATCCAGCTTCTTGTCCACTGTAAGCTCCAGGGCTTTTCTGCAGAACTGCCACTTATCCAGTCAATCCACAACCTGGAGCAGTGCATGGGATTCTTCTCCATTGAAAACAAGGATATCTTTATTACTAAAGATTCAAGAGATAATAGGTCAGTATAATGGGGAAAAAAGCTTACATACGAAACAAAATCATACCATGCATTCTGGGGGCTTAACTTAATGGGCTAACCTTGTGTCTAAAAAAGTGTATCCCACTCAAAACACCCTTTGTAGTGGTTCAATAGCTTGGTTGTGATCCCGTTTTCATGAAAGTAAATACATTACCTACTTGCTTCTTATGTGCAAGAAAAAGGGGGTTTCCCCTCCATCTACTCCTCATACTCTCAAAGATCATTGTTTGTATTCATAGGCAGTGTCACCCCCTTACTTGTTTTCCCTGTGGCCTCTTCCCTGTTGGCTTCACATCTCTCACTTGACATTCCTTGGTGATCCAGAATATACATACCGGAGTCAGGAGATTCTTGTAACCCCTTGCCAGGTGGCAATGATGGGTTCTGTGGTCACAGCCTCCTATACTGGGGACACTGTGTGCGTCACATTCTTCCTCCACCGCCATGCTAGAGACTTTGTTGTAAAATCAATGGGTACTAAGCATCTAGAGTATTTTGGATACACCACTAGTTGCCTCAGTACCTTTACAAATCTGGTCCTTTGGCACTTAAGTCCCAGATGTCGTCACTAGTGCAACCCACACACCCCATGCTCTGCTGCAACCAAATTCTGTAGGTGCCTCAACTTGCTTCGTGCCTCCATTTCCACTGTAAAAGCTCCCTCAGGGCCTATGTTTTAGGCCTCAGGACCCCTCAGGCCCAGTGTGATTCTCAAACAAGGTAAAGATAAGTGGGAGGGAAAGCTGATGTTAACCTTTAGCCCAGGGGACTCACCAGGGATGCAGGAGACCCCAGCTTATATCCCATCTGCCTGACAAAGTGTTTAAACAGTGGTTTCCCACCTCCATGCGAATCCTCTGGGCTTTACAGAGTCATTCACAGGGTCTCTCTGGGCCCATGGAAATGTAACCATTTGTACACAGTGGCACAGATTCACCAGGAGAATGAAAGGAACCCACCACAGGATATCCCCATGAACAGTGATTCAGGCCCTCACCAGATCTATGAGACACTCCTGTGCAGAGCAGTTCCTATCAGGCAGAGGGAGTCTTGAAGCAGGATCCCCCATATCCTAGATGAGTACACTCGCTACTGGGCTAACTGTCAGAGGAGAGCTGTCTTCCTGTTCTTCTAGGGGGTATTCTGTGTGGAGTCAAGCAGGATCTGAGCACAGCTACTGCATTGGACCTACAGATGAAACAGACAGAGGAATCACTATCTTCATTTGGCTGGAGGACCACCCTGCAGCTAGGTATAAGAAGGGCACCAGGGTGCCTGCTTGAGGCAGCAGGGCATATGGCTGGAGGCAAAAACCCAGGCACCTCGGTAACGTGAACAGCAAACAATTAGGTGCTGAGTGAGTTTAGGCACCTACAGGATTATGTGGCAGTTTAGCAGGATTTTGTGGATCACAGCAATGCCTAAATCTGGGCTTTAAAGATCCAAGTCCCTTTGTGGATGTGGGCTCAAGTGTTACTCCATGTGAGTTAGTCTGGCAGAATCTAGCCTTAGTCTCATAAGCTGACTCCCTGTTAAAAGGTGTAATTCATCCATACATGGCCACCTCATCTTCTTAAGCCCTTTACACAGAACTTAGCTGGAGCTTAGTTTGTGCAAATAGTCTTCCCCAGAGTCCTGCTACTATGGGGCAAGTTGTTCTTAGAGAGATAAAGCCGACATTCTGGGCACAGACCACATCCCTGCTTAATGGAGCCTTAGCCAAACTTTCACACTACCAACTTCCACACAATCGCTTTCCTTCTGGCCTCGGCCAGCCAGGAGCAGCCTGGACTCAAATCTGAGAAGAAATTCTTTCCATAATTCCAACCCATCAGTGAGTGACACAGGCCTGCTCCCAAGCAGCAGACAGCAAGGAAGTTAGTGCCATCCTGGCTGCACTCTGCAATTGACTGTCCTGTCTCCAGCAGTGGTCAGCAGCTGAGGAAGGTATAAGAGCACCTGCAATGGGACGTTATGTAATGATCAGTCCCCCACATCTGCGGATTGGTTTAAGCCTTGACACATGGTGGTTTTAAGATCTCAGTCTGGATCAAGATGATTTTCTTTACAAGGTAACAAGAACATTATTCACATTATTAGTAACTGGAATGGAGCAGGGCAAGACCCCACTGAAGGGTGATCCACAGGCTCAGGTTCTGGTTTATGGCTTAGGAGACTTGAGCTCAAATCTCTGCTCTGCCATATTCTTCCTATGTGACCTAAAGCAAGTCATTTAGTCTCTGAGTTCCTCAGTTCCCCATCTGTAAATTGGGATGATATCAGTGCCCTACCTTTTAGGGATGTGCTAAGGATAACTATAGTAATGAGAGTGAGGAGCTCTGATTCAATGCTGAAAGGGAGGGGGGCAGATAGTGTCTATGCAAAACAGAAAAAAGCCAAATCTAACTTTCACTGTCCATTCCCCAGAACAGATTCACTGTCATAATATATACTATTCAATTGAAATAACGGGTCAGTTATTCATCTGGTATGACCACTGCGGTGTCATTGACTTCACTGGAGCTGCAGTGATTTACATTACATGAGGATCTATAGATGAATCAATAAACAAAATAGGTCAAAGTGTACAGATCTTTCTAAATCTGTCATATTATGCATTGTACATTATCCATTCATTACTGATCCAGCACACTGTTAGCGTGTTAAACAGGTGATACATGTCCCAGAGGTAACCAGAACATGTTTACACTTCTCAGAAATAATTAACTCTTGGTCTTAGCATCAGAGAATAAAAGGTATTTCTTTGCAACAGGGGAGGGGCAGTGAGGTAAACTACATATACATTAGATCCACTCCCATGTAGTAACTGACTTTTCAGGGTAAGAAATACCTGATGTTTTTACTTACTGTATTGGTGAGACAGGGGGAAAGAGAAGGAGGGAGGAAGTGAAAGTGAGATATTGCACAGAGAGAGAGAGAGAGAGAGAGAGATGGGTTTGAATAAGAATAGATAGACAGATTGATAGATAGAATCATTTTGTATAATACAAGCCCTAATTTTCTGGAATATTGAAGACATAAGACTAGCAAGCCTAAAATATAAACAAAGTGTCTTGTACAATCACACAGCAATGTAAAGATTATTACACATGGGTAGCACAGCCAAGAAAGAACAAATTATGTTGCCTTTCTACCTTACTTCATCAACCTGATCATGTCCTGAGTTAGGTGGCAAGGCTGCATGTGTATCTGACTCACCATGACATAGACAAAGTAATGAAAACACAAAAGACTGATTGATTTTATCACACTCTAGCCTTTGTTTCGACTAACCTCTATTTTTTGCAGTATGGAACTGTGATACCAAGTCTAGCAAAAGTGAAGGGAAATCACAAAGAGAAGATTGATTCTTTTGGTGAGTAGACATTTTCAGAAATAAGTAATTTGGTAAAAAAATTGGATGGGCTTCTCTGATGGTGTGTATCTGTGCAGTTCCCTGAAACTGAGGATCTGAATAATTGGTTCTTCCTTGCCTTGAATCAGAATATATATACTTGGGCATAACTCAATACAAAGTGGGTGGAAAATGTTAGCATTCCAATGTGGTTGTGTCTTATATACATTTTATATGGCAGGGATCACAAGATGCAAGGCAGTGTAGAATCAGGCCAATTTGTTTGTAGAGAAGAAGGTAGAATGAGGCTTGTTTGTTTGAACCAGGGCAGATCCTTGTTCTGTTTCAGACAATGGGAGTTCTGCTGTTGATATCAATAGCACCATATAAATCTTGCTCCTGGAAAATCTGTATTCTTGAACAACTGAAAAGCAAGGCAGAGTTATCAAATTGCTACCATCAGCATGAATGATAATAGTTACTCTTGGCCAAAAAATTTCATCGTTTTTCATAGGAAATTTTGCAAAACATTATTTCTAAAGATTTATTTGTTTTGTTTTCTGTTTTATTTATTTTTATTATTTGTAATTAAAGAACCCCACTCCTTGAAAAATGTTTGGTTTTAGAAATCTGAAAACTTAATAGTTTAACAAAAAAAGCAACATTGTAATGTTTTTTTTTTCAGTTTGTATTTTAAAAGCTGGAAAAAAATATCATTTTAGGGTTTCTGAAACTATTTATTTATTTATTTTGAGGACTGTTGAATTTCAATTGAACAAAAGGAAAATTTTGAATAAAAAAAAATTCCCCCATGAAATCAATACACCGTCACTCTAAATGAATAGCCTGCTTTTCAGAGATGAGCAGGGTCATGAGCTCCCATTGACATCTGTCTGAATCTGGGAGGGTTTAGCATCTCTGAAGTTAAGGCCAATTACTGTGATACCTACCTATGGCTTCCAGTGCCGAAGTGTAGCCACCTGAGTTGAAATGTTTTAGCCAACATTTTAAAATTGATGACAATGAATCATAATGGATAGAAAACTTCATGGGGCTGCAGGAAACGTATGTTTTAGTCCCAGTGCTGCTGGGTGTCTTTAGGAAAGATTTTAAAAGCATTTAGGTGCCTAAATGCCTTCAAAAATCCAGCCCTACATCCCTCTGTGTCTTAGCTTCCTAATTTGTAAAATGGAAGGTGAGGATGCTGATATCCTTTTCAAAGTGCTTTGTGATCTATTGATGACAAATGCTATATAAGTCAAGCTGTGGAACTCTTTGACGGAGGATGTTGTGAAGGCCAAGACTATAACAGGATTAAAAAAAAATAACTAGATAAACTGATGGAGGATAGATCCACTATTACCCAGAATGGGCAGGGATGGTGTCCTAAGCCTATGTGCCAGAAGTTCAGAATGCATGACAGGGGATTCATCACCTGATGATTATCGATTCTGTTCATTCTCTCTGGGGCACCAGGCATTAGCCACTGTTGGAATACAGGACACTGGGCTAGATGGATCTTTGGTCTGACCCTATATGGCTGTTCTTATGTTCTTAGACAAACTAGGTATTAATGTTCTATTTCTGCAGTGTTATGAGTAGTGTCGTAAAGACTATTCAAAAGGCAATAGTACTGTTCTGAACAGCTTACTGTCCATTGTATCAAGAAGAAAGATGGAAACATCAGTTGGGAATCCTGGGGAAGATAGTGGTTGTAACAGGAAGAAGACATTTTTGCTTTTGTTCATAATGTTTGTGTGTGTGTTGGGGCTTTCGTGAGCAATCAGTTAAACAGAAATAGAGTGTTGAGGGGCACTGGTCACAGAAGAAAAGATTTTGGCCCACATCCTGAATCAGGTCTGGGAATAGCACCTGTGTGGAACCCCACTTACTTCATTGGGGCCCAGGATGAGGTCCAGGCTTCCAGCTCCAGTTCCATGATCTGGGCTTTGAAGTGCTGTTCTATTTTGAGAGGTGTTCTAAGAATGACACTATTGTTTCAATTCTCTTCTCCCATAGAATCCAGAGTAACATCTTTGGAGGCTTACAACCAAAAAATGGGATCAAAAGCTAATAAAACTAGGGGAGTTTGAGGCAGATTCTGTTCTTTCTTGTACATCATGAACCAACTTGCCCAGTAAATTGTTTTAAAAGCTTCATAAAATCAGTGGGGTTGTATAGATTTGACTGAGGGCAGGAGTGCAAACAATGGGGTCAAATAGGTGTCAGAATTTGGCCTGCTGAACCTGTATTGCTGATGGACAGATTTGGGTGCCTCAGGTTGAAGACACCTTAATGAGGTTTGGTTTTATATAGAGAGTGCTCAGCAATTTCAGAAAATAACCCCCCTTTAAGGGTTCCCAAGTCAACCATCCAAAAAATGAAAAAATCAAATGCAACACCCACTTTGGCAAATCTTGGACTGTAATATTATACTATATGGAGAAAACACATCCTGATTTCCACATCCCATATTTAACATAGGAACTGGAAACTAAAGAAAAACATCTTTGATTTGCAAACCGGTCACAAATGAGTCATTATTCAGCACTGATGAGATTCATTTTTTTACTGGGATAATATTACTGAAGTCATTGCACTTATGTTGGCACAAAGATGGAGCAATACATGGGTGAATCTCACCTATCTATGGAAATCATTGACAGACAGCAGGCAGACATCTGTTATGCTATTCTAATGAGGGTATCTGACTAAATACAACCACACCGATCAGAAGGTTATTTGTAAATTGTCTCTTAATATTTCCTTAATTTTATCAACTTCAACACAGTTAGTTATGGAATGGATGATGTAAGTACTGGTTTAGGAAATCGGTTGTACAGAAGGTGTCCACAAGAGGATCTTAGTTTTATGGGTCACAGTATGAGAAATACCTTGGAGAAGGTGTTGCTGTATTTAAAGAAAATACTAATGTAATCCCTTATGTAATAGGACAAACCCTATTTTCATTTCACTTGGAGTATGGAATTAGAATTTGGACATCTAAATGCACTTGGTCCCTTTGAAAATCTCGCTTGGATTTTCTCTTTCTCTCATGGAATTTTCAAATACTGTTATTATATTGAATAATTTCATTTCTTTTTCTCTTTTTACAGATCACTATATGTGAATGGAAATCCAAACTAATGTGACTGAGTTTATTCTCATGGGATTTTCTCATGACCCACACCTCCAAATTTTCCTCATCTTCGTGTTTTTAGTTATTTATCTAATCATGCTAGTGGGGAACATGGCAATTTTGTTGGTAATAAGGGTAGATCCTCACCTCCACAGTCCCATGTACTTCTTCCTGTTTCATTTGTCCTTTGTTGATATCTGCCATTCCTTAGTGGTTTTCCCTAAGATGTCTTTGAATTTCCTAGCAAAGCACAAAACCATTTCTGTCAATGGTTGCCTTGCCCAGATGTTCCTCATCCTGCTCTTAGCTGTTACTGAAATTTTCATACTCTCAGCAATGGCTTATGACTGATGCTCTGCCATATATCACCCACTGCATTATGCAGTGACCATGAACAAACGAGTCTGTAGCCAATTGGTGGGTTGTTCATGGACAATGGGATTCTTGCATTCATTGGTCAACACTGTCCTTGTGTTAAAGTTACACTTTTGTGGGCCCAATGAAATCAGCCATTTCAGCTGTGAGGTCCCTTTGCTATTACAACTGTCTTGTACTGGGACATTCACCAATAAAATAGCTCTTATTTCTTCTGCTGTGATATTTGGTTTCATCTCCTTCCTCCTCATCCTGGTGTCCTACATGTTCATCATCTCCACCATCCTGAGGATCTGCTCTGCAGAGGGCCGTTGTAAAGCCTTTTACACCTGCAGCTCCCCCCTTATTGTGGTGGGTTTATTGTACATGAAGGCTGTTTTCTAGTACGTGAAACCCAGCTCAGTCACTTCACTTTTTTTAGATGAGCTGTTCTCTATCCAGTACAGCATCTTGACCCCCATGTTAAACCCCATCATTTACAGCCAGAAAAATAAGGAAGTGAAAACAGCCCTGAGGAAAATAGTGGAAAAAAATAAAGTTTGTCTTATTTAATAGTTGGCTCAGAATTCCATCACCACTATCTTCCTTGTTCACCTCCTCCACCTATTTGATAGCATCTGCTTCTCCTTTCTTAACTTTCCAGTTGTTTAGGATAGTGTCTGTATGTTTGTATATTTTAATATAATATATGTTTTGTATATTTTAACTGCTTCTTAAACTTCCTCCCTTCACCAGAATGGGCTCTTACCACATTGTCTTTTCTCAAAAATGTGGAATGGTGGCTTTTGGGCCACCTATTAAACCTTTTTTAAAACAACTCCTAGTTCTAAATAACATTTTTTTTTTCCTGAATTTTTCATCACAGTGAATTTTGCTCAGATTTTTCCTCAGCTTTGTTTAATTAGGACTTTTAAAGCACCAGAGGGGTGTGTGTATATAAATACATTATTTGTTGGGACCATTCTCTGTTTGCTCATAAGAACTGTAGTCAGGTCATTTTCAGTGATCTGTAGGTAAGCAACAACTTCAGGCCATTTATGCAGCAGGCATGCACATTTTTGTTTCTTTGGTCATTAAGTCTATGAAATCCCAAGATGAGATTTTAGGGATGGTAATGGGGAGGGGAAAGAGTTTTTTGTGAGAATCAGCAGCTTCTTTTTATTTTTACATATGCAAGTTTTCTCTGATGTAGCTAAGAGACAATAAGATTGGAACTCCACAGCGTCACTTGCAGAAAGCCACTTTTCACAGGAGAAGTAAACATTGAGGAAAGTTTATTAGAGGCTTCCTGAGTTATGTGTGGTATGATGACTGAAACTGGAGAAAAGAACATAATTATCTGCAGCTAAGCAAGAAAGTAAAAGAATCAGTGAGAGGCAAAAATGCATCCTTTAAAAAGTAGAAGTTAAATCTCAGTGAGGAAAATAGAAAGCAGCATAAACTCTGGCAAATGAAGTGCAAAAATTTAATTAGGAAGGCCAAAAAAGAATTTGAAGAACTAGGCAAAGACTCAAAAAGTAACAACAATTTTTTTAAGTACATCAGAAGCAGGAAGCCTGCTAAATAATCAGTGGGCCCACTGAGAATTCGAGATTCTAAAGAAGCACTGAAGGATGATAAGGCCATTGCAGAAAAATTAAATTCATTCTTTGCATCAGTCTTCACAGCAGAGGATGTGAGGCAGATTCCCAAATCAGAGCCATTCTTTTTAGGTGACATATCTGAGGAACTATCCCAAACAGAGGTGTCATTAGAGGAGGTTTTGGAACAAATTGATAAACTAAAGAGTAATAGTTCCCCAGAACCAGATGGTGTTCACCTAAGAGTTCAAAAGGAAAACCAATGTGAAATTGAGAACTACAAACTGTCGTCTATAACCTATCATTTCAATAAGCTTCTGTACCACATGACTGGAGGATAGCTAATGTGACACTAACTTTTAAAATGTCTCTAGAGGTGATCCTGGCGATTACAGGCTGGTAAGCCTGACTTCAGTACTGAGCAAACTGGTTGAAATTATAGTAAAGAATAAAATTGTCAGACACATAGGTTGAACACTATTTGTTAGGGGAAAGTCAACATTTTTTTTGTAAAGGGAAATCATACCTCACCAAACTAGTAGAATACTTTGAGGTGGTCAACAAGTATGTGGACCAAAGGAATCCAATAGATATAGTGTACTTAGAATTTCAGAAAGCCTTTGACAAAGTTCCTCACTAAAGGCTCTTAAGCAAAGTAATCTGTCATGTGATAAAAAGGAAGGTTCTCTCATCAGTTGGTAACTGGTTAAAAGACAGAAAAAAAAAGATAAGAATAAATGGTCAGTTTTCAGGATGGAGAAAGGTAAATAGTGGTGCCCCCTGGAGTCTGTGGTGGGACCAGTCCTGTTCAACATGTTCATAAATGATCTGGAAAAAGGAGTAAACAGTGGGGTGGAAAAAATTGCAGATGATATAAAACCACTCAAGATAGTTAAGTCCAAAGCAGACTGAGAAGAGTTACAAAGGACCTCACAAAACATAGTGACTGGGCAACAAAATGGCAGATGAAATTCAATATTGATAAATGCAAAGTAATGCACATTGGAAAAAATAGTCCCTACTATATATAAAAATTGATTAGATTTAAATTAGCTGTTACCACTCGAGAAAGAGATATTGGAGTTATGGATAAGTTACCTGAAAACATCCAATCTATGTGCAGAGGCAATCAAAAAAGCTAACAGAATGTCGAGAATTCTTAGGAAAGGGAAAGGTAATAAGATAAAAGATATCATATTGCCTCTATATAAATCCGTGGTATGCCCACATCTTGAATAATGTCTGAAGATCTGTTTGCCCCATCTCAAAACAGATATATTGGAATTGGAAAGGGTTCAAAGAAGAACTACGTAAGTTCAGGGAGGATAGTTCCATCAATGACTATTAGCCTGGATGGGCAGAGATGGTGTTCCTAATCTCTGTTTCCCAGAAGCTGAGAATGAGCAACAGGGGATGGATCACTTCATGATAGCCTGTTCTGTTTATTTCCTCTGGGACACTTGGCATTCATCACTGTCGGAAGACAGGGTACTGGGCTATATGGACCTTTTGTCTGTTCTTCTGTTCGTATATTATTATGAATAAATGGTCTTTTTTCACAGTGAAGAGAGGTAAATCGTGGAGTCTTCCAAGGACCTGCACTAGGATCATTGCTTTTCAACATATTCATGAATGATCTGGAAAAAAAGGGGTAAACAGTGAGGTGGCCAAGTTTGTAGATGATATAAAATTATTCAGGATAGGTAAGTCTAAAGCCAACTGAGAAGAGTTTCAAAGGGGTCTCACAAAACTGGATGGCTGGGCAACAAAATGACAGATGAAATTCAGTGTTGGTACGTTCAAAGTAATGCACATTGGAAAACATAATCCCAACTGTACATACAAAATGACAGGGTCTAAATTAGCTCTTACTACTCAAGAAAGAGATCTTGGAATCATTGTGGATAGTTCTCTGACAACATCCATTCAATGTGCACTGGCAGTCAAAAAAGTTAACACTATATTGGGACCATTAAGAAAGGGATAGAAATAAGACAGAAAATATCATAATCCTATTATATAAAGGCATGGTATGCCCATACCTTGAATAGTGCATGCAGTTCTGGTCACCCTATCTTAGAAAATATATATCAGAACTGGGAAAAGTACAGATAAGGGCAACAAAAACTATTAATTCATGGAACACATTCCATAAGAGTAGAGACTAAAAAGTCTAGGACTGTTCAATCTAGCAAAGATACGACTAAGGGGGCATATGATAGAAGTTTATAAAAGCAAGACTGGTGTGGAGAAAGTGAATAATGAAATGTTATTTACCCCTTCAAAAACAGAAGAACCAGGGGTCAGCCAATGAATTTAATGTGCAGCAGATTCAAAATTTCTCCTTGTTTTACAATCCAAGGGTTTGGATCGGTGTTCACCAGGAAATTGGTGGAGATGTCTCTCAAGGCTACACTGGGAAAGGTTATAGTATTTGGCCAGGAGATATTCTGGGGGAGGAAGATAGACAGAGTTATGACTCATAAATAATTTGGGTGGTGGCAGCTAAACCAAATCTAAGATGGTAATTAAGCTTAGCTGGTTTCATGAAGGTCCCCACACCTGTACCCTAGAGTTCAGAGTGGGGAAGGAACCTTGACAGGGGCATTAAGGGATCTGGGGCAAAAATCTGTCTAGGGGTGAGTCCTGCTTTGAGCAGGAGGATGGACTAGATGACTTCCTGAGGTTCCTTTTAACCCTGATATTATATGGTAAATACAACTATCAGATATATTTGAAAGGATTGGTGTGATAATTACACTGTTAAATTAAAGAGTTCTGTATTGTTGAAAGCAATGAAGTGCAAAACAGTCCAGGTCAGGAAATTCTGCTAGGTCATGGAGCAATTTAAACACTCACACACATGCAACTTAATAATAAATGGATATACACCTATCTCTCACTAGTAGGAACAAGTACTGATTCAGCCCGAGATCCCTAAGTGGCCCCCTCAAGGGTTGAGCTCACAATTCTTGGTTTAGCAAGCCAATGCTCAAACCATTGAGTTATCCTTCCCCCAAAGCTTGTACTGGTATATAGCATAGAGCCATCAATTGCTTAATCCAATAGCATATCTTGTATTTCTCCAAGTCTAAACAAAGGATGCAATGTGTGATAAAGCCCCAAAATGCGGGTGTAGCGAGGGGGCCCCTCCTCCCCCACGCTCCTGAAGGGAATAGGCCAGAGAAGGTGGGGCCCCGGGTGAAGGCCCTGCAGCCTGTCCCCACCCCCCGGAAGTCAAGGGGCGGGACAGGAAGTACAAAAACCCGGCCCCAGCCCTCAATTAGGAGGAGGCTGCCAGAGAAGGGAGACGCTGGGGCCCGAGCTCCCGCTGGGCCCAGCTTACCCCGCGCCCAGTATCCGGAGGGGTACTGGCCTGACCTCCCCTGGGGCCAGTACCCCAGAGAAGCCAGATGAGCTGTCTGACGCTCGGCCTGTGGAGGAGTGGACCGGACCACCCTACCCCCGGTACCCTGAGGAGTGGACCGGACCGTCCTACCCCCAGTACCCTGAGGAGTGGACCAGACCGCCCTACCCCCGGTACCCTGAGGAGTGGACCGGACCGCCCGACTCCCGGTACCCTGAGGAGTGGACCGGACCGCCCGACCCCCGGTACCCTGAGGAGTGGACCGGAGCGCCCTACCCCCGGCACCCTGAGGAGTGGACCGGACCGCCCTACCCCCGGCACCCTGAGGAGTGGACCGGACCGCCCTACCCCCGGCACCCTGAGGAGTGGACCGGACCACCCTACCCCCGGTACCCTGAGGAGTGGACCGGACCGCCCTACCCCCGGTACCCTGAGGAGTGGACCAGACCACCCTACCCCCGGTACCCTGAGGAGTGGACCGGACCGCCCTACCCCCGGTACCCTGAGGAGTGGACCAGACCGCCTGACCCCCGGTACCCTAAGGAGTGGACCGGACCGCCCTACCCCCGGTACCCTAAGGAGTGGACCGGAGCGCCCTACCCCCGGCACCCTGAGGAGTGGACCGGAGCGCCCTACCCCCGGCACCCTGAGGAGTGGACCGGAGCGCCCTACCCCCGGCACCCTGAGGAGTGGACCGGACCGCCCTACCCCCGGTACCCTGAGGAGTGGACCGGACCACCCTACCCCCGGTACCCTGAGGAGTGGACCGGACCGCCCTACCCCCGGTACCCTGAGGAGTGGACCAGACCGCCTGACCCCCGGTACCCTAAGGAGTGGACCGGAGCGCCCTACCCCCGGTACCCTGAGGAGTGGACCGGAGCGCCCTACCCCCGGCACCCTGAGGAGTGGACCGGAGCGCCCTACCCCCGGCACCCTGAGGAGTGGACTGGACCGCCCTACCCCCGGTACCCTGAGGAGTGGACCGGACCACCCTACCCCCGGTACCCTGAGGAGTGGACCGGACCGCCCTACCCCCGGTACCCTGAGGAGTGGACCAGACCGCCTGACCCCCGGTACCCTAAGGAGTGGACCGGAGCGCCCTACCCCTGGTACCCTGAGGAGTGGACCGGACCGCCCTACCCCCGGTACCCTGAGGAGTGGACCGGACCGCCCTACCCCTGGCACCCTGAGGAGTGGACTGGACCTCCCGCCGCCGGACCCGCTGAGGAACTCACGGCTTGGGACCCCCCGGACGACGCTGGCGAAGGGCAGATACCCAGTCAGGGGGAGGTTGGAAGTGGCCCGGGGCAGCCGACTCCCGTCAGGCTGCAGACTCGCCTGAGCCCATGTCAGTGTGTTTCGGTCAGGATCCCCACTGACCGTCAGCGGCGTTGGCCGCTGCTAGGGCCCCGGGCTGGAGCGCAGTGGAGTGGGAGGGCCTGCGTTCCCCCTGCCACCCCTCCCTTTCCTTGAGGAGACCATCTACAGTGGTTGCCTGTTGCTCAGCCCTGCTGCAAGGCCTGAGCCTAACTGTGTGTGTTGCCCCGCCCTGCCCAAGGGCCTGGGCTTGTATAGACTCCTGGCTTCGTGCCCAGCCCGACCTACAGGGCGGGGGCCTTCTACTAACTGTTGTCAGTTCCCTCAGCACCCCAACGAGGGACGGGCCCCAGGCTGACAGAATGCGGTGAGCCGGTGCGGCTCTCCTCCCCCCCCTTGTAGGAGCGTTGAGCCCCGGTCCCACCGTACTACAGCGGGCAAGATATCAATTATGCAGGAAACCTAAAATGATACATCATTTCTTCCTTCAATGTGGGAAAACTTAAAATAGGCTTGTGGGCAATGCATTAGGTTTGTTTTCAGAAGAGATCAGTTCCCTGCTCCATCACTGGAGGGTCTTGGGGCAAGTAAATGCATTTTTAATTTCCCTCCATTTCTTGTCTGTAACAAGTCTGCATACTGTCTTACCAGAATGACATAGACAAACTAGAGGGGGTTCCAAGAAGGGCCCTGAATCATCATCTGTGTTCAGGGAGGGCCTGCTGAAGCAGGAGACATTGAAATTCTGGCCAATTTTGTGGCGAGCACAATAGAGGCACCAAAATGCTAAACAGTAGAGATAAACTGGTTTGGAGGGTTAAGTAATCTGGGACAGCCAAAGAGTTGGTGCTAATTAGTCCCTTCAGGAAGCATGAACGGAGCTAGATATCAAAATGGGACTCTCTAGGTCGCAGTAGGTCCCTGATCTGCTTCTGGAAAAGCACAGGTAACATCAGGCTTTTGAAAGGAGGCTGAGTATTAGAAATGTATGTCCAGAAGGAATATTCAGGCCATCCCTTTGTCCAGCCTGTTCTTAGAATCCTCCAGTGATGGGAATCCCACAACCTCTCTTGGAAGCCTCCCCCAGAGCTTAAATACCCTGAGAGTTAGAAAGCTTTTCTTAATTTCTAACCTAAATCTCGTTTGCTGTAGATTAAGCCTGCTTCTTCTTGTCCTACCTTCAATGGCTATGAAGAACACTTGTTCACGATCTTCCTCAATAACAGCACTCAAAATATTTAAAGACTATTTTCAAACACACCTCTTCCCCCCACCCCCAGTCTTTCTTTTCTCAAGACTAAACGTGACCAGATTTTTAAACCTTTTCTCATGAGACAGGTTTTATAAAACTTTTTTTTTTCATATTTTGTTGCTTTCCTCTGAACTCTCCAATGTATCCACATCTTTTCTGAAATGTGGTATGCAGAACTGGACACAGTACTCCAGCTGGGGTCTCATCAGTGCTGAGTGGAGTAGAACAATTACCTCTCATGTCTAATAATTGCCTCTCATGTTAATAAACCCCAGAATGATATTAGCCATTTTTTTGTAAATGCATCACATTGTTGACTCATATTCAATTTGAGATCCACTATAACCCCAAGATTCTTTTCAGCAGTACCATCACTTAGCTAGTTTTCCCAATTTTGTGGTTGTGCATTTGAATTTTCCTAAGTGTTGTACTTTGCACTTGCCATTATTGAATTTCAAATTAAAGAAAATTATCTGCTCAGCATTACAAGAGAAAACTCACTAATGGGGAAAAAATTCATCAAAACTGGTTACAATATTCAATGTCAAAGGACTCTGTGTTTTGCTTTTCCTACAGATTTTAAAAATCAAGCACTTGGTACATCACTGACTGAAAATGGTTCGAAGCATTGGAAAAACATATCTTCAATTCTCTCTTCCCATGAAAAGTAAAGAACATTTGAAATGCTTTCAAAATTGAAAAGAACTTGAATTATGATTGAAAAAAAACTATCAATGAAGAAAAATTATGTATGATCAAGGAAAATGAAGAATATTGGCAACAAATATTAGGCCTCTGATTGTTTCAGTGAGAGTTCTCAGTGGGCAAAATTTAGCATTCCGCGGCCGTGGTAGAAATGAAAAATTATACACTCCAGGTAATGGAAACTTTTTAATATTTGTTAAATATCTACCTTTTTTTGATCCAGTCATGAAGGAGCATCTACATAAATGTTATCAACTGATCGTGAAACACAGGTTCATTACCTAGGAAACAATATGCAGAATGAACTGATTCAAAACATAGCAAATGCCATTAAAAAGAAATTTGTAGAAGCTGCCCATTCTGCAAAATACTTTTCAATAATATTTGCCTGTACACCAAATGTGAGTCATGTTGAACAAATGATGATCGTTCATTTTGTGGATATTGAAAAGTCTGCAGATAAAGATAATGTTTAAGTGCTCATAAAGGAACATTTTTGGGGTTTCATACCACTGAAGGAGATGACTGGAGCATTTATAACTGAAACTATTCTGCAGGAGCTTGAAACAATGTCATTATCTGTTGAAAACTTATGTGGCCAAGGCTATGATAATGGGAATAATATGAAGGGTGAAGACAATGGTGTGCAAAGGAGAATGATGGAAATCAATCCTAGGGCCTTTTTCATTCCTTGCACTTCCTGTGCTGCTGCTGCTAGATCCTATTTGGAAGGAAGCAGTTTCTTTGACATGGTGCAAGGTGTTTATGTGTTTTTCTCAGACTCAAAACACCACTGGAAGATTCTGACTCACCTTGTGAATTCTCTAACTAAAAAACAACTTAGTCAGACAAGAAGAGAGAGTCACACAGATGCTTTGAATCCTCTTCGCTATGAACTTGGAAAAATTTATGATGCCATAACTGAAATGTCTGAAGATACTATCTTTACTGGATCATCTGGCAATGTGGCACATTCAGATGCAGAAGCTCTTGCAAATGGCCTTTCCAAGTTCAAATTTGTGACTTCACTCATTTTGCGGTATAATATCCTTTTCGAGATTAACCTCACTAGTAAGCAGCTTCAAGAAAAGAACTTAAACATACATTTTGCTATTCAAAAACTGAGGCAAACTAAAACTATTCTGGAGGAATTCAGAAGTGATGACGGGTTCGAGAGAACACTGGGAGATTCTCTCAAGCTTGCTGTAGAAATATACTTTCTGGCAGAATTTGAATCAGAACCAGTTTGCATTCTGCAAAAGAAACAGTAATTTATATGAAGGATGAGACACATCCATTTAGAACCCAAAACAAAGGTTCAAAGTGAATTTCTGCTTCACAGTCCTTGATACTGCAATTCACTTGGTTGCAAAAGATTTCAACAGATGCAGCAGCTAGAGTCAGTATTTGGCTTTTTATATGATATCCACAGCTTGCAAAAGAAAACAGCAAAACAGATAAGAAAATTTTGTATATAACTGGATTTGGCATTGACTCATGAAAATTCAAAAGACATTGATGCTACAGATTTCTGTAGTGAGCTTCAGGCTTTTTCAAGACGACTTAAGAAACATTCAACTCCTGAAGAAGTACTGAAGTTTGTTTGTGAAAATAAACTCACAGATAGTTTTCCAAACACTTTTATAGCTCTATGTAGTCTTTTAACTTTGCCAGTTTCCTTAGCTTGTAGGGAATGTAGCTTCTCAAAATTAAAATTGATTAAAAAAACATATCAACAATAGTGCAAGAGAGACTTGTTGGACTTGCCACAATGTCAATAGAGCATGAAATAGATGGAAAAGTGGATCTAAAAGAACTAGTGACTGAATTTTCAAAGCTTAAAGCAAGAAAAGTCATGTTTTAAGAGCACAGAATTTTTTATTCATTGTTTTGTAAATACAGGTTGAAGTTCATTGAAGAGTTTTCTTATTTCTTTCTATATTGGAAGTGGTGGTAGTGGCAGTTTAAGCAGGATAGCGTAATGGATGGTTTTGGATTTGTAATAGTAAAAAATAATTAACAGTTTTAATGCATTTTTATTTGAAATTGGACAGAAATGTCATCTAACTGTTGTGTACAAATCTATTCTGAAAATTTTGTGTTTCTATTTTATCTGATCTCAAAAACATTCGTTGGACAGAGGGACAGACAAAGTAAATAATTGAGCCTCTGTTTAATAAATAAATAAGTAAATAAATTTAAAAAACATTAAAAGGAAAAAAGGGGCAAAATGTATCTCAGTTTACCAAAATCCTGAGTCTAGATCTGCCCTTGGGGTTTGGAGGCTCTCATTGCATGGTTCGCCTAGGGTGCCAGTTTCTGGCAGCTAGTCTAGGACCACCCCTGTGGACACTTGTCCACTGGAAGCTGGACTGAGACCCACTAAACTCATTACATATAAGACACAGAAGCAGCCATGTAAGTGTAACAAACTGGAGTCACTCCTACCATGGGATAGATCTGAACTGAAGTCCTGGAAATTCACGATGTGAAGAGCTGACATCCGTGAAGAATGCTGTCCTTGGCTTTCAACAGGTCAGCTACAACCTGAAAATGGATGTGAATTTTCCTTACTCGCACACCTTGCAGTGTGCCTGAACTCTGGGGTCCCGGGCATTCTAAGATTCATTCTGAGAGTGCCAGAATGGTGGGGCAATTAGTGTCCAGAGAGATGGTGCAATTGTGGTGAAGTGGAGACCATGTCCCAGCACAGAGTAGCATGACATGACTCCCAGCTCCACCATGATCTAATCTCTTGTCATCACTGGTAGCTATTTCTATAACCTTTTTGCCTAGAGACCAATTATATTTGTTTGGAAATTTCAAGATGAAATTATTACATCCTTAGTCCATGTCCTACAGGAACTTATTATTGAAAAACTGAGATAAATTATACAGTCTCTGAGGGATCAGGATGTTATTGCAACATACACATCTTAATAAAGTTGATGACTTCTGTCAGTGTTTGCACAATGCACAGTAAACCCATATTCTTGATCTTAACCAATAAGTGCAAGTGAGATTGTAGTCTAGGTCAGCCCATCTCTGAAGTTTAAAGACAGTTCTGTATTGCTGAGTCAATTTCATTGTTCAGTGTCCTTAAAAACAGAAATGTAATTGCTAATTGTCCAGGGTGCTCTGAGTCAGACAGAACCCTGCAGATTAAATCCCAATGGTCACTGCACAGTACAAAAAGGATCCATCTCTGAGGGTCACTAGCAGACAAGCTTCTCTTCCAGAGGTGAGTGGCTTTCAGAAACAGTGGATTTGCCACAGCTGGAAAGGTTTATGAGACAGATTGTGGTGTTTTCCTTCTTTGTTGTTTCATCCACATGTGCATCATCCTGATCTGTTCTCAGCTAAATGATCTCCAGAATTGAAAGGAAAAATGAGGCATCTCTCTCTCTGTCTTTCTGTCTCTTTTTTCCTTCTCATCTAATCATTCCATCTAATTTACTCTTATCTATCTAATCTGCAGAATGGTCCCTCATCTCTCTTTCTCTCTGTCTTCTCGAAGGTATTGTGCATCATGTATCTCTACCAAGCTAACTAATCTGAAGGAATGACTCTTATCTATACTGGGGTTGAAGATGGCTTAACTAGTCTCCCAGTGGTGTGAATTGTTCACATCCCTGAGCAATATAGTTAAGTTTTATGTGTACCTAAGTTGACCTACATTTTAGCTGTAGACAAGGCCTTAGGTAGCAAGATGGTAGCAGATCCAGCCTGCCAATCTAGGGGCAGAGAGAGGAGACCCTGGCTAACAATTGCTTAGGAGCTTACACTTAAGTTTCATTCAGAGACAACGTCAGAGCGAGTAGCTATAATGGTTATAGCTCACACTTGTGGGGAGCACCCAGTCCAGTCTGAACAGAGTGAGTCTGTCTGAGAACCAGGTTCAGAGTTGCACAGACACACAGGAGGATCTGGGCTAACTAGGATAAGGTAACCCTGCTCTATCTTTCCTTGTAGAGATGCAAAGGAATGGATGAGACTAAATCTGTGTGCAGGCTGCTTGCTATTTTAAAGTCCTTTTTTTTCTTCAATGCTTTGTTCCAAGCTTCTCAAAGAGAGGAGACACAGGTGGTCAAAACCAAACCCTGCAGGGTGATAAGGGGTCGGTACATGGAGCCATGTGTCCGGGTTCTTGTCTAAAAATGGAAGGGTGAGAAGATTCCACCCAGAGCTGGGTAAGGTGAAGATGCCAAACATTTGAGTTGGGTGCACTCAGAGAGATCAGAAAGGGGAGAGGGATGTGACTGATCCCGTAACAGTGATTCTATCTACTTATGTCATCCTAGCCTCTGAGGTGTTGGAATCCATATATGATCTCATCAGGATAGAGATATGGAGGGAAACTTAAGTACAGTGACTGAGTTTATCTTTCTGGGTTTCTCGGATCTCTAGCATCTGCAGCTCTTTCTCTTTATCCTGGTCCTACTCATCTACCTCATTATCCTTATAGGAAATAGCCTCATTGTTGCTGTCACAGTGACTGACCTGATGCTCCAAAGCCCCATGTATTTCTTCCTCAGGAAATTATCAGTCCTGGAGATCTGCTACACCTCGGTCATCATCCCCAAGACCTTGTCCAACCTCCTGTCAGAGCGTCAGACCATCTCCTTCCTTGGCTGTGCAACCCAGATGTATTTATTCCTCCTCTTTGGCAACTCGGAATGCTGCCTGCTGGCTGTAATGTCCTATGACCGATACGTCGCCATATGCAACCCCATGAGTTACTCGCTCATCATGAGCAGAAAAGTCACCATTAGACTGGCATCTGTGGTGTGGATTGCAGGCAATGTGGTTGCATTTGAGCAAACGGTCACTATACTCATGTTATCCTTCCATGGGTCAAATAAAATCGAGCACTTTTTTATGATGTTATTCCAGTGTTTAAGCTGGCAAGTACAGACACATCCCTGAATGATGTTATCAACATTGCGCTTACTGTAGTGTTCATAATATTCCCCTTTGTCCTGATCATCACCTCCTACATCTGCATCCTCTCCACCATCCTGAAAATGCGCTCAGCTGAGAGAAGACACAAAGCTTTCTTTACCTGCTCCTCACACCTCATCACAGTCACCTTGTTCTTTGGCAGCTGCTTTATCACCTACATGAGGCCCACTTCCAGTAGTTCTGTGGACACTAACCAAGCAATCTCCTTGCTCTACCCTGTCATTACACCAATGTTCAACCCAATCATATACAGTTTGAGGAACAAAGAAGTCAAGGAGGCTCTGAGGAAACTCTTAGGCAGCAGTAGGACTTCTTAGTTCTCACAAAATAAAGTTATTTGTCTCCCCTAACCTCTGCACTGTGCCCCCTTCATCTCGAATGCCTGCTCCTCCTCCTGAACTCCTAATCCCTACACCCCCTTCACTACCAATCCCTGCCCCCCTTTACACCCCAATACCTGCACCCTCCTATGCCCCAACCCCTGCACAGTGCCTCCTTTTCCCCTAACCCCTGCATCCCGCTCCTGCATCCATGTGAGGAAATTGACCTGGATGCACAAAGCAGCTGGCATTGCTGCTTGCTCCCCCACTGGACTGCTGCTCCTCTGTACCCCGCAGCTCTAGGGGGCTGTGAGAAGGGGATTAAGGAACAATGTCAGGGCTTCCTACATCCAGGTGACTTTCCCTATGGGCTGTGTAAGGGGCAGGCAGGAAAGCAGCAGCTCCTGATGCCTAAGCACATCAGCTGCACCAAAGAGGGAGCTTGGGTGCACTCAGTGAAGCCATACCAGGTGTATAAGTACGACCGGTTTTATTGCCAAATCATAATAAGCTTCCCAGCCTTCACATGTTACTAAATACGTGATTTGCAGCAACCAAGCAGGCAAGCAAGAATCAATGCTTAGGCCCCTTCTCCTACGAACAGTCCCAGAGCCTCCAACCTTGTCCACGAGTGTTCGTAGCAGGCGCTGCTCCAGCGTGGAGAGTTCCTGGGCACCTATAAGGCCAAGGACAATAGGTTAGACTGCTCGTCTAAAGAAATTCTCATACTCATTCTTATCATCATCTCTTTCTCAGGGGGCGTATACATCCACAAGCAGGCTCTGGCAGGCAATACTACTGCTTTCTGTTCCCACACTTAACACTCTCAGGCCTGCCTTATCTCTTCACTTTACCCAATCGCAGTGGCTGCAAGCCAGCCTGGCCAGTCAAAGCCAGTGCACTACTAGCTCCACCCGAGCCGTCCTGTAATAACAGGCCAAGGTAACTTGCGGTCAGCCACAACAACAGCCCAAGTGGAGAAGTTACCTGGATGCAGGAGCCCTGCTGTGTGTGTTAGGGGGGACTGTGAAGGAGTGTGCATGTGTGTGTGTGTGTATGTGTTGAGGGGAGTGTGCGTGTGCCTGAGTGAGTGCACTCTCTCTTTATGAAAGCACTCAGGGTCAGGAGCCTGAACTAGGCGTGTTCAGCCACAAGCAGCTGCCAGCAGCTCCAGACCCAGAAGACAGCAGCACACACAGATCCCCTCTCCCTCATCCTGTCACTCCAGCTCAGTGGAAATAGGGTACATAGGTGTGGGGGAGGAGGACACCCCACCATCACGTTCTCCCCCCCTGCAAAGCAGACAGGAGGACACTCCCAGTCTGGAGTGGTCAAGAGTAACTCCAGGGATGAACCAACAGGGATGGTGGGATTGGGGGACAGGAACAGAAGCAGCTGCACACATGGAGCAGGGCAGAGGAGGGGCTCTGGAGGAGTCACCTGGCTCTGAGGGCTGGTTGTCCAACTGCCTCTTGCAGCTCGGGTTTCTCCCTTGCCCCCAGGCTGCTGCTCCAATGTCTGCCTGCCATGCTGCCTCCATCAGCCCAGATGGCTCTCAGCACCTGGTCAGGTGGGAATCCAATTCCTGTGCACAGTGCCCCCTTGGGCAGGCTGCCCTGGAGGGAGAGGGAGGGGGCATAAAGCCCACCCCAAAGGCCAGTCCTGCTTTGAGGGTGTCAACAAGCATGTGGACAAGGGTGATCCAGTGGATATAGTGTACTTAGATTTTCATAAAGCCTTTGACAAAATCCTTCAGAAATAGCTCATAAGCAAAATAAGTTGTCATGGAAAAAAAGGGAAGATCCTCTCATCATTAACTGGTTAAAAGAGAAGAAACAAAGGGTAGGAACAAATGGTCAGTTCTGAGAACGGAGAAAGGTAAATAATGGTGTCCTCCAGGAGTCTGTACTGGACCAGTAATATTCAACATATTCATAAAATATCTGGGAAAATGGGTAAGGAGTGAAATGGCAAAAGTTGCAAGTACAAAACTACTCAAGATAGTTAAGTCCAAAGCAGACTGAGAAGAGTTACAAAGGACCTCACAAAACTGAGTGACTGGGCAACAAAATGGCAGATGAAATTCGGTATTCATACATGCAAATTAATGCACACTGGAAAAAATAATCCCATCTATACATAGAAATTTATTAGATTTAAATTAGCAGTTACCACTATGGAAAGTGATATTGGAGTCATTGTGGATAAGTTATCTGAAAACATCCACTCAATGTACAGAGGCAATCAAAAAAGCTAACAGAATGATGGGAAACATTAGGAAATGGAAAGGTCGTAAGACAAAAAATATCATACTGCTTCTTTATAATTCCAGGGTATGCCCACATCTTGAATACTGTGTTCAGATCTGGTTGCACCATCTCAAAAAAGACAGAATGGAAAAGAGCAACAAAAATATTAGGGGTAAGGAACAGCTTTTATGTGAGGATAGATAATAAGAGTGATTCTTTTCAGCTTGGAAAAGAGACAAGTAAGCTGGGTGTAGCAGGGTGGTTACCCTGCTCCTGTCCTGAAGGGCTTTAAACAGCCCTGGGGAAAGGCTGTGGCAGGGAGCTGCTAAGCTGGGCTGATTGGGAAGTGACTGCAGCTGGGCCATGCCCCAATCAGGCCATAGCTGGCCTGTATAAAGAGGCTGTGAGCCAGGAGTTCAGGAGTCTCTCTCGGTTTGTAGACGGAGAAAGGCCTGGCTGCAGGGAGCTAGAGACTGGGTACCTGAGTGGAGCAGGGCTGGGAAAAGGCAGAGGAGCTGGGGAGCTCCAGCCTGGAAAGCCCCAGGCTGTGGCCTAGCATAAGTCCAACAGGTACTGGGGGTTGCAGAAGGCAGCCCAGGGGTAGGCAAAGGCAGCAGGTCCAAACCATATCTTGCCGGTGATGAGTGGCTGATCCTGCAGTCTGCCCCAAGGCAAGGGAGCTAGATGATGACTAGCAGTAGCTGATACTGAGGCGAGGTGGGGATAGTGGGTGGTGGTTCCCTGCGGAGACGAGATTCTGAGAGAAAGGAGTTATTGCGAGGGGGCAGCGCCACAGATAAAGGGGCACCGGGTCCTGGGAGGGCCTCAGAGGCCAAGAGGCAGTGGATCACTGGCCTGCAGAGGGCACTCCGGAGCTGGAATGAGCTAATTCCCGAAAGTCACCAGCAGGAGGTGCCACAGGGGTGAGTCTGCTCATCTACAGGGGGATATGATCCAGGTCTACAAAATCATGACTGATGTGGAGAAATTAAATAAGGAAGTGTTATTTACTCCTTCTTATAACACAAGAACTAGGGATCACTTAATGAAATTAATAAGCAACAGGTTTAAAACAAACAAAGGGAAGTATTTCCTCATACAACGCACAGTCAAACTGTGGAACTCTTTTTCAGAGGATGTTTTGAAGACCAAGACAGTAACAGGGTTCAAAAAAAGAAATTTATAAGTTCCTTGGAAGATAGGTCCATCAATATTTATTAGCCAGGATGAGCAAGGAGGGTATTCCTGGCCTCTGTTCGCCAGGAGTTGGGAATGGGTGACAAGGAATGGATCACATGATGATTATCTGTTCTGTTCATTCCCTCTGAAGCACCTGGCATTTGCCACTGTCAGAAGACAGGATACTGAGCTAAATGGACCTTTGTTCTGACCCAATATGGCTGTACTCATGTTCTTAACATTTGACCAGGGTAGAATCAAGGAATTTTAATCCATCAAATGCTTCCTTTGGTAGTCCATGGAATAGTCTCCAGATGAAATCATCCATTGACTGACATACTTATGCAATAGTCAGAAGACATCACTGCCTTCAGATGTCTGCTCAAAACTGGTTAAAATTACAATTTGGTACCTAATTAATGAAACACTTCTGAGCCTCCATAACAAGCTCTTCTCGTCCCAGAGCTGGGACAGATCCCAATAGATGTACACAGGTGCTCTCATAATTACTCCAAACCCATCAGTTAAAATGCTAGTTCTTTCTGGAAAGCGTTAAAGAACTTATCATAAAAAGAAAGGTTGCAGATTAGGACAATACTGAATCTTCTGAAAGGACCAAAGATCCTGAACCACTGGAATTGATCTAATATATATGAGGTATTTTTCTATGTTATCTCTCCCTGCTGTTTCTTCATTAATGTTGTATCAGACCACCTCCCTGGCTAAACGGATTCAGCTACCAAGCTCTTCTATAATCCTGGGCTCTTGTCCCTTCTTCAGTTAAAAGTCTCTTTAGGAAAAGTTCTCTTTTTAGGTTAAAGGTGGTAAATGACATTCTGGTTATGATGAGAAGCCTTTCTAAAGAGGTACCTTATAATGTGACCTGATTAGCTTAATCTCCTTTGGAAACTGATTCTAACTGAGAAAGCTTGACCCAAATCTTAGGCTAGCATAGCTCTCAATACCTCCATCAGCTGAAGAGATGAACCATAATCTTCATGAGTTTCTCTCTGGGATATCTGACCTGCCTTGGCTCAGAGGTCCACAAATGCCTTCTTTGTTCATAGAGTGAGATGCCGTCTCTAAATGTAGCTGCAACTGACCCATTGATAATTCTTCACAGAAGAGTAGCCAGTCTTAAATATTTTATTCTTCTGTGGAACACACCTGATAAGGGAGACAGGCTTTGCCATAAAATTGCATGAGATGTTCTGAAAATTTTGAGTGTAATCAAAAAAGCGGAATTTTTATCAGAGTTGGGAGTATTTCTTCAGAACTCTAGGGCTAAGAATATGGCACACTGTAGTAAGGATATCTTTTTGTGCAGGCAATGTGGAATAATGGGAAGAGCAGTGAATGAGTAGTTAGTTGACCTGGAATCAGTTCAACAGACCAGAAGTACTTTGAGATCTTTAGAAGAAATGTGTTATGCAAGTGAGAAGCATTGTTATTATTATCAGTACGGTCAAAAATATTAATTCCCTTTCCCTATCTTAATTTAAATTATGGACAAAATATATTGTAGTTGGAATTACAATTGTATATAATGACTTTTCTTTCACCCCAAATTATGTTGTGTAATGTTCATTAAATAAAACCTGTATCCCAGAGGAAGTGGGGTGTGTGACACCCTTCTTTGCCACTGTCATATAATTAGGATATCTTTTGTACAAAGTATGCCTTCTGATGAATCATTCTAAAAGTCTTGATCAGCTAGACATTAGTATCTCATTGGATTGTGTGTGCTATCGTCATATGTGAAGATATGAATTTTGGCTATATATGTGTTACTGAAATATGAGGTTGAAAACATCCACAAGCAGCCTTTCAGAGACAACAGTAAAAAGACCAAACAATATTAATGGTTTATTGAGAAAATGAACATAAGCACAATGATTACCCCAGAAAATGTTTGTAGTAGAAAGAAAGTGGCTGAAGCATGGATCTGGCGCAAGGCGTAAGGCTTGAACCAAAGTCAACGCAAGTATTTTTTATGAGCAATAGTAAGGCCCTGTTAAAAGCAGATGCTTACCTCCAAGCCAGTATCCAGTACACAAATTCGGCACCAGTGCTGCTAGCATTGCTAAAACAATGAATATGCAAACACATTCCAGCAAGCCAACAGAAGAACACCCCAATGTAGCACATAATCAAATGGTTTGACAAAAGTAAAGAATAGTGATATTTTGTCTGAAACATCAGGAGGAAAGTACAAGGGGATGTAACAAACATGTCATGAAACGCGTACAGTGGTACCTAAGAAGTTTATCCTAAGTTGTTTACTTCAGTCTATAGATGTTGGAATACCTCTCCTTAACCCTTTGTCCATCCTAGGGGCTGTGGAAAGTCCTGCCACTGACTGAGCTGCATCTATTGTCACAGACGTACATGTCTTAGTATCCTCGTAGAGTCTGCCAGGTCCTATTGCCGTGCTTTGTTAACAATAAACCTGGCCAGGTGCCTTCTCTACTTACCCAAGTCTTGTGGTCACTGGGGAGTTTGACTGAGGTCTGCTGTCCCAGCTGTCAGTGTAGAGCTGGGACAGCACAAAAAGAACACACACGCAGAGCCAAACATCTGATGACATTGGTGACCCCGACATGCTCCTGCTCTTGATAATAGCACCTGGAAGACTCTTCGAGCTATGAGTTTGACTAAGGTGTCTGTGAAAAATCTCAGCTTGGTTGCCACAAGTGTGTATGGTACTCACTGAGGTAGAGGCAGATTGGATGTTAAAACCATATACTGGCCAGATTTTGACCAAGGCAGGACAGTACTGCTGTGATGTCCTAGGCTGGGAGGCTGGTGGTTAGAGAGGCTGTGTTTAACTGCAGCTGGGTGTATCCCTACCTGTGTGAAGGCTGGTGAAAGTACAAGCTTGGAGGACTTATCAGCTTGTTACAGCAGCGCAGTGTGAGAGGGAGCCCAGACTGGTGGGTCAGAGGGCTTAGTGGAACCCCAATTCCAGATGGCAACCCGGGGGAGGGGACCCATTAGAGGGTGATGCATACTTTATTTGTTTATATATGCCTATATGTAGGGAAAATCAAACCATTTTGGACCATGTTGAAATGAGACATGCAGAATTTCATTCTCCAGTGATAGAGCGTGTGTCTTGTGGGGTCCTGCAGGGATTAGTTCTTGGCCCTACGCTCTTTAACATCTTTATCAATAATCTTGAGAATAAAACATAAAATTATCACTGATCAAATTTGCAGATGATACAAAAGTTGGGGGATTGGTAAATAATGAAGAGGACAGGTCACTGACACAGAATGATCTGGATAACTTGGTAAACTGGGGACAATCAAATAATATGGCTAAATATTTACATATACATCTAGGAACAAAGAATGTTAGCCATAGTTACAAGATGAGAGCCTCTATCCTGGGAAGCAGTGACTGTGAAAAAGATTTGGGGATCATGGTGGATAATCCTCTGAAAATAAGCTAATGAGATTTTGAGAATTATTCCCTGCATAAACGGGAATATTGACTAGGAATAGAGAAACAAGTTTACTTCTGTATTTGGCACTGATGCAACCGCTGCTGTGTCAATTTCTGATGCTCACAGTTTAAGAAGGATGATGATAAATTGGAGAGGTTTCAGAGAAGAAACACGACAATTGAATGGTAAGAAAACCTGCCTTATAGTGATAGACTCAAGGAACTCAATCTGTTTAGCTTAAGACAGAGCAGGTTAAGGGGTGACTTGAATACAGTCTATAAGCATGTACACAGAAAAAAATATTTAATGGGCTAGTCAATCTAGGAGGGAAAAGTATAGCATGATTCAATGGCCGGAAGTTGAAGCCTAGAGAAATTCAGACTGTAAATAAGGGATATATATATATTTTTAACAATGAGAGTAATTAACCATTGGAACAATTTTCTAAGTGCTGGGGTGGATTCTCCCCTACTGACCATTTTAAAATTAAGATTGGATGCTTTTTTTCCTAAAAAAAAATATGTTCTAGGAATGATTTTGGGGAATTTCTATGCCCTGTGCTGTTAAAGAGGACAAACTAAAAGATGAGAACGATTATTTGTGGCCTTAGAATCTTGGAATCTATGATGGGCATAATACAAAAAGAGAGAGCCACCAAGAGACCCTCAGTTTGTCCTCTTTCCACAATGGTAACTTCATTTAAAATCTTTCAGATCAGTAACATTTACATTATATTTAATCATTATTATTATTATTTATAATTATTATCATTTCATATTCTTCTTACTCCTTCTCCAATTCTAAACACAGTGAAGGATGGATGCCAGAAACGAGAGTGCTGTTGCTGAATTCATCCACTTAGGGTTCAATAGCCTATGAAGATGGCAGGCCTTTCTTTTCTTTACCTTCTTCCTCCTTGCTTATGCTTTGACTATAACGGCCAATGCCACCATCATCACCACGGTGTGGAAGGACAACCGCCTTCACACACCCATGTACTTCTTCCTGAGCAACTTCTCTTTCATGGAGATCTGGTACACCACGGTCACCGTGCCCAAGATGCTGTCCAACTTCATGTTGGAGAGGACCACCATATCTGTGTCGGGCTGCATCGTTTAATTATCTGTCTTCTTCTGCTTGGGAACCACCAAGTGCATGTTCCTAGGTGTGATGGCTTAAGATCACTACATTGCCATCTGCTACCAGCTGCTCTACAAAAAGGTGATGAACAAAAAGGTCTGCACCCGGGTGGCTGTTGGCTCTTGGGTAAGTGGTTTCACTGGCCATTTGCCCCTCACCATCTCTACCACTCAGTTCTTCTTCTGCGGCCCTAACAAGATCAACCACTTCTTCTGCGACCTGGCACCAGTGCTGAACCTCTCATGCACAGACACCTCAGTCAGCGAGATGATATTCTTCACCTTCGCCTGGTCATCATCCTCTGCTCTTTCCTGCTCACTATGGTGTCCTATTGCTACATGATCTCCACCATCTGCAGGATGCCCTCCACCATTGGCAGACAACTGGCCTTTTCCACCTGCACCTCCCACCTCATCGTGGTCACCATTTTCTACAGTAATGTCACCTTCATGTATATCCAGCCCACGGTGCGCTACACCTTCCAGGCAGACAAGGTAGTCTCTGTCTTCTACTGTGTAGTCACCCCACTCCTCAACCCTGTCATCTACAACCTGAGGAACAAGGAAGTGAAGGAGGCGCTGAGGAGATTGCTGTGCAGCAGAAGAAGGCTGAATTGGAAGAACGTTGGACTCATTGACTGGGATAGTTAAGTGAAAAGGAGGGGGATTGTTGATAACTTCAATGTTAGCCTCTCCTATCCACCAAGGCCAATGGTTTAAAGGAAGATGGAAGCTATTGGTCAGCAACTGATACTAGGCTGTGTGGGAGAGGTCAGGACTTCTGCATTCTATTCTCAGATTTTGGAGAATTGTGGGGTTTAATGAGTTAGACTGGAAGGTGCGGGGCAGCGAGTCAGGACTCTGGGTTTTATCCCTGGCTCTTTCAGAGGAGTGTGGTCTAGTGATCTAGTTTAGGACTCCTGGGCTGTACACCTGGCTATGGGAGAGGAGTGTTTCATATTAGCAGAGGCTCAGATTCAGGATTCATGGAGTCTATTACTTGCTCTGCTCCTGATCCCCTGCATGACATGAAGCAAGGTAACAGGCCTTACTCACCATTGTGAAGCACACTCTTTTGGAAGAAAATCAGTCTGATAAGTGGTTTATTGGCTGAGCAAAGTGAAGCCCTAAACTCAACCTGATGGTATTTCTCTGTTTCTCTGCAAAATGGTAATGTTTGAATGCCCAGATCAGCATTTTCATGGATTGTTTTAGGCACCAGTGGGCAGAACCCTATTGATTTTGAGGAAACCAGAGGAGGGAACTAGGGATACAGAGTGCCCCTGACATCTGGTTAACAGGGCCAGATTTTCACAGGTATTTAAATGCCTACAGATGCAGATAAGTTCCTAGTGGGATTTTCAAACATTCCTAAGTGGGTGAGGTTCCTAAGTCTATTCAAATCGTACCAACTCCCTCTCTGTACTTCATATCCAAGCATACAAACAAACATATATACATCCACACACATCTCAAGTACCTAAACACCCACATAACTCTATGTCAGATATCCCAACATCCATAACACTCCACAGATATCCAACACACACCTCCAGCCAACACCCCCGCACACATCCAAACCTGAATATGAGTAAACAGATACCCGACAGCTACATTCCCACATATTAAGATTGCGAAGCTTTCACACCCCTCAACTCTCCCCTCACAGCGCCAGCACCCCGACATAACTTGAGCCAACACATACCTGTACCCCAAATGCATACACATATAGTCAACTCATTTATATAATCATGCCATCTCCTATCAAAAGCACCCAGGCCCCATTTATAACCCCATCCCTTGCAGCTACACCTACACATTGGACACCCACATCTTCAGATGCTACACAGTAGCCCAGCAAAGACCCTAAGCTCACACACAAAGATGTCCCACTTCTCTTTGAAATTCACACCCCCCACTAAGAAGTTCATCTCCCAATATATTACAACCCCACATATATATCTCACTGGTTTCTCTCTCTCACACACACTCTTCAGCAATGCTCCATCTTACACCTCTCTACACACTGAACCTTCTCCACAGATATCCATTGTACATACCCCACACCTGATTCTCCATAACACCTCCAAACAAACTTTGCACACACATCCTCACTGACAAATGAACACCTATCCCAAAGAACTAACTCTCTCTACAACACTCTTAAGCCCTCCACACAAATATTCATACACATTACATATTTTTATCCCACAAATGATACTTTAGTTTATTTTGTTAAATTTTCCCTCCTTGTAATTTTGATGATAGCTAACAATAGAGGGGGAAAGAAGGGTGTGTGTGTGTGTGTGTGTGTGTGTGTATGTGTGTGTTGGACAGCCAGAGGAACAATCAAATGAGGAAAACAGCTTCTTGAACAAAGCTTGTACCTTGCGAGATTAAGTTTTAGGCTTTTAGGTGTGTGTTTTCACTTTTATTTGCTTTGAATCATCTTTGCTTTTAATAGGTTTTATTGGGTATCACTTAACCTATGTCCATTTGTTAATAAATTTGTTTTATTTTTACAAGAAACTGTCTCAGTGCTCAGGTTTCAGAGTAGCAGCTGTATTAGGCTCAGTGCTGTGTTTGCAGGAAGGCATGTATGTACCCCAGCTAAGTTAAGAACCTGTAATGTGCTTTTTTTCTCTTTAAAGGAGGAAACAAAATTTATTATTTCTCTGAATGTTGCAGGAGAGGGCTGGATACTTCAGGGCACATAGTTTGGGGAAAAGTCAGGACTGGGAATGTGTAGGGCTCACTTTGTGAGTAGCCACCAAGGCAAGTGGAGACCAGGGAGTGTGACTAGGGTGTTGCTAGCAGGCTTCTGGAGTCACAGTTGCTGACCCAGGGATGCACAGACATGCTGGGTGTGACCTGAATACTTGTCTGCAGCCTGCTGTTCTGTGCACTGCTTTCCCTGGGTTACTCTTCTGTTGTTCCCAAGAGCCAGTGTTAACTACAGCAATGCAGCTGGCTGATTCAGCAGACCTCAATGTTAATCATAAAGAAAGACCACAGGTTCAATTTGGTGATGAAAGGTCAGCCAGGTTTATTGTCAAGAAAGCACAATATCAGTAACCTGCATACCAAGCTATATGTTCACTAGCACATGTTTGCCCACCACATAGTGTTGTCTCCATGGCCGTACAAAGTTGCCCTTCCTATAACTCTACTTCCACTGAGGAAAGGGGGCAATCTGGGGACCATGAGGGTTTTTTGCATACACAAGGGATGCAGGATGGAAACTGTGTTCTATCACCTCTGTGCATACTTTGAATCTGATTTAGTGAGGCCAGGTACCCTGAAGTTAAGAAATATTGATATGCCATTGTCAATTCATTTAGAACTCTCCTTTTATACATTGAGACAAACAAGTTATGTATTAGACTCCAGACATTATTAGTTACCATACTTGTACCTTGTACCAGATAGGTTGAACAAAACATCCTCTTCCATTATCCTGTCATTCCTCCTTATCTTACAGGGGGGTTGTGTTTTCCTGTACCATCCTCCTAGGATTGTTAGTGGTTACTATTCTAGTGAGGCATTCTTTGGTTCATCACCTACTTCGGTTCATATAATAGCCATAACTTGACCTCCAGCAAGTTCTACACTGGCTGCTGGTGCCCAGAGAAGAGAATCACAACAACAAAGCAATTAAGGCACCCATGTTAACAGGGCAGGTGGTGAAACAGCTCCTCACTAGTCTGGATTGCACTCCAGGATGTGACAAATTGGTCTGCACAGATGTCATTGTGAGCAAGGTGTGAAGAGGACTGCCTACCATGCCCAAATACAAACATAATAAGGTCACTGAAGGCCCCGTCAGTTACTCCCAGTTGCCCCTCCCTCATCCTTTGTGCTGTTTCCTGGGCAAACTGGTCACCTGACCGCCACCTCTCTTTGTTCTCCAACTCCTCTGGCTGTCTCTTGCAGGGAGGGCCCAGGCCATCAGTGGCTGGGATATAGAGTTTCCGGCCATTGTCTGGGTCCAGGGAACTAGATGGCAGTCACACCTACCCTCTAAGGGTCTCTACAACCATCACACAACGTTGTCCTACCACCTAGATACTTGTGCAATGCACAGAGGAAACTGAGGCACACACTGAATTCATAAAAACATTAAGGAAATTCCCACTGCCTCACAGACAGGGCTAAGTGCTTTGTGGCAAGAAGAGCATGGAATTGCAATGAAACCACTGAGCTGGGGTGCATGACTTCTGCAGAGGCAGGAAATTGGTGTGCAATGCAGGTGTCCAGGAGAGAGGGGACTGGGCACTCAAGTGTGATGTATAAATTGCTAGTTTGTATTGGAACAGAGTGGCACCTGAGGAATCATAGAATATTTGGGCTTGAAGAGGTCATCTAGTCCAACCCTCTGCTCAAAGCAGGACCAGTCTCCAGATTTTTCACCCCAAATTCCCCATATTGTCCCCTCAAAGACTAAACTCACAACCCTGGGTTTAGCAGGCTCATGCTCAAACCACTGAGCTATCCCTTCCGTGGTAAACTGGAGCTCAAAGTGGAGAGCTTGTGTTGTCTAAAGCTGTTGTTTGGGGAAGGTTTACCCTGCTGGGTACAAGCCTGTCTCATCCTGTAAGAAGATAGTAGTGATTCAGTCTGGACACCTTGAATAACTCTGAATAGTGACACAGCTATGCTTTCCCTCCCTGGTTTTCCCAAATCATCCCTGCACCACTGCTCATGCTTGCAGTGACACGGCACTGTCCTCTATACACGAGATTATTAGCAGTGGTTGACATTCATCTGCAAAAAAAAAACAACCTCTCATAAAAGGCGATTTGATGGAATCAACATTTTTTGATTGGAAAAATCACTTTTTCTGGATGGACTATCTTAATTTTTCCTTAGAAAATGTCAAAATAAAATAAAGTTTTAATTTCATTTGGATTCAGTATTTTTGTTTCTTTCATTTCAAATGTGAGAGAGTGCTGTATTTTCTTTCACACTTTTTCACTTTCTCAAAGCCCAATTCTACAGTTGAAAAAATGGGGTAAAATCATAGAATCATAGGATTAGAAGGCATTTTGAGAGGTCATCTAGTCCAGTCCCCTGCACTCATGGCAGGACTAAGTATTATCTAGAGGTCAACAACTCCTCAGTTAATGCCCCAAAACTGCTGTCAGGTCTCTTCTTTCAATGCAATATCATCTCATTCAATGAGTACCAGCTCCAGATGTTCTTCTTCCACTTAATCGGTGCTGCAACAATGTTTTGACTTGCGATTATGGCAGTGGATAGGTATGTGGCCATCTATAAACCACTGCAATACTTGACTACCAAGAACCAGGGTGTGTGTGTGGGCGGGGGTCTGGTGACAAGGGCATGGCTAAGTGGGTTTGCTCACTCTATCGTACAGATTGAACTGATACTCCAGTTACCATTCTGTGGTCCTAATGTCCTAGACAATTTCTATTGTGATGTTCCTCAAGTCATCAATCTGGCCTGCACCAAAACTTACTTGATCGAAATACTGATGGTCTCCAGTGGCGGGCTCCTCCCCTTCATAGTCTTCATCATTCTTCTCACTTAGTACACTGTCATCTTAGTCAAGATAAAGACACATGTCACAGAAGGAAATCCTAAGGCTTTGACCACCTGTGGAGTCCAAATCGTCGTTGTGAGTTTAATTTTCATTCCAGGCATCGTTGTCTATGCTCAGTCCTTCAAGAAACTCCCCATGGCAAGATGGTCTCAGTCCTGTACACTCTAGTCACCCCCGTGCTAAACCTGATGATCTACATGCTGAGAAACACCGAGATAAAAAAGGCCATTATCGGAGACAGATGAATAGAATGCTGATGCCAGGAAAAAAAAAAAGATAAGATTTATTTTTGAAGGGTCATTGCTATTAGAAACGAGATCTCAATATGTCATACAGGAGATATATATACCTGTCATGTGAAAAGAGATCAAATGCTGCTCAATCATGAAAAATTGTGTTCAGAAATAAGTCAGAGCCAAGGGCCTGAATCATCAGTGAGGTCTCTGGAAGCAGTTGGTGTAAATCAGCCTAGCTACCTGAGCTTAGAAAGCAAGATCCCTAGCCAGTGTAAATGTTCATAGGTCCATTGCAGTCAATAAGCAAAATCCCCAGCTGGTTTAAATAAATGCAACTCCATTGGAGTCAATGGACCAGAATCCCAGGTGGTGTAAATCAGCAAAGTACCATAGTATCTTTCCCCAATCTGAACCTTAGAGTCTAAAAAAATTGGGGTACCAGCATGAATTCCTCTAAGCTTAATTACCAGCTTAGATCTGATAAGTTGCTACCAATCAGGACTTGGAGTGCCTGATAAACTCTGGTCTCCCCAAAACCTTCCCTGGGCACCCCAAGACCCAAATTCCTTGAGTCTCACAACAAAGGGGAATAAACCATTTCCCTTCCACCTCCTTTCTTCCTCCCAGATCTTTCCCATCCTGGGTACACCAGGAGATCACCGTGCTTCAAACTCCTTGAATCACAACACAGAGAAATCAGGTTTCTCCTCCCCCTTCCCCCTCCTCCCAGGTTTTCCTCCCTGGATATCCTGGAGAGATAGACAGTGATTCAAACTACTTGAATCTTAAAACAGAGGGATCCCAGCTCCACCCCTCCCCTCGTCCCCTCACCCAGAGGCAATACAGATTCAAGCTCCGTGAATCTAAAACAAAGAGGAAATTTACCTTTCCTCCACCTCCTCTCTCTCTCCCACCAAGTCCTTGGTGAGTACAGACTCAATATCTTAGCATTAACAAGGGGTAACAAATCAATTAGGTCTTTAAAAAGAAAGTTTTTAATAAAAGACAGAAAGAGTAAAGATAATCACTGTAAATTCAAGATGGAATATTACAGGGTCTTTCAGTTTATAGAAAATGGAGAAAAAGCCTCCTCCAGCAAAAATACAATTTAAAATACTTCCAGCAAACTACACATTTGCAAATAAAGAAAAACAATTAAAAAGACTAAAGCTGCCTTTATCCTGATACATACTAGAATTAGAACAGAAGAGATTGTTTTAGAAAGATTGGAGGAGTCTGCTTACGTCTGGTCCCTCTGAGACCCCAGAGAGAACACCACACACAGAACAAAGAACACACACCCAAGCTTCCCTCCACCCAGATTTGAAAGTATCTTGTCTCCTGATTGGTCCTCTAGTCAGGTGTTGTTTGTTAACCATTTACAGGTGAAGGAGACATTAACCCTAAACTATCTGTTTATGACAGGGCAAGATCCATAGCTAATGAAATTTGACGTCACTCCCTGAAAGTCTTCTATCAGCTGAGGATCTGAGTCTGATAATTTTTGCTAAAAATCTATGAATAATTTCAAAAATAGGAAAATACAATCAGGGAAATCAAAGTCTTTTCAGGAGAATCTTTTCAAATACGAATAATTTATGTATCATAAGTAATTTTCTAAATACCATAATATTATTATAGAATGTTCCAAATTAACAATATGGATATTATATTATATGGTTATTCTTTTCTCCTTATACACAGTTGTTGAATATTAGTGTTTCTCATCTGATTAGCAAGCACTGTGATGTAATAAAATCCATTCTTTACTTTCACATATAATTAGAGTTAATTCTTTTATTCAACATTTCTAGTTCTATTTTTGTCCATAAAGTTTAAACTAGAATTCTCTTTGGTTGCCTTTTCCACTAATCCTGACATAAAAACCATAAAAATACATTTATAAACAGAACTGGTCAATATTTTTTTTAATAGAAACTTATTTAACAGTAGCTTTTTTACCAAAAATTGGAAATAATACTAAAAACATTTGGGTTATAAGTGTGGTGACATATTTATCCACATAACTGTATTCAAATATCACTAGACAAAAAGGGCAGATATACAAGCCAGCTTTCCTGCACACACACTCATTTCAGTCTCCTATCTTCTACACACACACACTGAGCAGGGCATATTTCCTCCAGCAAAGACACACACACAAAGACACTTCCGTCCTCTCCTCCAATTCTCAATTGTGTTCTGAGTACATTGTCAAATGGGAATTTTTATAGTACGACCTAGAGGTAATGCAAAATGCTGTGTGTGCTCCCCCTGCTACATTGGAGTCTGAGCCTCTGGAACGAAAAGTTCCCATATCCCATTGTCCACCCCTCTGACCAGCCAGTCCCTGCAGAGTGTGGAGAGAGCAGAATCCCCTACTGCTCCCCCCGCAGGGTCCTCTTCATCGCCTGTTTCATCTCCTTGTTCCTCAGCTGTAGATCAGCGAGTTGAGCAGGGGGGTCCCCACTGTGTAGAAGAGAGTCACCACCTTCCCACTGGCCCCCGAGGCTGCTGGGTTGACACAGTTGACCATGCCAGAGCCATAGAAAAGGCCCACGACAGCCAGGTGTGAGGAGCAGGTGGAGAAGGCCTTGTGCTGCCCAGCCCTAGCTGGCAGCCTCAGCACAGCCCTGATGACTAGCCCATAGGATGCCAGGATGAAGAGGATGATGGCAAAGATTATGAGGGAGCTCAAGGCATAGCAGGGATGTTCAGCCTAGGGAGCTGGGGTGCAGGAGGCAGCCAGCAATGGGGCTGGGTCACAGACAAAATGATCCAGGGTGTTGGTGCCACAGAATGAGAGTTGGAAGATGAGAGTGACAGGCACTATGAACCACAGGAAGCCAATAAGCCAGCAGGAGGAGGCCAGCACCCAGCAGCTGTGTGAGGACATGAGGACAGGGTAGCGCAGGGGATGGCAGAGGGCCAGGTACCTATCCAAGGCCATGGCAGCAGGGAAGAGGCACTCGGTAGCCCCCATGGACAAGAAGAAATAGAACTGCATAAAGCAGGCAGGGAAGGAGATGGGAAGGCCGGGGGACACCAGATCAGAACGCATCTTTGGCATCGTGGTTGTGACGTAGGAGATCTCCAGCCAGGAGAAGTTCCCCAGCAGGATGTACATGGGAAAGCGTTGGAGGCGGGAGTCCCACAGCACGGTCCACATAATGCACAGGTTGCCTGCCAGTGTCCCAGTGTAGGTGGAGGAGAGAAGGGCACAGAGGAAAGTGCGGCTCTCCCAGTCTATGGAGGCGAAAACCAGCAGTATGAACTTGGTCACTGGGATGGTGTTATTGGCCGGATGTATCAGGGGCCCTGGAGATGAAAGGAAACAATCAAGAGGATTCACAGGTTCTACCCAGAGTGCTGGTAGGGGAGAGGGGTCTAGTGGTTATAGTAGCAGGAACTAGAACACACACAATCACAATCACTTTTTCTCTCTCTTTCCTGCATATCGTATTTCAAATTTTGCCTTGGATCTGACACTGAAGCTCGGTTTATTGTGCCTTTGGAAACCCTCCGCACTGGATAAAGATCCTGCACTGAGGCATTGAGCCAGATGTCCTGCCTGGCCAATGAACTCTTGCTCCTGCTTTCCTAGCTTGATCAGCTCGTATGGACCTGTTTAGGATCACAAACCCCATCAGTGCTGGTCAGAACAGTGGATGATGTCACAAAAGCAGAATGAGCTGATTTAATGTCCCCTCCTCCCTATTCTTCAAGACTAACATGGAATTGACTGGGCTGGGGCTGCACATTTGGGCACCTAAATCCACTTGAGTGTCTGGCCCTAAATCCCTTTGGTAAATGGGATTGGAATCCTAAACCTATAAAGCACGTTGGGCAAATGTACCCCAAACCTTCCACCCGTCTAGCTAATGAGTGGCACAGAAGTGAATCGAGAGGACCTTTAAAAATTCCTTACCTTGAGTTTGGACAGTTCCAAGGATGACATTAATCATGGATTGGCCCAAAAGGCTCTGCTGAAGGAAAATCTAGATCAAATATATAAAAATCTATATGAATTTATCAATATGATTAAACTCTACAAATTATTGTTGCATTTGAAATGAATGTATAGAATCAAATGAGAATTATATTATTTATTGTTTGTAATAGTGTTTATTTTAAAGAAATGTCTCTGCCCCAAGCATTTTACACATTATATTTTGCAAAATAGATTAAACTGGTAAATTAAGAGTTACAGTTTATATTAATTTTGAGACTCAGATTGTAAAATTAACAACAGCATGCTATATTAATTCAAAAATTTGATTAAAATGAAAAGTATTCAAAATTTTGATTAAAAATAAATAACTGCCTATGATTTCAATTCCTATATTTAAAATAATTTTATATCAATATATGTTATCAATTTCTACTTTCCATTTAAATAACAAATAGATAATTATGTATACCATGAATAACCATTTTAACTAATATAATAAATTAATAACTAGATATTGTATTCATTACTCATTAATAGTAAGTCCACATATTATTTTTTTCCAGATTCATTTCACATGTTAAATTAATATTTACATACTATGTAAATGTCTAGATTTTTGATTAGAATCTTACATTAATAAGTATATATTGTGTTGATTTCCACATTTGTTAAACATGTTGCATTAATAATTGTGTTGGATAAGAATTCCTATTATCATTAACATATTTAATAATGATATATTCCTATTTTCATTAAAACAGTAAATTAAGAATTATACATTACTTTTGTCTAGATTTGATTAAATATTACAATAATAAGTATATATTGAATTATATATATATATGTATATATTGTATAATAATAAGTATATTTTTTACTATTTTACAGATGTTAATAAAATTTTATTAATGATAAATGGTACTTCACAGACATGGTTATAATTTTAAGCTAGTATGTATCTAAATATCTAGTTTTTATGGAAAAAAACCACAGAACCTGAAAACTACATATGTGTTTAGATTTGGTTAAAATATTACATTTATAGTATTGATTTTTTTAACCTCCAGAGCCAATTAAAATATTGAGTTGATAATTCTGTATAGGACAAATTTCCAGAATTGGTTGAAATATTGGGTTATGAACACTATATTATGGTAATTCCCAGGTTAAAGTCAAATATTAACATGGTAAATATGTATTTTATTAATTCATAGATTAGATTGGTAAAATTAAAATAGGTAAATGTGAAATGTTAAATCAATAAATATATTTTTATGTATTTCAAATTTGGTGTAAAAAATCCTGTTTCAATTCTGGGATCCGAACAAACCCAGAGAAGTATCTGATCTGATTATCTCAGAACAGAGAATATACAACAGATCAGAATATCACTGGAAGGGGGTTTACAAAGGAATTGTATTTTGTTTTTTCTTACTACCTTAGGAAAGAGAGGGGAAAAAATCCATCCAAAATGTTTTAAAGCACTTTTCTATTTCTTTTAAACGGAGACATATCTGTCTATCTAACTGCCTCTCTATTCTAACACTTACTTTTTTGTTTATCTAGTTGTCTGCCTGTCAGTCTAAAATGAAAATCTGCTCTTTGCTGAAGAACTATTGGCCAGTACAATAATGTTTACTGGATGCTATCAATAATTTTAAGCCTTAGCAATTTGTATAACTTGAATTGTCTTTTAAACTGGTGTAGTTACACTACTGTGCGGACAAACTTTGGTCACAAAGAAGCTGATTTCAGTATAGTTTAAACCTATTCTTAATTAATGTAAACTAAATCAGAATAATCAGGTTTCAACAGAATTAAGAACATCCACATCCCTTTTGGCATTCATTTAATATATCAGTTTAAATTCACAGTGTAAATTACACTGGGTGAGGCTGAAATGGATGTGGTCTTCCCTGTTTTTATTAGGATATTACAGGGAGGACTGGGAGATGTTTCCTGGGAGCACTAACACCTGCACTGAAGTGGTGAAGGGATTAGAACTGAAATTCGAGTACCTTTCTCCACCATGTCAATTAGTTATTGGAATTGAATGGGTATTAGTAGAAAACCAATGTCCCAGATCCCAGCTAGTGTAAATCAGCAGAGCTCCATGGAAGAAGGATAGTCAGATGTAGTGGTCAGTGTGGGTGAGGCTGAGAATCCGGTCTCATGAGTTCTGTCCTCAACTCTGATAGGGAAGTGGGGCCAGAGGGATAAAACATTGGCAGTAGTATAGCTAGAGGGGAAGCAGGGCAGCAACTGCTCCCTCACAAAGCACAATGGGCACCTTTTAATTTTACTCACCTGGGAGTGAAAAAAAAAGATGTCACCCGCAGGAGGCGGCACTGAAGCTTCATCACCGAAATGCTGCCGAAGACCTGTGAAGCTAGTGAAGGTCACGCTGCTGAGGTGCCGCTGAAGACCCGGAGTGCTGCCCCATCAGGAAAGGCACTAAAGGAGGTGGCACCTTTTTTTTTCCACTCCCCCTCTTCCCTCCACCTTGGGCCTTGGGGGCAGCCAGAAGGGACCACCCAGTCAGCTATTCCTTCCCCCTGTACAGCACAGTCCACTGAGAGCTCCTGAAATGAGAACACAGAATTAACACCTTCAGGAGACTAGACTATTATTTGCCACAGGCAGAGCAGGTGGGACTAAGGTGCACCAGTGCCTGAGACCTCAGCTGTGGCAGGGAAATGGTTAAATGAGACCCATCCAGATAGTCCTGGTGTGTGACCAGCACCAACACGCTGCAAAGAAAGGCGACCCCCCGCCTTCCATGACAAGGTGACTGCTCATCTGAACTGAGGGAAAAATCCTTCCTCACCCCACATATGGTGATCAGTGAGAGCCCGGGCACGTGAGCAAGAATCAGCTAGCCAACCACTCAAGAGAGACAGACTATGCTCTGTGCCACTTCAGAGCCTGGTAACCCCTCCCTCCCCCCAGACCCCCATCTCCAACTGCGGTCATTGCCAGGAGCTACAGAGGAAGGAGAGTAAAACAAAATAAAATAAACCCGCTCAGAATATATTGGTGGGTGGGATCCCTTCCTGACCCCTGCTGCTGGCAGGATGAAACCTTAAGCCTGAGCTTTTGGAACACAGGACATTAATTGGAAGCGAGCCCATGGGCTGCTCAGCCCTGTCTCCACCATCACAAACAGCTCCATCATACAATCACATTCATACTTTTCTCTACCTCTCTGTTAAAACGAGCAAAGTTGTGTGTCCCCAAAACTTCTTTTGTGAGGCTGCTGCTGAACCTTCTACTTCTGATGGTTAGAAACTTTCTATTAATTGCCAGGCTGAATTTGTGCCTTGTCGGGTTAGTGGTTGGAGCAGGGAGGGGCAGGTGGCAGAACAATGCAGCAGCCAGGGAAGAATCAAAGCAAGAAGGAAGCTGGATCTGAGATCTCAGCATCCTCCTCTCTCCGCCTGCTCTGTGAAGGGAGCTGAGTGAGAGAGGCCTGATATCTGCTCTCTGAGCCATTGGGTCCCTGGGACTCGGTCTCTGGGGTGTGTAGGAACTGCCAGATCTGGATTTGATCCCTGAATTATCTGTGGACACCCAGAAGAGTGCCAGGGAGATGCCCCTGCCTTCCAATCCCCAGCCTTCTGCCCTCCCACCCCATACACTCTGCTCACTCTCTCAAACAAAACACGGTGGGTGTCAAAATGAGGCCACATTGAAAGCCTGGATTGCCAGCCCCTAGGCATGTGGCTAATCCCAGCGAAGGGTTAGCAGTACTCAGGAAGTACTTTGTCTTCGAGGAGGTGCTGGGTTGTCTTGCTCTCTCCACCTACTGTTCAGGCTCCATTCCCTGAAGCAGGGACACACATATACACCCCCCCCTCAGCGCCGGGTAAGCCATCCCAGTGCGGCATTGTTTTGTGGCTTTGTGAGCAAGAGGGTGGCTGATATCTGCTCTGTGATCCACTGACTCTCTGGGACTTGGTTTCTGGAGTGAGTGGGAGTAGCAAGATCTGGATTTGATCCCTGAATGATCTGTGGACACCCACAACAGGGCCAGGGATACCCCTCCTTTTCCCCTCAGTGCCCCCCAGTCTTCTAGCCCCCCCCAACAAACACACACACAGAGCTCACCCCCTCAAACACAATAGGTAAGGTGTCAAGATGAGGTTACATTGAGAACCACCACAGCAGCCCCTTGGGCACATGATAAATCCCAGCCAGTGGTTGGCAATACTAAGGCAGTGCTGTGTTCTCTAAGAGGTGCTGGGATCTCTCTCTCTGTCCACTCATTGAGCAGGGTCCATTCCCTGAAGTTAGGACACTCACCCCCCACACCTCAGTGCTGGGTTAGCAATCCCCATGCGGTGTTATTTTATGGCTGCTCCCCCAACTCAGAGCTGGCTTAATCTGAGTGCTGGGTGAGCTTTCCTCTTGTCGTGCCACTGTGGAGTCATTACCCACCTGCCCCTCCCCAGAGCCGACTGCATTTCTGGTGTGCTGTGCACATGGAATCCACGGGCCAAGTTTAGACCTCATGCTGCTGCGGGATGATTTGTTTCTCTTTTACCGAGCCAGGGGAAGAGCAAAATCCTGTCTGGTCCCCAATGTGTGGGCCCCACACTCTGCCAGCACTTCATTAATCATTATCATTAATTAACTAGAATGTCACATACTCCCTTGCTTCTCTAGGCCAAGCTGTTCACCCAGCTGGGCCGGGTCCCCTCTATGGCCAGTCCCTGGCCCTCTCTGGTAAGAACCCAATGGATAAGGGTGAATACTGGAAAACTGTAAAAGCTGGCCACTAAAATCAGACCTTTCCAATTTTCACCAAACTAAACAGGGTAATCTCAGTGGGGCTGGCTGAAGTGGTTGAGAGGGACCTCGGAGTGAGGGGGGTCTCAATGGAGTGGGAGTAATAAGGGTTCCGATCTGAATGGAAGTGAGGGGCCAAGCTTCGGGCAAGGGAAGATGGAGTGGGGGCCCACTTGAATAGTTTTGTACCAGACAGTTTTATTTTGGCTGGTTTGTCGCTCAACCTGCAGAAGCAAGGCAGCACTTCCTTTAACATGACTTCCGCCTTGTAGCATGACAAGATCACACTGGTAGCAGGGGGCCCCACGCTGTTCCTGGAAGTGCAGGATCTCGGGTATTCCGGGAATGCATGTGTGACCACCCTACCCCGCCTCATATGCTTTTCAGAAACTCAGCAGTCACAGGATGCATGGAAAGGTGTTATCATGGGTCAGTAACTGGCTATATGATAAGACAAAAAGTATAGGAGTAAATGGTTAGCTTTCACAGCGGAGAAAAGTAAATAGCAGGGTCCCACAAGAAACTACACTAGGACCAGTATTGTTCAACATATTCTTAAATGATCTGTAAACAGGAGGCAAAATTTGTGAAAATTACCAAATTACTCAAGATAATTCAATTTGAAGCTAACTGAGAAGGGTTACAAAGGGATCTCACAAACTGGGTGACTGGGCAACCAAATTGTCGATAAAATTCAGTGTTGATATGTGCAAAGTAATGCACATTGGAAAAACACAATCCCAACTATACATACAAAATGATGGGGACTAAATTAGCTGTTACCACTTAAAAAAGAAGTGGAAGATTGGATAAATGACCAGGAAGGTGTATAAAAATATTGCTCAGGCATGCAGGAGTGAAATCAGGAAGGCCAAATCACACTTGGAGTTGCAGCTAGCAAGAGATGTTAAGAGTAACAAGACGGGTTCCTTCAGGTATGTTAGCAACAAGAAGAAAGTCAAGGAGAGTGTGAGCCCCTTACTGAATGAGGGAGGCAACTTAGTGACAGAGGATGTGAAAAAAGCTAACGTACTCAAAGATTTTTTTGCCTCTATCTTCACAAACAAGGTCAGCTCCCAGACTACTGCACTGGGCAGCACAGTATGGGGAGAAGGTGACCAGCCCTCTGTGAAGAAAGAAGTGATTCAGGACTATTTAGAAAAACTGGATGAGCACAAGTCCATGGGGCAGGACACGCTGCATCCGAGGGTGCTAAAGGGGTTGGCGGATCTGATTGCAGAGCCATTGTCCATTATCTTTGAAAACTCATGGAGAACGGAGGAGGTCTCAGATGACAGGAAAAAGGCTAATGGAGTGCACATCTTTAAAAAAAGGGAAGAAGGAGGACCCAGGGAATTACAAACCAGTCAGCCTCACCTCAGTCCCTGGAAAAATCATGGAGCAGGCCCTCAAGGAATCAATTCTGAAGCACTTAGAGGAGAGGAAAGTGATCAGGAACAGTCAGCATGGACTCACCAAGGGCAAGTCATGCCTGACTAAGCTAATTGCCTTCTATGAGGAGATAACTTGGTCTGTGGGTGAGCGGAAAGCAATGGATGTGTTATACCTTGACTTTAGCAAAGCTTTTGATGCAGTCTCCCACAGAATTTTTGACAGTAAGTTAAAGAATTATGAGCTGGATGTATGGACTACAAGGTGGATAGAAAGCTGGCTAGATCAACAGGCTCAACAGGTAGTGATCAACAGCGCCATGTCTAGTTGGCAGCCGGTTTCAAGTGGAGTGCCCCAAGGGATGTTCCTTGGCCCAGTCTTGTTCAATATCTTCATTAATGATTTGGTTGATGGGATGCATTGCACTCTCTGCAAATCTGCAGATGACATTAAACTTGGTGGAGTGGTAGATATGCTGGAGGGTACGGATAAGATGCAGAGGGATAGACAAATTAGAGGATTGGGCCAAAAGAAACCTGATGAGGTTCAACAAGGAGAAATGCAGAGTCCTTCTCTTAGGATGGAAGAACCCTATTCACTGTTACTGACTAGGGACTGAATGGCTAGGAAGCAGTTTTGCAGAAAAGGATCTAGGAGTTACAGTAGATGAGAAGCTGGATATGAGTCAACAGTGTGCCCTTGTTGCCAACAAGGCTAATGACATATTGGGCAGTATAATTAGGGGCATTGGCAGCAGATAGAGGAATGTGATCATTCCCCTCTATTCGAGATTGGTGAGGCCTCATCTGGAGTACTGTGTCCAGTTTTGGACCCCACACTACAAGGAGGATGTGGATAAATTGGGAAGAGTCCAGTGGAGGGCAACAAAAATGGTTAGGGGGCTGGAGCAGATGACTTATGAGAAGAGGCTGAGGGAACTGGCATTCTTTAGTCTGCAGAAGAGAAGAATGAGGAGGGATTTGATAGCTAGTTTCAACTACCTGAAAGGGGGATCCAAAGAGGATGGAGCTCAGCTGTTCTCAGTGGTACCTGATGACAGAACAAGGAGTAATGGTCTCAATTTCGAGTGGGGGGGTAGGTTGGATATTAGGAAAAAAACTTTTTCACTAGGAGGGTCGTGAAGCACTGGAGTGGGTTACCTAGGAATGTGGTGGAATCTCCATCCTTAGAGGTTTTTAAGGTCAGGCTTGACAAAGCCATGGCTGGGATGATTTAGCTGGTAATTGGTCCTGCTTTGAGCAGGGAGTTGGACTGGATGACCTCCTGAGGTCCGTTCCAACCGTGATATTTTATGATTCTATGATTCTATGAATAGTCCTCTGGAAACATCTGCTCAATCTGCAGCCGCAGTCAAAATATCTAGCAGAATGTTACAAATCATAAGAAAAGGGATAGATACTAAAACAGTAAATATCATAATTCCAACATATAAATTCCTTGTACGCCTACAACTTGAGTACTGCATACAGTTCTGGTCATTCCATCCAAAAATATGTATATTAGAATTGGAAAAGGTGCAGACTCGCAATAAAATTATAAAAGGGATTGAACAGCTTCCATATGAGGAGAGAAGAAAGATGAGTAAGGAGTGATAGGCTAGCAGTCTATAAATTCATGAATGGCATAGATAAAGTGAATAGGAAAGTGTTATTTATCTCTTCACATAAAGTAAGAACTAGGTTAATTGGTTAATTAATTACTTGGTTAATTAATTGATTAATTAATAGGCAGCAGGTTAAAAAACAAACAAACAAAAAGAAGTAGTTCACACAATGCACAGTCAGCCTATGGAACTCATTGCCAGGGGATGTTGTGAAGGCTAAAAATATAACTAGCTCAAGCAAAGACTTAGATAAGTTCATGGAGGACAGTTCCATCACTGGTCATTAGCCAAGATCACCAGGGTCACAATCCCATGCTCTGGGTGTGCCTAAACCTCTGGTGCTAGATGCTATGATGGAACAACAAGGGATGAATCACTGAATAATTGCCAGGTTCTGTCCGTTCCCTTTGAAGCATCTGGCCACTGGTGGAAAACAGGACACTGAGCCAGATGGACCTTTGGTCTGACCTGGTATGGACGTTCTTACATTATGTTCTTATGTTCACTCTCCTGAACTCAGACACCTAATGTAGCTCAAGAAACTCTTGCAGAAAAGGAAAGGGTTTGTCATCTTGCCCAATCGCCCAGTGTTTTAAACAGTCAACAACCACACTCAACACCCCAGTTTAAACCTCCCACCTGCCTCATTCAGAGCAACAACTTGATTCCAGGTCACCCACCTACTAGGTGACTGTCCTAACCAACCTAGTCTATAGGGTATATTGAGATGTGTTTCTTTCAGTCTCTACTCTGGAAGCTATTCTATGCTACATAAAATATTGAAGTATTTTACTTAAATATAACACCAGAAGAAGAGACAGAATGACTGTATAGCCTAGGGGCTAGTGCACAATTCTGAAAGCTAAGCAGGGATTTTAAGTATATAAATATTGGATTCAGAGATCAAAAATAGATCTGAGCTCCTAACCCCCTTTGTTGATCTAACCCTTAGATTTTTGTAAGGTGTTGGCTTAGTACCACATGATTTTCTGATACAAATTTAGCACAGCACATACTAATCAGATTAAGAACTGGTGAACAGACTGATTTTTAAAAAAAGTCATTAATGAGGGCTCATCACCTAAAGGAGATATTTCTAGTTGTCCCTGCCAGCAGATATATGGGATTTTGGGGAACAATTACCACACAGGTGGGGTGCAAAATAAACTTTATTAAGAAAATGCAAAAAACAGGGAAAATTCAATAGTGAGGGGTATGGGGTTTAAGGTAGACAATTGGGGAGGGGTTTCTTTTAGCAAATTGTATAGGGGGTTTCAATAGTGGGGCACAATACAGTGGAGTACAATACAGTTGGTAACCAATAAACACTGAAGTATAAATGCAACAGGTAGCTAACAATTTTTATGTAAAAGGTGTGTCACAGCAGCATATAGCCAACTAACAGTTATGGGTAAAATGTGTCACAGTAGTGTAAATGTAAAATGTGAGGTGTGTTAGAGAGAAAAAGGGTAATCAATGGGGTTTTATGCTAGACTTCAGTAATACAATTGAGGTTTGGGGGCAATCGGAGCGGGGTGAACACATGGAGGAAGGGATTAAAAAAGAGAGAGAGAGAGAGAAAGGCAGGGGTAGAGGAATGAGATTGGGGGATGGGGGAAGAGGAGCAGGTGAGCAGAGAGGAGAGGGAGATTCAAACTTCAGGAAACAGAGAGGGCAGGCAGGCTGCAGGTTTAAACAGCAGAGAGACTGAGGGGTATGGGGTGACTGGAGAGCTCGGGGGGGCAGCAGGAAGACAGACTTAACCACAACTATACAGAACACAGCAAAATCTTATCTATGATCTAACTTAACCAAGACTACACAAATTAGCAAGTAACAGAACACAATGTAACAATTTTTTAAACCTAACTTACAGAGCACAATGCAAACAATTCTCTAGACCTAACTTAACCACAGCTATGCAAAATGAAATTACAACTTATTTAGACTAAGAACCTAATTCTAATAGGTGCACCTTAGCAGCAGTGGCAGGGAGCTGCAAGCTAGCAGTCCAGGAAGGCACAGCTTAGCAGCAGCATAGGCTTATTTTTAGCAGCAAACTGCTGTGGAGTTTAAGAGAGGTTTTAAGGCACAGACCAAGGTTTAGCTTAAGTCTGGCTGCTGGGGGAAACAGAGCCAGCAGCTAAAATAATAAAATGAAAGTATAGAGAGTTTCACAGAGGGATTCTTACCAGCCCCAAAGGAAGCAGCAGAGGTAAAAGCAGCAAGATCATCAGAAGGCTAGGTATGGTCTCAATAATCAGGAGATCTCTCAGGCAGCAATTCGTTCTTCATGGCGGGGGAGTTCAAAAAATGGGGGTACGCTCAAAAATAAAACGAGAGCGGAGAAAGGACCCCCCAGAACCCCTGGCTGATCAGACCAGGCAGCAATGCAGGAACCTTTCTGAGGTCTGATCAGAAAATGTCTGGTTTTAAGGGCAAACTTAGGCAGTCTCCCACCAGTACTTCTGATTGGCTCAGAGGCAGGGGAAAGAGAAAAAAAAACAGGTGAGCACAGAGACATGTCTGTGCAGAGTCCTGTGCAGTAGGTGACTCAAAAGCACATGAGGCCTATGACTCATACCCAGGACCTTAAAAACACAATAGGCCTTGCAGCTGGACATTGTCTACCCTACACTGAGCCCAGGTTTAACAAGGTGATAACAGGACTAACCCTTTGAACAGGGCAGTGGTCCCACTTAGCACAAGTGACCATCCCTTTGAGAAGGGCAATGGCTCTTGGTAAACAACTTTAAGGGGCCCTCCCTTTGAGAAGGGCAGTGGCCCTGCTAAACAACTTAACAGCCAGGGAGGGGAGGCCACAGGAGAACAAAAACAAAATGGAGTATGGGGACAGCTGTAAGAAACAAAATGGTATAGGGGGATAGCTATAACAGACACTAGTGAGGCTCTGCAGTACTGATGCCATTCAACATTTTCATCAATGAACTGAAGTAGATATATAGCTTCTGACATAACTTGTAGATGACCAAAGACTGGAGGACTGATACAGGATGAAGAGGACAGGGTGGTGACACAGAGTGATCTGGATTGCTTGGGAAGTGGGGCTCATTCAAACGAAATGTGTTTTAACATAGCCAAATGCAATATGATTCAGTGAGGAATGAAGGTGCTAAAGAGCTCTTTGATCTAGAGAAGAAAGGCAGGATAACCACCAATGGCTGGAAGCTGAAGCCAGACAAATGCAAATTAGACACAATTTTTTTTTCATTCACCACTGGAAGAAGCTACCAAGGGAAGTGGTGAGTTCTTCTTCTCTTGATGCCTTCAAATCCAGACTGGATGCCTTCCTAAAAGATGCTATGGTGGATGGGAGCCCTTGAATCTCCACCAGAAGATGGTTTGGGATCCTTCCCTTCTCTAGCACTCGATCAAGTCCTTCCCCTGCTCGGAGCATACTAGAGTCTCTCCAAACAAAAACAGGTTCTATCCTCCCTTCCCAAGGACAGGGAAAATCAAAACAAAGAAAGGAAATAGGGGGCTTGGTCTTTTGTTCACCTCTTCCAGGCCCAGCTTTTCTGTAGGTTTTTTAGTGCCCTGATCAGGATTAGAGTCCACTCTTAGATCTCCCCGCTTTTTGTAACCTTCATTCTATATCATGTTCGGGCAGATTCAGGACAGCAGGTGCCACAACTCTCTCTCTCTCTCTTTGCTGATCTACCCTGTGCCCTGCTATCTCCAAGGCACAGCCATCTTCCCCCAGTTGCCATCCCTTCCTGTGGCAGGCTTTCCCTTTTTAAGCATCCTCCCTCCAGCCTGAGCCTAGGGCAGCTTGCTAACTTCCTCCTGAATAGGGTGAAGTTGGACTCCCTCATGCTTCTTTAGCCAAACTCAAGTCATTGGGCAGTACAGGGCTACCTGGGTGAAATTTAAGGCCTGTGATATACAGGAGGTCAGACTAGATGACCTAATTGTTCTTTTTGGCCTTTAATTTTATGAAATCTGTGAATCCAGCTTCCTCAACACCTGTTTCTAACTCATCATACACTACTCTTCTCCCTGATTTGGGGATATAGGCCAAGAATCTGGATTCATAGACTCCTCTTGCTAAAACCCCACTCCACTCTGGAGCCAGGGGAAAATATCAGGAGCCTTCACTCCTAATCTCTTATCTTTGCAAACTCATGGTGATCAGAGAAGATCCCAGACAATTGGAAAAAGGCAAATATAGTGTTCAATTTTTTTTAAAAAAAGGAAAGAAGGAGAATCCAGGGATCTACAGATCAGTCAGCCTCATCTCAGTCCCTGGAAAAATCATGAAGCAGGTCCTAAAGGAATCAATTTTGAAGCAATTGCAGGAGAAGAAGGTGATCAGAAACAGTCAACATGGATTCACCAAGGGCAATTCATGCCTGACCAACATGATTCCCTTCTATGATGAGATAACTGGCTTTGTGGGTATGGGAAAAGCCATGGAAGTGATATACCTTAACTTTAGTGAAGCTTTTGATATGGTCTCCCAAAGTATTCTTGCCAGCAAGTTAAAGAAGCATGGCTTGGATGAATGGACTATAAGGTGAACAGAAAGCTGACTAGATCGTTGGGCTCAACAGGTAGTGATCAATGGCTCGATGTCTAGCTGACAGCTGGTATAAAGCAAGAGTACCTCAGGGCTGGTTTAATTCAACATCTTCATTAATAATCTGGATGATTGGATGAACTGCATCCTCATCTAGTTTGTGAATGACACTAAGCTGTTGGGAGAGGTAGATATGCTGGAGGGTAGGAACAGGGTCCAGAGTGACCTAGACAAATTGGAGGCTTGAGCCAAAAGAAATCTGATAAGGCTCAACAAGGACAAGTGAAGTCTTGCACATAGGATGGAAGAATATCATGCATTGCTACAGGCTGGGGATGGACTGGATAAATGGCAGCTCTGCAGAAAAGGACCTGGAAATTACAGTGGATAAGAAACTGGATATGATTCAAGAGTGTGCTCTTGTTGCCACGAAGACTAACGGCATATTGGGCTGCATGAGTAGGAGCAATGCCAGCAGATAGAGGGAAGTGATCATTTCCCTCTATTCAGCACTATTGATGTCACATCTGGAACACTGCATCCAGTTTTGGTCCTCCGACTACAGAAGGGATGTGGACAAATTGGAGACAGTCCAGTGGTATCTACAGTGGAGGGCAAAATAGATTTATAGATTCATAGACTTTAGGACTGGAAGGGACCTCGAGAGGTCATCGAGTCCAGTCCCCTGCCCTCATGGCAGGAACAAATACTGTCTAGACCATCTCTGATAGATATTTATCTAACCTACTCTTAAATAGCTCCAGAGATGGAGATTCCACAACCTCCCTAGACAATTTATTCCACTGTCCAACCACCCTGACAGTTAGGAACTTTTTCCTAATGTCCAACCTAAATCTCCCTTGCTGCAGTTTAAGCCCATTGCTTCTTGTTCTATCATTAGAGGCTAAGGTGAAGAAGTTTTCTCCCTCCTCCTGATGACACCCTTTTAGATACCTGAAAACTGCTATCATGTCCCCTCTCAGTTTTCTCTTTTCCAAACTAAATAAATCCAATTCTTTCAAAAATGATTAGGGGGCTGAGGCACATGACTTACGAGGAGAGGCTGAAGTAACTGGTATTATTTCATCTGCAGAAGAGAAAAGTGAGAGGGGATTTGATAGCAGCCTTCAAATACCTGAAGGGGGTTTCAAAGAGGATGGAGACAGGGCTGGCTCCAGGCACCAGCGAAGGAAGCAGGTGCCTGGGGCGGCCAATAGAAAAGCACGGTAGTGTGTCCGTTTTTTGGGGCAGCACATTCGGACCGGTGATGGCAGCACTTCGGATGCAGCTCAATCGGCCTGCATCAGATGGGTGGCAATTCAGCAGCAGGTCCTTCACTCTCTGTCTTCCTCTTTGGCAGCACTTCGGCGACAGCTCGATTGGATTCTTCTTTTTTTTTTTTTGTCTTTGCTTCTTGGGGCGGCAGAAAAGCTGGAGCTGGCACTGGATGGACATAGGCTGTTCTCAGTGTTGGCAGATGATAGAACAAGAAACAATGGTCTCAAGTTGGAGTGAGGGAGGTCTAGGATGGATATTAGGAAAAACGTTATAACTAAGAGGGTGGAATGGGTTACCTAGGGAGGTGGTGGTATCTCCATCCTTAGATTCTTTTAAGTCCTGGCTTGAGAAAGCCCTGGCTGAGGTGATTTAGTTGGGATTGGTCTTGTTTTGTGCAGGGGATTGGACCTCCTGAGGTCTCTTCCAAACCGAATCTTCTACGATTCTATATTTCCATCTATACAGTTTTTAAACAAACTCCTAAGTGACATAGCAATCTAAACTCAAGAGTCCTGGGATTTTTTGTGACTCAAAAGCCAATCAAACGTCCAAATTTTCCCTGAGTCTCACATACTTTCCAGCAACTCAAAACTCAGCCAACTCCACACATGTGGAAAACACTTGCAATATGTAAATCCCAAATCTGAAAACTCCATATATTTCTTAATAATCTCCCTTGGAACCAAAATTCCAAGTGCCTAATGCCCAAATCCCCAATGCAGAATTTTTATTGGTCTTATCTAGTGAAACTCGAGGGATTTAAGAGCTGTTTCATCTTATACCAGTGTTAGTGGAAAGGTCAGTAATAATATAATGAAATTTCTGGGGCTGATACTTCTTTGAACCTAGATGTGTTTTCTTCACCATGAGAGAGGTGAACAACTCTGAGATGTGACTTCCCAGTGGCATTCTTCATTGCTTAGCGTCAGCTGGCCCTGAGATCACAGACATGGTAGAGTGAAGGGTTGAGAATTTAGACATAAACTATGGAAAATGTTAACTGTAATATCAAGAATTTGAAACTGTTCTATGACAATTCTGTTTTGTGACAAGTTTCAAAGTTTCAAAATTTGTTTTTCTTCTGCAATGGAACAAAACCAAAACACTTGGAACATTTTCATCAAATGGAATTGGCTGAACTTTCTGGTATTGGAGTAAAAAGGTCAGGTTTTCAGTTTCTTCTATCTATCTATCCCCACCCACCCCCCATCTATCTATCTATCTATCTATCTATCTATCTATCTATCCTCAGAAGTGATCTGAGAGCCCTGGAACTCAGAAGTCTTCCCATCAGAAACTTCATTGAATCAATACATTTCTGGCAAGCATCTCTGCTTCAGTGAAACAGCAGCATATTTTGATGAAAATACATTTACTTGGAAATGTTCTGACCAGCTTCTATGCATTTGTGTTATGGAGAGGGGGGAAATGCCCAGATAAGGATATAATATTTTGAGTAGGGTTTAATGCTTACTACCTGATTTTCAAAAGTGCTTGAACACTTATACTTACAGATAGGTGCCTAGTGGCATTTTCAAAATAATGTAGGTGTCTAACACCCATGGAAATCAATGGGAGTTGGGCAACTCGGTGCCTTTGAAAATTCCAATAGGTACCTATCTGCATCTTTAGGCTCTCAAACACATTTAAAAATTTGGCCCTTGAGGCTTCCAGAACATTTCCATGTATAGCATTCTTACAAAATATAAATTACCTAACCCATACATCTCCCCATAATTCTTAGAGCCCATAGATTCCAAGTTCAGAAGGGATCATAGTGGTCATTTAGCCTGACCTCTTGTACAACACAGGTCAAAGAATGTCCTCAAAATAATTCCATTGATAGAGAATCCACCATGACCTTGGGTAAATTGTTGCAGTACTTAATTACGCTCACTTTGAAAAATATATGCCTTATTTCCAGTCTCAATGTGTCTAGCTTCACCTTCTAGCCATTGGCTCAAGATATCTGTTAGACTGAAGAGTGCAGAAAAAAATCTGGCCATTCAGATCTGGCTTCAGCAAATCATATTTTAGCTTTGGAGCTGGCCGAGGAACCTAAGTGCAGTTTCATTAAAATTTCAGAAATTTCAAACTTTATTTGTTGCAATTTATAGTCATACATTTTAAAATATTGATGAAAACATTCTCAGACACTGGGATTCAGAGTGGGGATATTAGCAATGTGCTTAGACACAGGAATGGCTATAAATGGACAGAAACAAGGAGGTTTACTCTTCAGGTCACATTCACCTTTATTTTGGCTGAGATTTTCAAAGCCAGCTCAAGGAGGTGAACCTCCAGCCCCATTCATTTTACAGGGAATTTAGCATCCCAGTCCCCTATAGATCCAGGAAAATCTCAGTCTTTGTATTTGTAATCATATATTTAAAGTATTTCTAGCAGCCCCATGACTGCAGTACTTGATCATCTCAAGATATTTCAAGTCGTTATATTAATGCAATCCAGTGAGGTAAGGAAGTAGAATTATCCCCATTGGGATGGGAAACTGAGGCACAGAAAGGCTAAGGGCCAGGCTTCCAATGGTGGTCAGACCCCTAAAATGTAGACAGGTGCCCAGTGGGATTTTCAGAAGTGCTCAGCTGCCTTAAGAAGCCCGTATCAGAGGAGTAGCCATGTTAGTCTGGGTCTGTAAAAGCAGCAAAGAATCCTGTGGCACCTTATAGACTAACAGACGTTTTGGAGCATGAGCTTTAGAAGCCTGAAAGCCTTTAAAAATGTTCTGTAAGTGACTTATGTCAGGGCGTGTGTGAGAGCACAGGGGATGAAACCTGCATCTCTGCAGTGGCAGGCTGCTATCCTAAGGACTCGATCATCCTTCCTCATCTGCTGAGGGGATAGGGCTGAGGCTCATTGACCCAGCACATGCTGTGCCCTTAGTAACATTTCTGATGTCTCGTTTAGTGCTCTGGGTCGAGCTAAATTCCATGCAATGGCATGGAGTGTCCAATGGAAATGTCCCCTGTTGTAGTAGCCAGTGGGCCAGGCACAACGTCTACCGGCTAGTGGCAGGTGCTGTTTGGAGGGACAGAGTCCAACAGGGAAGCGGGGCAGAGTGACTCAGTACCAGGCCAGTCAAACACAACATGCAAATGGAGGAGCAAGGAACTGAATGCTGGTTTGCCAAGTCCCAGCCTAGTGCTCTAACCATTGGGACAACCTTCCCCACTAAGTAGAATACTTTAACTGAAGCAATGAAATATCTGCTGCTTTGGGGAAGGGATGGTTCCCATGATGGGATGGGAATGGGAGTTTGCTTCCCAGGTCTGTGCAAAGCTGCAGACCATAAAATCACCAAGACAAGTGGAGTCAGGGGATAGAACCTGATAATAAGAATCCTCCATGTAAAGTCGCCCTGCATAGAGAGTCACATCCTTTCCCTCTCTGTATTCTTCAGCAGGAGAAGTGGAGCCCAGTTGCCTCCACCTGGCTGTGTTTGTTTGCCAGCATTTGTTTGACATGGGACAATTGTGCAAATACAGCAGGACTTTAATTGGCTACTGGATCCTCGGTTACTGAAATATTTTGTACATTTTAGGAATTAGGGCCTGGTTTTTAAAGATATTGAGACACTCATATATGTCCATAGGAGCCTAGTGGAAATTTCATAAGTGTCTAGGTGCCTAACTCCCATGGGTTTCAGTGTTTGGGTGCAGAGGTACTTTTGAAACCCCACTGAGTGCCAGTCTGAATCATTTGTAAATACCTCTACAAATCTGGCCCTATTGACTAAGATTTATGCTCCCTGGTAGAGTTCAATGTTCTGCTGCTTGTACTGGGAATTGGGTGCCTGACTCCTCTAAACAGCTTTGGAAATGTTAGCCTGGAAGCCCAACATACCTCAGCCTAAGGGTACACTGTTCCAAGCTATCTTCACAAGTTAGGAACCCAGGTCTCATCTCCTAACATTAGCCACCCAAGCTCAGATCTAGGAGAGTCAGGTGGGCTTGAGACCCCTCACTGCAACATCCACACTGATAACGTCAATGTGCTCTCTTGCTCTAAGCTGCAGTATAGATTTACTCTTAGGAGCCTAATTCTCATTGAAAGTTCATGGTCTACAATGCTTGTTCTCAGAACTGCTGGGTTTAGCCCTGGATTTCCAAGGGAGCGGATATCTGACACCCTTAGGCTGCTTTGAAAAATGGGGCATTAGGTGCCAAACCTTAGCCTGATTTCTCAGATTTGGGTCTGGGATCAGTCCCTACCTCTCCGTCCCTTCCATTAGACCTAAAGTGGGATTTTGAAAAATTTAAAAGGGCCAGATTTTCAAAGGTATTTATGCACCTAAAGAGGCAGATAGGGTCCTAGTGGGATTTTCAAATGTACCTAAACTTCATACTGCCTAACTTCCATTGCTTTCAAGAAAGATTAGATGCCTAACCTGCTTTGGTGTTTCTGAAAATTCCACTAGGCACCTATCTGCATTTTTCGATGCCTAAGTACTTTTAAAAAATTAGCCATTAGGCACTTTTGAAAAGGCATTTAAATACCTTTGTGAATCCCACTCTAGGTCCCTAAAACAAAATGATTTCATTGTATGTTAGACACCTAGGATCTTTAGAAAATCTCACTAGGCATCTAAATAACTTTCACAATCTGGCTCTTTTGTAAGTCCCAGCATTAACTCCTATGGAAAGGGAGAAGAAAGTCATTGACAGATGGAAGTCATGGTGGATAATAGGACATAGAGCTTCAGGGAAATTCAGTGTTAAGTTTGAACTTAAAGAGAAACCCAATATTTGAAAGAACTGAAATGCTCAGTTCAAAACACTCAAACAACCTTAACTCTCTCCCTCTAGCTTCATTCTGAAATAATGAAACATGCATTCTGGGAGAGTCTTAGGCCTGGTATACACCTAAAATGGAGGTCACCCTAGCTACATCATTTAGAGCTGTGATAATATCATGCCCTGTATGACATAGTTAGATCGACCTAACCCCCCTATAGCCACAGTATGGTTGATGGAAGAATTCTTCCATCAACGTAGCTAAAGAGACTCAAGAAGATAGCTTTACTACAGTGATGGAAAATCCCCTTCTGTGATTCTAGTAAGCATCTACACTGCAGTAGCATAGCTTGTACTATAGACACACCCTCACTCATCCATAAATATGGGATTTATTTATCAGTGTCCATGCCCTCCACTGTGCTTTACTCTTTATTGGGCAGTGGTTTTGTTAACTCTGCCTAAGAAACACACTATGCACGGATGAAGACATGTATCAACTATTTCTGGTTACTGAGATAGACGGAGGGTATTCACAAGATCCTCATCCCTTCATCATCACCTCTTCATTATCTGATGATTTTACTTTTAGTAGAGTTCCCTGTCTATGTTCCCTATCTATGACCAAAGCCAGAGAGAAAGGTGAAAGGAATGCAGCAATATGTAATTTCTTAAAGTGCCCAGGATTATGTCTCCTACCTGAGTTTGCAGGAGCAATCGTCTTCACAGTGATGGAGGAACGAAGAGAATTACTAAAGGAAAAAAACGACAACACAAAACAAAAACGTTGTCAAGCTGCAGTTAAGATTGACTGTTGTTACCAGTAATTTAAGAATAGTAACATAAAAAAGACAAGTAAACTTATTTTTCAGAATTTGTTGGTGGATCAAAAATTTCAAAAGGTTTCTGGGAGGTGGTGCCTCTGTTATATGCTGTAGTTTAGTGGTTCAGAGACTTACTTGTGGAGTGGGACAACAGGGTTTGGTTTCCCTATTTGCCTAATACAGAGAAAGGATTTGAATTTAGGTCTTCCATGAGAGAGGAGCACGCCCTGAGTTATGGGATATTGGGATATGGGGTTTACTCAAACTCCACTCTTGAAGCTCTGCTATTTTGTGTAAATAATTAAAGATAGAGTGGAGCAAGGATTTGATTTTGAGTATGCCCATGACTACCTTAAGCACCAGGCCATAGAATCATTCTCATCAGCTTTCTGACACAAATACTAAGAATCATTATGAATTGTGATTATGAATGACAATGGGCCTGAGATGCCACTCCCCAGTAGTTCATACACTTATCTAGCATGTGAGGTCCTAAGTACCTAATAAAGCATCTACCCTTTTCCACTGCAGCTACACTGCTATTTTTTTGTGTTTTCCTAACCAGACAGGGAATTCCTAAGCAAAATAATATACAAAACAAAACTTTGTTAAGGTTGTTAGTGATTACCAGTAGCTTAAGAGTAAGAACTTCAACGAGTTCTTCATTCTCATTTATGTCCTCTCTGCAGGTATATTTTAAGGATGCTAAATGGAACAGGAGAACCTCACAAGCCCTGTGACAGAATTTATTTTTGGGGGATGGGGACATCTCTCAGAGCACTGAGCTCCAGCATTTCCTCTTTCTAGTCTTCCTCCTAATCTACGAGACTACATGGCTTGAGAACTTCACCTTCATCATCATCATCATAACCGTGATCTCTGATCTCCACTTCCACACGTACATGTACCTCCTGTTGGCCAGCTTGGCTTTCCTGGATTTCACTGAGTCCTCGGTGACTGACCCCAAGATGCTAAAGGACCTCCTGTAACAGCACAAAGCCATCTCATTCAATGGGTATCTGACCAACACTTTCTTCTTCCACTTCATCGGAGGCACTGTGGTCTTCTTCCTAGAAGTGATGGCAGCTGATGAGTATGTGGCCATCTATAAGCCATTGCACTACCTGTCTATCATGAACAGAAGTATGTACATGGGGCTGGTGACAGGGGCATGGCTGGGTGGCTTTGTCCATTCCATTGTCCAGCTTACACTGATCATCCAACTCCCATTCTGTGGACCCAACACACTGGACAGTTTCTACTGTGATGTCCCCAAGTCTTCAAACTGGCCTGCACAGACATGTGCATGATGGAGTTGCTGATGGTTTCAAACAATGGGCTGGTCACCACAGGAGCCTTCATCGCATTGATCATATCCTACACCATCCTCCTGGTCAAGATAAGGACACATGTCATGGAAGGGATACACAAAGCCCTGTCCACCTGCGCAGCTCATATCACAGTGGTGAGTTTGCATTTTGGGCCTTGTGTCTTCAACTATGATCAGCCTTTCCAGAGATTCACAGTGGACAAGGCGGTGTCTGTGCTGTACATAGTGGTCACTCCAATGCCGAACCCAATGATCTACACCCTGAGGAACACTGAGTTGAAAAGCACCATCAAGAGGTTAATGGGAAGGTTCCTGTGCTCAAGGAGGAAAGCGAACTTCTAACAGATTTGTGTTGCAGGCCAATTGTGTGTTTTGCCTTTCTAAATACTTCCAAGCTTTCTTAGGTATCTGGATGCTCAAATCCCATTAATTTTCATAGGATTTATGCATGTTTAATCCCTTAGGTACCTTCGATATTCCTCCCCAAGAAGCCTAGCTCCCACCCCCTCCCACTTCCCGCCCCTGATTGCCCCCCTTAGAACCTCCCCATCTAAACCCCCTGCTTCTTATCCCCAGACTGCAGGGGAGGGTGGACTGCAGCGGAGGGGCTGGGGGCTAGCATCCCCAGTTCAGAGCTCAAGGGCCAGGCATGGTCCTGAGGACCAGATGTGGCTCGCAGGCCGTAGTTTGCCCACGTCTGGTCTATGAGATTTTTGGCCACGATTTTCAGTCGTTCAATGTTATGTACTTATATGGCTTCCATAACAGAGTATCTGAGCGCTTCACAACCCTTAGTTCTCACAACACCTCGGTGTAGTAGACAAATGCTACAGTCCCTGTTATAAAGAAGGGGAAGTGAGGAAGAAAGAGATTAAATGATTTGCCCAAAGTTACAGAAGAAGTCCCCGAATGACGAAGTCAATCAGTGCAGGTCTTGACAGTGTCAAGTTTTTTCCTGTTAGGATATAGATATTCAGGCCTGTCTGTAAAGGCATATACTTTAAGAACTTAGGTGTATTTTTATCACTTAGCTAGTTACAGGTGTATAAAACAAAGAATCAAAATCACAGTCTGTCTGTGTATGGGCCTTCACTCTCGAGGATAGTATGAGGCCTGGTTCTTAGGCTAAGGCCTTCGGCTAAGCAGCACAGACAGCCATAAGCTGGGAAGGTACGGACACATTCTCACAGTCCAAACTAGTCACATTGAAATAAGGTGTTATTGGGCTGTTAGGAATACAGTTCTTTCCTCATAATCACCACTAGATAAAGAGGGCTAAAGATGTGCGGGGGAGCAGTTAGGGAGGGATAGTTCAGTGTTTTGAACATTAGCCTGCTAAACCCACAGTTGTGAGCTCAGTCCTTGAAAGGACCTTTTAGGAAATTGGGGTAAAAATCCAACTGGGAATTGGTCCTGCTTTGAGCAGAGGGTTGGATTAGATGACCTCCTGAGGTCCCTTCTAGCCTACAATATGTTAGGATTGGTTAGATAGATTTCAGTAAAATTATTGGTTAAGGTATAGCTGAGAATCTTACAGTCTAAATTAGGCACAAAGAGGAAGTAAGTTAGAATTCCAAAATAAGGAAAAAGAAACTTGGATTTAAGCTTGCTGGAAGTTCACCCCAATAGACATCAAATTGTTTGCACCTTCGGACTTTGGGTATTGTTTTTCTCTGTTCACAAAATAAGGACAAGGGAGGGTGAAGGAGTAACTCCTCCAAGAGTTCCCTAAACTGATCCTTTCACATCTTTTTTTTTCTCTGATCACCAGATCCCCAAGAAAGGGTGTGATTCTATGTAACAGATGATACAAAAAATCAGCTTAATTTCACATTACTGCTGTCTTTTTTATGTAATTTGGAGTCTTTGTGTCTTTACTAAATGTTCTAATAAAATTGTTTAATGTTTTCACTTGCTCTCAGTGCATCATCATTTTACATATTGGAATTCCTAAACAGACAATTAGAGAATCAAACCTGTTTAGCACAGGTCATTAAATACCACCCAATGACCTCTATGTTAACCCCACCTCCCAGAATTTACGGAAAGGTTCAGACAAAAGCTCTGAGAGGGGAAACTGCTTTGAGTTTGACTGATGCAGCTACATCTGCCTGAATATGCACAGACCCTGAATTAGTCACAAAGAAAACTACATAAGGTTGAGGGGCAGGCTGCTGCTCCAGGATTGCTCTCACCATTGGTGGACAGATGGGACAATTCGGGGAGATAGAACCCAGTTTTTTACAAACACGGCATTACTTCTCCCCACTTTCTCTGGGGGTGTCTCAAAGGTGGCCCTCCTCCAGCCGGAGTAGGTCCTTCCTCTGGCTGGGTGTCTCAAACTGAGCAGTTCCCCGGTATCTGATCCCTTACCGTCACTGTCATTTTACCTAGGGGCCCCAGACCTAGAGTCTATATATTAGCAGCCAATTAACCAGTAGGGAGCACATCTCATAGATTTCTGTCTATGAACTATAATCTCAAGCTATTAGAATATATTATGGTAATTAAAATGGGATAGTGGTTCTAAGCAATGAGAATCTCATATACTGGAACAAACATAAGAACAGGCATCATAGTAAAGATACTGAGTTCATATCAACTGGAATAGTTCCATATCACTATGCTAATTTAAAGAAAGAAAGAACATTGGTCCATTCATCCAAATAGAAATTAAAAATCAGATAGAGAAAATCAAACCAACACTGAATTCCTCCAAAGGTCTCTCCTCAGTGGGAAAGAAATGCTCCTTACTCATTGAAAGTTCCATTCTTGAAATTAATCCTATAGGGCAAAGCGTTAAGAACTTGCAGACTGGTTAGTAACCTTTGTCTCTTCTTCAGAGTCACAGGCAAAGAATATGTATTTGAAACCGAAGAATGGGCCAGATCGCCAGCTGGTGTAAATCACCATTAACTCCACTGGAGTTTATGATGTCTAATTCCCCAGATGGTGAAAACAATATAGTCCATAGGCATCTCATCCCCAGCTAGTGTAAATCAAAGTAGCTCTGTGGAAATCAAAGGGTCACACCTCCACTTGGCGTAAACAGCCCTAACTACTCAGAACTCAGTGGAAATATATCAATTAATAATAGTTTAGGCCTGAGCTAGGAGCTTTTAGTGTTTGCTTCTGGCTGCCTTTTAGTGACCAACATTAAACATCCAGGGCAGCCTGAGCTGTGATTTCCTGTAGTGACTAAATTAAACAGCGAGAGCAGCATGAGCTGTGGCTTCCTGTGGTGGCTGCATCTCAAGAGATGCTGATGAAATGGAGGAGAAAAATATCTCTGCTCTCCAAGAGCTGTTTATGTGGCGTTAATGAGGGGACAGGTTATTCCAGTCCAGCTGGGGCTCTGGTTCCACTGGGCTCTGAGCTATTGTAGGTCACATGTCTGTGCTTCAAATATATATTTTATTCTGCAGTCTCCTTGGGATGCCACTTATCATTCAGCCCTGCCTTGTTTCTGGCCAAGAGTCCTTCCAGGGATGCTGCCATCATATGAGATTCAGTGTGGGTCATTTCCTCCTCTGGAGGGTTAGGTTTGGTTAGGGCTGGTTATCAGGGTGTTTTCTTCCCAAGGTGAAATCAGAGCTGGGCTTATAGCCCTGGAGACCATATTCAGCTGTTTAACCCCAGGACAGGTATATCCTTGCCTGTGATCATATCTGAATCCCAAACAACCCAGGATCAGCTCTAGAGTTGGGAGGGGCTTTCAATCTGCTACCCTGTTTAGTCCTTCATCTCTCAAGCAAGCCTGCCCCAGGAGGAGAGCAGGGAGTGGTCGTTTGTGGAGTGGGTCCTTGTCTCTCAGGAACTGCAGAGACCCAGCCTCTGTGGGAATATGGTGACTGGGCAGGAAACAGCTGATAGATAACACAGGGTGGGGGCATTATTGAGAGATATAGAAACAGACAATGACTGAGAATCCTGCCAGTGGACGATCAAATGCTTCTCTGGCTGGGAAATATTCCACAAAGACCAACACTGTAAGTTTGCTATTTCAGTTAATATGTTTGGGGTTTAATATATTGGAGGAAATGTAATAATATAACTGTGAATTACATTGAAACTCTATGACTTTTACAATCATTTAACAAAACATCTAGAGCTCATTTTTCCGTAGCAGAAAAAAATCATTTTTAAAGAAATTGTAGATACCAAAACATTTTTTGGTTTTGTGCATTGAGAACCAAACAATTGGTGTTAAAAATTGCTGAAATGTGGAAAAAAATTACAGAATCTTTGAAAAAAAAAGTTTTGATTTTGCCAATGGATATGTTGTTTTAGTGGATAGAAGACTTCTCAGGAAAATGTTTTCAGTTGAAAAATCCAGTTTTTCTTTAAAATAATTTAAACAGATTGGAAACTCAGATTGAAAACAAACAGATTGGAAACAGATTGAAAACTTAGCCTGGATTGGAAATCTATAATTAAGCCAGGATGCTAATATTTAGATTCTCCAATAACACCACAATTACAAAGCCATTCACACTATTGGAATCCTATTTAATTGCTGTTTCAGTTACTTGCAGGATGGTAACACTAAGTAAAGAGCCAGAGGGGTAGCCGTGTTAGTCTGGATCTGTAAAAGCAGCAGAGAATCCTGTGGCACCTTATAGACTAACAGACGTTTTGGAGCGTGAGCTTTCGTGGGTGAATACCCACTTCGTCAGATGCAGGTAGTGGAAATTTCCAGGGGCAGGTATATATATGCTAGCTAGCAAGCAAGCAAGCTAGAGATAACGAGGTTAGTTCAATCAGGGAGGGTGAGGCCCTGTTCTAGCAGTAGAGGTGTGAAAACCAAGGGAGGAGAAACTGGTTCTGTAATTGGCAAGCCATTCACAGTCTTTGTTTAGTCCAGAGCTGATGGTGTCAAATTTGCAAATGAACTGAAGCTCAGCAGTTTCTCTTTGAAGTCTGGTCCTGAAGTTTTTTTGCTGCAGGATAGCCACCTTAAGGTCTGCTATAGTGTGGCCAGGGAGGTTGAAGTGCTCTCCTACCATGCAGGTACCTTTAGACTTAGGCACAGACAGCTGAAGCCCCCAGCCAAAGCTTGTCTCTACCCAAAGACATAGAGGAGGGCAGCGGAACCAGACCTTAGCTCTCTTGGTCTACCACTATACCCTGTGTCCCACACTGATGCCTGCTAAACAGACAGCACACTAACATAGTAAGACAGAGTCAATGCCCTAGAGATTTTAAACCCAAAGTAGACAGAACAGAGAAAGGGAGGGAGGCTAAACAGAGGCATAGGCAGGAGAAGTGACCGGCCCAATGTCACACAGCAGGTCAGTGGCAGAACCAGGAATAGAAACCAAATCTCCTAATGGCCGTTGACCCACACAGCACAGACAGAAGGACTCACTGGTAAACGACACAACAATTAGCTAAGTGATGATATTAGCCCCTCCTCACAGAGAAATGGAAATGCAGCTGGGATCTGTTGCCACAAATCAGTTTTGGAAGCAGGCAGCAGGCTGTCTGTGTGGTGTTACAGTGGAATCCTTTCAGCTGAGCTGTCATATGGGAAGCTTTGTGTGCCCATGTCATATTTCATTGGAAATCAGGCAGTATTAGCTTTTTAGTATGTTCCCTCCATATTCTAGTTTTCAGCCTGCTGTCTGACTAAGAGGGGGCTCATCTTGGCTAGAATTCGAGGGTTTGGGTGTGCTTTGTTCATCCTTCATAGTCTATTTTATCAGGCCACATCCTGAGCCAGATTTTCAGATAAGCTGAAAATCAGATACAGAAGATCTCTGCAACACTGAATTCCTCCACAGCTCTTTCCCAGTAAGAATTAACTACTCTGTAACCATTAACAGTTCCACCCTTGCAATTAATCCCTTGTGTCAAAGACCAAACAAAGTGCAGACGGGTTTGGAACATTGGTCTCCTCAGATCAGATTCACAGGCAAAGAATATGGATTTGAAAATGTTTATGGGCCCGATCCCCAGCTGGTGTAGATCTGCAGTAGCATCAGCAAAGTTAATGAAGCCAGATTCCCCAGCTGGTAAAAAAATACATATTTCCATGGACATCTTAGAGCCAGATCTCCAGCTAACGTAAATCAAAGAATTTCCGTTGAAAATCAAAAGGTCACATCTCCACTTGGCTTAAAGAGAACAAATTATTTGAAATTGTATCAATTTACATGGGTTGAAGACATTGCACTGAACTTTCAGTGTTTGCTTCTGGCTGCGTCTTTGTGACCAACATCAAACAGCCCAAGCATCCTGAGATGTGTGTTCTACTGATGGATGCATCCCAGGAGCCCCTGATGCAAGATGGGGGGGAAATATTTCTGCTCTCTGAAAGATGATTATATGGCATTAATGAAGGAACAGGCTATTCCAGGCTGGCTGGGGAGCTGACGCCACTGCACTCTGAACTATTGTGAGCATGTCTGTGTTACAAATATATATTCTATTTTTCAATCTCCTTGGGACTCATGTGGGGCATTAGCCTTGCCTTTTCTTTAGCCAAGGGTTCTTCCAGGCATGCTGCAATTGTGTGAGATCCAGGACAGGTGCTGTCCCCCCTCTGTGGGGTTAGGGTCAACTAGGGCAGAATGTCAGGGTGGTTTGCTTCTGAGATTGAATCAGTGCTGGGCTCACAGCCCTGAATTCTGGACTCAGCACTTTAGCTGCAGAACAAGCACATACTGAGCTGTGATCATGTTTGACATGAAACTCCAAGAGACTTCCAGTGGGAGTTCAGCACTCAACAACGACATACTGAGCTGTGTCCATGTTTGAAGAGTGCAGAAGCTGTGATTTGTTTTACAGCTTGGATAGGCTTCACCTTTCAGCCAAGCCTGTCTGAGATGGGGAGCAGGGAGCTCCCATCTGAGGAGTGGGTCCATGTCTTCTGGGAACTGCAGAAGGACCCAGCATCACAGGGAATATGGTGAAGGGGGAGAGAAACAGCTGCTGGATAAATCAGTAATGGGGCATTATTGACAGGTACACAAACAGGCAATGATTGAAGAATCCTCATGGTGAATTGTCAAATGCATCACAAATTAGAGAATATTCCACAGAGACAACGCTGTAAGTTTGCTATGTGCAATTAAATATTGTTATATTTAAATATATTTAGAGCTCCTCAGAGTCTTTTCTTTTTCCCCCCAGCAGACAACAGTTGACTTTTCATAGAAATCGTGAACACCAAAACTTTTCTTTCTTTTTGTTCATTGAGAACCCGACAATTTCAAGTAAACTGCTTAAAACTGAAACATTGTCATTGAATTTTTTAAAAAAAATGTTTAGACGTCTCTAGTACATAGGTTGATTTTCAAGAATAGCAGAGATTTTCCTGGAACATGTCTCAGTTTAAAATCCAATTTTCCTTTGAAATAATTTAAACTGAAAATGTCTGAATACTCCAGATTGGACTTGTAGATTTCAACGGGGATAGGAACAGTGATATAGTCCAATAATTGTACAATTTGAACCCAGTCACTCTATTGCATCTGTGTTTATTTCTGTTTCAAAGGGACACTTGTTGAATGGTAAAACTGAGTAAGCAGCAAATTTGGCAGCCAAGAGCATGGCTATTAAACATACTAGCACCTTAGATAGAGAACAGTGAATTGAAGTCCCCAGCAAAAGCCTATCTCTCTTATTCCTGCCCAAAGACATAGAGCATGTCAATGGGATTAGAACTGAGATATTCTACTCTAGCGCCATATCCGCTGTCCCACAGTGCTGCCCGCTAAACAGAAATGCTGTAAATGGGGGCAGTGAACATATATATGATAGGACACAGCTCATCCTCCACAGAACTCATAGTCCAAGAAGACAAGGCAGAGAAGGGATGGAGGGGAAACAGAGGTACAGGGAGGGGAAGTAACTGGCCCAAGGTTACAGAACAGTAAGTGGCAAAGCCAAGAACAGAGCACAAGTTTTCTGATGGCCACTGACCCACACACCCATAAAGTGACAGATGCAAGTGACACAGCAGAGAGGAGTGCTGCTAGCCCATCGGTACACAGAGATGGAAATGCAGTCAGGATTTGGTGTCATAAATCAATACATTTTTAGGCAGCTGGCCATCTTCGTGGTGTTGCTGTGAAATCATTACAGGTGAGCTGTCATACACAATGGCCAGTCCATCTCGTATTTCCACGAAAAGAGGATGCCAGGCAGTGTTGGCATTTTAGCACTTTACTTTTTTGCCCAAGTCCAGAACCTGCTCTTCATAGCAATAGTGGATCCATCTTGGCTAAAATTGTTGCATTCCGATTGTACTTTGCTACATCCCTCACATAACATTTTATTAAGCCACAGCATGAGCCAGATCTTCAGATAGTGCAAACTGATGCAGCTCCCTTGACTTTAAGGGAGCTGCACCAATTTACATTCATGTGATAACTCACCATTCCTAGTTAATAACAGTGAGGAGCGCTGTGCATTGTTGACACTCAAATCATATTGTTGCGGGAAATCAGGCCACTCCGTCACTGTAATTCTCCCACTGTCTTTGTACTTCCCTCCACAGACATCACACAATGAACTGAGAAAGAAAATGTCCAACCAAACCACCCTGACCGAGTTCCTTCTCCTGGGATTCTCTGAAATTTGGGAACTGCAGATTTTGCAATTTGTGGTGTTTCTAATGATTTATCTGGCAGGCCTGCTGGGGAATCTTCTCATCATCACAGCCGTAGCCCTCAACCCCAATCTTCAAACCCCCATGTTCTTCTTCCTAGTGAATCTGTCCATCCTAGACTTCGGCTCTATCTCCGTTACTATCCCCAAATCCATGGCCAATGCCCTCATGAACACCAGATTGATTTCTTATCCTGGATGTGTCGCCCAAGTCTTTCTCTTTTTCCTCTTCACTGGAACTGATCTTGCCTTACTCACCATCATGGCATATGACAGATATGTCGCCATCTGCCAACCATTGCACTATGAGAGAGTGATGAACAGGAGAGCTTGTGTCCAAATGGCAGCCAGTGCCTGGATTACTGGTATTGTCTACTCTGCCCTGCACACTGGCAACACCTTCAGGTTACCCTTCTGCCAGTCCAATGTCATCAACCAGTTCTTCTGTGAAATCCCTCAACTACTCAAGCTCACCTGCTCTGAGTCATACCTCAGGGAAATTGGGGCTGTCATCTTTAGTGCATGCATAGGCTTCAGTTGTTTTGTTTTTGTAATTGTGTCTTATGTTCAGATCTTCAGAAGTGTGCTGAGAATCCCCTCTGAGCGGGGCCGGCATAAAGCTTTCTCCACCTGCCTTCCTCACATCACTGTGTTCTCTTTGTTGCTTATCACTGGCACCTTTGCCTACCTGAAACCCCGCTCCAGCTCAGCATCAGGTCTGGACCTTGTGGTGGGTGTTCTTTATTCCCTGTTACCTCCAGTGATGAATCCAATCATCTACAGCATGAGGAACAAGGAGATCAAATCTGCATTGAAGAAACTGGTTGTGTGGAGGTTATTCACCAAGAGTTAAAATGTCCGTCCCTGCAACTTGACTGTTATTTCATTCTGAGTTTCTTTGTAGATATAATCAACTGATGACAAATTTGTCTCTTTGAGAGAATAGGGTGTTATCTGTGTATGAAATCATGAAATCTGGATGAGCTTCACTGGAGTCAAATGAGTTCGTATAAGATTAAACCAGCGTACTTGAGATCAGAATCTATTTACATATGCACTTATTTATCTGTCATAGGAATTTATTGGGCTGCTGTCACCTGTAGCCTGAAGTATGAGAGATTTGGCTTGTGTGTTTGCTTGTTTCTTTCTCTTTTTTTTTGATTTTGTTGATTCAATCATTGACTTGTTTCTTTGTTTCAGGTGGGTTTTGGGCAGGAGGGAGGAGCTTGGGAGGATGGAGTATGTTTGACTAAATGGTGCTATCCATTTATTTTGTCATCTATTCAAGATGCCAATATCAGAATCACTTTGATGGGTTTTTCTGAGAGACTTGAAGTTTTGCTTTCCCTATTGATGAAGAATTGAAAAAAAGTTTCTGCAGGTATCTGTTCAAGTGATGATTTTAATGATGATGGGTTTTTATTGTGTTGTGTATGTTGTGTTAGGGCACCTAAAGCCTTATATAACTGTATGCATTATTGTTAATTATTTAAATTTATTAAAATAAATAAATACTGTATTATTCTTCCTATAGTGGAAAGGTATTTGGAAGAGAAAGGTATTAAAATGGTTCCTAAAGACAAACTAAGTCTGAAAAATAAGGCCAAATTTTGATTCCACCGAACTATTTCAATGATCCTTCTGGAAGTGCTCATGTTTTCCCTTATGTTATGCTTTGTTCCTATTGTGGTAAATAAATCACACTTATCATGATGAAGAAGTCTAGTCATTCAACTTTCTACTGGTCACAGCTCCTGTGGGAAGAACTGCAGGGACCAAACACATTTGGAGAAATCACGGTTGGGACCCAGTTTGAGAGATGGGGAATCACACGATTCCACCCTAAGACGAGGATAGGCACAAAGCTTAGACCAAAAGGTTTGAAGTTACAGATCAGAGCAGGGAGAAGGCGTTGAGCTAACCTTTTAGTGATAGCAATTGGGATATAGCCATTCACTTCAATGTGTAGCTTTGTATGGAGCCATTTGACTCTCGTCCACAGAAGTATCCAAACATGTCTAGATCTCCAAAGGCGGTTGCTGTTTTTATTATTAATTAATATTTATTAAACCACGTTTGTGCATGGTTGTGTGTACTACATATACAATAAATAAAATAAGATCATGTAGTTAGATAGATAGACAGATACATCATGAAAAATCAATGTCCATTTTTCTTGTCTCTTTTTCTGTCTATGACTGTTGATGTCCAACTCATGATTTTCCTGTGACTATTCATTATTTGTTGTTATTTCTTTGAATATTTCTTACTCCATTACTCTTTTACAAGAACTTCATTACTTGCACTGCCTGGGAGCTTTGAGCCTTTTTAAATTAATACATTATAATGTGCTCTGTTTCTTTGCCTGATTGGATACAATGAGTTTTCTTAAAAACAAATATTCTCAGTCAGTCTAAATCATAGTCGTGATGGGTTGGATCACAGAAACACCCTTGGGAGCTGCCAAGACTGCTTCTACCCCTACCTTCTCTGTCAGCTCGAGGCCCCAGCACGTTGTCCTGTCAGAGCCAGACACTCCTGTCTGCTCCAACAAAGACCAAGGGGCTGAATTACTTGCCCCAAAGTTACAGTTTTACCTGAAAGCAGCTAACAGAAGTGTTCCTGTTTTTAGCACTCAGACGTCCAACTCCCAAAGGGCTCTAAACGCAAATAAATCAGTTTCTTAAATTGTTCACAGCCTATAACACTGACGGAGAGATATTCACAGTGTTTCCTCCCCCAGGTATTAATACATACTCTGATTTTATTAAATACAGAAAGTAAGATTTAAGTGATTCCCTGTATTAACAGACAGAACAACGTAAGTCACAGAGCAAAATAAAATAAAATGTGCAAATCTTTGTCTTATCAAACTGAATACAGATATGAGCCTCACCGGTTCCAGAATGCTCCCTTTTACAGACTAATTTTTAGCCTGGGGCCAGCAATCACTCGCACTCCTTGCAGTCACTGCCCTTTGTTGCAGTTGCTTCCACGTATCCTGGGCTGTGGGGAGGCTTTCTCTTTAGCCAGCTGAAGACAAAATGGAGGGATATCCAGGGCTGCCAATTAGAGAAGGACCCATTGATCAGTGTGCATTGAACCCGATGATCTGGACAGGTTTCTATCCACCTTATAGTCCATTCATCCAGTCAATAATTCTTTAACTTCCTGGAAAGAATACTATGGGAGACCATATCAAAAGCTTTGCTAAACTCAAGGAATAACACGTCTACTGTTTTCCCCTCATCCACAGACTCAGTTATCTCCTCAGAGAAGGCAATTAGGATAGTAAGGCTTGACTTGCCCTTGGTGAATCCATGCTGACTTTTCCTGATCACTTTCCTCTCCTCTAAGTGCTTCAAAATTGATTCCTTGAGGACCTGCTGCATGATTTTTCCAGGGAATAAGGTGAGGCTGACTGGCCTGTAGTTCCTCGGATCCTCCTTCTTACCTTTTTTAAAGATGGACACTACATGAGCCTTTTTACAATCATCTGAGGCCTCGCCTGTTTGCCATGATTTTTCAGAGTTAATGGCCAATAGCTCTACAATCACATCCGCCAACTTCTTTAGCACCCTCGGATGCAGCATATCTGGTTTCATGAGCTCCTGCAGCTTTTTGAAATGGTCCAAAACCTTTTCTTTCTCCTCAGAGGGATGACCTCCTTTCCATGCTGTGCTGCCCAGTGGAGTAGTCTGGGAGGTGACCTTGTTTGTGAAAACAGAGACAAAAAAAGCATTGAGTACATAGGCCCTTTCCATATCTTCTCTCACTAGTTTGCCTCCCTCATTCAGTAAGGGGCTCACACTTTTCCTGACTTTCTTCTTTTTCCTAACATACCTGAAGAAACTCTTCTTGTTACTCTTAACATCCCTTGCTAGCTGCAACTCCAAGTGTGATTTGCCCTTCTTGATTTCACTCTTGCATGCCTGAACAATATTTTTTTTCTTCTCCTTGGTCATTTGTCCAAGCTTCCACTTCTTGTAAGCTTCTTTTTTGTGTTTAAGATCAGTAAAGATTACACTGTTAAGTCAAACTGGTTGTCGGCCATATATACTATTCCTTCTACCCATTGGGATGGTTTGTTCCTGCAGCCTCAATAAGAATTCTTTAAAATACAGCCAGCTCTCCTAGACTCCTTTCCCCCTCATGTTATCCTCCCAAGGAATCCTGCCCATAAGTTCCCTGAGGGAGCCAAAGTCTGCTTTTCTGAAGTTCAGGGTCTGTATTTTGCTTCCTTCCTTTCTTCTTTCTGTCAGGATCCTGACTCGTCCATCTCACCGTCACTGCCTGCCAGGTTCCCATCCACTTTGGCTTTCTCTTCTAATTCTTTTCTGTTTTTTGAGGAGCATGTGAAGAAAAGCTCTGCCCCTAGTTGGTTCCTCCAGCACTTGCAGCAGGAAAAATTCCCTTCACTTTTCTGTCCTAGATTTTGAATGCCCTTGGTCATTGTGGAAATCAAATCTATGGCACATTCAGAAAACCCTGTCAAAGAGATAGTACAATATCAGGGTTGGAAGGGACCTCAGGAGGTCATTTAGTCCAACTCCTGATCAAAGCAGGACCAATTCCCAACTAAATCATCTCAGCCAGGGCTTTGTCAAGCCTGACCCTGCCCCCAAGGTGCCAAAGGACCTCCTGTACCAGTGCAAAACCATCTCATTCAATGGGTGTCTGACCCAAATGTTCTGCCTGACCTTAAAAACCTCTAAGAAAGGAGATTCCACCACCTCCCTAGGTAACACATTGCAGCTTGTCATCGCCCTCCTAGTGAAAAGTTTTTCCTAATATCCAACCTAAACCTCCCCCATTGCAACTTGAAACCATTACTCCTTGTTCTGTCATCAGGTACCACTGAAAACAGTTTAGATCCAGCCTCTTTGGAATTTATCAGATCCCCCCTCATTCTTTTCTTCTGCAGACTAAAAAATCCCAGTCCCCTCAGCTTCTCATCCTAAGTCATGTGCCCCAGCCCCCTGATCATTATTGTTTCCTTCTGCTGGACTCTTTCAAATTTTTCCATATCCTTTTTTTACTGTGGGGCCAAAAACTGGGCATGGTTCTCCAGATGAGGACTCACTAATGTCAAGTAGAGGAGAATGATATACCATTATCTTTTAGACTGAAGAGTTTAGAAAACAATCTGGTCACTCAGATCTGGTTTTAGCAGATGATATTTTAGCTTTAGAGCTGGCCGAGGAACCTAACAGCAGTTTCATTAAAACTTTTTAATCATACATTTTAAAATATTGATGAAAATATTCTCAGATACTGGGATCCAGGCTGGGAATATTAGCAATGTGCTTTGCATAGCCACAAATAGCTTTAAATGGACAGAAACAAGTGACCTACAGTCACTTTGACAGATTTTCAAAGCCAGATCTACGAGGTGAAACCTCAACCCCCATTCATGTTACAGGGAATTTGGCATCTCAGTCCCCTAGAGATCCAGGAAAATCTCAACCTTTGTATTTGTAATCATGTATTTAAAGTATTTCTAGCAGCCCCATGGCTTCTGTACAGGAGAATCTCAAGATATTTAAAGTAATTATCTTAATACAGTGAAGTGAGGTATGGAAGCAGGATTATTCCCATTAGGATGGGAAACTGAGGCACAGAGAGGCTAAGGGCCAAGCTTCTAAAGGTGATCAGACCCCAAAAATGTAGGCAAGTGCCTAGTGTGATTTTCAGAAGTGCTCAGCTGCCTCAAGAAGGCTGAACACCTTTAAAAATGTGCTGTAAGTGACTCGTGTAAGGTCAGACAGGGCGTGTGTGACAGCACAGGGAATGAAACCTGCATGTCTGCAGTGGCAGGCTGCTATCCTAAGGACTCAATCATCCTTCCTCATCTGCTGAGAGGATAGAGCTGATGCTGATTGACCCAGAACATGTTTGGCCCTTAACAACATTCCTGATGTCTCACCCAGTGCTCTGTGTGAAGCTGATATCTGTGAGTGTCAGGTGTATGAGTATTATTTGCAATTCTTTTGGAACAAGTAGCTGGTGTTTACCTCATAGCACACATCCATTGAGCATCCTTGGGCATCTAAATACCAGACACAACTTCCACTGGCAAGTGGCAGGTGCAGTTTGGAGGTACAGTGTCCAATAGGGAAGTGGGGCAGAATGACTCAGTACCAGGCCGGTCAAACACAGGATGCAAATGGAGAAGCAAGGAACTGAATGCTTGTTTGCCAAGTCCCAGCCTAGTGCTCTAACCACTGGGACAACCTTCCCCACTAAGAAGAAGACTTTAACTGAAGCAATGCATTATCTGCTGCTTTGGAGCAGGGATGGTTCCCATGGGGGGATGGGAATGGGAGTTTGCTTCCCAGGTCTGTGTAATGGCTGCAGACCATAAATTCACCAAGACCTGTGCAGTCAGGGGATAGAAGCTGATAATAAGATTCCTCCATGTAAAGTAGCCCTGCACAGAAAGTCATATCCTTTCCCTTTTTGTATTCTGCAGCAGGAGAAGTGGAGCCCAGTTGCCGCTACCTGGCTATGTTTGTTTGCCAGCAATTATTTTTATATGGGACAATTGTGCAAATATAGCAGGACTTTAATTGGCAAATAGGTCCTCAATTACTGAGATTTTTTGTGCATTTTAGGAATTAGGGCCTGGTTTTTAAAGATATTTAGACACCCAAAGATTCATATAGGAGCCTAATGGAGAATTCATAAGTGCCTAACTCCCATAGGTTTCAGTGTTTGAATGCAGAGGTGCTTTTGAAACCCCACTAAGTGCCGGTCTGCATCATTTGGAACCTAAAAATCTTTACAAATCTGGATCCTATTGACTAAGGTTCATGCTCTCTGGTAAAGTTTAATGTTCAGCTGCTTGTACTGGGAATTGTGTACCTGACTCCTATAAACCGCTTTGGAAATTTTAGCCTGGAAGCCCGACATACCTCAACCTAAGGGTAAATTTTTCCAAGCTATCTTCATGATTTAGGAGTCTATGTCCCATCTCCTAACATGAGCCACCCGAGCTCAGACCCAGAAGAGTAAGGTGGACTTGAGATCCCGCACTCAAACATCAACACTGGTAATGTCAATGTGCTAGCTTGCTCCAAGCTGCAGTGTAGATATATCCTTAGGAGCCTAATTCTCACTGAAATTTCATGGTCTACGCTGCCTGTTCTCAGCACTGCTGGGTTTAGCCCTGGATTTTCAAAGAAGTGGATGTCTGATACCCTTGGGCTGCTTTGAAAAACTGGGCATTCAGTGCCAAACCTTAACCTGATTTCTCAGATTCGTGGCTGGGATCAGTCCCTGGCTCTCAGTCCCTTCCATTAGACCTAAAGTGGAATTTTCAAAATTTATAAGAGCCAGATTTTCAAAAGGATTTATGCACCTAAAGATGCAGATAGGGTCCTAGTGGGATTTTCAAAAGTGCCTAACTTCATACATGCCTAAGTTCCATTGTTTTAAACAAGAATTAGATGTTTAACCTGCTTAGGTGTTTCTGAAAATTCCACTAGGCCCCTATCTCCATTTTTCAATGCCTAAGTAATTTTAAAGCTTGGCCATTAGGCACTTTTGAAAATGCATCTAAATACCTTTGTGAATCCCACTCTAGGTCCGTAATACAGAATGATTTTGTTGTATATTAGACACCCTGGCTCTTTTGAAAATCTCACTAAGCACCTAAAGAGCTTTAACAATCTGGCTCTTCTGTAAGTCCCAGTATTAATTCCTAAGGAAAGGGAGAAAAAAAAAAGTCATTGACAGATTGAAGTCATGGTGGATAAAGGGAAATTCAGTATTAAGTTAGAACTTAAAAAGAATCCCAATATTTGAAAGAAAGGAAATGTTCAGTTCCAAAGAGCCAAACAACCTTAACCCTCCCCCTCTGGCTTCATTGTGAAATAATGAAACATGCATTCTGGGAGAGTCTTGGGCCTGGTATACAGCTAAAATGGAGGCCAGCCTAGCTACAGCATTCAGAGCTGTGATAATATCATGCCCTGTGCGACATAGTTAGATCGACCTAATCCCCCTATAGCCACAATGTGGTTGATGGAAGAATTCTTCCATCAATGTAGCTACCGAGTCTCAAGAGGGTAGATTTACTACAGTGACGGAAAATCCCCTTCTGTGATTCTAGTAAGCATCTACACTGCAGTGGCATAACTTGTAGTGTAGACATTGCCTCACTCATCCATAAATAGGGGATTTATTTATCAGTGTCCATGCCCTCCACTGTGCTTTACTCTTTATTGGGCAGTGGTTTTGTTGACTCTGCCTAAGAAACACACTATGGACGGATGAAGACATCCATCAATAAGATCTGATTAGTGAGATGGTCAGATTGTATTCACAACTTCCTCGCCCTTTCCATATGCCACAAGTTATACAAATGCTTCTAGATTCAGTGCTAGCATCTATACACACATAAACCTCCTAGCACTGTTGAATTTACATATGGTTAGAATACAGGAATCATCTGATGATTTTACTTTGAGTAGAATTCCCTGTCTATGACCAACACGAGAGAGAAAGGTGAAAGGAATGCAGCAATGTGTAATTTCTTAAAGTGCCCAGGATTACGTCTCCTTCCTGAATTTGCAGGAGCAGTTGAATTCACAGTGGTAGAGGAAAGAAGAGAATTCTTAAAGGAAAAAATGACAACAAGAAACGAAAACATCACCAAGCTGGAGTTAAGACTGACATTTGTTACCAGTAATGTAAGAATAGTATTACAAAAAAGCAAGTGAACATATTTTTCAGAAGTTGGTGGTGGATCAAAAATTTCAAAACAGTTCGGGAAAGGGGATGACTATGTTATAAGCTGAAGCTTAGTGGTTCTAAGACTTACCTGTGGGGTGGGAGAACAGGGTTTTATTTCTCTTTTTCTGTAATACAGAGAAAGCATTTAAATTTAGGTCTTCCATAAGAGAGGAGCATGCCCTGAGTTACGGGATATTGGGGTGTGGGGTTTACTCAGTCTCCACTCTTAAAACTCTGCTATTTTGTGTAAATACTTGAAGATAGATTGGAGCAAGGATTTGATTTTGAGTATATCCATGACTACCTTAACCATCAGGCTATAGAATCATTCTCACCAGCTTTCTGCCACAAATACTAAGAATCACTATGAATTACCATTATGAAAGACAATGGGCCTGGGATGCTACCGCCCAGTAGTTCATACACTCACCTAGCATGTAAGCCAACACAAATAAGGGGTCCTAGGTACCTAATTAACCATCAACTCTTTTCCACTGCAGTTACACTGCTATTTTTTGTGTTCTTTCCCAATCAGAAAGGGAATTCCTAAGCAAAATAATGCACAAAACAAAAACTTTTTTAAGGTTGTGAGTGGTTACCAGTAACTTAACAGCAAGAACTTAAAGGAGTTAATCATTCTTATAAATGTCCTCCCTGAAGGTATAGTTTAAGGACCCTAAATGGAACAGGAGAATCTCACCAGCCCAGTGACAGAATATATTTTGGGGGGCATCTCTCAGAGCATTGAGCTCTAACGCTTCCTCTTTCTGTTCTTCTTCCTAATCTGTAGGACTACGTGCCTTGGGAACCTCCTCATCATCATCACCATGATCTCTGACTCTCACCTCCACACGCGCATATACCTCCTGTTGGCCAACTTGGCTTTTCTGGACCTCAGTGAGTGCCCTCAAGATGCTAAAGGACCTCCTGTACCAGCGCATAACCATCTCATTCAATGAGTGTCTGACCCAGATGTTCTTCTTCCATTTCATCGGGGGCACTGTGCTCTTCTTCCTAGTAGTGATGGCAGCTGTTTGGTATGTGGCCATCTATAAGCTATTGCACTACCTGTCTATCATGAACAGAAATATGTGCATGGGGCTGGTGGCAGGAGCATGGCTGGGTGGCTTTGTCCATTCTATTGTCCAGCTTGCACTGATCATCCAACTGTCCTTCTGTGGAACCAACACATTAGACAGTTTCTAATGCGATGTTCCCCAAGTCATCAAACTGATCTGCACAGGCCTTGTGTCTTCATCTATGACCAGCATTTCCAGGAATTCATAGTGGACAAGGCAGTGTTTATGCTGTACACAGTGGTCACTCCAATGCTGAACCCAATGATCTTCACCCTGAGGAATACTGAGTTGCAAAGCACCATCAAGAGGTTAATGGGAAGGTTCCTATGCTCAAGGAGGAAAGCAAACTTCTAATAGATTTGTGTTGCAGGCCAGCTGTGTATTTGTCTCTCTAAATACTTCTAAGCTTTCTTAGGTATCTAGATGCTCAAATTTTCAAGGGATTTAGGCATGTTTAATTCATTAGGCAGCTTTGAGATTCTAAACCTTCAGTCTGAAATTATATTTATTTTAATTTCAGGAGAAGACCCACATGAAGGAACCTGATTATAGTCTTTATGACGCGATGGGCAAACTTTTTGGCCCAAGGAACACATTGGGGTTTGTGAAATGGTATGAAGGGCCTGGTAGGGAAACCTGTGCCTCCGCAAGCAGCCTGGCCTCTGCCCGCTCCAACTTCTCACCCCCTGACTGCTCCCCTCACAACCGCCCACATCCAACCCACCGTGCTCTTTGTCCTCTGACTGTGGGAGAGGGGGGACAGAAGGGGCGGGTCTGGGGGCTAGTCTCCTCAGCTTGGAGCTCAAGGGCCAGGCAGGACGGTCCTGCGGACCAGATGTGGCCGGCAGGCTGTAGATTGCCCACCTCTGCTCTATGAGATAGAATTGTTAGCCAAGACCTTCACTCATTCAATTTTATGTTCTTATATGGCCTTCATAACAGAATATCTGAGCGCTTCACAACCCTTAGTTCTCACAACACCCTTATGTAGTAGGCAAATGAAATTGTCCCTTTTATACAGAAGGGGAATTGAGGAAGAAAAAGATTAAATGATTTGCCCAACGTTACAGAAGAAGGATCCGGAGGATGAAGGCAATTAATCCAGGTCTTGACAGTGGCAAGTTAATATATCCTTGTAATAAGCCTCTGTCCCAAATCTGGACCTTAGCGTCCAAAATTTGGGTGCTTAGCATGAACTTCCAAGCTTAATTACCAGCTTGGATCTTATCTCGCTGCCACCAATCAGGATTCTGAGTACCTGATAAACTCTCTGGTCTCCCCAAACCTTTCCCTGGGGGACCCCCAAGACTCAGATGCCCTGAGCCTCCAACAAAGGGAAATAACCCACTTCTCTTCCTGCTCTTTACTTCCTCCCAGATTTTCCCGCCCTGGGGATACTAGGAGATTTCCCTGCTTCAATCCCTTGAAACACAAAACAGAGAGGATGATTACCTTCCCCCCTCCTTCTTCTCCCCCCTCCCAGTCTTTACCTGAGAAAGACAGTACTCCTGGCACAGAGATTCCTATCCCCTTGCCTTAACTAGGAAAAGAAAATCCAACAAGTTTTAAAAAGAAAGCTTTATATAAAAAAAGAAAGAAAAAATACATGACATGATCACTGCATCAAGATGATATAACACAGGGCTATTGCTTAAAAGAAAATATGAATAATCTGCCTTATTCAAAAAGATATCCAATTTAAACATTCCATCAACTCCACACATGTAAATACAAAAATACAATATAAACCTACTGCTTTTCCTTTTGTACTCACAACTTGGGAACAGAAGGGTAGAAAGAAGCTTGGAGATAGAAAAAAAAAGCTCTTCCCTCATAGCCGAGAGAAACAAACAGACAGAACAAAGACAAAACACACCCAGAAGTTCCCTCCCTCACTTTGAAAAATCCGGTTTCCTGATTGGTCCTCTGGTCAGGTGTTTGGTTCCCTTTGTTAACCCTTTACAGGTAAAAGAAACATTAACCCTTAGCTATCTGTTTATGACCATCCTGTTAGGATATAGATATTCAGGCATGTCTGTACAGGCATATACTTTAAGAACATAGATGTATTTTTATCACTTAGCTAGTTAGAGGGGTATAAAACAAAGAATCAAAATCATAGTCTGCCTGTGTATGGGCCTTCACTCTCGAGGATAGTACGAGGACTGGTTCTCTGGCTAAGTAGCAGAAGCAGCCATAAGCTGGGAAGGTATGGTCATTCCTGAGAGTCCAAACTAAAAGACCTCCTGCTGTCCCTTCTAATCTTATGGTTATTTTGATAGCATCATGTCTGTTAAGAAATCACTTCTCAAGGGCTACAAAGAGTCCTGTAGCACTTTATAGACTAATAGACATATTGGAGCATAAGCTTTCATGGATAAATACCCACTTCTTTAGATCCAGAATAACACAGACACCCCTCTGAAACTTCTCAATAGTTGTGGATGTGAAATCCTCATTTCTAATTAGGGTAGTGGGATATAATTGGTTAGAGAATTATGTTACAATCTGTTAGGCTTGGTTAGATAGATTTCAGTAAAATAAGTGGTTAAGGTATAGCTGAGAATATTACAATATAAATTAGGCAGAAGCAAGAAATAAGTTGCGATTCCAAAATAGGGAAAAAGGAACCTGGATTTAGGCTTGCTGTAAGTTCACCCCAATAGACATCAAATTGTTTGCACCTTCGGACTTTGGGTATTGTTGTTCTCTGTTCACACAAGGACCAGGGAAAGGGGAAGGTAAAGGAGTAAGTCCTCTAAGAGTTCCCTAAACTGTTCCTTTCACACATTTTCACATTCTCTTTTTCTCTGACCACCAGAACCCCAAGAAAGGGTGTGATACTATGTAAGAGATGATGCAAAAGATCAGCTTAATTTCACATTACTGCTGTCTTTTTATGTAATTTGGACTCTTTGTATCATTATTAAATGTTCTAATAAAATTGTTTAATGTTTTCATGTGCCCTCAGTACATCATTATTCTACATATCGGGCGTTCCTAACCAGAGATTTAGACAATCAGACCTTCTATATACCACAGTTCATTAAATGACCTCTGTGTTAACCTCACCTCCCAGAATCTACAGAAAGCTTGAGACAATAGCTCTGAGAGGAGAAACTGCTTTGGGTTTGACTGATGCAGCTAAATCTGCCTGAATGTACAGAGACCCTGAACCATTCACAAAGATAACTACATAAAGTTGAGGGATGCTGCTGCTCCAGGATTACTCTCACCACTGGTGGACAGATGGGACAATTTGGTGAGACAGAACCCAGTTTTTTACAAACACGGCATCACTTCTCTTCACTCTCTCCGGGGATGCCTGTAAGGTGGCCCTTCTCCAGCCGGAGTAGGTCCTTCCGCTGGCTGGGTGTCTCAAACTGGGCATTTTTTCGATCTCTCATCTCTCACCATCACTGTCATTTTACCTATGAGCCACAGACCTAGGGTCTATATATTTAGCAGCCAATTTACCAACAAGGAGTACATCTCAGATTTCTGTCTGTGAACTATAATCTCAAGATTTTAGAATATTTTATGGTAATTAAAATGGGCTAGAGGTTCTAAGCAATGAGAATCTCATATACTGGAACAAACATAAAACCAGGAATCATGGTACAGACACTGAGCTCATATCAACTGAAATAGCTCCATACCACTATGCCAATTTACAGCATCCTGAGATCTGGTCTCATTGACTTTTACTGCATTATGGCAGTTTTACGCAAGGTTTGTGTGGGGGTGGTGTGCGGATTTGACTCCCTAATGCCAATGGAGCTACAATTCATTTACACCAAGTGAGGATCTGACCCTTTGTCATTGTACAGTCTCTGTCATACCTACAATCAGTGTGAAATAAACATTTTTAAGATGGCATAGAGCATTGCATCTTCAGCTTAATGAGTCTTTTGTTTTAGTGATGTCTGCAGGAAGAAACCATATAATTGCTGAGAAAGAAAGAAAGTAAGAAAGAAAGAAAGAAAGAGGGTCCATTCATCCAAATAGAAATTGAAAATCAGATACAGAAAACAAAGCAACACTGAATTCCTCCAAAGTTCTCTCCCCAGTTTGAAAGAAATTCTCCTTAGCTATTGAAAGTTCCATTCTTGAATTGAATTCCATGGGGCAAAGAGCTAAGAACATGCAGACTGGTTAGGAACTTTTGTCTCCTCTTCAGTTTCACAGGCAAAGAATATATTTATGAAACTGAAGAATGGGCCAGATCACCAGCTGGTGTAAATCCCTAGTAGCTTCACTGGAATTAATGAGGTCTAATTCCCCAGCTAGTGAAAACTACATAGTCCATCGGCATCTCATCCCCAGCTAATGTAAATCAAAGTAGCTCTGTGGAAATCAAATGGTAACATCTCCACTTGGTGTAAAGAACCCTAACTTCTCAGAACTCAATGGAACTGTGTCAATTTACACCAGTTTAGGATGTAGCTGGAAGCTTTTAGTGTTTTCCTCTGTCTGCTTCTTAGTGACCAACATCAAACAGCCAGGATAGCCTGAGCTGTAGGTTCCTGTGGTGGCTGCATCCCAAGAGATTCTGATGAAATGCAGAGAAAAACATCTCTGCTCTCCAAGAGCTGTTTATGTATCGTTATTGAAGGAACAGGCTATTCCAGACCAGCTGGGGCTCTGGTGCCAGTGGGCTTTGAGCTATTGTAGGTCACATGTCTGTGCTTCAAATGCATAATTTATTCTGCAGCCTCCTTGAGATGCCACTTGTCATTCAGCCCTGCCTTGTTCCTGGCCAAGAGTCCTTCCAAGGATGCTGCCATCATATGAGATTCAGGGTGGGCCATTTCCTCCTCTGGAGAGTTAGATTTTGTTTGGGTTGGTTATTTGAGTGGTTTCTTCCCGAGGTGAGATCAGAGCTGGGCTTACATCTCTGGGGAGTAGATTAAGCTGTTTAACAGCAGGACAGGTACATCCTCGGCTGTGATCATATCTGAATCCCACATAACCCATGATCAGCTCTAGAGCTGGGAGGGGCTTTCAATCCCCCTTTCTATTAATCCTTCATCTCTCAACCAAGCCTGACCAAGAAAGGGAGCAGGGAGTGGTCATCTGTGGAGTGGGTCCCTGTCTGTCTGGAACTGCAGAAACCCAGGCAATAGTTAAAATGTCCATCACTGCAGCTTGACTGTGATTTCATTCTGAGTTTCTTTGTAGATATAATCAACTGATGAAAAAATTGTCTCTTTGAGAGCATAGGGTGCAATCTGTTGATGAAATCATAAAATCTGGACTAGCTTCACTGAAGTCAGATGAGTGAGAATAAGATTACACCAGTGTACATAAGATCAGAATCTATTTACATATGCACCTACCTATCTGTCATAGGGATTTATAGGGCTGCTGTCACCTATAGCCTTGGATATGAGAGTTTTGGCTTGTGTGCTTGCTTGTTTCTTTTTCATTTTGTTTGATTTTGTTGATTCATTAGTTAACTTGATTCTTTGTTTCATGTGGCTTTTTTGGGGGAGGGAGTAGCTTGGGAGAGTGGAGTATGTCTGACTAAAGAGTGGTATCCATTTATTTTGTCATCTGTTCAAGGTGTCAATGTCAGAATAGCCTTGATGAGGTTTTCTGAGAGACTTGAAGTTTTGCTTTCCCCATTGATAAAGAATTGAAAAAAGGATTCTGCCAGTGTCTGTTCAAGTGATCATTTTAATGCAGATGGGTTTTTATTGTGTTGTGTATGTTGTGTTAGGGCACCTAAAGCCTTATATAACTGTATGCATTATTGTTATTTATTTAAATTTATTAAAATAATTAAATACTGTATTGTTCTTCCTATCGTGGAAAGGTATTTGGAAGAGAAAGGTATTAAAATGGTTCCTAAAGACAAACTAACTTTGAAAAATAAGGCCAAATTTTGATTCCACCAAACTATTTCAATGATTCTTCTGGAAGTGCTCATGTTTTCCCTTATGTTATGCTTTGTTCCTACTGTGGTAAATAAATTACACTTTGCATGGTGAAGACGTCTAGTCACTCAACTTACTACTGGTCACAGTTCCTGTGGGAAGAATGGCAAGTACCAAATGCAGATGGAGAAATCACAGTTGGGACCCAGTTTGAGAGACAGAGAATCACATGATTCCACTCTAACACAGGGATAGGCACATAGCTTAGACCAGAGGATTTGAGTAAGAGACCAGAGCAGGGAGAAGAAGTTGAGCTAACCTTTTAATCGTAACAATTGGGTTATAGCCATTCACTTCAACGTGTAGCTCTGGGCAAATTCAGGACAATTATCTACCAGGAGAGGGGTAGTAATTAGTCCCAGAGGGGTTAAAAGCCTCTCCCTATCCATTGAGGGGAAATAGACATGGAGAAATAAGGTTCAGTTGGAACAGGGGTTACCAGGGAACAAATTAGCTTCAGATGGCCCCAATTGCTGGGGACTTTTTTAAACCCCTCTTGGCAGGGAAGCAGGGTGGGGAGTGAGGGAAGTAGAGTAACTGCCAGTGAGTAGGTGCAGCAGGACTCTGAAACTCTTCCTGCAAGGAAGATTGCACTCTCCCCAGAAGGAGAGGAAACAGAGCAAGGGACTGACTGAGAAAGGATCAGCCAGAACCTGTGCGACCGGGAAGAACTTTTGCTTTTCCCAAGACTGTGGCTCCGAGGCACCAAGGGACTGAGCTAGCAGAAGAGAAGCAGGTACTTTGCCACAATAGCCATTTGTCTCTCACCCACACAAGTATCCAAATGTGTCCAGATCTCCAAAGCTGTTTTCTTTATTATTATTAATTAATATTTATTAAACCATGTTTGTGCATGGTTGTGTGTACTACATATACAATAGATAATATATGATCAGATAGATAGACAGTGAAAAATCAATGCCAATTTATCATGCCTCTTCTTATGTCTATGGCTCTTGATGTCCAACTCATGATTTTCCTGTGGCTATTTATTATTTGTTGTTTAAATATTTCTTACTCAAATTCTCTTTTACAAGAACTTCATTACTTGCACTGCCTGGGAGCTTTGAGCCTTTTTAAATTAATACATTAGAATGTGCTCTGTTTCTTTGCCTGATTGGAGTTTTCTTTAAAAAACGTCTACCCAATTGGTCTATATCATAATTGTGATGGGTTGAATCAGAGAACCCCCCTTGGGAGCTGCCACCCGATGTGCCAAGACTATTTTTATCCCTGCCTTCCCTGTCTGCTCGTGGCACCAGCACCCTGTCCTGCCAGAGCCAGACACTCCCGTCTGCTCCAACAAGACCTAGGGGTGAATTACTTGCCCTAAAGCTGCAGGTTTACATGAAAGCAGCTAACAGAAGTGTTCCTGTCTTTTAACACTCAGATGCCCAACTTCCAACAGGGTCTAATCCTACATAAATCCGTTATACACTGTATAAAGCTTATACAGGATAAACTCCTAAATTGTTCACCCTCTATAACACTGATAGAGAGAAATGCACAGTGGTTTGCTCCCCCGGGTATTAATACATATTCTGAATTTATTAAATAGAGAACATAGGATTTAAGTGCTTCCCTGTAGTAACAGACAGAACAAAGTAAGTCACCAAGCAAAACTAAAGTAAAATGTGCAAATCTATGTCTAATCAAACTGAATACAGATAAGATCCTCACCAGTTCCAGAATGCTCCCTTTTACAGACTAATCTTTTAGTCTGGATCCAGCAATCACTTACAGCCCTGGCAGTCTCTGCCCTTTATTCCAGATGCTTCCAAGTATCCTGGGGGGTGGGGAGGCTCTCTCTTTAGCCAGCAGAAGACAAAATGGAGGGGTGTCATGGTATAATTCCCCACTCTGAACCTTAGCGTCCAAAAGATAAGGTACTAGCATGAATTCCTCTAAGCTTGATTACCAGCTTAGAACCTGTAGCGCTGACAGAAACCAGGAATTCCAGTGCCTGGTACACTCTGGTCCCCCCAAGACCTTCTCCGGGGAACCCCAAGACCCAGACCCTCTGGATCTTAACACAAGGAAAGTAAACCTTTTCCCCCACCGTTGCCTCTCCCAGGCTTCCCCTCCCTGGGTTACCCTGGAAGATCACTGTGATTCAAACTCCTTGAATCTTAAACAGAGAGGAAACTGCGCCTTCCTCCTCCTTTTCTCTCCTCCTCCCAGACACTTCCTGAGAGAGACAGTAATTCTAACACAGAGAGAAATTACCGTTTCTCTCTCCCTTCCCTCATTTCTCCCCACCAATTCCCTGGTGAATCCAGACCCAGTCCCCTGAGGTCTCACACCACAATAAAGAAACAATCAGGTTCTTAAACAAGAAACTTTTAATTAAAGAGAGAAAAAACAGTAAAAATTATCTTTGTAAATTTAAGATGGATTAGGTACAGGGTTTTTCAGCTATAGACACTGGGAATACCCTCCCAGCCTAAGTATACAAGTACAAATTAAAATCCTTTTCAGCAAAATACAAATTTGAACTCCATCCAGCCTAATATACAATTAAACTCCTTCCAGCCCAATGCACATTTGCAAATAATGAAAACAAACATAAGCTTAACTCGCCTTATCTACCTAGTACTCAGTATTTTAAACTTATAAGAGCCTATAGTGGAGAGATTGGAGAGAAACCTGGTCGCACGTCTGGTCACTCTCAGAACCCAGAGAGAACAACCACGAAATTCTAACAGTACACAAAGAAACTTCCCTCCCTCAAGATTTGAAAGTATCCTGTCTCCTGATTGGTCCTCTGGTCAGGTGACAGCCAGGCTTACTGAACTTGTTAACCCTTTACAGTCAAAAGAGATATAAAGTACTTCTGTTCTATTAACTTCTACTATCTGTTTATGACAAGGGGTCTTCCAGGGGTTTAAATAGACTTTCTCTTGTGGGAGGAGACCCCCTCCTCACCTCTATTCAAAGACCAGCTCCAAGATGGAGTTTAGGAGTCAGCTGAGCAAGTCACATGTCCATGCATGACTCACAGTTTTTACTGGTAGCATCCATTGTTTACATGCTACCTTGAAGGTCCTCAAGTCAACTTCTTATGTGGATTGGAGCATTTAAAGATCCATTGTTGTCATAAACAGATAGCTAAGGGTTAATGTCTCTTTCACCTGTAAAGGGTTAACATTCAGTGACCTGACACCTGACCAGAGGACCAATCAGGAGACAAGTTACTTTTAAATTTGGATGGAGGGAAGCTTTTGTGTGTGTTCTTTGTTCTTCTCTCGGGGGCTCTGAGAGAGACCAGACATTACTGCAGGCTCTCTAAGTTTCTGTTCAAATAGTAAGTAAGAACAGGCGGTTTAGGATTTTTTTAATTGTTTTATTCTATTTGCAAGTGTGGATCTGACTGGTTAACTTTTATATGTGTAGTTGCTGGGAATAGTTTGATTTGTATTGGTACTGGCAGGAAGGTTTCTTCCTGTGTCTGTAAGCTATATGACCCTGTAATATTTACATCTTGAAGTTACAGAGATCATTCTTTACTTTTTCCTTTCTTTTATTAAAGGATTTCTTTTAGAGAACCTGATTGATTTTTCCTTGTTTCCCTTGTTTGGGGTAAACTCACCAGGACTGGTGGGGGGAGCAAGGAGGGATGGGGGAGAGAGAGGCTAATTTCTCTCTGTGCCAGGATTACTGTCTCTCTCAGGGAAAATCTGGGAGGGAGAAAGGTGAGGGAATGGTTTATTTCTCCTTGTTTTAAGAATCCAAGGGATTTGGGTTCTTGGGGTCCTCAGGGAAGGTTGCGGAGATCAGAGTGCCCCAAAACACTATATTTTTGGGTGGTGGCAGGCTATCAGATCTAAGCTGGTAGTCAAGCTTAGAGGTTTCATGGAGGTAACAAAATTTTGGATGCTAAGGTTCAGATTTGGGAATTATACCTTATGACATGGTGGCAGCGCGTGGGATAAGAATCTAAAAGTCAGTAAGATTATGATTTTTCTTCTTTTCTGCTAGCTGGTTATGAGCAGAGGGAAGGGGCTTTTTTTTTTAAACTGCAGTCAGAGAAATTTTTTTTTCTTGCTCCTTTCTCTCTGTGTTAGAGAGGGGTATTAAAATTTAATAATGGTCATTTGTTAAACAAAGCAGCCTTAAGTGGTCAGCAACGCAGCCCAGCCAGAACTCAGTTGTAAATCAAAGAGTGTTTTCTTTTGCTTTTTAAATCTTTCGGGAGAGGTCCTTAGTTAAAAAGGACTCTGTTGCTAAGCAACCCCAGGAGACAACAGAGAGCCAGCAGTTTAGACAATAAACACCAGAGGGCACCCCAACACAAGAAAACAGGAACTATGACTTCCAGGGCAAAACTGGATGCAGAGAAACAAATCAAAGAAGCAGAACACAGGCAACAAATGGAAAAAAGAGAGAAAGAGTTGGAGATGAAAGAAAGGGAAGAAAACATCAAACTGGCAGCCCACAAAAGAGAACAAGCAGCCAAAGATCCAGCCCACCAACGAGAAATGGAAAAACTACAAAAACAGAGTGAAGAGAGAGAAAAAAAGAGAAAGCATGAACTGGAGTTAGCGCAGGCCAGGCAGAATGCTCCAGCCAATCCTAACAACCCTTCACCAATTATTGTTCCACAGCACAAGAAATTTCCCACCTACAAGGCAAATGATGGCACTGAGTCCTTCTTAGAAAATTTTGGAAGAGCCTGCCTTGGGTACAGCATCTCTGAAGACCAGTACATGGTAGAATTGAGGCCACTGCTCAGTGGACACTTAGCAGAGGAGGCAGCTGAAATGCCTAAGGAGAAAATGAACGATTATAAACTTTTTCAAACCAAGGCCAGATACTGAATGGGGATAACACTGGAACATGCCCGTCGGCAGTTCAGAAAACAAAAATGGAAACCAGATGTGTCATTCCCCCGACACGCCTACCACGTTGCAAAGAATTATGAAGCCTGGATATCAGGAACAAAGGTTAGCAACATGGACGAGCTGCACCTCCTGATACAAATGGAGCAGTTCTTAGATGGTGTTCCTGAGGAAATAGAGAAGTACATCCTGAATGGGAAACCCAAAACGGTAATCGAGGTGGGGGAGATTGAAGCCAAATGGATGGAAGTGGCCGAAAAAAAAAAGCTATTGTCAAGGGGAACGAATACCACAGAGGGCACACCGACAATAAACCCTACAACCGAGGGCAGCCAAAGACCCCACCTACAACCCAAGGAAATCCACAGACACCCTATTCTTCCACTGCACCACTCTCCAATAACTCGCCTCAACCCAGTGACCAGTCAGCTGGAAGATGCTCTAAGTGTAATAAACTGGGACATATAAAGGCCAAATGCCCAAGGAACCCCAACTGAGTGCAGGTTGTTACACCACCATCATACCAAAGATCCCCAGGCCCAGATGCCTCTCAAATCCCCTTGGAGCGAAGGGAAAATTTGAGAGTGGGAGGAAAGAACGTTACCGTGTGGAGAGACACGGGGGCACAAGTGTCAGCTATCCACTAATCCTTCCTGGACCCCAAATTCATCAACCCAAAGGCCCAAGTGACCATTTACCCCTTCATGTCACAAGCTGTAGACTTGCCTACAGCTGAACTATCTGTCCAGTACAAAGGCTGGTCAAGAATGTGGACTTTTGCAGTCTATGACAATTATTCCATCCCCATGCTACTGGGGGAAGACTTGGCCAACCAGGTGAAGTGAGCCAAGAGAGTGGGAATGGTTACACGCAGCCAAGCCAGGCAAGCTTCCAGACCCATTCCTCTTCCTGAGCCATCCACAGGGAACCCATCTGTGTTACCAGAGACCCAGACAGAGGTAGTGGACCTGGATTCCCTGCTAACGACTGAAACAGCAACAGTATCTCCAGTCCCAGACCCGGAACTGGAACAGCAACCAGCACCAGCACCAGCACCAGCAATTGCAACCACATCTTCAACCCCAACGCCAGAGGGCGCCAGCGCGCCTGAACTGGCAGAAACAGGAGACAACCATACCCAAGAGGCTCAGCCAGAGTCTGAAATACCACCTGGTGGACCAGTGGACAGCGGTTCACCAACAACGGAGACAACCCCATCATCTACATCGCTTCCAGAGGGACCAAGCCCAAGTCCACAGTCTAAGGAAGAACTGGTGTCCCCAGCCTCAAGGGAACAGTTCCAGACTGAGTAAGAAGCAGACGATAGCCTTCAGAAGGCTTGGGCGGTGGCAAGGAGCACCCCACCGCCTCTCAGCTCTTCTATCCGATCCTGGTTTGTTATAGAACAAGGATTTTTATACAAGAAGACTCTTTCTGGTGGACACCAGGAAGACTGACACCCGCAAAAACAGTTGGTGGTTCCAACTAAGTACTGGGTAAAGCTCTTAAGCTTAGCCCATGATTATCCCAGTGGCCATGCTGGGGTAAACAGAAGCAAAGACAGGTTGGGGAAGTCCTTCCACTCGGGGGAGATGGACAAGGACGTTGCCAAGTATGCCCGGTCTTGTGATGTGTGCCAAAGTGTGGGAAAGCCCCAAGACCAGGTGAAGGCCCCTCTCCAGCCACTCCCCATAATTGAGGTCCCATTTCAGCGAGTAGATGTGGATATTCTGGGTCCTTTCCCAAAAAAGACCCCCAGAGGGAAGCAGTACATACTGACTTTCGTGGACTTTGCTACCCGATGACCGGAAGCAGTAGCTCTAAGCAACACTAGAGCTAAAACTGTGTGCCAGGCCCTAATCGACATTTTTGCCAGGGTAGGTTGGCCCTCCAATATCCTTACAGATTCGGGGACAAATTTCCTGGCAGGGACCATGAAAGAACTGTGGGAAACTCATGGGGTGAATCACTTGGTTGCCACCCCGTACCACCATCAAACCAATGGCCTCACAACTTTGAAACTGAAGATTAGAAGCTTGAAGATAGGAAGAAGACTCTCATAGCCGAGAGACAGACAAAAGACTCCGACCCCCAAAAATTCCCTCCCTGACTTTGAAAAAATCCAGTTTTCTGATTGGTCCTCTGGTCAGGTGTGTGGGTCCCTTTGTTAACCCTTTACAGGTAAAAGAAACATTAATCCTTAGCTATCTGTTTATGACACCATCAGTGAACAGATGGAACAATTCTGGGAGATATAACCCTTTTTTTTTTTTTTTTTTTTTACAGACATGACATTATTTCTCCCCACTGTCTCCTGGTGTGTCTCTGAGGTGGCCTCCATCTTGCTGGTGTAGGTCTTTGCTCTAAGCGGGTGTCTTGGACTGGGCCTTTTCCTTGTCTCTGATCCCTCACCATCCCTGTTACATTACCTAGAAGCCACAGACCTACTATCTATATATTGAGCTGTCAACTTCCCAGCTGGGTGCCCATCTCACAGCTTTCTGTCTATGAACCATGATCTCAAGATCTTAGAATATTGCATGGTTACTAAAATGCCATCATGGTTCTAAGCAATGAGAATCAGAAATACTGGAACAAACATGATACTAGGCATCATGGTACAGACACTCAGATCACATCAACTGGAATAGCTGCATAGCACTATCAAATTTATACCATCTGGGGATTTGGTCTTATTGACTCTAACTCTACCATGGCAGGTCTACACAAACTGGGGACATAGATTTGACCGCATTGACTCCAATGGAGTTCCACTTGATTTGCACCAGATAGTGATCTGATCCTTCGTATTTGTTCAGTTTCTATGACATACCTACAACTAGTGTGAATTAAACAGCTTTAAGATGTCACGAAGCATTGTACCTGCAGCCTAATGAGCTTTTCATTTTAGCGCTGTCTGCAGGAAGAATATATATTGTGGTTAAGAAAGAAAGAAGCTGGTCTATTCATCCCACTAGAAATTCTCATCAGATACAGAAAATCTTAGCAACAGTGAATTCCTCTAAAGTTCTGTCCTCAGAGGGAATGAATCTCTCCTTAGTCATTAAAAGTTGCACTTTCTAAATTAATCCACGGCTCAAATTACTAAGAAAGTCAAGACAGTTTTGGAATTTTTGTCTCATCTTCAGTTCAGATTCAGAGGCAAAGAATATGGATTAGTAACTGGGAAATGGACCAGCTGGTATAAATCAGACATAGGCCCAGTAGAGTTATTGAGGCCATATTTCCAGCTAGCCAAAACTGACTTAGCTCCATGGCAGTCTAAGGTCAGATCACCAGCTAGCAGAAATCAGTGTAGTGCTAATGAAATCAAAGGGCCACATCTCCACTTGGCGTGAACAGCCCTAACTACTCAGAACTCAGTGGAACTATATCAATTTACAGCAGTTTAGGAGGTTGCACTGAGCTTTCAGTGTTTGCCTCTGGGTACCTCTTAGTGCCCAACTGTGGGATCCTCTGGTGGCTGCATCTCAAGAGTGGCAGATGCAACGTGGTGTGTGTGTATGTGTGTGTGTGTGTGTGTGTAAAACTCTGCTCTCTCAGAGCTGTTTATGTAGGGTTAATGAAGGAACAGGCTATTCCAGGCCAGCTGGGGCTGTGGTGCCACCATGTTCTAAGGTATGGCAGGTCACATGTCTGTGCTTCAAAGATATATCTTGTTCTACAATATCCTTCAGGCACCCTTTGGTCCTCAGCCCTGCTTTGTTTTTAGCCACAGGTCCATTCAGTGAGAACCAGTGTTGATCATGTTCCTCCTCTAGGGAGTTAGTGTCAGCTGAGGCAGATTGTCAGAATGATTTACCCCAGATTTGAGATCAGAGCTGAGCTCACAGCCCTGGAGACTGGATTCAGCTATTTAGCTCCAGGGCAGATGCATAGAAACATTAAATCATAGAATATCAGGGTTGGAAGGGACCTCAGGAATTCATCTAGACCAACCCACTGTTCAAAGCAGGACCAATTCCCAATTAAATCATCCCAGCCAGGGCTTTGTCAAGTCTGACCTTAAAAACCTCCAAGGAAGGAGATTCCACCACCTCCCTAGGTAACCCCTTCCAGTGCTTCACCACTATCCTAGTGAAATAGTGTTTTCTAATATCTAAACCTCCCCCACTGCAACTTGAGGCCATTTCTTCTTGTTCTGTCATCTGCCACCACTGAGAACAGCCTAGCTCCATCCTCTTTTGAATGTCCTTTCAGGTACTTGAAGGTTGCTATCAAATTCACCCTTTTCCTCTGCAGACTAAATAAGCTCATTTCCCTCACCTTCTCCTCGTAAGTCATGTGCCCCAGCCCCCTAATCATTTTTATTGCCCTCCTCTGGACTCTCTCCAATTTGTCCACATCCTTCTGTAGTGGGGGGCCCAAAACTGGACAATACGCTAGATGTGGCCTCACCAATGCCAAATAGAGGAGAATGATCACATCTCTCGAGCTGCTGGCAATGTTCCTACTAATGCAGCCCAATATGTCATTAGCCTTCTGGGCAACAAGGGCACACTGTTGACTCATATCCAGCTTCTCATCCATTGTAATCCCTAGGTCCTTTTCTGCAGAACTGCTGCCTAGCCACTTGGTCTCCAGCCTGTAGCAGTGCATGGGATTCTTATGTCCTAAATTCAGGACTCTGCACTTGTCCTTGTTGAACCTCATCAGATTTCTTTTGGCCCAATCTTCCAATTTGTCTAGGTCACTCTACCGCTCCCCACAGCTTAGTGTCATTTGTGAATTTGCTGATGGTGCAATTCATCCCATCATCCAGATCATTAATGAACATATTGAACAAAACTGGCCCCAGGACCGACTCCTGGGGCACCCCGCTTGAAATCGGCTGCCCCAATTAGACATCATGCCATTGATCACTACATCCTGAGCTGTGACTCTGTCTTAAAGCCTGCACAAGCCAGGATCAGGGTCAGAGCTGAGAGCTATTATTGATACGTGCAGAGATAAAGAAGGACACACCATGGCTGTCAGTGGACTGACAGATGCATCACAGGCTGGAAAACATTCCACAAAGACCAACGTTGTAAATTTGTAATCTCAATTAAAGTTGTTTGGGTATTGATGTGCTGGAGAAATGTAATAATAGAACTATGAGTTAGAACTGAAACTCAAGCATTTTACCATAATTTAAACATCTATACTTATTTACTTTCTCCTCCCCCCTAGCAGGGAAAAAAAAAACATTTTCACAGAAATTGTGAAAACCAAAACATTTTTGTTTTTGTTAACTGACAACCAAAGAATTGCTAATAAAAACTTCTGAAAATGGGGAAATTTTCACTGAATTTTTTGAATTTTTTTAACAATAAAAATGTTTTTAAGGGTAGCAGAGACTTCCCATATAAATTTCTTCATTTGAAAACACAGATTTCCTTTGAAATAATTTAAACAGAATATCTCTCTATTCCCCAGGATGGAAACTTAGAATTGAACCAAGGTGACAGCACTGATATTGTCCAAATAATACCACACTTTTGAACTCATTCACTCTACTGAAATGCTGTTTATTACTATTTTAAAGGGATATTTGCAGGATGAAAAAAATGAATAAACAGCAAAGTTGATACCCACAGAATATGCGTTATACATGCAGGCACCTTTAAACTGAGACCCAGAGAGTTGAAGCCCCCAGACAATGCCTGTCTCTGCCCAAAGACATAGAGGAGGGAAATGGGACTAATCTCAGCTCTCCTGCTCTAACACTGTATCTTCTGTCTCACAGCGATGTCTGCTAAACAGAAATGCTCTTAACAGGTGCACAGACCATACACATACCAAGACACAGCCTAAGCCCCTGAGAGTTTACAACTTAATTGGACAAGACAGAGAAAGGGAGGGAGGGGAAACAGAGGCTCAGGGAGGGGAAGTCACTAGCCCAAGGTCACACAGCAAGTCTATGGCAGAACCAAAACCAGAAAGTCTCCTGATGGCCACTGACCTGCACAGCGCAGTCATAAAGTTAGAGGGAAATGACACAACATAGAATTAGCTGAGCGATGCTGTTAGCCGCTCATCACACAGCAATGGAAATGCAGCAGGTATTCGGTGCCATAAATCCGTTTGTAAGCATGCACCCCATCTGTGTGGTATTTCAGTGGAAATTGGATGCTTTGTGAGTCCATGCAAATATTTCCCTGGAAAGTGGAAATCAGGCAGCATTAGCTTTTTAGTATTTTACCTTCATGTCCAACTTTACAGCCTGCTGTCTGGAGCAATAGGGGAGTTATCTTGATTAGATCATTGGGTTTGGATTTGCTTTGGTCCATCCTTCATATTGTATTGCTCCACAGTTCATATTGTATATTTGCACAGATGGTGCAAATTGATGCATCTCAATTGACTTTAACGGACCTGCGCCAATTTACATTCATGTGATAACTCACCACTCCTAGTTAATAGCAGGGACGAGCGCTGTGCATCATTGACACTCACATTATGAGATATTGCTGTAGGGAATCAGGGTCACTCCCTCTGTCACTTTAATTCCCGCACTGTCTTTGTCCTTCCCTCCACAGCCATCACACAATGAACTGAGAAAGAAAATGTCCATCCTAACCACCCTGACAGAGTTCCTTCTCCTGGGATTCTCTGTCGTTAGAGAGCTGCAGATTTTGCACTTTGTGGTGTTCCTGGTGATTTACCTGGTAGCCCTGATGGGGAATCTTCTCATCATCACAGTCATAGCCCTCAACCTCCATCTTCAAACCTCCATATTCTTCTACCTGGTGAAACTGTCCATCCTAGACTTTGGCTCCATCTCCGTTATTATCCCCAAATCCATGGCCAACTTCCTCATAAACACCAGGGTGATTTCTTATCCTGGATGTGTCACCCAAGTCTTTCTCTTTTTCCTCTTCGCTGTGACTGATCTTGCCTTACTCACCATCATCACATACGACCGATATGTTGCCATCTGCCAACCACTGCACTATGAGAGAGTGATGAACAGGAGAGCTTGTGTCCAAATGGCAGCCAGTGCCTGGATTACTGGTATTGTCTACTCTGCCCTGCACACTGGCAACACCTTCAGGTCGTCCTTCTGCCAATCCAATGTCATCAACCAGTTCTTCCGTGAAATCCCCCAACTACTCACGCTCACCTGCTCTGTCTCGTACCTCAGTGAAATTGGGGCTATTACCATTAGTATGTTTTTAGATTTAAACTGCTTTTTTTTATAATTGTGTCTTATGTTCAGATTTTCAAAACTGTGCTGAGAATCCCCTCTGAGCAGGGCCGGCATAGAGCCTTCTCCACCTGCCTTCCTCACATTATTGTGGTCTCTTTGTTGCTTTTCACTGGCATCTTTGCCTACCTGAAACTCACTTCCAGCTCAGCATCAGGTGTGGACTTTGTGGTGGGTGTTCTCTATTCCCTGGTGCCTCCAGTGATGAATCCATCATCTACAGCATGAGGAACAAGGAGATCAAAGCTTCATTGAAGAAACTGATTATGTGGAGGTTTTTCACCAAGAGTTAAAATGTACATCACTGCAACTTGACTGTGATTTCATTCTGAGTTTCTTTGTAGATATAATTAACTGATGACAAAATTGTCTCTTTGAGAACATAGGGTGCAATCTGTTGATGCAATCACGATATCTGGACTAGCTTCACTGAAGTCAAATGAGTTAGTATAAGATTCCACCAGTGTACATAAGATCAAAATCTATCTACGTATGCACCTATCTATTTGTCATAGGGATTTATAAGGCTGCTGTCACCTGTAGCCTGAGGTATGAGAGTTTTGGCTTGTGTCTTTGCTTTTTTCTTTTTCATTTTGTTTGATTTTATTGATTCATTCGTTGACTTGTTTCTTTGTTTCAGGGGGCTTTTGGGGTGAAGGGAGGAGCTTGGAAGGGTGGAGTATGTGTGACTAAATTGTGGAATCCAATTCTTTTGTCATCTATTCAAGATGTCAATGTCAGAATCACTTTTATGCGGTTTTCTGAGAGACTTGAAGTTGTGCTTTCCCCATTGATGAAGAATTGAAAAAAAGTTTCTGCAGCTGTCTGTTCAAGTGATGATTTTAAAGGTGATGGGTTTTTCTTGTGTCGTATATGATGTGTTTGGACACCTAGAGCCATATATAACTGTATGTATTATTGTTATTTATTTAAATGTATGAAAATAAATAAATACTGTATTGTTCTTGCTATGATGGAAAGGTATTTGGAAGAGAAAGGTATTAAAATTGTTCCTAAAGACAAACTAAGCCTGAAAAATAAGGCCAAATTTTGATTCCACCAAACTACTGCAGTGATCTATCTGGAAATGCTCATATTTTCTCTTATGTTATGCTTTGTTCCTATTGTGCAAAATAAATGACACTTTGCATGGTGAAGACGTTTAGCCACTCAACTTTCTACTGGTCACAGCTCCTGTGGGAAGAACTGCAGGTACCAAACACAGCTGGAGAAATCACAGTTGGGAACTAGTTTGAGAGATGGGGAATCACAGGCTTCCACCCTAAGACAGGGATAGGCACAAAGCTTAGCCCAGAAGGTTTGAAGTTAGAGACCAGAGCAGGGAGAAGAAGTTGAGCTAACCTTTTAATCATAACAATTGGGATATAACTATTCACTTCAATGTGTAGCTTTGTATGGAGCCATTGAACTCTCATCCACACAAGTATCCAAATGTTTCTAGATCTACAAAGCTGCTTGCTGCTATTATTATTAATTCATATTTATTAAACCATGTTTTTACATGGTTGTGTATATTACATATATAATAGATAAAATAAGATCATGTAGATAGATAGATAGATAGACAGATCATGAAAAATCAATACCAATTTATCGTGCGTCTTTTTCTGTATATGACTGTTGATGTCCAACTCATGATTTTCCTGTGACTATTTGTTATTTGTTGTTATTGCTCTTAATGTTTCTTACTCCGTTACTCTTATACAAGAACTTCATTACATGCTCTGCCTGGGAGCTTAGAGCCATTTTAAATTAATACATTATAACATGCTCTCTTTCTTTGCCTGATTGGATACAATGAATTTTCTTAAAAAGAAATCTACTCAGTTGTCAAAATCATAGTTGTGATGGGTTGGATCATAGAAACACTCTTGGCAGCTGCCAAGACTACTTCTACCCCTGCCTTCCCTGTCAGCTTGGGGCCCCAGCACCCTGTCCTGCCTCAGGAGGTCATCTAGTCCAACCCTGTTCAAAGTAGGACCAATCCCCAAATAAATCATCTCAGCTAGGGCTTTGTCAAGTCTGACCCTGCCCTAAGATGCTAAAGGACCTCCTGTACAAGTGCAAAATCATCTCATTCAATGGATGTCAGACCCAAATGTTCTGCTTGACTTCAAAAACCTCTAAGAAAGGAGATTCCACCACCTCCCTAGGTAACTCATTGCAGTGTTTCACCACCCTCCTAGTGAAAAAGTTTTTCCTAATATCCAACCTAAACCTCCCCCAGTGCAACTTGAAACCATTACTTCTTGTTCTGTCATCAGGTACCACTGAGAACAGTCTAGATCCAGCCTCTTTGGAACCCCCTTTCAGGTAGTTGAAAGCAGCTATCAAATCCTCCCTCATTCTTCTCTTCCGCAGACTAAAAAATCCAAGTTCCCTCAGCCTCTCATTCTAAGTCATGTGACTCAGCCCCCTATTCATTTTTGTTGCCCTCTGCTGGACTCTTTCCAAATTTTCCACATCCTTTTCGTAGTGTGTGCCCGAAAACTGGGCACAGTTCTCCAGATGAGGCCTCACCAATGTCAAATAGAGGGGAATGATATACCGTTATCTTTTAGACTGAACAGTTCAGAAAACAATGTGGTCATTCCGATCTGGTTTTAGCAGATAATATTATAGCTTTAGAGCTGTCCATGGAATCTAAAAGCAGTTTCATTAAAACTTTTTAATCATACATTTTAAAATAGTGATGAAAACATTCTCAGATACTGGGAATACAGGCTGGGAATATTAGCAATGTGCTTTGCATAGCCACATATGGCTTTAAATGGACAGAAACAAGTGACCCAGAGTCACTTTAGATAAGATTTTCAAAGCCAGCTCTAGGAGGTGAACCCCCAACCTCCACTCATTTTTCTGGGAATTTGGCATCTCAGTCCCCTAGAAACCCAGGAAAATCTCAACCTTTGTATTTGTAATCATGTGTTTAAAGTATTTCTAGCAGCCCCACAGCTGCAGTACATGAGAATCTTTGGATATTTAATGTAATTATCTGAATACAGTGCAGTGAGGTAAGAAAGCAGCATTATCACCATTGGGATGAGAAACTGAGGCCCAGAAAGGCTAAGCATCAGGCTTCTAAAAGTGGTCAGATCTCAAAAATGTAGACAGGTGCTCAGTGGGATTTTCAGAAGTGTTCAGCTGCCTTAAGAAGCCCAAACACCTTTAAAAATGTGCTGTAAGTGACTCATGTAAGGTCGGACAGGGCGTTTGTGACAGCGCAGGGAATGAAACCTGCATCTCTGCAGTGGAAGGCTCTTATCCTAAGGACTTGATCATCCTTCCTCATCTGCTGAGAGGATAGGGCTGATGCTGATTGACCCAGCACATGCTCTGCCCTTAGCAACATTCCTGATGTCTCACCCAGTGCTCTGGGTCAAACTGATTTCGGTGAGTATCATGTGACAGATGTATGAGTTTTGTCTTAATTCTTTTGGAACAAGTATCTGGTGTGTACCCCAAAGGGCACAGCCATTGAGCATCCTTGGGCATCTAAATACCAGGCACAGCTTACACTAGCGAGTGGCAGGTGTTGTTTGGAGGGACAGTGTCCACCAGGGAAGTGGGGCAGAGTGACTCAGTACCAGGCCAGTCAAACACAGAATGCAAATGGAGGAGCAAGGAACTGAATGCTGGTCCTAGTCTAGTGCTCTAACCATTCGGAGCACCCTTCCCCACTAAGTAGAAGACTTTAACTGAAGCAATGAAATATCTGCTGCTTTGGGGCAGAGATGATTCCCATGGGGGGATGGAAATGGGAGTTTGCTTCCCAGGTATGTGTAATGGCTGCAGACCATAAACTCATCAAGACCAGTGGAGTCAGGGGATAGAAACTGATAATAAGAATCCTCCATGTAAAGTCGGCCTGCATAGAGAGTCACATCCTTTCCGTCTTTATATTCTGCAGCAGGAGAAGTGGAGCCCAGTTGCCTCCACCTGGCTGTGCTTGTTTGCCAGCATTTGTTTGACATGGGACAATCGTGCAAATACAGCAGGACTTTAACTGGTAATTGGATCCTCAGTTATTGAGATGTTCTGTGCATTTTAGGAATTAGGGTTAGGTTTTCTTAAGATATTTAGACACTCAAAGATGCACATAGGAGCCTAGAGGAAATTTCCTAAGTGCCTAACTCCCATAGGTTTCAGTGTTTGGGTGCAGAGATGCTTTTGAAACCCCACTAGGTGCCGATCTGCATCACTTGGAACCTAAATACCTTTACAAATCTGGCTTTTATTGACTCAGATTAATGCTCCCTGGTGGAGTTCAATGTTCAGCTGCTTGTGCTGGGATCTGAGTGCCTGACTCCTCCAAACAGGTTTGGAAATCTTAGTCTGGAAGCCCGACATACCTCAGCCTAAGGGTACATTGTTCCAAACTATCTTCATGATTTAGGAGCCTAGGTCCCATCTCCTAACATTAGTCATCCAAGCTCAGACCCAGGAGAGTCAGGTGGGCTTGAGACCCCGCACTGCAACATCCACACAGGTAATGTCAATGTGCTAGCTTGCTCTAAGCTGCAGTGTAGATATATCCTTAGGAGCCTAATTCTCATTGAAAGTTCATGGTGTTCACGACTTGTTCTCAGCACTGCTGGGTTTAGCCCTGGATTTTCAAAGGAGTGGATGTCTGACACCCTTAGGCTGCTTTGAAAAACTGGGCATTAGGTGCCAAACCTTAGCCTGATTTCACAGAGTCGGATCTGGGGTCAGTCCCTGGCTCTCAGTCCCTTCCATTACACCTAAAGTGGGATTTTCAAAAATTTAAAAGGGGCAGATTTTCAAAGGTATTTATGCACATAAAGATGCAGATAGGGTCCTAGTGGGATTTTCAAAAGTGCCTAAACTTCATACATGCTTAACTTCCATTGATTTCAAGAAGAATTAGGTTCCTAACCTGCTTAGGTGTTTCTGAAAATTCCACTAGGCTCCTATCTGCATTTTTCGATGCCTAAGTACTTTTAAAAGCTTGGCCATTAGCCACTTTTCAAAATGCATCTAAATATCTTTGTGAATCCCAAAAAAAGAATGATTTCATTCTATATTAGAAACCTACGCTCTTTTGAAAATCCTACTAGGCACCTAAAAAACTTTAAAAATCTGGCTCTTCTGTAAGTCCCAGCATTAATTTCTAAGGAAAGGGAGAAGAAAGCCATTGACAGATGGAAGTCATGGTGCATAAAGGGACACAGAGCTTCAGGGACATTCAGTGTTAAGTCTGAACTTAAAAAGAAACCCAATATTTGAAAGAATTGAAAAGCTCAGTTCAAAACACTCAAACAACCTTAACTCTGCCCCTCTGACTTCATTCTGAAATAATGAAACATGCATTCTGGTAGAGTCTTAGGCCTGGTATACACCTAAAATGAAGGTCAGTGGCATAGCTTGTAGTGTAGACACACCCTCATTCATCCATAAATAGGGGATTTATTTATCAGGGTTCATGCCCTCCACTGTGCTTTACTCTTTGTTGGACAGTGGTTTTGTTGATTCTGCCTAGGAAACACACTATGCACAGATGAAGACATGCATCAATAATTTCTGATTAGTGATATGGACGGAGGGTATTCACAACATCCTAACCCCTTCCATGTGCCATGAGTTATACAAATGCTTCTAGATTCGTTGCTAACATCTGTACACACACAAAACTCCTAGCACTGTTGAACTTACATACAGTTAAAATATAGGAATCCTCTGATGATTTTACTTTCAGTAGAGTTCCAAGTCTATTACCAACATCAGAGAAAGGTGAAAGGAATGCAGCAATGTGTAACTTCTTAAAGTAACCAGGATTACCTCTCCTTCCTGAGTTTGCAGGAGCAGTCAACCTCACAGTAATGGGGGAAAGAAGGGAAATCCTAAAGGAAAAAACAAGAAACGAAACGTTGCCAAGCTGCAGTTCAGATTGAGAGCAATTTAAGAATATTAATACAAAAAGGCAAGCGAACACATTTTTCAGAAGTTGTTGATGGATTAAAAATTTCCAAACATTTCGGGGGAGATGGTGCCTCTGTTATAAGCAGTAGCTTAGTTGTGCGCAGACTTACCTGTGGGAAGGGACAACTGGGTTTTGTTTCCCTTTTTGCCTAATACAGAGAAAGGATTTGAATTTAGGTCTTCCATAAGACAGGAGCACGCCCTGGGTTATGGGATATTGGGATATGGGGTTTACTCAATCTCCACTCTTGTAGCTCTGCTATTTTGTGTAAATAATTAAAGATAGACTGGAGCAAAGATTTGATTGGGGTCTGCCCATGACTACTTTAATCACCAGGCTATAGAATCATTCTCACCAGCTTTCTGCCACAAATACTAAGAATCACTATGAATTGTCATTATGAAAGACAATGGGCCTGGGACGCTACCGCCCAATAGTTCATATAGTCACCTAGCATGTGAGCAAACACAAATAGGGAGACCTAGGTACCTAATTAAGCATCTTACCCTTTTCCACTGCAGTTACACTGCTATTTTTTGTGTGCTTTCTCAATCAGAAATGGATTTCCTAAGCAAAATAATGCACAAAACAAAAAGTTTGTTAAGGTTGTGAGTGGTTAGCAGTAACTTAACAATAAGAACTTCAAGGAGTTCATCATTCTCATTTATATCCTCCCTGCAGGTATATTTTAAGGACCCTAAATGGAACAGGAGAACCTCACCACTTGTGACAGAATTTATTTTGGGGGGCATCTCTCAGAGCGCTGAGGTCCGGCACTTTCTCTTTCCGGTCTTCCTGCAAGTCTACGGGACTACATGGCTTGAGAACCTCACAATCATCATCACCGTGATCTCTGACCCCCACCTCCACACACCCATGTACTTCCTGTTGGCCAGCTTGGCTTTCCTGGACCTCAGTGAGTCCTCGGTGACTGCCCCCAAGATGCTAAAGGACCTCCTTTACCAGCCCCAAACCATCTTATTCAATGGATGTCTGACCCAAACGTTCTTCTTTGACTTCATCAGGGGTACTGTAGTCTTCCTAGTACTGATAGCAGCTGATAGATATGTGGCCATCTATAAGCCATTGCACTACCTGTCTATCACAAACCAAAGTATGTGCATGCGGTTGGTGGCAGGGGCATGGCTGGGTGGCTTTATCCGATCCATTGTCCAGCTTGCACTGATCATCCAAATGCCCTTCTGTGGACCCAACACACTAGACAGTTTCTACTGCGATGTCCCCTAAGTTATCAAACTGGCCTGCACAGTCATGTAAGTAATGTAGTTGCTGATGGTCTCCAGCAATGGGCTGGTCACCACAGGAGCCTTTATCGCATTGCTCATATCCTACACCATCATCCTTGTCAAGATAAGGACACATGTCATGGAAGGGAAACACAAAGCCCTGTCCACCTGCGCAGCTCAGATCACAGAGGTGAGTTTGCATTTTGGGCCTTGTGTCTTCATCTATGACCGGCCTTTCTAGAATTTCACAGTAGAAAAGGCAGTGTCTGTGCTGTACACAATGGTCACTCCAGTGCTGAACCTAATGATCTATATAACCTGAGGAACACTGAGATGAAAAGTGCCATCAAGAGGTTAATCGGAAGGTTCCTGTGCTGAAGGAGGAAAGTGAACTTCTAACAGATTTGCATTGCAGGCCAATTGTGTGTTTTGCCTTTCTAAATACTTCCAAGTTTTCTTGGGTATCTGGAAACTCAAATCCCATTATGGGATTTAGGCATGTTTAAGCCGTTAGGCAGCTTTGAGAGTCCAAACTTTCAATCTGAAATTATATTTATTTTAATTTTAGGAGAAGACCCACATGAAAGAACCTGATTATAGACAACTTTTTGGCCCAAGGGTGACATTGGGGCTGTGAAACAGTATGGAAGGCTGAGTAGGGAAACCTGTGCCTCCCCAAGATGCTTGGCCCCCTCCTCCTTCTTGCCCTCAGACTGCCCCCCTCAGAAACTCCCCATCCAACCCCACCTGTTCCTTGCCCCTCACTGCACAGGAGGGAGGACCACAGGGGAGAAGTTGGGTGCTAGTCTCCCCAGCTGGGAGCTCAAGGGCCAGGCAAGACTGTCCTGCAAGCCAGATGTGGTCTGCAGGCTGTAGTTTGCCCACCTCTGCTCTATGAGATAGAATTATTGGCCAAGATTTTCAGTCATTCATTTTTATGTACTTATACGTCCTCCATAACAGAGTATCTGAGCACTTATAGATTATCAGGGTTGGAAAGGACCTCAGAAAAATCATCTAGTCCAACCCCCTGCTCAAAGTGGGACCAATCCCAAAATTGTCCCCTCGAGGATTGAACTCATAACCCTGGGTTTAGCAGGCCAATGCTCAAACCACTGAGCTATCCCTCCTGCCTATAAATAATTAGAAAGATAACAATCTCCTAGAACTGAAAGGGACTTTCAAAGGTATCAAGTCCAGTCCCCTGCCTTCACTAGCAGGACCAATTTTTGCCCTAGATCCCTAAGTGGCCACCTCAAGGATTGAACGCATAACCCTGGGTTTAGCAGGCCAATCCTCACAACACCTTCGTGTAGTAGACAAATGTAGTTGTCCCTGTTATGCGGAAAGGGAACTGAGGAAGAAAGAGATTAAATGATTTGCCGAAATTTACAGAAGTCCATGGAAGGTGAAGGGAACCATTGCAGGTCTTGACACTGCCAAGTTTGTTCCTGTTAGGATATAGATATTCAGACCTGTCTGTAAAGGCATATAATTTAAGAACTTAGGTGTATTTTTTTCACTTAGCTAGTTACAGGGGTATAAAACAAAGAATCAAAATCACAGTCCACCTGTGCATGGGCCTTCAGTCACAAGGATAGTCTGAGGCCTGGTTCTTAGGCTAAGGCCTTTGGCTAAGCAGCAGAGGCAGCCAGGGAAGTGGGAGGGTGAGGGAATAAGTCCTCTAAAAGTTCCCTAAACTGATCCTTTCACACCCTTTCATTTCCTTTTTCTCTCTGACCGTCAGAACCCCAAGAAAGGGTGTGATTCTATGTAAGAGATAATGCAAAAGATCAGCTTAATTTCACATTACTGCTGCCTTTTTATGTAATTTGACGTCCTTGTATCTTTACTAAATGTTCTAATAAAATTGTTTAATGTTTTCATTTGCCCTCAGTTCATTTTACATATCAGGGTTCCTAACTAGACAATTAGACACTCAGACCTTCTCTTTATCACAGGTCATTAAGTACCACCCAATGACGTCTATGTTAACCCCACCTCCCAGAATCTACAGAAACCTTGAGACAATAGCTCTGAGAGGGGAAACTGCTTTGGGTTTGACTGATGAAGCTACATCTGCCTGAATGTACAGAGACCCTGAACCAGTCACAAAGATAACTACATAAGGCTGAGGGACAGGCTGCTGCTCCAGGATTACTTTCACCATTGGTGGACAGATGGGACAATTCAGGGAGATAGAGCCCAGTTTTTTACAAACTCAGCATCACTTCTCCCCACTCTATCCAGGGATGCCTGTCAGGTGGCCCTCCTCCTGCCAGAGAAGCTCCTTCCTATGGCTGGGTGACTTAAGCTGGGCATTTTCCAGGTCTCTCATCTCTCACTTTCACTGTCATTTTACCTATGGGCCCCAGAGCTACTGTCTATATATTTAGCAGCCAATTAACGAGCAGGGAGCACATCTCACAGATTTCTGTCTATGAACTATAATCTCAAGATTTTAGAATATTTTATATTTATAAAAATGAGATAGAGGTTCTAAGCAATGATAATCTCATATACTGGAACAAACATAAAACTAGGCATCCTGGTACAGAGACTGAGGTCACATCTACTGAAATAGCTCCATAGCACTATGCTCATTCACAGCATCCGGAGATCTGGTCTCATTGACTCTAACTACATTATGGCAGATTTATGCAAGGTGTGTGTGGGGGGTGGGAGATGGATTTTACCCCTTAACTACAATGGAGCTACAATTGATTTACACCAGATGAGGATCTGACCCTTCACAATTGTCCAGTCTCTCTGTCATACCTAAAATCAGTGTGAAATAAACATTTTTAAGATGTCATAGAGCATTGCACCATCAGCCTCATGAGTCTTTTATTTTAGTGATGTCTGCAGGAAGAAAACATATAATTGCTGAGAAAGAAAGAAAGAAAGAAAGAAAGAAAGAAAGAAAGAAAATGGGTCCATTCATCCAAATAGAAATTGAAAATCAGATACAGAAAATCAAAGCAACACTGAATTCCTCCAAAGTTTTCTCCCCAGTGGGAAAGAATTGCTCCTTAGCTATTAAAAGTTCCATACCTGAAATTAAGATCATAGGCCAAAAAGTTAAGAACATGCAGACTGGTTAAGAACTTTTGTCTCCTCTTCAGAGTCACAGGCAAAGAATATGTATTTGAAACTGAAGAATGGGCCAGATCGCCAGCTGGTGTAAATCCCCAGTAGCTCCAGTGGAGTTAAGGAGGCCTAATTTCCCAGCTCGTAATAACTATATAGTCCATTGGCATTTCATCCCCAAATAGTTTAAATCAAGGAAACTCTGTGGAAAACAAAGGATCACATGCCCACTTGGCCTAAACAGCCCTAACTACTCAGAACTCAATGGAACTGTATCAATTTACACCAGTTTAGACCTTAGCTAGGAGCTTTTAGTGTTTGCCTCTGGCTGCTTCTTAGTGACCAGCATCAAACAGCCAGGGCAGCATGAGCTGCGGGTTCCTGTCGTGGCTGCATCCCAAGAACTGCTGATGAAATGCAGAACAAAAACATCTCTGCACTCCAAGAGCTGTTTATGTGGCATTAATGATGGAACAGGCTATTCCAGGCCAGCTGGGATTCTGGTGCCACTGGGCTATGAGGTATTGTATGTCACATGTCTGTGCTTCAAATATATATTTTATTCTGCAGTCTCCTTGGGATGCCACTTTTCATTCAGCCCTGCATTGTTTCTGGCCAAGAGTCCTTCCAGGGATGCTGCCATCATATGAGATTCAGAGTGGGCCATTTCCTTCTCTGAGGGGATAGGTTTGATTAGGGCTGATTATCAGGGTAGTTTCTTCCCGAGATGCATTCAGAGCTGGGCTTACAGCCCTGGAGACTAGATTCAGCTATTTAACCCCAGGGCAGGTACATCCTAGGATGAGATCATATCTGAATCCCACACAACCCAGGATCAGCTCTAGAATTGGGAGAGGCTTTCAATCCCCCACCCTATTTAGTCCTTCACCTCTCAGCCAGCCCTGCCCCAGGTGGGAGTAGGTGGTGGTCGTCTGTGGAGTGGGTCTCTGTCTCTCGGGAACCGCAGAGACCCAGCCTCTGAGGGGATATGGCAACAGGGCAGGGAAACAGCTGCTGGATAACACAGTGATGGGAGGATTACTGAGAGATATAGAGACAGACAATGACTGAGAATCCTGGCAGTGGACTATCAAATGCTTCTCAGGGTGGGAAACATTCCACAAAGACCAACACTGTAAGTTGGCTATTTCAGTTAACATCTTTGGGGTTTAATATTCTGGAGGAAATGTAATAATAAAACTATCTGAAACTGTATCAGTTTATATGGGTTGAGGACATTGCACTGAACTCTTAGTGTTTGCCTCTGGCTGCTTCTTAGTGACCAGCATCAAACAGCCAGGGCAGCCTGAGCTGTGGGTTTCTCTGATGGCTGCATCCCGCGAGCTCCTGTTGCAAAATAGGGGGAAAACATTTCTGCTCTCTCAGAACTGATTATGCGTCATTCATGAAGGAACAGGCTATTCCAGCTTGGCTGGGGAGCTGATGCCACTGGACTCTGAGCTATTGTAGATAACATGTCTGTGTTACAAATATATATTCTATTCTTCAATCTCCTTTGGACTCATGTGGGGCTTCAGCCCTGCCTTGTTTTTAGCCAAGGGTCCTTCCAGTCATGCTGCAATCAGGTGAGATCCAGGGCAGGTACTGTTCCTCTTCTCTGGGGGTAGGGTCTAGTAGGGCAGGATGTCAAGGTGATTTGTTCCTGAGATTAGATCAGAGCTGGGCTCACAACCATGGAGTCTGGGTTCAGCTATTTAGCTGTAGAACATGCACATACTGAGCTGTGATCATGTTTGACATGAAACTTCTAGAGACTTCCAATCAGAGTTCAGTACCCAACAACCACATACTGAGTTGTGCCCATGTTTGAAGACTGAAGAAGCTGTGCTTTTTTTACAGCTTGGAGAGGCTTCACCTCTCAGCCGAGCCTTTCAGAGGAGGGGAGCAGGGAGGTCCCATCTGTGGAGTGAGTCCCTGTCTTCTGGGAACTGAAGAAAGACCCAGCATCTCAGAAAATATGGTGAAGGGGCAGAGAAACAGCAGCTGGATTAATCAGTAATGGGGCATTATTGACAGGTAAATAAACAGGCAATAATTGAAGAATCCTCATGGTGGAGTGTCAAATGCAGGGTTTCGCAAACTGGGGTTGCTGCTTGTGTAGGGAAAATCACTGGCGGGCCGGGCTGGTTTGTTTACCTGCCTTGTCACAGATCCGGGCAATCGCGGATCCCACTGGTCATGGAGCCACAATCGGCCAGAGCTGCGGATGGGGCAGGTAAACAAACCAGCTCGGCTGGACAGGGGCTTTCCCTACACAAGCGGCGACCCCCGTTTGAGAAATCCCACTCAAATGGATCACAAATTGAAGAATATTTCACAGAGACAACACAGTAAGTTTGCTATTTGCAAATAAATATATTTGGGTATTAATATAAGAGGCAAATTTCATACTAGAACTATGAGTTACAATTGGAACTCTTCAAAACAGTTAATATAATTTAAGCAAACAATTAGAGCTCCTCAGAATTGTTGTTGTTTTTTTTTTCTCAGCAGACAACAGTTGACTTTTCACAGAAATTCTGAACACCAAAACTTTTTTTCTTTTTATTCATTGAGAACCAGACAATTTCAGGTAAACTGCTTAAAACCGAAACATTGTCACTGAATTTAAGGAAAAAAAAAATGTTTAGAGTTTTCCAGTGCACAGGTTGTTTTTCAAGACTAGCAGAGACTTCCTTGGAACCTGTCTCAGTTTAAAATCCAGTTTTCCTTTGAAATAATTTAAACTGAAAATATCTGAATACCCCAGATTGGACTTGTAGATTTCAATGGGGGTAGGAACACTGATAGAGTCCAATGATTGTACAGTTTGAACCCAGTCACTCTATTGCGAATGTGTTTATTTCTGTTTCAAAGGGACACTTGTCGAATGGTAAAACTGACTAAGCAGCAAAGTTGGCAGCCAAGAGCATGAGTATTAAACACACTAGCACCTTAGACAGAGAACAGTGAATCTAAGTCTCCAGCCAAAGCCTGTCTCTCTTATCCCTGCCCAAGGACACAGAGCATCTCAATGGGATTAGAACTGAGATATTCTGCCCTAGCGCCATATGCGCTGTCCCACAGTGCTGCCTGCTAAACACAAATGCTGCAAATGGGGGCAGTGAACATACATGTAACAAGACACAGCTCATTCCCCACAGAACTCATAGTCCAAGAAGACAAGGCAGAGAATGGATGGAGGGGAAACAGAGATACGGGGAGGGGAAGTGACTGGGCCAAGGTCACAGAGCAGGTCACTGGCAGAGCCAAGAACAGAACTCAAGTCTTCTGATGGCCACTGACCTGCACACCCAGAAAGTGACAGAGGCAGATGACACAGCAGAGAGGTAGCAGAGTGATGCTGCTAGCCTATCAGTACACAGAGATGGAAAAGAAGTCAGGATTTGGTGTCATAAATCAATATGTTTTCAGGCAGCCGGCCATCTACGTGGTGCTGCAGTGAAATCGTTACATGTGAGCTGTCATACACAATGCCAAGTCCATCTCACACTTCCAATGAAAGAGAATATTAGGCAGTGTTGGAATTTTAGCATTTTAGTTTCTTGCTCAAGTCCATAGCATGCTCTTCTTAGCAATAGGGGATCCATCTTGGCTAGAATTGTTGCATTAAGACTGTACTTTGTTCCATCATTCACACAGCATTTTATTAAGCCACATCATGAGCCAGATCTTCAGATGGTGCAAACTGATGCAGCTTCATTGACTTTAAGGAAGCTGTTCCAATTTACATTCATGTGATAATTCACCAATCCTAGTTAATACCAGTGATGAATGCTGAGCATTGTTGACACTCATATCATGAGATATTGCTGCAGAGAATCAGGGCCACTCCCTCTCTCACTCTAATCCCCACCACTGTCTATGTCCTTTCCTCCACAGCCATCAAACAATGAACTGAGAAAGAAAATGTCCAACCAAACCACCCTGACCGAGTTCCTTCTCCTGGGATTCTCTGACGTTCGGGAGATGCAGATTTTGCACTTTGTGGTGTTCCTGGTGATTTACCTGGTAGGCCTGATGGGGAATCTTCTCATCATCACAGCCGTAGTCCTCGACCACCATCTTCACACACCCATGTATTTCTTCCTGGTGAATCTGTCCATCCTAGACTTTGGCTCCATCTCCGTTACCATCCCCAAATCCATGGCCAATTCCCTCATGAACACCAGGGTGATTTCTTATCCTGGATGTGTCACCCAAGTCTTTCTCTTTATCCTCTTTGTTGCAGCTGATCTTGGCTTACTCACCATCATGGCATATGACCGATATGTCGCCATCTGCCAACCACTGCGCTATGAGAGCATAATGAACAGGAGAGCTTGTGTTCAAATGGCAGCCAGTGCCTGGATTACTGGTATTGTCTACTCTGCCCTGCACACTGGCAACACCTTCAGGTTACCCTTCTGCCAGTCCAGTGTCATCAGCCAGTTCTTCTGTGAAATCCCCCAGCTACTCAAGCTCACTTGCGTTGACTCATACCTCAGTGAAATTGGGCTTCTTGCCTTTAGTATGTTTTTAGGTTCAAACTGCTTTGTTTTTATAATTGTGTCTTATGTTCAGATCTTCAAAGCAGTGCTGAGAATCCCCTCTGAGCAGGGCAAGCATAAAGCCTTCTCCACCTGCCTTCCTCACCTCATTGTGGTCTGTTTGTTACTTTGCACTGGCATCTTTGAGTACATGAAACCCACCTCCAGCTCAGCATCAAATATGGATCTCATGATGGGTGTTCTATATTCCCTGATGCCTCCAGTGATGAATCCGATCATCTACAGCATGAGGAACACAGAGATCAAAGCTGCATTAAAGAAACTGATTGTTTGGAGGTTATTCACCAAGAATTAAAATGTCCATCATTGCTCCTTGATTGAGATTTCATTCTGAGTTTCTTTATGGATATAATCAACTGATGACAAAATTGTCTTCTTGAGAAAACAGGGTGCAATCTGATTATGAAATCATAAAATCCAGACTAACTCCACTGAAGTAAAATGAGTTAATTTAGAATTACATCGCTGTAAAAAAAATCAGAATCTAAATATCTATCCATAAATGTACACACACACCCTTCTATCTGTCTTATACTGCTAACATCACCCTGCTATCTGAGCATCTTGTACAGAATATCAATAGCCATAGCTAAGTCACTATGGACTTCATGAATTTTCTTGTGCTTCTCCTTTTTGGTGGGATAAAATTTGTGATCGGGGTATGAGAGGTTTGGCTTGTTTGTTTGCTTGGTTGTTTCTTTTTCATGTTGTTTCATTTTATTTATTCAATGCTTGACTTGCTTCTTTGTTCCAGGTGACTTTTGGGAATAGGAATTTGCAGGGTGGAATATGTTTGATTAAATCTGGATATCCATTTATTTTGTCATCTATTCATTGTGTCAATGTCATAATGTCTTTTAAAGGATTTTCTGGGTGACTTAAATTTTCCTTTCCCCAATGATGAAAAATTAAAAAAAAGTTTCTGTAGGTTTATGGATATCTGAGTTCCTGTTTAAATGTTTGTTTTAATGCTGATGAGATTTTATTGTCTTCTTTATAATGTGATAGGGCACCTACTCCTTATAAAATTATGTATATTATCTTTTATAAAACAAATAAATACTATATTCTCCTTGCTATAGTGAAAAGGCATTTTGGAAGAGAAAACTATTGCAATGTTTCCTAAAGACAAACTGAGTCTGGGTAATAATCATAAATGTTTATCCTACAAACAACTGCAATGATTGATCTGGAATTGCTCATATTTTTTCTTATGTTACACTTTCTTCCTACAGTGGTAAATAAATTTTACTTTGTGTGATGAAGGCTGAGCTAGTCACTCAACTTACTACTGGTCACAGCTCCTGTGGGAAGAACTGCAGGTACTAAGCACAGTGGGAGAAATAACGGTGGGTGCACGAATTGCTATAGCCAATTTGAGAGGGAAAATCACGTCATTCAACTTTAAGAGAGGGACAGGTGGAAGATGGAGACTTGGGGTGTGCATTCAAAGACCAGAGCAGAAAGCAGAGGTTATTCGAACCATACAACCATAACAAATAAGATTCAGCCATTTGCTTCAAAGTACAGATTGGGATCTGGCCAATGGTCTCTTATCCTCACGAGGATCTAATTGTGTCTAGACCACATAAGTTGGCTCCATTATTATTGTTATTATTATTATTGCCAGTTATCTCATCATAGAAGTCAATCAGGTTGGTCAGGCATGACTTGCCCTTGAGGAATCCATGTTGACTGTTCCTGATCAACTACCTCTCCTCCAAGTGCTTCAAAATAGATTCCTTTAGGACCTGCTCCATGATTTTGCTGGAGACTTAAGTAAGGCTGACCAGTCTGTAGTTCTCCAGGTTCTCTTTCTTCCCTTTTCAAAAAATGGCAGTACATTAGACTTTTTCCAGTCTTCCAGGACCTTCCCGAGTCACCATGAATTTTCAAAGCTAATGGCCAGTGGTTCTGCAATCACATTAGCCAACTCCCTCAGCACCCTTGGATACATTAGATCTGGACACATGTACTTGTGCATGTCCAGCTTTTCTAAATAGTCTTTAATATGTTCTTTCACCACTGAAGGCTGCTCATCTCCTCCCCATTCTGTGTTGCCCAGTGCAGCAGTCTGGGAGCTGACCTGGTCTGTGAAGAGTGAGGCAAAAAAAGCACTGAGTACTTCAGCTTTTTCCACATCTTCTGTCACTATGTTGCCTTCCCCATTCAGTAAGGGTCTCACATGTTCCCTGACTTTCTTCTTGTTGATAACATACCTGTAGAAACCCTTCTTGCTACTCTTCACATCCCTTGCAAGTTGTAACTCCAATTGTGCCGTGGCCTTCCTGATTACATCCCTGCATACTCTAGCGATATTTTTATACTTCTCCAAATTCCTCCAAAGTCATCTATTCAAATTCCACTTCGTGTAAGCTTCCTTTTTAATCTAAGCTCTCAAAGCTTCACTGTTAAGCCAAGGTGGTCGCCTGCCATATTTTCTATTCTGTCTACACATTGGGATGGTTTGTTCCTGCACCCTCAATGAGAGTTCTTTAAAATAAAGCCAGCTTTTCTGGACTCCTTTCCCCCTCATATTAGCCTTCAAGGGGATCCTGCCCATCAGTTCCCTACTGGAATCAAAGTCTGTTTTTCTGAAGTCCAGGGTCCGTATTTTGCTACTCTCCTTTCTTCCTTTTGTGAGGATCCTGAACTCAATCATCTCATGGTCACTGCTGCCTAGGTTGCCACCTTCTTCTACATCCCCTACCAATTCTTCCTTGTTTGTAAGAAGCAGATCAAGAGGAGCACAGCCCCTAGTTCAGAGGTAGGCAATCTATGGCATGTGTGCCAAAGGCAGCACATGAGCTGATTTTCAGTGGCACTCACACTGCCCAGGTCCTGGCCACCGGAGCAGGGGGCTCTGCATTTTAATTTAATTTTAAATGAAGCTTCTTAAACAATTTAGAAACCTTTTTTACTTTGCATACAACAGTAGTTTGTTATATATTATAGACTTCTAGAAAGAGACCTTCTAAAAACTTTAAAATGTATTACTGGCACGCGAAGCTTTAAATTAGAGTGAATAAATGAATACACGGCACATCACTTCTGAAACGTTTCCAACCCCTGACCAGTTTGTTCCTCCAGCATTTGTACCAGGAAGTTATCCCCATCACTCTCCAAAAACTTCCTGGATTTTCTGTGTACTGCTGTATTGCTCTCCCAGAAGATCTCAGGGTGATTGAAGTCTCTCATGAGAATCAGGGCCTGTGATCTGGAAACTTTAGTTAGTTGTCCAATGAAAAACTTGTCTACTTCATCCTTCTGACGTGGTGGTATACAGCACATGCCCACCATGACATCACCCTTGTTGCTCTCACCTCTAAACTTAACCCAAAGACTCTTAACAAGCTTTTCTCCAGTTTCATACTGGAGCTTTGAGCATCTTACCACTCTCTTATATATAATGCAACTCTCTCACCTTTTCTGCCCTGCCTGTCCTTCTGGAACACTTTATATCCATCCATGACAGTACTCCAGTCATCTGAGTTATCCCACCAATTCTCTGTTATTCCAATCAAATTATAATTCCTTGAGTGTGCCAGAACTTCCATTTCTCCCTGCTTGTTTCCCATGCTTCTTACATTTGTGTATAGGCACTTAAGATAACTCACTGATTGTCCCACTTATTCCATATGAGACAGGAGTCCTCCCCTCTTGTGCTCTCCTGCTTGTGCTTCCTCCCTGTATCCCATTTCCCCACTTGCCTCAGGGCTTTGCTCCCCTTCCCCTGGTGAACCTAGTTTAAAGCCCTCCTCAATAGGTTAGCCAGTCTTGCTTGCGAAAGTGCTTTTTCGTCTCTTTGTTAGGTGGAGCCCATCTCTGCATAGCACTCCTCTATTTTGGAACACCATCCCATGGTCAAAGAATGCAAAGCCTTCTCCCTGACACAACCTGCATAGCCATTTGTTGACTTCCATGATTCAACAGTCTCTACCTAGGCTTTTTCCCTCCACAAGGAGGATGGATGAGAACACCATTGGAGCCCATGTGGAGAAGCAGGAAGGGGTAGCGATCTGAGGGCTTGATGAGTCTCGGCAGTCTCTTCATCACAGCATGAATCTCAGCTCCTGGCAAGCAGCAGACCTCTTTGTTTTCCCAGTCAGGGTGGCAAATAGATGGCTTCCTAAGGAGTCCCCCTGAGGAGGCAGTCTCCCACCACCATCACTCATCTCCTTCTCTTGGAAGTGGTGGTAATGGAACCCTCATCCCTAGGACAGTGCATTTCATTCTTTCCAGTCGGGTGGAGTCTCCTTCTGCTCCCTTCACTCAGATGTATCATCTATTCAATTCTCCACATTAGTACCTATGGAGAGAACATGAAAATGGTTGCTCACCTATATCTCCATTGCTGGTACAGGGATGCTCTTCTTCTGGAGGTCACATGTTGCTAAATTTCTTCACCCTTGTTCTGTCCCGGCTGCACAGCCTGCTCTGATTCTTCAGAATTTTGTGCCCATAAAACCATATCCTGACATTTGTCCAGGACATCTTAATTTTCTCGTATGCAACACAGGGCCGATACTTGTTTCTCCAGACCTTGAAATTTCTTTTCCAATATGGAGACCAGCTTACACTTGGTACAGATAAAGTCACTTCTGTCCTGTTGAAGAAAGCAAACATGGCACATCCTGTGCAGGTAACAACAGCTGAACTCTCACCATCCATATTACCTTCCTTCTAGGAGCCTCCTCAGCTGTTGCAGTAACTACTCAGAGATGCCTGCAAGGTGAAAGCATCAGTGCACTCTTCCCAAGTGAACTCCCAGGCAAACTCCCTCTCATAGACACAAAGACTTAAGATCAGAAGGGACCATTATGAACATCTAGTCTGACCTTCTGCACAATGCATCTGCACAATGCAGGCCGCAGAATCTCGCCCACCCATTCCTGGAACAAACCTCTAACCTATGTCTGAGTTATTGAAGTCCTTAAATTGTGGTTTAAAGACATCAAAGTGCAGAGAATTCTAAAGCAAGTGACCCGTGCCACATGCTGCAGAGGAAGGCTAAAAACCTCCAGGGCCTCTGACAATCTGCCCTGGAGGAAAATTCCCTCCTGACTCCAAATATGGTGATCAGTTAAACCCTGAGCATGTGGGCAAGACTCACCAGCCAGCATCCAGGAAAGAATTCTCTATAGTAACTCAGATCCCATCCCATCTAATATCCAATCACAGACCACTGGGCCTATTTACCTGCTAATAATCAAAGATCAATTAATTGCCAAAATTAGGCTGTCTCATCATACCATCCCCTCCATAAACTTATCAAGCTTAGTCTTGAAGCCTCTGTTAGCCTCCGCTGTTTTCCACTCATCTGATTTGCTGCTGACTGCCTTTTTATAACAGTCAGGCCCTCTCAAGGCCCACCTGGAACAAAGAACTCCCAATTCACAGTTTTCAAACAATCAAGCACATGGTGAAACTGACAAACTGTCCCTGCATTTGACACACAGATACTCACCAACACGGCCCCTTTAATGCAGCACTTAGTGTACCTTCTCTTGGACAGATTCCAGGCAAACTCCCTCCATTAGTCTGGAGTCACTGCAGTCAGTCTGGTTTCATACAGGTGTAACAGGGAACAGAATCCTCTCCAATATTTTCTTCCAACATGTTCAACTTCTTATGGGAGCTGGGTTCCAATACGAACATGAAGACTCAAATATTTATGGTGTGAAAAGCCACATGTTGCAAACTTTCAAGTCTGATCCTCTTAATCCATCTGGTTGAGAAGGAGCAAGTGGAGTGACAAGGTGCTGGGCCCTAGAGGGATTTGAACTGACATTAATCTCTGCTGCTTGGGACAAGCTTCTTCCATTGGAACATTGCATATCCCATGGTAGCTCTGCCTCGCTGTTTGTCCCCCTCTAGTGACTAGATCACATAGAAATGTTGAGTCTTCTGCAGACTTTCAGCTGTGGGAGCTAGTTCTTCAGCACCAGCAGTATAGCATGCGCTAGCAGATCTGGCACTGGTGGGCCAACATGGATCTTTCAGAAGCACCCTGTCATCTGAATGAAATCTGTTTGAAAAGCCCATGAATAAAGGTCCTGAATTGTTCTCAAGACCTTGGCATTTCATCTTATTTTAAACTGATCTCTGGGGGGGCCCAGATCCCTTCCCCTCTGGATGAGCTCTGTTGGCATTGTGTTCCTCAAGGTTAAGCAGCAGGTGAGAGTGAGCAGGAGAAAATATCAAACAGTAAAATGGAGCACATTTGAGATTCTATTCACTGACATAAATAAACCAGTTGTTAGCTTCACTGAAACCAGTGGACATGGGTCTCCTTTCACCTTGGTTGTGATCTGATATCCAGTGTAATCTCTCCTTTTCAAGCTATTCCACTGTGGATAAATAAAATGCCTCTGTGCCAGAAGGAGAGACAGAACAACCACCAAGAGATTGTCTGTCAGCAGCTCTAAACAGCCTGTGCTCCACTTCCCATCCCCTGCTGTGGACAGCACCATGGGAAATCCCACCTTGAGGATCTGACACACAACAGCCCCATGACTTCTATTTGGTTTCTTGCCCTATAATCCCAAGGGGCTTTCTGGGAAACATCCAGGCAACAGTGTGGATCTTCTGTTGTTGCTAAGACTGTTCCTTCTCCTTGCTGTAGAGCTTCTGGCCTGACCTTGGCTTCTTTCAGACTCTGTCTCCTGACTCGAACCCTGAAATCTGACTTGGACTCTGACTCTTGGTATTGATACTGGCCTGGAACCAACCAGAAACTCCTTGGCTACTCCTAGCCTGAGGTTTGCCCTGGCTCTGACCCTTGGTGCTCTTAGGCCTGAATAAAGATATAGCAGACAAAACCAGGTATGCCAACCTGACCAAAGTCAGGCTAACAGAGGTTTTTGGGTAATCCCTCAGTGGAAAAATACTGAAAAAGTGAGAGAAGAGAGAGGGCTGCATTCCTGACATAGCACCAGATGGTGCTGTGTTAGAAGCAGCTTGTTTGAAGAACTGATAAGAAGCCAGCCTCCCTGCTTTCACTCCTTGGTTCAGTTTTCTGTCTGTTTTTAACTCCCCTACATTCCTAACTTTTGGTGCTTGTTTAGAAATTATTAATCATCCAATGTTGTAAACATAGGGGACTAGGCATGAGTGTATACTAAAGGTGTCTAGTTTCTAGTTGTTAGAAAAGGAGGGGTGGGTTGCTGTGACGAGGGTTGCCGGGGCTCAACCCTCCTGGTGGAGGAGGGGAGCCACACCGGCCCTGTCCTGTCCTCCGCGGGTCCGGCCCCTTGGACCCGTGGCCCACCGTCCGGGGACGTTCGGTCCCTATGGAGAGGACTGAGCACAGGTAAGCTCAGTAGGGGCCCAGCCTTTGATGCAGGCAGGCACCAAACACAGTACAATAAGCTCTGGCCCTTCTGGGGCAGGGCCGAGCAGTGACACAGTCAATAGGGTCCCAGCCCTTGGGTCGGGCGAGGCTCCAGCAAATACAGTTACAGTTTCTCTGAGCTCTGGCCCTTTGGGGCAGGGCAGAGCAATGACAAAGGTAGAGGGGCCCAGCCCTTGGGTCGGATGGGGCCCCAAACACAGTACAATAAGCTCTGGCCCCTTTGGGGCAGGGCAGAGCAATAGCAATGTCAATGGGGGCCCAGCCCTTGGGTCGGGCGGGCCCCAAACACAGTACAATAAGCTCTGGCTCTTTTGGGGGCAGGGCAGAGCAGCAGCAATCACACTGGCCTCGTTAGGCCGAGGCGAGGGGGATTCTGCCACCCGGCTACGGGTGGCAGGGGGAACGCAGGCCCACCCACTCCTCTGCGTTCCAGCCCGGGGCCCTAGTAGTGGCTGTCACCGCTAGTGGCAGTCAGTGGGGATCCGAACCGAAACACACTGACAGCGCGATCAGTGGGGATCCTGACCGACACACATGGCCATAGGCTCGGGGCCCTCTGCAGCCTGACTGCAGTCATCTGCCCCCGGGCTACTTCCAATTTCCCCCTCGTTTCCTACCTGGTCAGCAGGGTCGCCCAGCACCATGGGCTCCTCCCAGTCAGGGCTGGGCGGCAGGTCTGGGAGTGTCTCAGGGAAGGTGGGCCAGGTCTGGTCCGACGGCTCCTCGGGGCCGTAGCAAGGACGGGGTAGCTCTGGCAGCTCCTCGTCGTAGCGGCTCCGGGGTAGCTCTGGCAGCTCCTCGTCATAGAGGCTGCGGGGCAGCTCTGGCAGCTCCTCGTTGTAGCGGCTGTGGGGCAGCTCTGGCAGCTCCTCGTCGTAGCGGCTGTGGGGCAGCTCTGGCAGCTCCTCGTCGTAGCGGCTGTGGGGCAGCTCTGGCAGCTCCTCGTCGTAGCGGCTGTGGGGCAGCTCTGGCAGCTCCTCGTCGTAGCGGCTCCGGGGTAGCTCTGGCAGCTCCTCGTCATAGAGGCTGCGGGGCAGCTCTGGCAGCTCCTCGTTGTAGCGGCTGTGGGGCAGCTCTGGAAGCTCCTCGTCATAGCGGCTGTGGGGCAGCTCTGGCAGCTCCTCGTCGTAGCGGCTGTGGGGTAGCTCTGCCAGCTCCTCGTCGTAGCGGCTGCGGGGCAGCTCTGGCAGCTCCTCGTTGTAGCGGCTGCGGGGCAGCTCTGGCAGCTCCTCGTCGTAGCGGCTGGGGGGTAGCTCTGGCAGCTCCTCGTCGTAGCGGCTGTGGGGCAGCTCTGGCAGCTCCTCGTCGTAGCGGCTGCGGGGTAGCTCTGGTAGCTCCTCGTCGTAGCGGCTGCGGGGTAGCTCTGGCAGCTCCTCGTCGTAGTGGGTGCGGGGTAGCTCTGCCAGCTCCTGGTATCGGCGTCAGGCCTCAGCAGCCTCCCAGTGATGAGAGCCGGCAGGCATGTCTGCTCCCGGCCGTGGCTGGGGCCTGACTGAAGGCTGAGGCCCGGCTTTTATCCTTCCGGGTCACCGCCTGACCCTTTGAGGGGCGGGACTTCCGTCCAGCAGTTCTGCCCTGGGGGATGATTGATGGGGCTCAACCCTCCTGGTGGAGGAGGGGAGCCACACCGCCTCGCTACAGTTGCCCAAGTGAATAATTTATGACACGACGGAATTGTCTATATAGGCTTATGCTAAGATGTAAAGAGCTAGCTGGTTCTCTCTGGAGATGAGCTGCTCTTTACTGTCATGTGCACTCTTCAATAAAGAGCTTTTGATCGGACCTTGCTGGTGTTGCCTGTCTCTCTCGCGGTCAGACAACGACCCTCGCCATCTGGGTTTGAGTCCCCGACAGTGCTCATTGTCCTTGGCGGGATCCTGACGAAGACTAGGTAGCCTGGTGCTTAGACCACTGAGGTGGAAGACTGGAAATCCAGAGGCTCTACAACAGTGACTTTCTTTTCAAAGTATTTTTCCACTGTGGAACAGCTTCAGCAGGAGATACTGTGAGAAACCCTTGCCCAGTCACTTGGGCACTCTCCAGAGAGCTTTTAGATCCCTGCTCAAATCTGTCTGGCTCCTTATGCAGTGGGGGACTGAGCACCCTCATTGCAGGGTTAAAAGTTATAGGAGAGATTCGCCTCTTCACTCCCACCTCCCACCCCCACCTTGGGCCTGTTTTGTGTGAGTTTGCATCCAGAGCCCAGTCTGCTAAGCAAGCTCTGAACATGTCTTCCTCATCGGGCTTCGCAGGTGAATTAAGGGGAGGGAGGCCAATTTTCCCTGGGTTCATGCAGCACGCTGGGGCTTTGGTGTCCAGGTGCCTACAGTGGAGGCAGAAGCAGGAGTCCAGATAATGTCTTACTGCAGAAATTTAGACACCTAGTGTGTTTAGACACCTACAGTGTTAAGGTTGGAAGGTCAGTTGGAGGTTCTCACTGTCTCCTGTAACTCATTCTTCCTTTGCTCTGACTCCATATTCTCCCTTGTCTGAGGGCTCAGGCCTCACTGTGCAAATTGCTGGCACCTCCATCTCTCTTGGTTGCCAGGAGTATGAGAGAGACATGCTGACACTTCTCCTCTTTAATCCACACCCACAGATGAATGCTGCTCCTCTGACAATTGAGATGAGTGGGACAACCCCCTGCAGCCCTGGCCCAGACCAGCTGCCTCTCCCAAGTACTCAGAGTGACTCTCCACATGATTCTGAGACCCTTTGGAACTTTACAGGAATTGGGAAAAAAGCAATTATCCAAACCAAGGTAGCTACATATGGCACCAGCCTCTCCTACACTCCTGACTCCTGTGAGTAACCCATGCTCAGGAAAGTGGTACCTTTAAATGCAGTGGAGGTGCTGGTGTAAATAAGGAGTTCTGTAGTGAGGCTGGCTAGCCTGGACTGGGATGTGAAAGGGCTCAGTGTTACATTTCAGCCCTGCAGAGCAACCAGCTCATCTTTTGGTTGTACAACACCTGGAGCAACAGGGTCTTGGGCCATGATTGGGGACTTTGGCTGATTGTACAATGCAAATAATAAATTATATTTGTAATGTCAGCAGTAAAACTAGCAGGGATTCTTTCGTCTCATAAAACATTTTGATTAAAATTTCAACTTTTGATTCAAAAATAATATTTGTTTCTGCTGAAAACTAAAAAACAAAATCAACAACAAAACCCCCATTGGTGTGAAAGTGGAAAAAAAAAAAAAAACTTTAGCTGAAAACGTATTTAACCCACCAACCATTAGTTGAAAAACTAATTTTCAGACTCTTTTTTTTTTCTTTTCTTTTCAGGTTTTCCAATAAAAAATCAAAACCTTTTTGAGGAAACCTGACATTTTATATGAAATTGTTCTTTAGTTAAGATCTCAAATGTATTTCAGAAAAAGATTTCATAGAAACTTTGTGACCAAGCCCCAGTCATGAGGTGTAAGCAGGGAGATCTCATGTGATTTAGAAAGTTGTTTGCATCAGGGCTGTTGTCTGTGCCATCGACACAGAGAACACAGCAATGAGTTTCCAGACTCAGCCATTTAAATCTCTTTGACAAGCACTGTCAGGGGAGACACAGCCTTCTCCTGAAAAGGTACAAACATGAGCAAGCATCTCCATTTCATAAGGAGCATGTTCCACCACATGATATTGTGGCTTGTGCTTCATTAAAACAGCCATACAGCATCAGACCAATGGTCCATCTAGTTCAGTATCTGTCTTCTCGACAGTAGGCAATGCCAGGGGCTTCAGAGGAAATGAACAGAACAAGGTAATTTTTGTGTGATTCATCTCAGCTTCCAGCACATGGGGCTCTTTAGCACAACAATCCAAGTTGTGAAGAAAACACCGAGTTAAATCTGAGCTCTGGCACCTGAATCCTGCTCATCAAACTCTGAAAAATGAGAGACGTGATCATTTCAAGCTACAAATATCCTGGAGTTCTAGGTAAGCACTATGCCCCCTACTGCTCCTGATTAGCATTGATTTTTGCTCTTGGCATCCATGGCTACCAATCATTATTTTTTTTCCATTTAGATTTTAATTTGTCGCAGACCCACCTTATTTTGCATTAAGCAACAGATTCTCATCCTTATACAATTCTCCATGGGCTCTTATGTCATGCTCATCACTGTAGCATCTATTAGAAGTCAAGGCTTGAGTTTGTGCAGCTCTCCAAATTGTGTAACCATCTACCCCCATGTAAAGTGCATGGATCTAGACTGTTCTCAGTGGGATCAGATGACAGAACAAGAAATATTGGCCTTAAGTTGCAGTGGGGGAAATTTAGGTTGGATATTAGGAAAAACTTTGTCAATAGGAGGGTGGTGAAGCACTGGAATGGGTTACCTAGCAAAGTGGTGGAATCTCCTTCCTTAGAGGTTTCTAAGCCCTGGCTGGGATGATTTAGTTGGGAACTGGTCCTGCTTTGAGTGGGGGGTTGGACTAGATGATCTCTTGAGTTCCCTTCCAACCCTGATATTCTATAATTCTATGATTAACTACTACAATGAACAGATTAAGTACATTTTCAGCTAAAGTTTTTTGTCTTTCCAACCACTGATTATATTTTGTTTAGTATTGGTTATTGTTTTTTTAGTTTCCAGCAGAAAACAATATAATTTTTGGATCAGAAGTTGAAATTTTGGTTAAAACTTTCTACAGGGACAAAAGCATCCCTGCTAGCTTTACTGCTGACAGTACAAATACAATTTATTATTTGCATTGTGCAATCAGATAAGATCCCCAGTCATGAGCCAGAAGCCCATTGTGCTAAGTGCTGTGGAAAGACAGGATGAATTGATTACACTGAATGGCTGAAACGTAACACTGTTAGGTCCCCGACCCTGGCTCGATTGCCTCACTGCAGAAGCCCTTATTCACACCAGCACCTCTACTGCATTTAATGATGCCACTTTCCTGATTACAGGTTAATCACAGAAGTCAGAAGTGCAGGAGACGCTGGTGCCGTATTTACCACAGGCCTGATAAAATGAGGATCCCAGGAGCAATCACAGCCATTTCCATGGAAAGTTAGGAGAGGTAGCTGGCCTGGGCCAGGCTGCAGGGGTCTGTGTTAGGTCACCCATAACCAGAGCCTTCTCCATGGGTGCTTAGGAGAGACAGCTGGGATGGGCCAGGGCTGCAGAGGGTGGCCCCATGTCACCCGACTGGTAAAGGAGCAGTGTTCAGCTGCAGGTACGGGCTATACAGGAGAAAAATTGAGCTTGTCTCTCTTTTGCTTCTGGGAACCAAGAGTTGCTGGAGGTGCTGTCTGTTTGCCCAGTGAGGCCTGAGCCCTCAGATGAGGGAAGAGATGGAGTCAGGGCAGAGGAAGCATGAGGTAGAGGAAACAATGAGATCCTCCAATCTTAATACTATAGTTGCCTAACACTGTGAGTGCCTAAATTTCTGCAGTAATGGGTCATGACTGAGAACACCTGGTTTACAATAATATGAAGTGAAAAGTTCCTGAGAACAATCCAGAATCTTTATTCATTGGCATTTCAAATAGATTTCATTTACCTCATGGGGTGAATCTGAAAGCTCTGTATTTTAATAATTCCATCTCCAGACGGACTGAACACAGGAATGCCAGATCTGTAAGCACACACCATACTGCCAACACTGAAGAACCAGCTCCCACCGCTGAAAGTCTGCAGAAGATTCATTGTTAAAATGGGAGTCTTTCATGGAGGTCACAGAAGTCACAGATTTCATGATTTTCCAGGACCTCTCTGACTTCTACAGCAGTCAGTATGATTGATCCCAGGGCTGCCTGAGCATCTGGGGCAGCTCTGGGGCCAGTCACACTGGCTTCTGCTTGGGCAGCCCCAGGCGACAGCTGCTTGGGTGAAGTCGGGGTCAGCCGCAATGTCCACTAATCAGGAAGCCCCAGGGGCTGCCTGAGCAGCTCCAGTCTCAGGTTGTGCCCCAGGGTCACAGTGAGGCCCTGGACCTCCCCTCCAAGCAGCAGTGGGGCACCAGTCCCCACCTCCCCCTAGAGCAGCAGCAGCAACAGTGCCCCAGAGGCCTCCAGAGTCCCTAAGATCTAGTCATGGGTATTTATACTACAAGTCATGGACAGGTCACCAGGTGTGAATTTTTCTTTATTGTTCATGACCTGTCCATGATTTTACTAAAAATACCTATAACTAAATTACAGCCTTACTCATAATTTCTATGTGATCTAGCCACTACAGGGAGTCAGGGCAGATGGCTTTTACCACAGGTCTTATGTGCTTGTGCTTTTGCAGGCTATTTCTAGGCTGGATGCACTGTGTGCAAATGATGTGATTTTATAGGCTTTATTGATTGACAATGAACTGTGCATCAGGAGACAAAGGCATCAGGCATCACACAGAGCAGAGCAATAATTCAAAACAGCAAGCAAAGAATACCAAGAGAGAATTTTTCTTTGACTCATGCGCAGAATCAGAAGTGCTGAAGTAAAGTGCAGTCAAGTTACACGGCTAGCTCATGAACTAGGTACTAGTGCTTTCACAGCAGAAGCTGAGACTCCTCTCCCCACTGTGATTCCAAATGATGACATTTTCCAGCCAAATGACAATTCTGTAATTTACTAAATCTACTGGGTGGCTTTAACGTATGCAAAGCATAGATGAAAAAGTCTTCTTAAGAGCTTGCCTCCTTGCTGGAGTGAGCCACAATGTATTTGATCTCTTGTAGGATCTTGTCTTTATTGTTCAATACATTCAGTCTGGCTGATTGGAGGAGTTTGGTGATGTCTCCCACATGGTAGAGAAAGCGAACAGGGGTGAATCTAATTCTCCATTCCGTCACATAGGCTGAAAACAAAGAGAGAAAAGATATGAATACATTTTTAGGATGAGGATATTAATATTCCTAATGGAGTGTCAATAACAACTAGAACTATGATTATGATTGCATTCTAGGGTTCCCAGAGCGTAGTGAGAGGAATATCTTGCTTCCTAGACTTAAGGAGAAGAATCAAGTGAGGCTCATGTATGGGGAAAGGGTTTCACAAATGTTATACTCCCAACCCCAAAGCATCTGGATGTTTTGTCTACAGCGATCAGCAGTGACACAGTTACTATAGTTGAACTCTCATCTTTAGGGTTCAAAGTCAACACCATCCTGAACTGAAATGGGTACTTTGCACTTCTGAGATTGTCTACAGACTCCGTCAGCTTCCTTTAATTCTATCAAATTGAGAATCCTATTTTTCCTGCTTTCTACCTCTCACCCAGCTGTTCCTTTGTCTTCTTGCTTTTCTCTGTAGGGACCCATATGCAGCATGTTTGTGAAAAAAACAAGGAGCAGTTTCTGCAGTCATTTGCACTAAGGTAAATTAACATAGAGTACAACTTATGCATCTACTTATCTATGGATTTCAATGGAAACAATGGTATTTGGGTGCCTACCTCCATTAGGCTCCCTTAAAAATATTGCCAAAGAGTTCTTTTAAGACTCCCATCATTATAGGAACAGAGCATTTAATGTCATGACACTGAATTCACAATGGCTCAAAAATCAAGAGAAATAGAATTTGTACAGAACGTACGGGTATCTGAGCTGGTGTAACTCAAATGCTCAGACTGCTGAGAGAAGTTTAAAGGTTTTCCAGCTTCTAGACTCCTTTGCATTCCTCTCTGAATTTGTCTTTATGTGCCAGACTCATCTCTTCATTGCACTAGTGTAAATCTACATTTATTCCTTCAATTTCACTTGTGTAACAGAGAGAAGATTTGCCTCTGTGGCTTGATTAGTGCTAAAGAAAGAAGTTGCCTGATTCTGAGCTCAAGGAGTCATTTGATGAAACTGAAAATCTGCATATGCGAACATCATAAAAGCAAACACATTTATTTATACACACACACACACATATACCTATGGGACTCACTGCACACAACATTAAAGCCAAGAGGATGGTAAAGATTCAAAACACATGGATATTTATGGATATTTTCAAGATTCACATTTATATTAGTTTAAAAAATGCAAGGGATATAGGCTAGATTTTGAAACGTATGGAGGTGCGGAAAGATACAGATATGTGATTGGTGAGATTTTCAAAAGCAGCTGAGTAGATTAGGTACCTAATTCACTTAGGCACTTTATAAATCCCACTAGGTGCCTACCTGCATCTGTAGACACCTAAATATGTTTGAAAATTGGGTACCAAATGTTTACAAATTAGAGGGAAAATAACAAACATAGATACTACTGACAAACATCCCTTATGGCAGATAACTCTATAACTACCTAATCTGTGATTTCTCTCAACTTCCTCTTAAGCTTCTATCACTAGATACCCAGTAATATAGGACACGGGACTAGATCAATCTGAGGGTATGTCTTCACTAGCGGCAATATCGGCAGGTAGCAATTGATTTCTTGGGGATAGATATATTGTGTCTCATCTAGACGCGATATATATTAATCCCCGAAAGCGCTCCTGTCGACTCCAGAAATCCACTAATGCGAACGGCGGTAGCGGAGTCAACAGGGGGAGCCGCGGACATCGATCCCGCTCCATGAGGATGGTAGGTAACTCAATCTAAGATACTTCAAATTCAGCTACATTATTCACGTAGCTGTAGTTGCATATCTCAGATCGATCCCCTCCCCTAGTGTCGATCAACCCTGACATTTTATCTCGATCCCTATGCCCCTTTTCTACCTTACCTCAGAGCAAACCAGACTCAGCTATATTTAAGTCATCCACGTAAGTGAAATGAGAGTGACGTCAGTAGCATTTTAGAAAATAGGTGACATGAAAGTTACCTGGGCAATTCACTCTGTTGAAAAGTGGGAAGTGCATGACGGTTGGAGCACCCTCTCCTCTGAAGATGTAGCAGTCAGAGGGATTATCTGGCTCTAGGAGCAATTTCTCATCTATCTCAGGAAATGGGATGCAGTTTTCCTTACAGTATTTGGCAGTTTGCTTGAGGGCCTGTAAGTGAGGGAATCGTGATTATTTTATTTAAAAGAACTGCTGCCCACAAGACCAGATAGCTCAAAACAGATAACTCAAAATCAACCTTTCTCTCTGAGTCCTCTACTAATTGACTAAGCAGAAAACCTCCAGTGGAAACCAGACCCTCTGCTCTTGGAATAGGAAGAATGTTTGTGTAACAACACATGACGGTCTATAAAGAGACCCCCATAGCTGGGGTTTCCAAAGAAGCATAAAGGAGCAAGAATTTATCTCCATGGAAAAGTCAATAGGGTTGGCTTAACTCACTTAAGTCCCTTTAAACATCTCAGCCCACAGCCATAAGCATAGATCAAACATGGCACATTGAGTCCAGTGCACAAGAATAGAGCTAGAATGTTCACAGCAGCCCATAGCTGTTCAACAGGGATAGATCTGAGGGGTTCAGTTGGACCCGAAGGAGAGCTCTGCTAAGCTCAAAAGCTTGTATCTTGCACCAACTCTAGTAGGTCCAGTAAAAGAAATTACCTCAGCCAATTTGGTTCAATAGGAGACATTTTCCTGTACGGGACAACATTCATCCCCAGTACTCGACACATGAAAGCTCAAGGCTGCCAAAGGTTTCAGTTAAAGTGAAAAACAGATTTCCTTCCTTGAGATCACTATGGGGTAATTTTTCTGTGGCACACGTGGGAATTTGTTGTCCAACTTCCATTGATTAAGGCACCAAACTGTCCATTGTGCATTTGAAAATCTCCTTCTGCAAAGATCCATTGGGCCCTGGGACATCTCACAAAAATATTGGTGTTGACTCAAGTCAGCTGACCAACTTGCTACTGGGATGGCAGGATTCTTTCCACTAAACATTCCCCCAGCAGGATAGAAGGGGATGAGATTCTTTGCTCCCTTCCTGTCCTGAACTGTTTTCCAGAAAATAAAGTAAAGAAAATACTGCTTGATTGTTTTTTAAGGATTGTAAATTTCTTTGTTGGATTCTTATCTCTCGGAGTCAGGGACCACGTATTTTTCTGTGTTCAAATATCACCTGGCACAATGGGCCCTCATCACTAACTTGAATGACTGTAAAAATGTAACAATGATAGGAGTTACCTTAAATGGCTCAAAAGGGCCATAGTCAAAGGAGAGGATCAGTTTCACTTTCCTTTCTGGGCGGAGAACCAGAGGGAAAGCACAGTTTATGGCTATTCCAGCATCTACCAAGGAGATGACTTTATCCTTCACCAGCTCAGTAGAGTCAAGAGCAGCTAAAGAAATGTATCAAAAAATAAAATTATCATACTAAGAGATTAGAATCTGACTCTTACCAGTGGCAGGATTAATAAATAATATTCACTGCAGCTGTGCTTTGGTAAAGTGTCTGTATCTTGTGTCATTATAAAGTAGAGCCACCCCTCACCTTCTTCTTCGCTTAGTGCCCATTGTACAGTATGGCTGCCCTTTCCTCACCTCTCGCCCTCTGCTGTGCCTAGTGCCCATTATACATTACAGTTCTCTTGTACTTGATCTTTCCATCCCCTGGCCATTATACAGTATAACCACCACTTTCTCCTTCCTGCCATTTATGGGGCATCATTATAGGCTGTAGTGGGATGATCACCCGCTCTGGCCTTAAAGGGCTTAAAACAGTCCAGGAGAGGGCTGTGGCTGGGGAAGGCTGAATGAAGAAGCAGACTGAGCTATGGCTGCTCCCCAATCAGGGCCCAACTGGCCCTTTTAAGAGGGCAGTGGACCAGGAGCAGATAGTCTTTAGAGGGAGAAGAGTGTGGCTGCTGGCAGGCTGAACAAGATACCTGAGTGGAGCAGGGCTGGGGAATAGGGCAAAGCAGCTGAGGAGCTCCCACCTGGAAAAGCCCCAGTCTGCGGCCTTGTCAAAGGCCAGAAAGGAACTAGGGTGCAAGGGTGCAGCCCAGGGTATACAGAGGTAGCCAGTCCAAACCCCTCTTGCCTGTGATGAGTGGCTTTTACACTGCAGTCTGCACCAGTGAGCGGGGGCTAGATTGTGACTGGCAGTAGCCCAAGACTGAGCCAAGGTGGGGATAGTGGGTGGGGGTTCCCCTGGGTGGGGATGGTGAGAGGCCACGGCCAGCATATCTCTCGGCCCGTGCTGTTTCCCACAGCGCCCATGGGCCTGGAGCGGCAAACTGCGGCCAGTTGGAGCCACGATCGGCCGAACCTACCATCGCGGCAGGTAAACAACCTGTCCCAGCCTGCCAGGTGCTTACCCTGGTGAGCCACATGCCAGAGGTTGTCGACTCCTGCTTTACATAAACCAATAAAAAAAACTGTTTCCACTGATAATCAAAATTTACTGATAAGTAAAATAAGAAAAATGCTTCTTGAGAATTTAAATTAGAGTAGTTATAAAATAGACTAGTGAATGAACATTAAAAACCGGCATGATTAGTTGATTTAAGGATATTAAGTTTGTATATTTTGACATATGATGTTGACAATTTGTGTTTTAATGGTTTTTAAAGATTTAAGTTTTTGAATCTCTGTGTCTACTGTCATTAAATATTCATTTGATTATCCTCTTAATTTTCATCAGCTGCTAGGATTGAAATTGATAAGAATTAAAAATGATTAAAATCTATATTTTCATGCAATAATGCTTACAGTAATCATTGACACGATCTGTCAAAATTTAAAAATAAAAATTTAATTCTTCCAACCTTAAAAATACTGTATAGGAAGACAACCCTTTCTCATGTTTCTGTGTGATGTATTTACCATCAAAATGGGACATCCACACCACAGAGTTAGTGACCCATATTTTACTTACAACATTTGTAAAGAAAGTTATTATTCGTTCCCCATTTCCAGGTCAAGAGACCATGAGTGGTTTTTTGCCACATTCTAGCGAAATCCACCACTGAACCTGTGAAAGGGCACAAACCAGAATTCAAATATCAGATCTAAATATATAAATATACTCAGGAACATCTGAAAATCAGCTGAGATTTTCTTATCTCTTATTTGCTAGTGCAGACAAGGAGCTGTGGGAAAAATAACCAGCGTGTCTTGTATACAGAGCAAAAATTAAAAAGCAAAGCTGATTGTGAGGAAATAAAGGTCATTTGTTACTGAGACAGACAGAAGCTGTGGTATTCTCAGAATCTCAGATTCCCCCATTGTGCTACATAATGACCCCCATATGCTTGTCTGGATTAATAAACATATTTTTTAATCATTTCAGATATACCTATTTCCTAGAACTGGAAGAGACCTTTAAAGGTCATGGAATACAGCCCCTTGCTCTCACTAGCAGGACCAAGTACTGATTTCAGCTGCAAATCTCTAAGGGGTCTTCTTAAGGATTGAACTCAGAACACTGAGTTTAGCAGGCCAATGCTCAAACCACTGAGCTATCCCTCTACCCAGATTAAATGTGTCAGCTGTCAAGTTCTTCCCTACACAGAACACCTGATGGCAGTATAAATCATTTCCTATATTTCATTATGTAAAATATGTGGCTCAGTTCCTTGAGCTGCTGATTTGAGCTGTGCAAATAACTGATTGTTTGGTTCCACTATCGAGCAAACAATTATAATTTAAAAATCCCAAATGAAAATTTAAAAAAAAAGTCAAAAGAGAAACAAATTTTAGGTAGAATTAAATGTTTGGCTGTACTCAGAATGAAAATAGAGAGAGAGAGTGTGTGTGTTCTAAAAGTTATTTTAAGTGAAATTGAACCATTTTTTAAAATTGTTTTAAGCTGAAAAATCAAAACATTTCACTTTGAATATTTCAGTATGAAATATTTGGGGTTTTTTTTTATTTATTTTTGTTATAAAATAAACAGTTCTGGAAATTTGATGCGAATTCATGAAATATTATCGCTGATCCAAGTGTGCATTTTTCAGGAAAGAAAATTGAGCAGAAAAATTTCACCCCCTTCTAGTGCTGAGTTCCCTCAACTCCCATTAGAATTGGTTTGAGCTGAGGAAACACAACCTTAAATTGTTAAACACCCAAAACAGTCAAAATCCAAACACAGCCTGCTTATAATAATAATTTTGAGTCAATCTAAACATTTTGGTCAACACAAAATGGCTTTTAGATGCCTAAGTGCTTTTGAAAATCATACTAGGCACCTAAATATCTTTGAAATCTGGTGCTATGTGACACAGGAGCAAAGTCCCACTGAAAGTTAACATGCCTTGTTCTCTGACCTCCTGTTCATGCCTTTTGAAAACACATTTATCGATATTGGTGAAGGGGCTCAGAAACTTTCATAAACCGTACGACAGAAATCCCTACACATAAACAGGGCTAGTCCACAACAGCTTTATGCTGAGTAGACATTTGTCAAAAAATGACAACATGAGAATTATTATTCATGAGGAAGGGGGAACAAGAGCCAAGGGATTTGTTTGACTGAACAGTTCATTGAGCCTGAGTTTCTCCTCACAAAGATGCAAATATCTCCTCATACAGCCAGTGTACAAGAGGAGATTCAAACTCAGTCTACAGAGGATTAAAATGACTTACCTACTCCGCCTTTAATGTTTTCAGTAATTGGCTTGTTCTTAGTATCTGAAAAATATATTTGGGTTATAGGTCACTGCACACTCTCATTGACAATAATGCAATCACCTAGGCAAGAGTCCAGATATAGATAATGAAACTATAGTCACCAGTTTTGATTTTTAAAGAACCTAAGGGAGTTAGGTGCTCAAATATCATTTAATCCCAATGGGAAGTGAGTACCTAATTCTCTTAGTATCCTTTGAAAACCTAGCCAGTGTGAACGGTATTCACTAAAGTCTCACCCTGACAGAGGCAAGTTGAAGGGACAAAGGAATGCTTGTCTCTTATTGTCTAGATCCACTTTGTGCTCAGTGAGAGCTCTTTGGAAATAACATGTGAAAATCATACTAATCAGTTCTGGGAACATTCCCTACTTTCATGGCAAAGCTTTCTGATGTTGATGGATCTTGGGGAAAAAAAAAACACTGAACTTTGGCCCTTGTGGAGGGAGGTTTCATTTCAGTTTCAAGAGTCTCCAAGTTTGTTTTGTTTGTCTCCTCTACTACTCTGACTCTACTAGGAAGCCAAACTACGATTAATTTAGCCATGGCTACTTACATAGAATCGTAGAAATGTAGGAAAGGAAGGGGCCTTGATAGGTCATCTAGTCCAGTTCTGTGCACTGAGGCAGGACAAAGTATTATCTGCACCATACCTGACAGGTGTTTGTCTAATCTGTTCTTAAAAGCTTCCTTTGTCAGAGATTCCACAACCTCTCTAGGGAATTTATTCCTATGCTTCACTACCCAGACAGGAAGTTTTTCCTAACATTGAGCCTAAATCTCCCTTGCTGCAATTTAATCACATTGCTTCTTGTTCTGTGCTCAGTGGTTAAGGGGAACAATTTATCACCCACTTCTTGATAACAAACTTTTACAAACTGAAAACTGTTGTCATGACCCCTTCAGTCTTCTCTTTTCCAGACTAAATAAAGTGAACTTTTTCAATCTTTCTTCATAGGTCCTGTTTTCTAGATCTTTAATTACGTGTGTTCATCTCCTCTGGACTTTCTCCATTTGTCCATATCTCTCCTGAAGTTTGCTGCCCTGAACTGGACACAGTGCTCCAGCTGAAGCCTTGTCCGTGCTGAGTAGAGTGGAAATATTACTCCTTGCACCTTGCTTACAGCCCTCCTGCCATGTGCTTTGTGATTGCACATAATATGTGTGCAAAGAAAGCTCTTGCTAAATATTTTGGAAGTACAATGAAAATTCCACCTCCCTGCAGAGAAGGAGTCTCTTTTCATTTCCAGGAAATCACAATTACTCAGTGGTAGCCACCACAGGACAGGGAATCTCTACAAAACATTGGACTTTAAAGCTGTGGGAGTGGGCTGTGAATATTTGATCCGAGGATCCATCAGGAACTGAGTTCATACACATTTAGATGTGTCACCTAGAGACGATGAGGGTGAGAATTATTGTTTGTTCTGAAAGACTAGAAGACATGACCATAAGAGATCTTGGCAAAATGCAGTAAGCTAGATTCTTCCCTCATTTACTGATGGGTAATTCTGTAGTAACTGCTATGACTTCCTCTTCCCAACATATGCCACTGCTGCAGAGAATAGCATATGACTACAGAATGCCAAAATCCTATAAGCTGCAGTTTTCATTGGACAGATTGGCATGTAGGTTTACAGCCAGAAAGGACCATTAGGTCATCTAGTCTGATCTATTGTATAGCATGGGCCACACAATTTCAGCTAGTTACTTTCACCAAGCCTGTCAACTTGTGTTTAACTGAAGTATGTCTTCCAGAAAGGCAACCAATCAGGCTTTGAAGTCAAAGAGTTGGAGATTCCACCACTTCCCTTGGGAGTTTGCTCCAATGGTTAACCACCCTCATTATTAATATGTGTGCCTTATTTCTCACTTTGATTTGTCCACCTTTAACTTCCTGACATTGCGTCTTTTTATATCTTTCCCTGCTAGATTCGAGAGTATGCCTGTATTTTGTCACTGTGAAGGTATTTAAACACCATAATCTAATCACCTCTTGAACTTCTTTTTCATATATTAACCAGACTGAGCTCCTTAAATTTCTTACTGTATTAGACTTGGCATTCTTTTTATGACACATCTCTGCATTTATCTTCAATGTCTCAATGTCCCATTTTCAAATATGGACACCAGAATCAGATACAGTATTCAAATATCAATTTCAGGCAATGGATTGGGAATCAATTCAAGGCAGTTGTACTCCTGGCTTTGCCAAAAAATTTCTAGGTGATATTTGGAAGTCACTTGGGCTGAGATTTGTAAGGTATTAAACACTCATATCCCTCTGAATATCAATTTTAACTTGTTGAGATTCCTTTGAATTTCCCCACTTTATTTCTCATTGAACCTCAGTTCCCCATCCTGATTTTTGAAAGCTTCTCAGATACTTTGGTGGTGACCTTCAAAGAGTTGCCATATTATTTAAGAAACATGAGCATCTGGGAAGGCTTTGATCCTGAGCACACACTCAGAAAACAGAGAACATGAGATTACTCATGAGACTATGTCATTAACAATCTGGATATGATTATCTTCTCAAGCAGGAGTTTATCAGAAGCAATTCCACAGCTGTCAATGCAGTGGTGCTAGTCTGAAAAAGTGTTAGCAATCACTTTACTTGTAAGGGGTTTCCTGATCAGACTTGTAGGCTATGGAGCTCTGAGGGAGGCATGTGATCTAGGTTTTTAAGCTGTCATTCTGAATAAAGACAGCCTAGATCAAGGTGGGGAGAGTTTTGCCTTTCTGTCTTAGGGGGAAGACTGCTTTTTCTCTCTCTGTTTTTATTTCCTGAGTATTAAGGTCCCGTTTTTGCCTTTTTTAAAATAAAGTAATATTACACTGCAACCTTCTAGCAAGAGTATTTAATGTTTTTATCCAACTTCTCTGTTTGAATGCTATGAACATAGAAGAAGTTACAGCTATAGGGTCAGAGCGAAAGATCCAGGATTATATACACTTACCTGGTGAAAAGCCTCCTGGTGAAGCTCCTGCTGGCTCACTGTGCAATGAGCCTTCCATATCACCTGAAAATGTCATAAGGATTTCCAGTCATTTCACGCAGCCACAGACAATAACACAAATATCAAAGAGCTGCTTTAAACTGAAAACTTAGGTCAGTTTAGCTACTTCATTCAAAAATGTGAAAAATTCACACCCCTGAGAGATGTAGTAAAGCTGACCTAAGCTCCAGTATAGGTACAGGTAGTTTGATGGAAGAATTAGTCAAGTTACGTCCTCTCAAGGGGGGTAGACTAACTACAATGATGGAAAAACCCCTTCCATCGCTGCAGGAGGTATTGACAAGACAGCACTATGCTGACACAACTGCAGCACCATAGCTGTGCCAGGGTAACAACTGTAGTAGTGTAGACAAGGCCTAAGAAACAACATACATATAAGAATTAAGACATTCTCCAATAGCCCAAGGACAAAGTTGTTAGCTGAAATACCTCAGGATAGATTCTTCCTTCTCCTTCCACATGGCTATAATCAATGCCCAGACTTCATTATTTCCCTTCTTAACTACTGCAGCCTCTTCCCCTATTGCCTCACAAAAACATTCATTAATCTCCCTCTGGTTGGTCCAGATTCTACCCCTAATGTCCTCTTCCCCTTGTCCGGCAATATAGCCACATCAGCTCGCTTTTGGAAAGTTTTCTGTCAAAACTATTTTTAGCTGCAAAATAAGGGTGTGAGGAGTTTGGGTTGTTAGCGACATTATTATGAAAATTCCCCAAATTTCAATGAAAACAGAAATTTTAAATATTTAAAATAATTCCATTTAATCAAAAAGCTATTCTCTCTCTCTCTCTCTCTCTCTCTCTCTCACACACACACACACACACACGCGCAAACATGTACGACATGGACTAGTTTGTTGATTAGCACTATAATGAATTCCATAAATAAACATTTCTATATTTACAAAATATGGTTGCAGATTCAGAGGCTGCAATATTCATGGAAGGCTGAGTATCACGGAGGAGAATGTCAAGAGATGGTGTTGTGAGAGTTACCATGAAAAGGAAGCACAGAGATTGAGCTGCTTGGGCACAGAACTTTTTGACTTGCAGACATGGATATTTCTTAGCAAGGAAAACTGCTGGTTTTATTGATCCTATTCTGTTCAGGGAGACATGATTTACTGTACATTTTTTTTTTTTTGTAAATAAAGATATACCTGACTTGTATCATCTATTCCTCCCTTAACAACATGGCCCTGAAGGCCCCAACTATTGGTTAATGGCTTACAACAAAACAGGCAGCCTTTTATATATATAAATATACTTACCAGCTTCAAGTTCAGTGGTGGGTACTGGAAATCCCTTGACTATTCCTTCTGGACAACCTGAAAATGTCATTAGGATTATCAGTCATTTCATATACCCAGGGACAATCACATAACCAACTAGGAAGCAACACTCAGGTTACAAAGATCATGGTCAAGACAATATTTTCAAGTGTCATAAGGAACAAAATTTGTAAAAATTAGAGGAAATCCAATTTTTTTTAACCTAAAATGGTTTTTCAACCAAAACCAAAAGTAAACCAAACAAAATTTCTGCAGGTTGAATTTTTTCATTGTTTTCATGAGTGACTAGAGTAAGAAAACTGATTTTTTTCCTGTCAATTTGTTTTGGTTTTGATAAACAAAACCATTTTTTTAGAAAATTGTTTATGAAATATTTTTGAAATCTGGTATTTCAGTGAATAACCGGTATTTTTTTCCCTCGGAGGAGAAGAAGGGAATGACCCTTTATAGACATCAGCAGTAGGCACATTTGGTAAGTAATTGGAGTGACCACGGACTATAATGACCTACTTTCTTTAGATGGTGAATATGATTCTTTTTCTCCCTTAAAGAAGCCAAAGAATATATCTGGGATAAAAGAAAAAACTCATTTAGACAGGTCAGTTATTTCACAATACATTGACAATAATTCAGTCCTTTAGAACACAAATTTTAGACCGCAATGATTTAGGAGAAAAAATATATTGATGAAATTATACCACGTCTGTTTCTGTCTATACTCCACCAATCTTGTCACTAAATCTCTATCTTATCGCTATCCCATGTTGAACACCCGCTTAGTGTCCTGCTGTGTCACCTCCAGAAGTGCCTGGGACACTTACAGAAGTTGATGTCACTTCTATTTGTGATTAAACTAAAGGGGGACAAAGTGACACTTGGAGTGGGAGTGGCTTATGTATCCCTTTCTGTGTGCCCATATGACTCAAACGTCAAACCATCATCTAGACCTATTACTTCCCATTTGACATATTGACTTATTACAGGCTTTTTAAATATATAAAACTAGAGCTGATATAAGTGTTTCGACCAACATTTTTTCCTGTCTGAAATGTGGCTTCATCAGAGTTGAAAACTTCCACTAAATATCAGTTTTGACCTTCTTTTAAAAAAAAAATCCAGTAGGAAACTATAAAAGGAAAGAAACAAAGAAAAAACAATGTAAGATGACACTTTATTTCATTTTTTAGAAACCAAAAATTTTTTATTTTTCTATTTTTGGTGTTTGAATTATCACTGCATTTTACAATCCCTCTCTTCCTTCTGTACTTCTTGTCTTCTTTTTTTAAAAGTCACTGGGGAAAGTAGCAGGTAGAGAAATATAAAAAGATAGGAGAAAAGTGGAGTAAATCCCAATTTTTCACACTTATTTTACTATTTTCCAACTTCAAAAGTTGGGCACTTTTTCCCACAAAAAATTGTGGTTTTCTGATTTCCTCTAATAAAAATTAAAAACAGCCAGTCTAAAAACCTGATAGAACCTCATATAGAAGAAATAGCTAAATAAAATAGTCTGCAGAACATGAAACACCCTCACTTTCAGAAGCACCCACAAAGAGATGCAGTTTGCTGTGTGCTGTAAAAGTCCTTACATCTGGGTTATTTTAGAGCAGTGTAGGAGGTTTGTTCTGGAGTTGATAAAGAAGACTCCACTCTAGAGAGTCCCTCCAGCACAAAGTTGAGGACCTGAGCTCTGACTCCTGTGTGCTATGAGGACAGAAACTGACATACCTTTTATGACTTTTTCATTTTCTGTTTTGCTGCCAATGGCACTTCCCCACAAACCTGAAAACAAGAAGGAAAAGAGTATAAAAGGATTTGACTCTGTTTACTTAAACAGGTTCTACTTAGGGTTGATCAAGGTACTTTCTTCACACCTGAACAAAAAGTGTTGTGGTTTTTTTTTATTTTTGTTTTGTGAAAAAATGTAAATTTGATTTTTTTTGTTCTGATTCAGGAAAGGAATTTCTTTTGATAACTCAAAATTTTGTATGGCGTATGAAAACTGTTTTTTACCCCTCTCAGCTATCTACATAAAAGCTCTCTAATATATGTAAATATTTCTCCATTTTAGAATTCCATGGTTTACTATGCATCTAAACAGCCTCAGTTGTCTCCATCTGCTAAGAAACAGTGGCATGATCATTCACCTTGTAGGTAACTCATGTTTTTCTCTTCTTTCTGCTTCTTTAGCTCCCCATTCTTGTATTCACTTCCAAAGTATTGCATGGGTACACTTGCTCCGTAGCCAAGAAAGCTGGCTTCATGGGGGGTGAACTCAAACCAGGTTGCTGAAAAATAAAAAGAAAGAGTTTGGAAACAAAGCCCAGCAAGAGTTTTAAGGTGGCAGATGAATCAGCCAGAAAGGGTGGCATGAGGTATCCATAACTCAGGGGAATGTGAGCATGCTTCAAACAATGTCCACATAATAAAATTCCTTTCCATCTATGTTGTCGCATCTTCACATCCACCATTGACTCCTATTCACATTCTGTATGAAGCTGTTGGTTCTCACCATCCAGCTCCAACTCCAGCCTCACACCACCTGTGTCTCAGCTCAGACTTCTTACCACTAAAGCTGAGAAATTAATGTAATTTTTAATTCAGTAGCACAACCAAAAACTCCAGTTTGATTCGCACTGAAAAAAAACCCTATTTTTTCACCAAATTAAAAAGTAAATAAATAAATTTGTTTGAGTTGACAGAAAATGAAACTTTGTTTTGTTTTATTCATTTCAAGTCTCACAAAACATTTTATTGAAAATATTTCTCCCAGCTTGACCTGATCATCCCCTTTGCTCCACCATTGAATTCCCTATCTCCTCACCTCATACCTTACCGTCTCCCATTATCAACTACATGCTATCTTCCAAGATGCCCCATCATCCAGAGTTCTCTCAGTGTTCCAGAAAGCCCATGTGATCCCCTAATTCATCTATAATTCCTCCAATTGGTTCTCACCACAACTTAGACCCTTAGCACCTCCCCAAAAAGTGTGAGCTACCACCTGGTTCTAAACCATGTACAAACTATAAGAGAAATTCTTGGCATATCTAGGGCTGTGCAGAAGCTTTTATTTCCCATTTGGAGGGAAACTCCACATTTGTGAAATTTGGTTTTGTTCTGAATTGGAATGAAAACAAAACAAAATGAAAAATTCCCTGCAAAAAGAAGTGTTCAAGACAATTTTAGTTTGGTCAATCAAAAAAGTTTCATTGTGATTTTGACTTTTTATTTCATGTTAATATATTTTTTATAAAACCTAAAGTAAAAATAATTTTGAAGCAAAATGTCTTCTTGAAACTAAAAATTGAAAGGCTTCATTTTGTTTTTTTTTTTTATTGTTTTCTTGGGGTCAAAACTGACCTATACTCATGGAAACTTTTTTCCTTGGTGGATCATTTTTGATCAGCTCAAGTTATGGATAAAAGTGAATGGAGTAATGGCTAGCGAGTTTCTTGTGAAATTATTCTTTCATGCTCCAGGAATTTTATTCTGTTATTAATGATGTTAGCTTCCTAGATTCTTCAAGATGCATAATTTTATATTGCTAACTCTAAACAAGTAAATAAGATAATAACTAAAATGTGTATCCACCTAAATACTAAACTAGGCCAAAGGGAAAAAGAAAACAATAGTGAGTTTGAATTTTTCTCAAAAAAGCTTTTTGCATAAACAAAACATTCTCAGCAGTAGTAGGTGTTACCTGGATCTTCCATGTTTTGTGAAATTTTCTGCCATAGTTTTACTGATATTTTAAGATTTTTTTAAAAGATTTTGTTTCACTTACTCTTTTCTTACTGAAAATCAAGATTTTTGCTAAAGAAAATCAAATTAAAATATGTTTTTGATAAAATTTCTAGGGGAAACAAAGGAAACAAATATCACAGAAAATGTCATGCAGTGTGAAAAAGGGCCCATTAATAATCCTGCTGAGCAAAAACAATTTAATGTTTTTGAATTTTTTTTCACAAATTTATTTTTTAATTTCCAATCAGCTCTAAAGACAATCTTTACATCTCTGCTGCCTCGACGAGTTGCATGTAGATGAAATAAATGACAGGCTTCTTTGCACCGACATTTCGTGTAGATTTGGTTGTTCGTTTTTACCTGGAGAGTATTCAGTTACTTTGGAAAAACTTCGCTCATCCACTGCTGCATAGATGGGGTAGGGGTTATTTCCATTCTCAGAAGCACTCTGCTGCTCAGACAAGTGTCCCTTGTCCAGCTGTAAAGACAAAATTTTATAGGTTCAGACAAACACACTTCTAATTTTAAACTATGATTGTAACATTGCCTATAGTCCCTGCTCTGACAGCTCAGTCCAAGCCTGAGCTCAGGGATCCAACACATTTTCACATATTGAGATGTTAGCTAGACAGATGTGGAGTTGACCCTCTGTCACCCAAGGGCATAAATGAAGTAACTTAAGTAATTGCAGAATTCAGTGGAGCCACTCAGCATTTATTTATTTATGAGATCAAATCTTCCTCGATGACTAAGTGGTCAAGCCATTAGTCTAAGACTTAATACCCACTTCCCCTGAGGATGCCCAAGACCCGTTTCTGTGCAAACACAAATCAGTTTGACTTGGCTCAGCATGGACTCAGGACCCAAGGTCTTAGGTCTTTAATAGATGGGTGGGTCATAGCCAGTGTCCCACAGCAACTCAGATCCAAGCCCTCTTGTTTTGCTGTGTGGACTCAAATCAAGCCGCAGTCTCAAGTCAGAAGGTTGGGCAGTACAATATGACCATATTAGCATGGCTGTGACACCTAGGTCCAGCAGCTGTAGGTACACCTGCACTGCAAAGCAAAACCCACAGCATCAAGTCTTAGAGCCTGGGGTCAATTGACTTGGGTCACGAGGCTTGGGTGATGGGGCTAAAAACAGCAGTATAGACATTCTCATGTGGGCTGGAGCCGAGGGTCCGAGACCCACCCTCATCACCAGGTTTCAGAGCCCAGCTCTAGCCCAAGCTCCAGCCCTGACCTATGTTACTATTTTTAACCCAGAAGCCTGAGCCCCATGAGTCCAAGTCAATTGATCTCGGCCCTGAGGCTCAGCGTTAAAGGCTTTGCAGCGTAGATGTAACTTTTAAGCCTAGGTTTACACTGCAGTGTGGACACTCCAGCCCAGGCTTGGAAATGCCAGGTACACCATCCTGGTTCCCGCAGACCCAGATTTACAATGCAGTGTAGACATATCTTATGTGGTCTTGAGCAAGTCAAGCAGGGCCAGTTTTTTAAAGGAAATTAGGTACCCTGTGGGATTTTCAGAAGCATGTAGGCACCTAAATCTCTTTGAAATCAATGGGTGCTATGTGCCTGTGTGCTCATCCCACAAGGTGATACCTTTAAAATTTGGTCTTTTGGTGTTCGGTGCCTCAGTTTCCCCTCTGTACACTTCCCCACTTCACAGAGATGTAGTGAGGCTAAATACACTAAATGATCATGAAGCGCCATGATACTTTGGTGAGTGGGGCCATACAAGGATCTTAGAAAGTTACAAAAAGGAAAGTTTTTCACCTACCTCATGTAACATTCCATAGACCACAGTGTAGGCCCAGAACTCAGTCAAAGAGTAATTTTCATCTGTAGCTGCCTCAAGAAGCATTTTTGTTGCCTTTGGGACACTCCAGGTGTATTTGGAAAGTCGAGCACACATACTTTCCTCCAAGGCCTGCAATTTCTCTGTCCAGTCTCCATTTTTGTAGAGATATGACATACACCTATTACAGAGACAAAACACAGATGGTAAGGGGAACAGGATGTGGGCTATTTTCCACGGCCATTTCAATATCTGTATAGTTATTTATTAGAATATTCTCACTCATCGTTCTATCTTTGCAATGCATTTGTAACCTGCAATGATCACATTATTGGCTGGATAGTTGCTGTGGAAAGCCATAGCATCAGCAGAGATAAAATCCAAATCCCCCAGGTCCTTACCAGGCTGAGAAAATAGAGAATCTCTATTAGCAATACACAGGGTACCTGACACTGAGTCTGAACAGCTCTGGTTACATTCAGGACATTTGTAACATCTACAGATCTGTCCAGACTATCATGCCTCTGCGGCCCTGACATTGACTTCAGTGGGACTATTTGTTCAGAAAGGTTTAGAGGGGAATGATGGTTCAGTAATTAGGAAACTTGCACAGAACTCAGGAAATGTGGGTTCTGCTCCCTGCTGTCCCAGAGATTGTAGCCCTAGTTCACCATAGGAAAAGAGGGATACAGGCACTTACCTACCTCACAGGGGTGTTCTGAAAATAAATACAATGGTGCTCAGATACTATCTTAATGTGGGGCAGATATGTAACTATGATAATTAGGAAGTCGCCCACTGGTATCAGTCTTCCTTTGAATTGCATCAACAACAGAGTGCCTAACTCCCTTAGGCTCCTGTGTCAATTGCTACTCCCTGTGAATAACGGAATCAGTACGTGGCCCTGTTAGATTAGCTGGATGTTCTGGAGGACACATTCTCTTTTTCCATTGAGAAACTAACTCTCCACCCTACCCTACAACCTTGCAACCACTGTTGTCTCTTTTCCACCTGGATAGCCCTGTATTGTGTTACACCCTGTCACTCGTCCCGGTTTACCGAACCCCAGTTATGTCCACTTCTCACTATTTCCATGGCCCAAACCATTGTTCACACTCTGTCCTCTTGACTGGAGAAAAAGGGACAACAGAAGGTAGCAGGCACCGTTCTGCTACCCTGCTTTCAGCACTAATGCCAACAACAAGTGTGCCAAAAATCACAGTCAGGTCACAGAAAATCCTGAGTTTGGTTTAAAAATCATGAGATTTATTTAAAAAACATGGGTTCTTTTTACTTGCCTTCTGGTATTTCAGCTGGTAGGGTTCACATTTCCAAGCTTTTCTCCACAATCACCAGAACTAGACACTTATGCTTCATAATATAATTAAAGCCTGTTTTAAACTAGACTGTTTGGCCAGCATAATTTTTGCTCAAGGGGTGTGAAAAATCCGCACTCCGGCTTGGCATAGGTAAGTTGACTTATGTCCCTATGTAGGTAATGCAAGTTCAATGGACGAATATTTCTGCTGGTTTAGCTACTGCCTCTCAAGGATCTGGATTACATACACTACCGAGAGAACCTCTCCCATTGTTGTAGCTAGTGTCTCCACTGAAGCATTACAGTGGTGTAACTGCATCAGCTGTGGCATTTTAAGGGTAAATAAGCCACAAGACTCACAAAAAAACCATGATTAAAGGATTTTGGCCTTTAAGGGACACAACAGATATCAAGCAATTCACAGTGACACTGTAAGATCTGTAAATATTACTTTAGATGTATAGGGCTTGGCCCCTATTATTTGTTCTCATGTAGAAATCTTAGGAGGGTCAGACCTAAAAGGCATATCCACACAGCAATGTAAGCCCAAGATTAGCAGAACTCAGGTTAGCAGGCTCTGGGTCTGCTAACCTAGGACTTGAGCATCTACACTCATTTGTAACTTCAGGTTTGGAACTGTTGAACTCTGGGTTCCAATCTGGGGCTCCAGAGTCTACACTGCATTATTCAGGACCATATTCTGTCACCCATATCCCAGACTTTAGAGAGTCCTCCCAAAATGTGGCTGCATTAGCCCTTTGCTTGTGGTGCAGTATGGGAAAATTTTACTGTCAATAGGAAAAAGGAAGTCATCCCTTGGGACATCTTTGGTTGACTCCCAGAGCATGAGTCCAGTGGGACTGTGTCTACACTGCAAAGCAATAGATCTTGAACCCTGGGTCCCGGCCTGACTCAGGCTAAGACCCTCTACCCTCATGGAGTCCTGGGACCCTGCGTCTAAGCTCTGGATTTGCATGATTTTTGGGTAGATGGAAGAGGTATTGAGTTTTAGCCTCGACTTACATTGCAATGTATGTAGGCTAAGGCCTTTCTGCAGTAAGAAACAACAGCCATAAGAGGACAGCAGCCACCAGGAGCTAAGAAGCAGGGAGTCACATCCCATCTAATTTGAGTCAAAACAATATAATATCAGGCTGCTAAGAATGGACGCCTGTCCTAATAGTACCACCATCACCAGGTAAAGAGACAGATCTTAGGATGTTTATAGACAGCTTTGTTTGATAGTGTTCTCTTTGCAAAGAAACCACTTATCAACAGTTGTGATGGTTAAATACATAGTTCTATTGTTTTGCCTCTATGGACCCTAATTCTCTGTTGTTTGTATGGTTCCTGTGTAATTATTTTATTGTTTCTGTCCATTGCATAAATAATTTCTGCAAGATTTAAATCAGCTAAGATGTGGGAGTATGATTGGTTAAAGAATTGTTTCATAATGGGCTAGGATTGGTGAAAAATATTGTTTAGTTTAAAATGATTGATTCAGATATTGGTAAGTAGAATCAAGTTTTAACTGTATAAACTCGGGTCCAAAGGAAGTTCTTTGGCTCCTCACTCCAGGATGCAGCTCAAGATCAGAGCTGCCAGACCTCAGCACCTGGCAAAAATACCGTGCAGAAGCTGGAGCCTTGGAAGATCTAATCTTGATTGGCCATTGAATAAAGTTTATCTGCCTTATCAGGAGTAGTGAGAATTGTATGTGAAGCATGTGTATTCTGTTTTGGTAACTGTTAATAAATAGAGGTTAAGGATATTACTGTGTAAGGTTCTTTTACTCATAAAAGAGCCCATGGACCCCCAGAAGGTCACATCCTGGGCCCAGGACTGTTAAGGGTGAGTGCCTTATGCCTCGAGCCCATGCCGGGAAAGGGTGGGATGACTAAATTAACTGGGTTGTGCCTTGAGCTTTGGTATGGTAATAGTGGGGTGGGGTGCCTAGATTGTGCTGGTAACACGTGTATTCTCACCTCCTCAGGAAATGGGCAGTGTTTTCCTATTGATTATGAAGTACTCAGCATGGTCTTTTGTTAATAATAACAATAGCAATAGGGTTCCCCTGGCTGTTAGTTCTATAGAAGGACACAATTTCATTCACTCTTGACATGCACCTACCAAGTTGAACCTGAGACCCCACACAAGTACATGATGGTGTCCAAGAGACCATGTTTTTGTAGCTCCTGCAGGGTTCCATGAAGGGCGATCATGGCTCGCAAACCTCCCCCAGCTCCCAGGATGGCGATATTGGGCACATCATCCTGAGGAAAGGAAAAGAGTTGACAACGTATAAACTGGGATTACTGAGGAACCATCATTGCTTGTCTAAGTTACTTTCATGGTATCTGCAGTCAAACACCTGCCATTCCCACCTAGGATATCCCTCATCGTGTAATTTAAAAGAATATCTTGTAGGATCCAATTCTTCAAGCATTCACTCATATAAATGTCTTTATTTACACTGGTTTAAATGTGACAACTTCCATGAGTAACTTTACTCACAAGCTTTCCTGAGTGCAGTAATGAGGCCTGATTTTGCCTCTTCATCTACAAGAATAACTCCAATAGCTGCTATAAAATATGACATTTGTATGAATTATGTAATCCATGTAGCATGAATACTGTTAATTATCAGAACTGCTGGAAAATATTTCAACTGGGTTGTTTTGTTTTGTGGGGGGATTTTGATGATAAAATCACCTTTTTGTTTAAAAGAAATTTTTTTTATTGATATTTTAGGAGTTTCCACAAAACTGGAAAAAAACAATCAAAACTGATATACATATATACAGGGAGAGAAAGAGACCTCAATACCACTATATATGTGGTTTTAGGAAACAGAAAAAATCAGGTTTGAAGTTTTAAAAGAAATTGTGAAAAAATTCAACATAAATGAAAAAAAAGTTTTCTTCATTTTTCAAAACCTGTTCTTTCCACATTTATATTTAAACATGTATTTATGTCCATTCCAAATCAGCAAAGCAATTAACCATGCACTTAATTTTAGCCATTCACTTATGTTCCATTGGATTCAGTTTGTTTTATCCTAAAACCTTTGAAAAAAACCAGAAAACAAACAAACAAAAAACCCTTACAACTTTTTGATGAACACATTTTCACCAGCTCTGCATAAGTAATCATTACCATTGTCAATGTTCTGTATGTTCCTCTATAATTCTATAAGACATTTACAGACTCCTACCAGATTACAGGGAATCCCAAGGCTATCCAGGCATTTTTTCACCCGCACCTTTCTGTTACTTGTTCCTAATTTTTCCCCTTCTGAGAGTTCATGGGAAATTCTGATTTTACCTTCACCCTGGAGGAAAAAAATGTCAAGAGAATGTATCATCTCTGAAAGATCTGTCAGGGATGGACAATGTACAGAGATCCAGACAAACCATTAAAGTGTATTCCAGGTGGAACCCAAAGTCTATTTAGAAAGATTTCACACATCCCTCCTACAGAGGAACAACAGGGGGAAAAACTCTGTGAGGAGGTATCTTTTATTGGACCAACTTCAGTTGAGGAGAGAGACAAGCTTTCAAGCTCCACAGAGCTCTTCTTTAGATCTGGGAACAGTACTTAGAGTGTCACAGATAAATATGAGGTGAAACAGCTTGTTAAGCATAAGGAGTTAACACATGTTGCAAGAAATCATTCAAAATCTAATATCCTAGGATCAACACGGTTATAACTACAATGAAAACAGCTGAGAAACTCATGGACACTTTCCAGCACTTGAGCCAGCCTCAGCCAAACGAGAGTGAGCTAAGTTGCTTCCTTTCATATGCTCCCTTCATTGGAAGCATGCCATCAAGGATGAAGGGGTGGAGCCTCTTTGACCCAAAAAAAAATTTAATTCCTGTGTCGCCAGTGCAGGGTTGATACACCCCATCACAGAAGATAAATGGGAAATAAGTATTGGTCATGATGAACCCTACTGTTCAGAGTTTAAGATGTATTTTAGGGGCCACTAAATATAGCAAGATTGTCCCGAGTCTGCATTACACCTCTATATAATGCTGTCCTTGGGAGCCAAAAAATCTTTCTGCGTTATAGGTGAAACCTCATTATATCGAACTTGCTTTCATCTGCTGGAGTGTGCAGCTCCTCTCCTCCCCCCCCCCGCCGCAGCACTGCTTTACTGTGTTATATCAGAATTTGTGTTAGATTGGGTCATGGTATATCAGAATAGAGGTGTATATAGTGTGATAAACCTCAGCCACTTGGGTACAGCAGAATAGCAGAAGGCAGATATAGTGGCCACTGGATTAACAGTTTTCTGTTCCCTGACTGACCAAAGCAGGGGCTGCTCCAGGCTAATGAGAACACCTGACACTAATTAACCTGCAAAGAGTCAGGTGAGGTCATTAAGCTAATGTGACCATCTGACTCTAATTAAGACCCAGCTGATACTATAAAAAGGGCTCACTTCTGTAAGGCAGAGGACAGACAGGGAGCCAGAGGAGAGGAAGTGCGGGTGAAGGGCTGGTTAATGAAGACACCCTCAAACCATCGGTAAGGGAGCCCTAAGGTAAGGGTGAAGAAGGGAGAAGCAGGAGAGCTGTGGGGAAGTGGCCCAGGGAAATGTAGCAACTCTGGCAGTGAATGGTTGGCTGCCAACAGCTGCTACCATTAGGGTCCCTGGGCCGGAACCCAGAGTAAAGGGCTGGCCCGGGTTCCCCCCAACCCATTACTACAGGAACATCTCCTGGGAGGAGAAGTCAGGGCCCTGTCAGGACAGGAGTCTAAACTGTTCCGAAATAAGCCCCCAGGGACAACAGAGACTGTGGGAGTTCTCTCACCAACCTCCTTGCTGGCCTATGATGAAAAGGGCTCAGTGGACTGTAACCCTGGCCCTAGAGAGAGAAGGGCTACATGGAGGGTCACAGTGAGCCACTGAGGCTAGTATAAACCACCTAGAAGCACAGGACCCATGGGGGTAAAGTCAGAGCTCTGCCACAATAGCTACAATGAAGCAATGTGGCATTGTCATTGAATAAATGGAACACATGAACTTCAGAAAAAATTGCACAAAAAAGGCTGGAGATGAAATTGCTTGGTCACCCTTCATATTATAATTAGTTAATAAATGGTTAATAGATGCTATAAGCTCATTGAAGACAGAAGCAGTGTGCATTATAGACAGTGATAAGCACATTAGTAAAATATATTATGGTTGCTTATACCCTATAACTAAAATAATCTGTTGAGCTGCTGTATCATATAATAATTGATTAGCCATTTATTTAAAAATCTATTGATCCTTTATGACCTCTTTATGAGCAGTTTGTGAATGCACCTTTAATATGAAATGTGATGAAGCATTTCCAAGTAACAATAGGCAGCAAAACTGCAAAATGTAAGAGGAATGGTATACCTTGTGTTTATGAAATATTTCCATTTTTGCTTTCCTGTTTCTCTGTGATTTCAAATTCCTCAGTCAGTGAAAAAGGAAAACTCCACCTCTTTCAGGACTTCCAAAAGCTCAGGCCAAGGTCTAATTTATTCTTCCTTGCTTTAAAGTATACAAGAGAAAATGAACATTAAATATAGTGACATAGGAAGTGCTGAAGAACTGAATCAGCCTCTAGGTCCATCTAGCTCTGACTACTACCATGGACCTTAGTCAGTACCAGATATATTTCAGAGTATTTCAGAGTGTGTGGGGTTACATAGGTAGATAGATAGCTAGATAGAGTCTTTTGTTTTATTTAAAGTTATTTTTGTAATGTGGTAATGGCTCTAGTGGCTACATTTTCAAGCTTAACAGAGTGAAAGTCACCTCTGCTACTTGCTTCAGATTTAGAGTCTCTAGGAAAACACAAATGCCAAGGGTAGTGATAACACAGAGATTCACAAGTACAAGGTCCAGTCTCTTTTACAAATTTTCTTAAAATTACTATTAAAGCTATGATTACCCAAGCATATAGAAATCCTATACAGACTTATGCAGAAGTTACAAATATAGTTATACTCACAGTCTTAACAACAGTGTTGTGGTCTGGTGGATCTCTCATGGATTGATCATCAGTAGAGGGATGATTCATGCTAGAATTTCCCAGAGGGAGCTGAATTTTCCTGCTGTTGGCACCCTCTTTTTTCTAATGTGAGTCTATCTATACCTACATTCTGTGCATGTCCATAAAAGTGTTAACTCTCCTTTTCCTTATTGCGCTGATGACCCCTAGAAACTAAAGGGACCCTGATTTCTACAGGTTGTGTACGTTCTCTTTATTCTTATTAGCATTGACACACAACCTGTATCCTGTAGTTAAGACATGTCGGAAACAGATAAAATTAATCTTCCAGATAATGTTTTGCAATATTACCACTTGGTTCCTCTTTCCTCGTAATCTTAGGGCATCTGGTTATTCTTCTGTCACTTACTTATGTCAACATTTGTTAGGTCCAAGGCCTAAAATAGCTAAGCTAAAATCTTGTATGCATGAGTCTACAGGCCTTGTGTTTCAACCCTACTTATTTCGATACCTAAAACATAATTATCCCTTCTAACAGCTCATCAATCTTATCCTTCTATAATCCTACAATTTAACTCTATTTAGCATACAGTGGTGATATATGACATAATATGTTAGTTTATTATAACATCACACAATAAATGAACAATAAACTAAAATAACTGTCTTCAATAGAAAATAGACAGATTGAAGATAGAGAGTTAAAAAAAAAAAGACAGAGAGAGATCCTGGGATATAGAAGGCAGCCAATTTTTTTTTCAGACACCTAACTGCTTTTGAATTTCAATCGGATTCGGGCACCCAATTCTCTTGGTTCTGCAGAAAATTCTAGCCACATTAGTAATGTATTGCCCTCTTGCTACAAAAGAAAAGAGAATGTCTACATTCATATGACTTCAATTCTTTTAAAGTTAATTATAAAGAAATATAAATAAACACATAGATAGAAGATATAGATGATACAAGATAGATAGATAGATAGATAGATAGATCATCCTGTGATTTTCAAGCCAACCTATTTTTTTTCCAGACACCCAACTCCTTTTGGATTTGGGCATCCAACTCTTATAGGTTCTGCTGAAAATTCCAGCCATATTAGTAATGTATTTCCCTCTTGCTGCAAAAGAACAGAGACATTGTACATCCACACAGCCCCAATTATTTTAAAGTTAATTTATGAACAAAGAAAATCAGCCCAGTCCAGTGTTGTCATTGGCCTTGTTCTCTGACAGATCCTCTCAAGAGATCATACAGAAGGAATTGACTCAGAAGAGAAGCATTGTGGAACACAGCTGGCCCTGTTCTTTTCAGTGGATGTCAGGATACACATCTATAATCATGATGTAACCCTGAAAAATAGGTTTTGGGTGCCCCTAAATAACCTGTCAGTCATCCTCTTGGTTTGTTGTTCCCAAGATATGGGCCTCCAGTCCAGAGTCATAAAGGAAAATACTTGGAGGACATGTATGTAACCTTCCGATAAAGTGATTGACATGGGCGGTATTCTTTTCAAAGCAAAGTATCTTTTTATTAATGTATCTAATAATCCCTACTACAGGGTAATCTAAAATTCTCTTATTGTAAATTAAAGAGCAGTGAGACCACAAGAGCACAGAGTTTAAATGATTCTAAGCAGTGCACTTTGCTACAGAAGGCCAGGCCATAAAAAATCACAGACCACAGTTCTTAGTATTTATGAAATACTATAATTAAAAACTAGCAGGCTTACTCTGCCCTTTGGCTTTGCTGCATTATTTTCTTATTGCTGTCTGCTGCTTGCAGCTTCTGCTTCTCTCTAGTCAACTCTGGCCAGTCAGCTCTGCTCCTCTTTCTATAGTCAGGTCTCTCGGCAGCTTTTAACTTCTTTCCAGCAGCTCTTCTGGCCAGCACCTACTTCTCTTCTGCCTGTCGATGGTCTGCCCTTTATACTGCCCTAGTCTTCAGGTCACGGTATGTGAATTTTTTTTTTTACTGCCCGTGACCTGTCCAAGACTTTTACTAAAAACATCTGTGACTAAAATGTAGCCTTGTTGTTGATCCACTCTCTAAATAGGTGGATGAATTCCCCTTCAAGCAAATGCTGCTTTAGCTACAACAGCAAACTTAGTGGAACTAGTCTTCTCTCATTGGAGACTCCTCACTTGGGCAGAGCCAGACAAAGGAACACATTTTATTGGGCAATTCTTCCAAATGGTTTGCAGTTCTTGGGAGTGCAAAAAAATTGCACATTCCAAATAGGCCTAAATCGTCAGGGAGGGTACAGTGAACAAATTGCACCATCAAACTAATGCTGCAGAATCGGGCACATTCCAACAGAATGCAATGGGGGGACTCTAATTCCACTCATTTTTATGACACTCAGGGCAAATCCAACTCCTTCCACAGGCCGTACAACCATTGAGATAATGATTGGGTCAACCATGTGAATGCTGCAGCATCTCTTGAGGCATGCCAGTGGCACACAGCTAGAGGGAGTCAAACTGGAGACCTATCTACACTCATTAAAGAAACATTTAAGCAGATACATTTAAGCAGTTAAATTGGGACAATCCAAACAAAAGACAAAAGGCTACTTTGATAAAGGTGAAAGAGAGACCACTTGGAAAATTGGAAATCAGATGGTGCTCCTGTCATATATTGTACCAGAATGCAATTTCTGTAACCAATGAACTGGATCACACTATATTAAGGATGAACTCAGTTCCTCTCTGTATACAGAATTAGGATCACAAAAGAGAAAAGAAAGATGACTACATTCTATCATGCTAATCACTTAATATTGTACCATACAAGAAATATATTTCCACAGACAGAGGAACCAGAGGCTTGTACTGCAAAAGAGGAAGTGGAGGATTAGAAACCGACAGCCTAGAAGAGGGAAAAGAAAAAAAATGCAGTGCTGATGCTGCAATACTGCTGTAATGCTGCACTTCAAACAAAACAACCAGACTATTCCACTAAAACAAGAACCTCCAAGGCAAATGAGAATTATTTTGGGATTAGCCTCACACTTCCCTCTTGAGGCTCAGTATCCAATGATAAGAGTGATCTGGGCACGAGAACGAATAAGCCAAGATAGAATCATAGAAGATAAGGGTTAGAAGAGACCTCAGGAGGTAATCTAGTCCACCCCCCTACTCAAAACAGGACCAACACTAACTAAATCATCTCAGTCAGGGCTTTGTCAAGCTTCTAAGGATGGAGATTCTACCACCTCCCTAGGTAACCCATTCCAGTGCTTCAACAGCCTCCTAGTGAAATAGTGTTTCCTAATATCCGACCTAGACCTCCACCACTGCAACTTGAGACCACTGCTCCTTTTTTTGTCATCTATCACTACTCAGAACAGCCGAGCTCCATCCTCAAGGACTACAAGGGATTACATCACACCTTTCAACTGAAATTTTTTTTGAATGGGATATCAGTTCTCACAAGAACAATTTATAACTAAGACTTGTGATAAAATACTGTTTACTGCAAGGATTAATGGTACAACTTTAAAAAATATGTAAGGTGCAAAGTCATATGTCAAGTCTATATAGATAGCAGTACATTTAGCATTGAAAGATGAGCATTGTGGAAGGATTTTCCATTGAAGGTCCAGAAATTTGGAAGAAAGTATGTACATTATTTTCCAAAAAAAATTTAGTTGGTCAAACAGTTCTTCCAACCAATCATAACAAATCTAATCAAAAGATTAAAGGAGTAATAGGTGAGAAACTTGTTCTTGAATACGACATAGAAAAAATGATCAAATGACTTTGTTAAGTTGAAGGAAAAAATCACTCCCTTAAAAGTAATCCTCCATCCCCTTCAGGCAGTTAGAATCATAAAATATCAGGGTTGGAAGGGACCTTAGCAGGTTATCTATTCCAACCCTCTGCTTAAAACAGCACCAATCCCCAGACAGATCCTTACCCCAGTTCTGTAAATGGCCCCCTCAATGGCTGAACTCACAACCCTGGGTTTAGCAGCCCAATGCTCAAACCATGGAGCCTTTCCTCCCCTAGTTGAAGTCTGTGATTAAATCCCCCCTCCCTCTTCTCTTCTGTAGACTAAATAATCCCAGTTCCCTCAGCCTCCCCTTGTAAATCATGTACCCCAGCCCCCTAATCATTTTCATTGCCCTCCATTGGGGGTCAAAACTGGATGCAATATTCCAGGTTTGGCCTCACCAGTGTCGAAGAGAGAAGAATAATCACTTCCCTCAATCTGCTGGCAATGTTCCTACTAATATAGTTCAATATGCCATTGGCCTTCTTGGCAACAAAGGCAAACTGCTGACTCAGGCCACGTCTACACTACGGGATAATATCGAATTACTTAAATTCGGTTTTATAAATCTGATATTATAAATTCGATTTCATGCGGCCACACTAGGCACAGTAATTCGGCGTTGTGCGTCCATGGTCTGAGGCTAACGTCAATTTCTGAAGTGTTGCATTGTAAGTAGCTCTTCCGTAGCTATCCCATAGTTCCCGCAGTCTCCCCCGCCCCTTGGAATTCTGGGTTGAATCATTATTGTCGCGGGTGGTTCTGGGTAAATGTAGTCAGTCATTCCTTCCTCCGGGAAAACATCAGCTGACAATCCTTTCGCGCCTTTTTTCCCTGGATTGCCCTGGCAGACGCCATAGCACGGCAACCATGGAGCCCGTTCAGCTTTTTTTTTCTCTAGCACCGTATGTGTACTGGATGCCACGGAGAGAGAGGCGATACTCCAGCGCTACACAGCAGCATTCACTTGCTTTTGCAATGATAGCAGAGATGGTTACCGGTCGTTCTGTACCGTCTACTGCCGGAGAAAACTGGCAATGAGATGGCGGTTATCTCCCCTTCTCTGTACTGTCCACTGCTATCATGAGTGCCCCTGGCTGAAATAGGCCGGGGACGCAACACAAAAGCAAAATTGGGATTGACTCACTTGGGACTAAGTCAATCCCTCCCTTATGGTTTCTAAAAATAGAGTCAGTCCTTCCTAGAATAAGGGGCAAGTGTATTAGAGGACCAGTGTATCAGAGCACAGCTGCTCCGTGTCAGTATTCACAGGGGGTGCCCCTGCAACAACCCCACCCGTTGCTTCCCTCCTCCCCCAACCTTCCTGGGCTACCGTGGCAGTGTCCCCCCCCATTTGTGTCATGAAGTTATAAAGAATGCAGGAATAAGAAACAGAGACTTGTTAGTGAGATAAAATGAGGGGGAGGCAGCCTCCCGGGGCTATGACAGTCCAGGCAGTACAGAATCTTTTCTTTACACAGGAAAGGGAGGGGGCTGATGAAGCTCAGCCCCCAGTTGCTATGATGAAGACGGTTACCAGCCATTCTGTACCATCTACTGGGAGTAACTGGGAGTCATTCCCATTTTTACCCAGGCGCCCCCGGCCAGCCTCACCTGAGACCAGCCAGGAGCACTCACGGGCTGATGGCAACGACGGATATCAGTCATATTGCACCATCTACCACCGGGGAGGGGGAGAGGAGTGGATACTGCTCTTCACTGCTGCAGCATCGCGTCTACCAGCAGCATTCAGTACACATAGGGTGACATTGAAAGAAGTCAAGAAATGATTTCTTTCCCTTTTCTTTCACGTGGTGGGGGGGGGGAAGAGACTGAGGAGCTATTCCCTGAACCACGCCAGACACTGTGTTTGAACCTACAGACATTGGGACCTCAGTCAAGAATGCAAATACTTTTCAGAGACTGCTGTGGACTGTGGGATAGCTGGAGTCCTCACTACCCCCTCCATCCATGAGCGTCCATTTGAGTCTCTGGCTTCCCGTTACGCTTGTCACGCAGCGCTGTGTATCCTGGAGTTTTTTTTTCAAATGTTTTGGCATTTCGTGTTCTGTAACGGAGCTCTGATACAACAGATTTATCTCCCCATACAGCGATCAGATCTAGTATCTTCCATACGGTCCATGCTGGAGCTCTTTCTGGATCTGAGACTGCATCGCCACCCGTGCTGATCAGAGCTCCACGCTGGGCAAACAGGAAATGTAATTCAAAAGTTCGTGGGGCTTTTCCTGTTTACCTGCCCGCTGCATCCGAGTTCAGATTGCTGTCCAGAGCGGTCAGTGGTGCACTGTGGGATACCGCCTGGAGGCCAATAATGTCGATTTCTGTCCACACTAACCGATATGTTAATATCGAATTTAGTGCTACTCCTCTCGTCAGGGTGGAGTACAGAAATCGATTTAAAGAGCTCTTTATATCGATATAAAGGGCGTTGTAGTGTGGACGGGTATAGCGTTAAATCGATTTAATGCTCTTTAAATCGATTTAAACGTGTAGTGTAGACCAGGCCTCATATCCAGCTTCTCATCCACTGTAATCCCCAGGTCCTTTTCTGCAGAACTCTTGCTTAGCCAGTCGGTCCTCAGCCTGTAGCAGTGTATGGGATTCTTCCCTCCTAAGTGCAGAACTCTGCACTTGTCCTCTTTGAACCTCATTAGATTTCTTTTAGCCCAATCCTCCAATTTGTCTAGTTTACCCAGGACCCTATCCCTACCCTCCAGCATATCTACCTCTCCCCCTAGTTTACTGTCATCTGCAAACTTGCTGAGGATAGAATCTATCCCATCATCCAGAACATTAATAAAGATCATGAACAAAATCATCTCCAGGACTGACCCCTGGGGTACTCCACTTGTTTCCGGCTGCCAACTAGACATTGAGACGCGGATCACTACTTGTTGAGCCCGACAATCTAGCCAGCTTTCTATCCATCTTTTAGTCCATTCAGCCAATCCATACTTTTTTATATTGCTGATAAAAATAGTGTGAGAGACCCTATCAAAAACTTTGCTACAGTCAAGATATATCACATCTACTGCTTTCCCCATATCCACAGTGCCAGTTATCTCATCACATAAGGCAATCAGATGGGTCAGGCATGACTTGGCCTTGGGGAATCCATGTAGACTGTTCCTGATCACCTTCCCCTCCTCCAAGTGCTTCAAAATGGATTTTTGAGGACCTGCTCCTTGAGTTTGTGGGGGACTGAAGTGAGGCTGTAGTTGTCCTGGTTTTTTTCTTTCCTTTTAAAATATGGTGTCAAGGTCTCTTTCCCACTTTGAACTTTAGTGTCCAGAAAGTGGGGACCTGCCTGTTCCCTTCTAAGCTTAATTCCTAGCTTAGATCTTATCATGCTGCCACCAACTCAAAATATAGTGTTTGGGTACACTCCCTGTCCCCCAAAACCTTCCCTGTGGGACCCAAGATCCAAACCCCATGGGTCTTAAAACACAGAGAAATAAACCATTCCCCTCTCCTTTCTTCCTTCCTGGGTTACACTGGGAGAGCACTGTGATTCAAACTCCTTGAATCTTAAAACAGAGAGGAAATTCACCTTCCCGTTCTTCAGTCCCCCTCCCAGACTCTCCCTGAGAGAGAGACACTGATCCCAACTCCTTGGATCCTAACACAAAGAGAAATTAACCTTTCCCTCCCCCTTCTCTCCTTTCCCCCCACCAATCCCTACTAAGTTCACACCCCGTCCCCTTGGGTCTTACACAGGAATAAAAAAATCAATCAGGTTCTTAAAAAGAAAAGGTTTTAATTAAAGAAAGAAAATGTAAAATTTATCTCTGTAAAATCAAGATGGAAAAATGTTTACATGATCTCAGCTTCACCTAGACCAGAGGGATTCCCCCTCCCAGCCTAAGTATAAGTTACAGCAAACAGAAGTGAAATATCCTTCCAGCAAAATACACATTTGCAAATCAAGAAAACAAATATAAAGACTAATCTGCATTCTATCTAGTACTTACTATTAGAACATGAGAGACTGTTTCAGAAAGATTGCAGAAACCTGATTGCATGTCTGGCTTCTCTTAATCCCAAGAGAGAACAAAGAACAGAACAAAACAGCACAAAACAAAGACTTCCCTCCACCAAATTTGAAAGTATCTTGTCTCCCAATTGGTCCTCTGGTCAGATGTTAGCCAGGTTCACTGAGCTTGTTAACCTTTTACAGGTAAAAGAGACATTAACCCTTAACTATCTGTTTATGACATATGGGCACTATCTTTTTGCCTTTTTCCAGTAAACTGGGACCTCTCAGTTGTTGCTCTCACCATTAAAAATTAAACAAAGACTCTCAAGAGGATTTTCTCCAGTTTCAAACTGGAGCTTTGTCTGCTCAGAAATCAGACTGATCTGTTACATACTATGCAATGCTTCCACCTTTCCTCCTGTATCTGTCCTTCTTGAACAGTTTTTACCCATCCATGACAGTGCTCCAGTCATGTGAACTGCCCCATCAAGTTCCTGATATTCCAATCACATCATAGTTCCTTGACTTCCATTTCTTCCTGCTTGTTTCCCAGGCTTCTTGTGTTCGTGTACATATACCTAAGATAACTAGCCAATTGCCCTACTTTCTCAGTACGAATTAGGAGGCTTCTTGTCTTGTATCCTCCTCCTAGTGTTTCTTCCTGGTATCACACTACCCCACTTACCTCTGGGCTTAGGTAACCATCCTCAGACGAACCTAGTTTAAAGCCCTCCTCACTAGGTTAGCAAGCCTGCCTGTGAAGATGCTCTTCCCTCTCTTCGTTAGGTGGATCCCATCTCTTCCTAGCAATCCTTCTTCCCTGATCTGCATCCCATGGTTGAAGTATCCAAAGTCCTCTGCACCACCTGCGTAACCACGCATTTTACCTCCACAATTCGACTGTCCCCACCTGAGCCTTTTCCTTTAATAGGGAGGATGGACTAGAACACAACTTACACCTCAAACTCCTTTATCCTTCTACCCAGAGCCATGTAGTGTGCTTTGATCCACACAAGATCATTCTTGGCAGTATCATTGGTGCACATATGGAGAAGTAGGAAGGGATAGTGGTCCGAGGTCTTGATCAGTCTCGGCAAACATCCGTCACATCCTGGATTCTATCTTCAGGCAAGAAGCACACCATCCTAAGGCTATGAGAGAGATTCTCAACAGGCCCTCATCTTACTGATCAGTCCTGTCGGAGAGACTATTCTCATCCTTCAAGGATGTGTTCAAACACTTAGCTCAGAACAGCACACAGCACACAGTGCCTTCATCCTCTACCCCACATTTACTCTGCAGGGGACCTGGAACAAGACTTTACATCAGGGGCTGGCAACCTTTCAGAAGTGGTGTGCCGGGTGTTCATTTATTCACTCTAATTTAAGGTTTTGAATGCCAGTAATACATTTTAACATTTTTAGAAAGTCTCTTTCTATAAGTCTATAATATATAATTAACTATTGTTGTATGTAAAGTAAATAATGTTTTTAAAATGTTTAAAAGAGTTCATTTAAAATTAAATAAAATGCAAAGCCCCCCAGACCAATGGCCAGGATCCAGGCAGTGTGAGTGCCACTGAAAATCAGTTCGTGTGCCGCCTTCATCAGCCGTGCCATACGTTGCCTACCCCTGCTTTACATTATGGGAAATAGAGACCAGACTTACAAAGATCAAAACCACAGCCTCAGGAAAAGACAGCATTTGCTATAAATTCCTGAAAAAAATTAGACCCTGGTTGTTTTGTATTAAATGCCATTTTCAACAAATGCAAAAACAAATTCTGCCAAGAAGTCTACGATGGTGCTTAACTACAAGAAAGGTGAGCGAGTGAATCCCAGAAACTGGAGACCCATCACTCTCTGCTCCATCATGTACAAAATGTATGCCAGCTACCTTGCATCTAGGATACAGACTGGTCTGTGAAAGGAGGAGCCATTAGCTCCATCCAGAAAGGCTTCATGTCCTGCTGTCATAGCTTCCTACTCAGATTTGAACCTTAGCATTCATAACCTGAGAAGCTAGCATGAACCCTTCTAAGCTTAATTACCAGCTTAGATCTGCCATGGAAATCAGGACAAATGATGCAGGAAAAGTGGCTATGCCAATGAGACACTACTCCACATCCTGTGTAGCTGCAAGCCCCATTCCAGAACCAGGGAGCTGCGATATAATACCAGCCATGATCATCTAGTCAGAGCCATCCCACCACTCATAGGGAAAGTGGCTGTGAACTCTGCATCCCTGGAACTGAAAGCCAACTGTGACTGGACATCGGCAGCACCAACGAGGACCAGAAGAAGATCATGACAGTGGACATCACAGTTTTCTTTGAGAACAGGACCCTGGTCTCCCGCAACTCTTGAGCTCAAAGGTGGAGAAATACGATCATCTGGCTGAAACCTTGAGAACTAAGGGTTACCATATTCAGACACACACACTGATCATAGGAGCCCTGGGCACATGGGACCCCAGTAATGAGCGAGTGTTGAGAGAATGCCGAATCAGTCAGTGCTATGCTTGGCTGTTGCAGCAACTCATGATATCGGATTTCATCAGGTGGTCGAGGGATATCTACATAGAACAGATCACCAGACATCAGCAATACCAGGAAGGATGAGCTGTAGTGCCAATGAGAAGCACAGTTGGGAAAATAATTGTAATACTTTCCACGTGGATTGTATTTTCCAAATGGACAGCCTACCTAAATTTTCAATTACTGAAGGACAATCTGCACTCATTATCAGTGATTTCAGCTCCATTATTGTTGCAACAAGACTCTCTCTTGAGTCTTAATCAGCTCTGTTATTACACAGTGAAGAGAGGAAGGGTCAGATAGTGTGTAGAACCCCATCGGTTTCAAGTACCTATCCCCAACCTCCCTCAGCTCTACTGGGCTTTGGCACACGTCTGCTGCCTAACAAGTGCAGTTTAGTTGAGAGTGAGCCCCTCAGTCAGGGTATGCCAAGCACGTTTCTGCTCCCCTTGATTCACACAACAAGAATAACAATGCTTTATTACCCGTGCTCCCAATAACTAAGTGATTTGTGTCCAACACCAGCCAAAAGAGATCATTTTGGCAAAGCAGCGCCATCATGCTGAGCACCTAATTGGGGTGGGTATCTCCATGCAAACAAGGTCAGCCCCTGAAATCATCTTCCCCAGCTCAGACCCTGCTGATAAATCCACACAAGATATTCACTTAGTTCTGCTACTCAATTTTCACACAAGGATGAGCCAAATGACCAGCTCAAAGGAATCATACATACTCTACAAATCAACTGTAATTATTTCCATTTTGTTGTACTCTAGTTAAAAATTCATGTTTGTCTCTCAGTTTATATATGAGGGAACTGACCAGGAGATTTTGGGACATGTAGAAGACAGAGAATACTTTATTAAACATCCTCAGTTGATAGATTTTTATTAATATATAAACAATTATGAGGCTCAGTTGAAAAATAAGAAATGTTTCTATCCCCAATCAGGCAGGATGGTGGAGGTGTAGCAGGTCTCCAGGCAGAACAGGTTCCCCAGGAATAAGTACATGGGAGTGTGAAGGTGCAGATCAGCCACAACTAGCACAACAATGAGCACGTTTCCAGTCATCGCCATAAAGTAGATCACTAGAGACAGGGTAAAGAAAAGAACATGTAGGTCAAGGAGATTCTTGAATCTCAGAAGAATTAATTCCATGATGGAAATTTGATTTCCTCAGTCTTTGATTGCTATGGAGTTAACCCAAGAAAGAACAAACAGTATAATTTAACTTGTAGAAGGTAAGTCTAAATGTTCACATAGCAGACTCAGTTTAATTTCATCATTATCAGTATCCCATCTCAGTCACCTGATTTACGCCCAAGGTTTAGTCCAAGAATGTGAATTTGGAAGACAGCTGTGTGATATTTTGGTTTTTGTTTTGTTTTGTTTTGTTTGTTTTGATTTACCCATGTATCCAGAGAGGCAACACAAGTTTAATAATTGATTTATCTCTAAAAGATCTGCTCTAGGAATTATTTTGGGGAAGTTCTATGGCTTGTGCTATACAGGAGGTCAGACTGGAAGCTTATGATGGTCCCTTCTGACCTTGGAATCTGTGACTCTATAAACCTAGCTGGAATGAGATCAGTGAGGCCAAAGACGTACACAGGGCCTCTTGTGATAATTGGGCCTGCAAATTTACCCTAATTTTAAGCTCAATTGTAAAAAATGAGTGAAAGTTCATAAATTGTCACTATGACCTTTTATACAAAATTTTTTATGAAAAGATGTAAGAAGGAAACAGAAAACTGAATTAATTTAAATAGAAAGGTTTTATTGATACTACTCATGGTCTGTGTTAAGATTACTACTAGTAAAGAAGAAGACCAGAGGACCAAAAATCAATATACTGATATCAGTGTATCAAAAATTAGCCCTCGCTGATGGACAAAGTAATATTCTCCTTATCATATGTGCAATGAGCCTCAGGTGGCATGTGACCAAGATGCATCACTGAGTTTGGTCTGCTGCTTGAATCATTAGCTTCCCCAACAAGGGCCAGGTACTGACAGGGAGTGCAACGTGAATGCTGATCCATGACCCCTGACAAAATAATGAGAAGTGAAGTGGGAAAAGAAGTTCTGGAGGAAAGTGCCTGGTGCAACATCTGAGGCTTGAACCAAAGTCAGCAAAAGTTATGCTATGAGCAAAAGTCAGGCCCTATCAAAAGCAGATTCTTGAATTCAGTGTCCAGTATATGAACTTGGCACCGGTATTGCTAGCTTTGCTAAAATGCACTGAATGTGTAAACAGATTCCAGCAGGCCAGCACAAGAACTCCTCGACCAAGCACACAATGACGTGGTGTGACAGAAGTGATGAATACCTTCAGAAACACAATAGCTGGAATTATTCCTAACTTCCTTGAAGATATGGTTGCCAAGCAACAGACATATGAACACTGTTTTTAATCCTAACCACTGATTAATAGTTGAGAGAGATTGGCTTTTCTTTCATTTAATAGCATCTTTTTTAAATAATTGTAAGTTTGTCTTGGATGTCATGTATGTTGTCCTGTTGTATGCTGTGAGTGTCACCTGACTACTTCTTTTTGTTTTTTACTTTGTTGCAACAAAAGACAATTGTATACTTTCTTTTTAAGATAATTGGCACACTGTTTAATATTATATTTAATATATTTAATAATTTAAACGTTTAATGGGGTGTAACCATTATACTACCAATTATTTTTTGCAAACCTCAAAAAGTACATACATTTTTGCCTACACAAATAATGCAATTGCAAAAAAAAAAAAAAAAAAAAAAGAATTCTTGTTTATCAATCACAAAGATGTTTTTATTCAAAGGAAAAATGTTAAGGGAAAGCTCAACATTAATATAAAGGTAATATTAGCAAAATGTCATTTTCTTGTTTGAGTTAATAAACTGGTTTGCTCTATTAAATACTGAAATATTGTTTAAGAATGTTATATCAAAAATATCATGAAATATAATATATATGATGTCGGGCTATGTTGCAAAATGTTAAAGCTAACCAAACAATTTCAACAGGTTTCTGCCTTTGTCTCTCAAACAAAACCAAATGTCATAAAAATAAAATACCCTCAAAGTGTTTGCACAGACCCACATTTAAAATTCATTTTAGTTTAATTTTTATACTCTTTTTTTTTATGCTATCTTAGAGGGAAATAGTGGTAGATAACATTTGTCCTGTCAAAAAATTACCAAAAGTTGAATTGGTATCACAGTCAAATTAGCTCTAAAAAGCTCAGGTAAGAATTCTGTTGCCCTTCTGATAAAACAGAGCTCAGCAGGAAGAGCAATGCACCTTCTCACAGAAGATGATGAGCATATCTTTTAGCAGTCAAATACCATATTTATTATGAATAGTAATATATATATTTAGTGAAAAGGAATGTCTATGTTCCAAATGCAAACGTATCTAAAATGGTTCTGTTTGTGCTAAAGAATTTGGACAATCAAAACAAAATTATAACTTGTATTATAAAAGACCTGATCCCTATTACATTGTAAACAAACTAAATTAATCTGTGTATAAAATTTTGGTAACTGAAAACAAGAGAAATGTAAAACAAACAAGCAAAAACTTTATGTTAACCAAAGTTAAGCTGTTTAAAGGTGCATCCCACAAACTGAAGACATGGGAAGATATCTGTGCACAGTGAAGAAATTCCTGGGCATCAAGAAAAAAAAAATGAAATGTTTTATAAATAACAGACTGGTCAACTCTGTCTACCATAAGTAGACAATGAAGTGGGCAAAGAGCTAGAGAACAGTAGCTGGATCAGGTCCAACTACCATTTAAATTTGCATCTTATTGAGGAAAGTGAGTTCATGTTCCTGTGGTTTCACATCTTTATCACTGAAACACGGATGAATTTGGCTATTGTGTAAAAGCAACTGTATTATTTTTGTATACTTCTTTGTTAATTGATATACTAGCATCCTATCAGGAATGTGCAGAAGACTAAAGGGCTTTGCAAAAGACTATTCTGCAGTCTGGTATTTCACAAAATAGGAGACTCCAAAAATTAGATGAAATTATGGGTTACATTTCAAGATTACCTGACTTTGAAGATCTATTTGGGATGGGGTTCTATGAAATAAAACAACAAAACATTAACTATTTTGACCACCAGGCAGCGGAAACTGTCTCTGAACGTGTATTTCATGATAACAAGGCCCTGGCTACTGAAGAAATGGTGCATCATTTATAACGTGCATGACACTAAACTGTTTAACGAAAAACAAGTAAAAAGTAACAAACTAATTGCAGCAAACCATAAAAGGCAAGGAAATAGCAAACTGGTAAACAATTTTTTGTACGGCTTATGGAAGTTACCTAGTAACTGCAATTGTGTGGACACATTCCCTATTAGTACCAGTCAAAATTTGGAGTTAATGACACTGTATTCTAAGTGAGGCACATTTTATTTAAAGCAATTCTGTTCAGTGTCTGGTTACCAATATTGAATACAGACTAATACAGCAATAGTTGATAAATTGGTTGCGGTACATCTAGAATCAGAGGGGTAGCTCTGTTGGTCCATATCCACAAAAACAACGAGGAGTCCGGTGGCATCTTAAAGGCTAACAGATTTATTTGGGCATAAGTTTTGTGGGTAAAAAATCCACTTCAGGTGAATGGATAAAAAACCCACTTCTTCCATGTATCTGAAGAACAGTTTTGTTTTTTTTTACCCACGAAATCTTATGCCCAAATAAATCCGTTAGTCTTTAAGGTACATTTAGAGGATTATCTGGAAGATAGTAACTGGATCTGTGTCAGCTACTGGTGTATCATTTAGCAGTGCAAACTTAAAGAGCATAGCACCATGGCTTGTTATGCCAGGAATGTTGTTGACATCACAACTCCAGTGAGTGGCCACAAAGATTGAGACAAATCCAGTTGAATGGAAAAGATAGTTGCTCCAATCTCTTGCCTGGCAAAGATTACCAGATGGTAACAACCGGCAGAAAGGGTAGCCTTCAACATGGTTGGACACTACTGTGTAGTAACTGATTACAAGGAATTTGTATTCAAAGGCCTCATTTGTGATGTCACTACTCCAAGTTTCCGTTTTACTCCTTGTATACATAGCACTGTGAAACACTCTGAAATAATGTCTATCCCAATGTTTCAGACAACTCCAAAAATACACCCCTTAATCCTGAATCTAACATTTCCATATTCAATATATGGAACTATACAACTGACAAAAGGTAATTTGTCTATTGGTGGTATGGTGGAATGTGCAGACCAACGGACAGATGAGGCATGAATGTGTGAATTGTAATATAAGGGGGCCAGCTAACAGTGTTTAGTCCTCTGGGTCATCTGCAGTACATGCATTCTGCTTTTTGTGTTTGTCATAAACAGATAGTTAAGGGTTAATGTCTCTTTCACTTGGAAAGGGTTAACAAACAACACCTGATCAGAGGACCAATCAGGGAACAAGATACATTCAAATCTCGGTGGAAGGAAGCCTTTGTTTGTGGTTTTTGGGTTTTGCTTTCTTCTTTGAGTCCTGAATGGGACTAGACCTGCAACCAGGTTTCTTGCCAATCTCCCTGCTACAGTCTCTTATATATTCAGAATAGTGAGTATTGAGTAGAAAGGCGGTTATAGTATTTTGATTGTTTTCTGAATTTGCAACTGTGTATCTGGCTGGTAGAGTTTTTATGTATATTTGGCTGAAAGTATTTTAAATTGTATTTCTGCTGGAGAAGGCTTTTTCTCCATTGTCTAAAAGCTGAAAGACCCTGTAATATTTACCATCTAGATTACAGAGATAACTCTTACTTTTTTTTCTTTCTTTTTATTAAAAGTTTTGCTTTTTAAGACCTGTTTGTTGTTTTCCCTAGTTGAGGCTCAAGGGAACTGAGTCTGTACTTACCAGGGAATTGGTGGGAAGAAGGAAAAGGTAAATTTCCTCTCTGTTTTAGATTCATGGAGCTTGAATCTGTATTGCCTCTGGGTGAGGGGAAGAAGGGAGGGGGAAGGGGGAATCCCTTTGTTTAGATTCAAGGAGCTTGAATCTGTCTATCTCTCCTAGTGTACCCAGAGTGGGAAAGATCTGGGAGGAAGAAAGGAGGGGGAAGGGAAATGGTTTATTCCCCTTTGTTGTGAGACTCAAGGAATCTGGGTCTTGGGGGTCCCCAGGGAAGGTTTTGGGGAGACCAGAGTTTATCAGGCACTCAAAGTCCTGATTGGTGGCAGTGTATCAGATCTAAGCCAGTAATTAAGCTGAGAGGAATTCATGTAGTACCTCATTTTTTGGACTCTAAGGTTCAGATTGGGAAAAGATACTATGACAGTGTTGATGGGTAAACATCCTCCACATAATAGAGCAAAAAGTGGGAGAATGGAGTAGAAAGAGGGATTCTGGTAGACAGGGCCTGGTGGAAGGACTGAGACCTGAACCAAAGTCAGCAAAAGTTATTCTATGAGCAAAAGTCAGGCGCTGTCAAAAGCATATCCTTGCCTGCATGTTCAGTGTCCAGAACATGAGCTTGGACCAGTATTGCTATCATTGCTAAAACACACTGAATATGTAAATACTTTCCAGTAGGCCACTGCAAGAACACACCAACTTAGCACATGATGAGATGGTTTGACAGAAGTGATGAAGAGTGATGTTCCATCTGAAACATCAGGAGTAAAGTACAAAGACAGGTGGCGAATAGGGGTGTTTTGTTTAAAGCATCAGAAGAAACGTACAAAGGGAGGTAACAAACATGTCATGAAAAAGTAAGGTGGTACATAAATTATTTATCCCAAATTGTCTGTCTCAGTCTATAATGTCGAGGTACCTCACCTTAACTCTTTGTCTAGCCTAGAGGGGAGGAGAAAGTCCCACCATTCACTGACCTGGTCCATTGTACTGGACTCTTTGGGCAGGTCCATTGAGGTCTTATGGACTGACTACTTGGCCAGAGTTGGTGTCACAAACAGAGAGAACACGCATGTAGCCACAACTGACAATAAGAGGATTGACTAATCTGCTCATCACTCCCCTTTGGGGTCCTCAGAAATAAAAAGATTTCAGGAAAAAATTAGCAGAAGAAGCAGCTGTCTGCCAAATGCTACAGAGAGTTTTATCATCATGACTCCTACGTTCATCAGCCCTTAGGACCCCAGGACCTTCTTCATCCTAATTCTGAGAGATGTGCTGACCAGACCAAGTCTGAAAGAAGGGGCCAGATGATGTTACCACCTTCTATGGCACAGGCTGAATCCCAAATACACCTCAGATGTGAAACTTCATCTCTTCCTACCTATACATGTAGGGTTTCCTTCCTCAGCTTTTTCTCTTCTTTCCTATCTCTCCTATCTTTTTGCCTTCTCTCTAAGAAAAGTCTGTCTTACTTGGCCAAGACTCCCCATTTTGCAAACCTGCTTTGAGTCTATGATGAGAAAGAGGCAGCTAAAAGCAGCTTATTAACCTGCCCATTGCTGCTAAAAGTTTGCCAGGTCTCATAGTGATTGATCAGCCCGTGTGCTGGTCTTGCATTTTACCAGAAGTGAGAGTCAGCACCAGAGACAGAAGCTGAATTTTCTATCTTTGCTGTTCTTTCCTCTCCCCTTTCTTTTTACCTTCTAGGAAATGGACCCAGACATTAACAAGAACATCACCATGAGATCCAGCCCATCTCAACTAACTTCTTCCTTTTCCCCCACAAAGGAGAGTTACTGCCATCTTTAATGTCATTCAACTGAGTATTAAACAAGGTGATAGCTGATGGGGTTCTTTCTGAAACGAGGGACATTGTTACAATCAAAGCCTTACTTAACACTTTGCATTTCATGTGCTTTACCTCTTTTTCCTTCTTTTCTGTGTCTTTAAAAAATAGTGAAAGAAATTAACGTTGAGTTTGCTATGGTACTGAGAAGGCTGATGTCTCTGTATATCAGACTTCAAGCTTTGTATAAAACTGTTGGACGGTGACTGGGTTATGTTAACAACTTTGAATCTTTGGGCCCCTATAGTCCTTTTAAATTAATAAAAAGAGGAGATGTGTGCAAGAAGCAGCAGCTTGGATTAGATGTATTAAGAGTCAGAAAGACTGAGATAGTTGATCTGGAATCTGGAGTCAGGATCCAGAATTGCTGTTTCATGGAAAAAAAAGTCATTTTGAAATTTGTTTTTGTTCTTAACTGAATGTTGAAATTTCCCATGAAACAAACTTTTCATTAAAAAAATTGGGATCAACCAAATATTTTATTTTGATACTCTCCGTGTATATTGAAAATGTCAAATCTGAATAGTTGAACAATATCAAACCTCCCACCCACCCATTTTTTAAAAAACAAAACATTATTGAAATCAATACATTCACGGAAAATTTTGGTTTTAACCAAACAGAAATTTCCAAAGGAGAAATATTGTGTTGGAAAATTGCTCTTTTTACAACATTTAATGCTTGATTTAAATTAATTGTACATAGAACACCTGCATTTGTAAGCAGTTGACATCTTAAAATCCATTAAAGTTAGAAGGAATAAAAAATATAATTCAACAGCACAATATATTACAATAAATCAGCTACACCCAGTAAGCAGCAGCAGCTAGACTTTTGACCATCCCTAGAAGCTCTCTTAGATACATGGAAAATTGTAACAGTATGTGCATAAGATCAAGGCAATTGGTCTGTTTTGGGCCAGGGCAGGTATTAAGGGCTAGGTGTTTGACAAGTATTGATTTCAATGGGTGTTAGGGGCCTAGATGCTTTTGAAAATGCCACAATATCCCTTAATACTTTTAAAATCTGGACCTTTAATTCTGGAATTTAATTTTTTAAAAGTATATCAGAAGCAGGAAGACTGCTAAACAATCAGTGAGGCCACTGGATTATTGAGATTCTAAAGGAGCACTCAAGGATGATAAGGCCATTGTGGAGAAACTAAATGAATACTTTGCATCAGTCTTCATGGCTGAGGATGTGATGGAGACTCCCAAACCTGAGCCATTCTTTTTAGATGACGTATCTAAGAAACTGTCCCAGATTGATGTGTCATTAGAGGAGGTTTTGGAACAAATTGATAGTCTAAACCAGGAGTCAGCAACCTTTCAGAAGTAGTGTGCCGAGTCTTCATTTATTCACTCTAATTTAAGGTTTCATGTGCCTGCAACACATTTTAATGTTTTAGAAGGTCTCTTTCTATAAATCTATAATATATAATTAAACTATTGTTGTATGTAAAGTAAATAAGGTTTTTAAAATGTTTAAGAAGCTTCATTTAAAATTAAATTAAAATGCAGAGCCCCTTAGGCCAGTGTTCTGGATGCAGGCAGTGCCACTGAAAATCAACTTGCGTGCTGCCTTCGGCACCCATGCCATAGTTGCCTACCCCTGGTCTAAACAGTAATAAATCAGCAGAACCAGACAGTATTCACCCAAGAGTTCTGAAGAAACTCAAATGTGAAATTGCAGTATGTGAAATTGTGGTATGTAAGCTATCATTTAAATCAGCTTCTGTGCCAGATGACTAGAGGATAGCAAACGTGACACCAATTTTTAAAACAGATTCCAGATGTAATCCTGGCAATTGCAGTCTGGTATGCCTGACTTCAGTACCGGGCAAACTGGTTGAAACTATAGTTAAGAACAGAATTATCAGACACATAGATTAATGTGATTTGTTGAGGAAGAGTCAAAATGTTTTTTGTAAAGGGAAATTATGCCTCATTAATCTACTAGAAATCTTTGAGGGTGTGAACAAGCAGATGGACAAAGTGGATCCAGTGGATATAGTGTATTTAGATTTTTAGAAAGCTTTTGAGAAGGTTCCTCACCAAAGGCTCTTAAGCAAAATAAGCTGTCATAGGATTAGAGGGAAGGTCCTCTCATGGATCAGTAACTGGCTAAAAGATAGGAAACAAAGGATAGGGATAAATAGTAATTTTTTCAGAATGGAGAGAGAAAAATTGTGGTGTCCCCCCAGGGGTCACTACTGGGACCAGTACTATTAAACATATTTATAAATGATCTGGAAAAAGGGGTAAACAGTGAGGTAACAAAATTTTCAGATGATACAAAACAATTCAAGAGAGTTAAGTGCAAAACAGACTGTGAAGATTTACAAAGGGATCTCACAAAACTGGATGACTGGGCAACAAAATGGCAGATGAAATTCAATGTTAATAAATACAAAGTAATACACATTGGAAAACATAATCCCAACTATATGTTAAAAATGATGGGGTCTAAATTAGCTGTTACCACTCAAGAAAGAGATCTTGGAGTCAATTTGGATAGTTCTCTGCAAACTTACACTCAATATGCAGTTGCTGTCAAAAAATGTGAACAGAATGTTGGGAATCATTAGGAAAGGCATTGATAAGACATAAAATATCATATTGCCTTTATAGAAATCCATGGTGATCCCATATCTTGAATACTATGTGCAGGTATATTTGTCCTATTTAAAAAAAACATATATTGGAATTGGAAAAGGTGAAAAAAAGGGCAACAAAAATGATTGGATTTATGGAATGGCTTTCTGTATGGGAAGAGATAAATAAGACTGGGACTTTTCAGCATGGAAAAGAGATGACTAAGAGAGATATGATAGAGGTCTATAAAATTATGACTGGTGTGGAGAAAGTAAATAAGGAAATTTACTCCTTCTCATATCAGAAGAACTAAAGGTCACCCAATGACTTTAATAGGTAGCAGGTTTTAAACAAACAAAAGGAAATATTTCTTCACACAAAGCACAGTCAACTCGTGGAACTCTTTGCCAGAGGATGTTGTGAAGGCCAAGACTATAATATGATTCAAAAAGAATTAGATAAATTCATGGAGGATAGGTCCATCAATGGCTATTAACTAGGATGGGGAGGGATTATTTTTCTATCCTCTGTTTGCCAGAACCCAGAAATGGGCAACGGAATAGATCACTTGATGATTTTCTGTTCTATTCATTCCCTCTGAGGCACCAGGCATTGGCCACTGTCAGAAGACAGGATACTGGGCTAGATGGATCTTTGGTCTGACCCAATATGTCCGTTCTTATGTTCTTATGATGTCTAATTTCATATGTGTTCTAGGATTTGAAATTCTCATTGCTTAGAACCTCCATCCCATTTAAATAACCATAAAATATTCTATGATATTAATATCATGGTTCATAGAAAGAAACCTGTGAAATGAGCACCCAGCTGGGAAATTGGCTGATGAATGTATAGATATCATAACAGAGATAGGGAGGAATCAGAGAGCAGGAAAAAGCCCAGTCATGGACACCCATGCAGAGGAAGGATGTACTCCAGCAGGACACAGGCCTCCTCAGAGGAACCCCAGGAAAGAGTGGGGAAAAGTAGTGTCACGACTGTAAAAAACTGGGATGTATCTCTCAGAATTGCCCCATCTATCCACTGATGGTGAGAGCAGTCCCAGAACAGCTGTCTGAGCCTCAGCATTATGGAGTTAACTTTGTGACTGGTTCAGGCTCTTTGCACACTCAGGAAGATGTAGCTGCATCATTATACCCTATGCATTTTCCCCCTCTCAGAGCAATTGTCTCAGGCTGCAAATAGATTGAGGCAGGTGTTGCATTGGTTAACTGAGGACAGCCCACTCCATCCCATGAGTGACTGGCTCATGCAAGACTCAGGCAGCCATTGCTCAATTGATTACACTTGGCTTTTGTCTTGAGGAACATTTTCAAGCTTTCCTTCTCAACCACGAGGACTAGAAAATGGCTATCGTTTAGGAAATGGAAGCTGAGTTTCTCTCGTAATGTCATGAATCCTAGAGCCAAAGCCCTGGACAATGGTTTATAGTCCTTAAACTTTAATCCAGCCTTAAATGCTTTCCTAATGCCATGTTTCTGTATGCAGAGTTGCTTGTGTTGGGATATTGTGTGAACTTGAACTGGCAAGGGATATAGTCTCTATAATTGTGTCTGGGTGATGAGGCAGTTGCTGAAATGATGAAGGAGAGGGGACATGTGCAGATGGCAATCTCTCTAATAACATTAAAATAATTGTTTAAAAAGGAACTCCGCTAGCCACACACCTACAGAAACTTATTTTCAATTTTTCATCCCTAGGGAAAAGGAAACCTCTGGTCTCTCCGAAAACCCTTTTAAAGAGATTATAACATTGACACCTTGAATAAATGACAAAATAATCTGATTCCTACATTTAATCAAACATATTCCACCCTGCAAATTCCTACTGCAAAAAGTCATGTGTAACAAAAAAAAAGGCAACCAATGAATCAACAAAATGAAACATGAAAAAGAAACAATCAACCAAATAAACAAGCCAAACCTCTCAAACTTCACCCATAATTTTTGAGAAGATTAAGAAGAAGAGAAAGAGATTTCATGTTCACTAGTGACTTAGCTATGCCTGTCGATATGCTGTGCAACACGCTCGATAGCATGGTAATGTTTGCAGTATAAATCCCAAAGAGAGATAAGTGTGTATGTACATTTATGGATAGATATTTAGATTCTGATCTTATTTACACTGGTGTAATTCTAAACTAACTCATTTAACTTCAAAGGAATTAGTCTGGATATTATGAATTCCTAAAAAGATTGCACCCTGTGTTCTCAAGGAGACAATTTTGTCATCAGTTGATAATGTCCAAGAAGAATCTCAGAATGAAATCTCAATCAAGGAGCAATGATGAACATTTTAATTCTTGGTGAATAACCTCCAAACAATCAGTTTCTTTAGTGCAGCTTTAATCTCCATGTTCCTCATGCTGTAGATGATCGGATTCATCACTGGAGGCACCAGGGAATATAAAACACCCATCATGAGATCCATATTTGATGCTGAGCTGGAGGTGGGTTTCATGTACTCAAAGAAGCCAGTGCAAAGAAACAAAGAGACCACAGTGAGGTGAGGAAGGCAGGTGGAGAAGGCTTTACGCTGGCCCTGCTCAGAAGGGATTCTCAGCACTGCTTTGAAGATCTGAACATAAGACACAATTATAAAGAAAAAACAGTTTAAACCTAAAAACACACTAAAGGCAAGAAGCCCAATTTCACTGAGGTACGAGTCAGAACAGGCGAGCTTGAGCAGCTGGGGGATTTCACAGAAGAACAGGTGGATGACATTTGTCTGGCAGAAGGGTAACCTGAACGTGTTCCCGGTGTGCAATGAAGAATAGACAATACCAGTAATCCAGGCACTGGCTGCCATTTGGACACAAGCTCTCTTGTTCATTACTATCTCATAGTGCAGTGGTTGACAAATGGCGACATATCGGTCGTATGCCATGATGGTGAGTAAGGCAAGATCAGTTGAAGTGAAGACTACAAATAGAAAGACTTGGGTGACACATCCAGGATAAGAAATTACTTTAGTGTTCATGAGGGAATTGACCATGGATTTGGGGATGGTGACGGAGATGGAGCCAAGGTCTAGGATGGACAGGTTCACCAGGAAGAAGTACATGGGGATGTGAAGATGGTGGTCAAGTGCTACGGCTGTGATGATGATAAGATTTCCCATCAGGCCTACCAGGTAAATCACCAGGAACACCACAAAGTGCAAAATCTGCAGCTCCCGAACATCAGAGAATCCCAGGAGAAGGAACTCGGTCAGGGTGGTTTGGTTGGACATTTTCTTTCTCAGTTCATTGTGTGATGGCTGTGGAGGGAAAGACAAAGACAGTGATGGGGATTATAGTGACAGCAGGAGTGGCCCTGATTCCCCGCAGAAATATTTCATAATGTGAGTGTCAACAATGCGCAGCACTTCTCACTGCTATTAACTAGGAGTGGTGAGTTATCACACATCTAAATTGGTGTGTCTCCCTTAAAGTCAATTGAGCTCCATCAGTTTGCACCATCTAAAGATCTGGCTCAGGATGTGGTTTGATAAAACGCCATGTGAAGAATGGAGCAAAGCACAACCCAATCCAACATTCTAGCCAAGATGGATTCTCTCTTGCTACAAACAGCAGGTTGTGAACTTGGGCTTGAAACTAAAATGCCAACACTGCCTGATATTCACTTTCCAAGGAAAAAGACATAGACTCACTTCATAGACTCACTTAATATCCTTCATGAGAGCTCGTCTGTATTGATTCTACTGCAGCACCACATGGATGACCTACTGCCTGCTTATGTATTGATTTATGACACAAGAGCCCACTTCTATCTCTGTGTACCGATGAGAATGGCTCAGCTACCTCACTGCTGCATCGTTTACCTCTGTCATGTTATGTCTGTGTGAGTCATTGGCCATCAGGAGACTTGGGTTCTTGACTCTGCCAGTGACCTGCTGTGCGACCTTGGGCCAGTCACTTCCCTGTGCCTCTGTTTCCCCTCCATCCCGTTCTCTGCCTTGTCTGCTGTGACACAGGGCTGGGCCTTATTATCTGTATGTTCGGTGCCCCCATTTACAGCATTTGTGTTTAGCGGGGAGCTGTGTGGGGCAGAGGATTTAGGTTCTAATCCCGTTGACATTTTCTACGTCCTCAGCACGGATACGAGACACAGGCGTTGGCTGGGGGCTTCAGTTCCCTGATCTTCATTTAAGTCACTAGTATGTATAATACCGATGCTGTTTGCTGCCAACTTTGCTGCTCACTCAGTTTTATTTGTCACCAAATATCCCTTTGAAATAGAAAACCCCCCCGTTGTAGTACAGTGACTGGGTTCAAATTTTACTATTATTGCACAGCACCAATGTCCCCATTCTCCCTTACTGCTAAGTTTCTAATCTGGGGTATTCAGACATTTTCTGCTTAAATTATTTCAAAGGAAAACTGGGTTTTCAGCTAAAGAAATATTCTGAGGAAACCTGTGTTATTCCTGAAACTCATGTATTGGAAAACTCAAAATACTTTTTTTTTCTTTATTTAAGTGAAAATGTTTCTGTTTCCAGCAGTTTACCTGAAATTGTCTGGTTCTCAATGAACAAACATAAAACACACACACAAAACAATGATTTTCACAATATCTATGGAAAGTCAGTGGTTTATTGCTGGGGGGAAATAATAAAAACCAACAACCCTCAGAGCAGCTCTAAATGTTTGATTGAATCATATAAAAGGCCTTGTAACTCCTAGTTCTGTTATGAAATTTGACTAGCATATAAATACTAAACATATGTGATTAAAATAAGAAACTTACTGTGCTTATCTTTGTGGAATGTTTCCTGGCCCATAATGCATGAGACACTTCACAGCCAGGGTCCTTCAGTCATTGCCTGTCTGTATAAATAACGCCCCAATTGCCCTGTTATCCAGCAGCTGTTTCACTCTCACTTCGCCATGTTTCCCAAGCAACTGAGTCTCTTTGCAGTTCCTATCAGGCAGGGACCCACTCCACAGATGGGTGCTCCCTGCTCCCCATCTCAGGCAGGCTTGGCTGAGAGGTGAAGGACTAAGTAGGATGGGGGAAGAAAGACTTTCCTATCACTGAAACTGATCCTGGCTTGTTCAAGCTGCTTGTACACAACCCAGGCTGTCCCTGTTCTGGGGCCGGGGTTAAATAATTGAAGGGCTGTGAGCTGAGCTCTGAATTCACCTCAGGAGTAAACAACACTGACAAGCTGCCCTAGCTGTACCTAATCCCCCAGAGGGGGAACACAACATGCCCTGGATCTCACATGATGGCAGCACCCTGAAAGGACACCTAGATACACATAAGGCGGGCTGAGTCCCAAAGGGTGTCTGAAGGAGATTACACAATAAACTATATATTTGTAGCACAGACATGTGACCTACAACAGTTCAGAGCCCAGTGGCAACAGAGCCCCAGTTGGCCTGGAATAGCCTGTTCCTTCATTAATGCCACATAATTACCTATGAGAGAGCAGAGATTTTTTTTCTCCTGCTTTGGATCAGCAGCTCTTGGGATGCACCCAGCAGAGGAAGCCACAGCTCAGGCTGTCCTTGCTGTTTGATGTTGGTCACTAAGAAACATCCAGAGGCAAACACTAAAAGCTCCTAGCTAAGGCCTAAACTGAAGTAAATTGATACAGTTCCATTGAGTTCTGAGTAGAGAGGTCTCTTTACATCAAGGGAGATTTGGCCCTTTTATTCCAGTGGAATTACTTTGATTTCCATTAGCTGCATTTCTGGCCCTAAGATGTTCATGCAGCTATGTCAGTTTTCACTGGTTTTCACTGGAGCTACTGCTGATTTACAGCAGCTGTGGTTCTTTCTCATTGACACCAGTGGAGCTATAGCTGATTTTCACCTGGTGGGTATCTCGCCTCATTAAACAGTTTCAAATCCATTTCCTTTGCCTGTGAATCTGAACTGAAGTTGAGGCAGTAGGTTTGTGTTGGGATGTGGTGTGAACTTGAATGGGCAAAGAAGGTGGTCTCTATATTTGTGTCTCGGAGGAGAGGAAGTTGATGAGATCACAGTGGAGACGGGAAATGTCCACAAGGCATCTCTCTCTTGATATAGTCAGTGATCTCAGAAAAGTTTGAGAGCCCTCGGTTGAACGGCATTCACAAGGATGTAGAAGTCTGCCGGTAGGAGAGAGAGTCATGTTTCAGGGTTGGAGCCTCAGAGAGGGTTGATTATGAACTCGAATTGGAAATTTTCTCACACTATGGTTTTGTTCATCAGAAAATGCTGATTCATTGAAACCCTGTTCGCAGCAAAGGATTAGTTGGTTTTGATGAAACTCTTAATTTGATTTCTCTTAGAAGGTTCAAATTTGTTAAAATGTCCACTTTTGACATGTTTCAATTTGAAAAAAAAATCATTTGGAAATTTCAGTTAATGCATTCTAAAAAAAAGATAAAAAAAATAAAGGGTTAAAATCAAAACAAAACTTTGCCCTGCAGCCTGGGGTGCAGGTCACCTCCTGGGATCACCTGGATGTGCCCCAGCTGATCTATTCCCTGTCTTTGCCAGGCCTAGGGCACAGGTGAGACCTCAGTCTGCCCAGGATTAGGCCTGTGGCTCACAACAGTGCAATCTGCTTAGGACTGAAATGGTTTAGTTTAACTGAAGTCGTTGGGCTCAACACAGGGGTAACTGGGTGGGATTCAATGGTCGGTGATAAAGAGTTCTGACTAGGTGCTTGCATCATCCCTCCTGGCCTAAATTCGATGAAACTATAAAAATGATGAAAACCAAATATTTTGTTTTGACCCAATCTGTTTTTTTTTAATTTTTGTTTTGTTTTGCTTTCAGATTATCTGTTTGAAAAATAATTCTTTTTTTTTGTCCTTACATGAGATGGGAAAATATTTCAAATTTCTTGAAAAGCCTCATGAGATGAGAAACTCCCTTTCCTAACTAGTTCTACTCCTCAACTTCTCTCCTTTCAATAACTCACTAAAAGGTTATTAACTTAGCAGCTAGGAGCTGCAGGGAGATAGCAGCTTTTGGCTTTAATGCAGGGACTCTGCTAAGTCAATATACACTCTCAAAACGTAGTAATATTCACTCATAAATAACCAGTTACGTGCAATTTGTAACATACACACAGCAAGGCACACTCACAAAACACACACACACACACACAACACTTTGCACTGGTAAACACACAATATTGTCATTCAGAAGCAATCATACACAAATGAAGACTCAGAAATCCACTCAAAGACCCCAACAAGCACTAATAATGCACACACTCATGGATGTTTCACACATGATGTTATACATTCATAACTTCACACAATGATTCACAGTCAGAAACACACATTCTCAAAGAGATGCAGATTGGTGTAGAAACTAAATTGCATGTCGATTTCCCAGGATCACATTCAAAATAACGTACACTGACAAAAGCACACCTATTCCCACAATACTGTTCCCTAGTAGACACATACTCAAGGAAATGACTCTGATACACTTAGAATGCAATCTTAAAAATGAACACAGAGACCTGGTCTGTACTAGAACTGTTTTACCATCAGACCAGTGTCGGTTTGGATCTGTGATTTTGGGGATGACATTTTTATACCAGGTGTGACAGGGTCAGGCCAGACGGCTACAGAGGAGTGATCCTTTTGAGAACTGGGACATGGGCAGCACTAGCTCGCCCATTGCTAAAAGCCTCTCCCCCAGCCTAGGGAGGAGTTACTAAACCAAGAACTCAACTGAGTTCGGGGGATAACAGAGGCAATAACAGGAATGGGTGTGGGGGTCAAAGGGTCAAAACTAGAGAACCAGAAGGGGACACCGAGCAGAGAGCCCCGGACAGCTCCTACTGCTCATTGAAAGCATCAAGAGAGCCAGCGTACACTGCCCAGAGGAACTCTGCCCAGATAAGTGAATGGATAAAAGAATGAAAAACAGCCCCACCGTCACACCCTTGCCACCTCCCTAGTGCTACGAATGGCCACTTTGAGTGTGCAGGGAGAAGTGCAGCCAGAACCTCAATAAGAGGTTCTGGAGGAGCCAGAGGAGGGAGTGAAGCCTGGAGCACTGAAGATAGGTGTGTGCCAGGGTCTTCCTCATGCCAGAAAAGAGACAGGCTTCAGGGACAGAGGTAACCTGCGCCAATTACACCCCTGTGCTCACGGCCCCATGGAGGAGCCACCAGCTGATATCCCCAGCAGCCCACGGGACTAAGATGGAATATAAACTGGCTTACTGCGGTTTCCCACCTTCCACTGCTGGTAAAAGTTCCCATCACTTGGTATCAGAGTGGGACACGAGGGGGAGTAATGAAGCTTGGGGATTGTGTAGCGGGGCTGTACGAGGGATCTACTCCCTTGGTAGCCACAAAAGACCTGGTCACTGAAATCAGCCTCCAGGTCTGGAGGAGGTCCTGGCAGCAGAGTGGCAGTTGAGAGAGGTCACGTGGAAGACCTCTTGGATGGAGAAAAAAGAGCTGTTGGTCATATTGGAGCCCTCACAGGCGGTGGAGGAAGCTGTGTGCAAATATACTCCACGCTGAGCCACATGCACTATAAAGGAGTCTCTGCAGAGCATGTGCATATACGTCAGGCCCTGCCCTCCAGGAGATGACAACCGCTTCAGAGATCCAGTACAGTCCCAGCCAAAAAATCTCCAGAGCCAGCCTCTGGAGACTGGCCAGGAACACTGGGGGTGGGCACAGGGTGTTGAGTCAGTGCCAGAGCATGGACAGGACCAGTTGGTTAAGCACCAGCACTCTCCCCTACAGGGAGAGGCACCAGAGCAATCCTCTCCAGGCCAGCAACTGCCCAGTCACTCTGCCCTATAAACTGTGCCAGTTCTCTGGTGGAGATGGATGTGTGGCAGAGAAGTAAATGCCAAGATAGAGCAGTGGACCCACGCTCTACTGGATAGCCTGAAGCATAGGTGGAAGGAAGCTTACCTGCCACCCGGACTCGACCATCAGGCCAGAGCTCTTGACCCAGGTGACCTGGGCGGAGGAGGCTGCTGAATAAATAGCTTGACTAGCCTCCACCCACACCAGGTTGTCTGGGTCCTGTACCATGAGGAATACGTCACCGGCATATGCTGCCAGGACCAGCAGCACCGCAGGCTCACACAGCACCAACCCCATCAACCTCTTGCAAAGGAGATGAAGGAAGGGCTCAACGACAAGACTGTACAGCTGACCCGACAGCAGGCAGCCTTGACGCACCCCTCTCCTGAATCTGACAGGTGCAGTCAGGGTCCAGTTGATCCTGAGCAAACACTCTGTGGAGGCCACACCACCTGGAGAAACCCCACAAACCGGGGCCTGAAGCTGAATGGCTGCAGAGTGCCCAGGAGATATCTGTCGTTCATCTGGTCGAATGTCTTCTCCTGATCCAAGGACAGGAGGGCGAATGACAAACCATTCCTACACCCAATCTTCAAGAGATCCAGGACCAGATAGAGATGATCGAAGATAGTACAGCCCAGGATGGTGCAGGTCTGGTCTGGATGGACAACATCCGCCAGCACAGACCACAGCTGCCACAAGATGGCCTTCACCACAACCTTATAGTCCATGATGAGGAGTGAGATGGGATGCCAATTCTGGAGATAGCAGAGGTCCCCTTCTTCGGCAGCAAGGCGAGCACTGCTCACCTGCACGAAAGAGGGAGGACCCCACTCTCCAAAGACTTGGCCCAGACAGTGGCAAGGTCTGGGCCAAGGACAACCCAGGATATGCAGTAGAACTCCACTGTCAGCCCGTCCATGCCTGGAGATTTTTTGGTGGGTGTAAGGGAGTGGATTCACCCCTGCGGCACCTCCTGCTGGTCATCCATGAGAATTAGCTCTTCCGGCATCTTGGAGTGCCCCCTGCAGACTGGTGATTCACCTTACTGCTGGCCACTATGTCCCTCCCAGGACCACGGTGCCCCTTTCTCTGGGTTGCTGCCCCCCTGGCAGTACCCCTACACTCTAGGTCTCTCCACCCAGGGGAACCCCCATCCACTAAACCTACATTGCCTTAGTGTAAGGATACTGCCAGTCACAATCTAGCTGCACTCCCTGGGGCAGACTGCAGCATATGCCACTCATCACAGACAAGGTTGGGTTGGACCTTCTGCCTCTCTCTATAGCTCAGCTGCCCTCTGCAGCCCCGGTACTGGTCGTGGGCCCTCACCTAGACCCACAGCCTTGGACTTTCCTAGGCCAGAGCTCCCCAGCTCCTCTAGCCTTCTCCCAGCCCTACTCCACTCCCAATACACTGCTCAGCTCCCTAGCAGCCAGGCTCCTCTCTCTCTACAAGCAGAGAGAGTGTCCTGAGCTTCTGGCTGCCCTGGCCGTCTTATAAGGCTAAGTTAGTCTTTTTGGGGCATGGCCCCAGCTTCAGCCACTTCCCTCAATAAGCCAAGGCTTTGCACCCAGCCTCAGCCCTCTCCTGGGCTGTTTCAAGCCCCGCAGGGCAGGAATGGGTAACCACCCCACTACAGTGGGCATGAGACGGAGGGCTTCTGAGAACTCGGCCAGAGTGAAAGGCGGCTCCAGTTGGTCCCGATCGCCCGTGCTGACCTTCCGAAGTCCATCACAAAGCACTCCACAGGCATCGGTGTTGGTTGGATCCGGGAAGAAAAGACCAGTGTAGAAAGAGGAAAGGAATAAAGGACGGGATCAGGAGCTGGGATGGGATCGGGACAGGGACAGGACACAAATCTAGGCTGGGAAAATGATCAGGGCAGGAAACAGGGACAAAATCAGGAACCTGAGTGGCAGAGTTACTGGGACACAATGTCTCTCGACCCAGCATGGTGATCAAAGAGGCAGCAAGGGGTTGGGGTGCCCCCATAGTGCTAGGCTCAGGCACCTCACCAATCAAGGCACCCACAATTCCAGCACCGGGGGATGACGAGGCTGCTGCCCTGCCTCATGAGGAAGGATGCCTGCTGGCTCAGAGCCCAGTTGCTCAGTGTCAGCCATTGCCTCATTAGGCACAGTGGCATCAGCTGGATTACCAGTCGTGGACGGGTAGACAGCCAGGTCCTGGGGCATTGCAGTGGCCAAAGCAAGGGCAACTCCCTGAGGCAAGGGAAAAGTGAGATGGGGGATTGGCAGATTACAAGGGCTGTGACCGAGGCCCCCTAGCAGGGCGATGTCCACCTGCTTGGTGGTTGGGGTCAAGCCCAGGCCTCAATCTCACTGAAAATAGAATCAAAGTCCCCACCCGCCTCTACAGGGTCCTTCTCAACAACAGCTGGGGCAGTAGCAACTACAGCATTTACAGGGTGCATGGATGGCAAAGCGACAGGGGACACCTTCCATAACCCCCTCAGGAAGGGACTCCATGACGGAGGCAATGCTACCCACCTCTGCAGCTGCAGCAACCTCAGACGACTCCAATCGATGAACATCAGTGGAAGAGACAGCAGAAAGCCCAACACCAGCAACCCCCTTCATAGTTTTACAAGGGGTCCCTTCTCCCTTGTCAACGGGGGTGGGTCCTGGGCCTATGCTCCTAGTTTATGACCCCTCCCTTGCACCAGCACCCAAAGAGAGGGGCTGGCCAGCCAGGTAAGAACCTGGGAGTGAAGACAATCATGGGAGGGTAAAAAATACTATTCAGTGCAAATCAAAATGTTTTGCTTTGTGGAAGTGAACTAAAATGGTTTGTTGTGAATCTATTCAAAATAAAACTGGTTTAACATTAACCTTTATTGAAGCTAGACAAATTTCAGACTGGAAATTAAGCAAGCGATTTTAAGAGTGAGAATAATTAACCGACAATTTAACAAATGTTATGTTGGATTTTCCATCACTGCAATTTTAAAATCAAGCTCAGATTTATTTAGTGATTAAATATATGGTCCAGTTCAAAGAGAAATTATGTTTGGTGAAATAATGTCTTGTGTTATACCAGAGGTCAGACTAGATAATAACATTGGTCACTTCTGGCCTTGAAGCCATAAACTGTATTTCCCTATTATTCCACTTGTCTGATGGAAGTTGTAATTCAGGTGTCCATTCTCCCTTATATACTAGGGTCCTTGACCTGACTACATTTCCCTTTGTGCACTCCTGCAGTCTGGCCAGGAAGCCCAGCTCATTGCAAAGAAGGCAGGCATGAGATATTGCACTGGAATAAATTGTCTAAGGAGATTGTGAAATCTCTGTTAATATACGGGATGGTCTAGATAATTCTTAGCCATGCCTTGAGTGCAGGAGACTGGACTAGAAGTTCTCTGAAGGTCCCTTCCTGTCCTGCCATTCTATGATTCTGTGACTGGAGATATAACTCCCATAAGACAGTATGAATCAATAGGAAGATGTTATTCATATTGAAGTGACTCAAGACAAAACATTTCAGCTTTGGTCAACAAACCAATATTAAATGTTTATTTTAGTCAACAATGAAATGTTTTCACATTTCTGAATCAAAAATTGTGGGAACATCTTGTCCACTTCCCTTCTCCCCACTCCCAAAAATGGCCTCTTTTGAAGTATCAAAATATCAGAATTTCCCTATGTAGCAGCGAGAGAGCCTGGAGCTCTGGGCCTGGTGCAAGATCTAAGGTCTGAACCAGAGGCTGGGAACCAAAGTCAGGCCACATATTGAAGCAGATGCTTATAATTTCACTGTCCAGCACATGAACTTAGCAAAGTTGCTGCTCACATTGCTAAAACATAGGCATTCCTAAGAAGTCTTAGGCATTAGATATTTATGTAAATACATTTCAGAAGGCTTGTACAGATATGCCCCAATCTAGTATAAGGTAAGATGGTGTGACAGAACAAGGAAGTGGGATTTTATGTCCAAGATATAAGGAACAAGAGAAGGTAACAAATAGATGTCATGAATCATGTAAAGTGTACCTAATGTGACAAAGTTCCTCCTCTAGCTTGGTGGGTCTTGCACTTATTGGCAGATTTGCTCACCTCAGTGATCTCCCCCGCATTCTGGATCAACTCCTCCTGTGTCTGATCAGGAGTTGGAAGGTTTGGGGGGAACTCAGGCCAGCCCTCTACTCCGCGTTCCAGCCCAGGGCCCTGTGGATTGCAGCTGTCTATAGTGCCTCTTGTAACAACTGTGTGACAGCTACACCTCCCTGGGGTACTTCCCCAAGGTCTCCTCCAAACACCTTCTTTATCCTCACCACAGGACCTTCTTCCTGGTGTCTGATAATGCTTGTACTCCTTAGTCTTCCAGAAGCACACCCTCTCTTTCTCAGCTTCTTGTGTCTCTTGCTTCCAGCTTCTCACACACACTTCCTCTCCTCTGGCTCCTCCCCATCTGACTGGAGAGAGCTCCTTTTAAAACCCAGGTGCCCTGATTAGCTTGTCTTGATTGGCTGCAGGTGTTCTAATCAGCCTGTCTGCCTTAATCGGTTCTAGCAAATTCCTGACTTCTCTACTGCAGCCCCTGCTCTGGTCCCTCAGGGAACAGAATCCCCTGCTTCTCCTGGGGCCAGGAGTAGCTCCACTCCCTTCGACCGCTCCACTGCAGAGGAAGGAGGGAGAGGGCTGCTGCTGCTGCTGCTGCTGCTGCTGCTGCTGTTCCTGCTGGGTGCTGGGCCCTCGCTGCTGCTGCTGCTGCTACTGCTGTTCCTGCTTCTGCTGCTCCCCTGGCTGGGCTAGACACCACCACCCACCCCTCTCTCTGCTATCAGTTTGCTGGCTGGCTAGTAGGTTCCCCCCGCCCCCCTTGGTTCCTGCTGTTACTCCACCTACAGCCCTTGAGGGGAGGGGGGGGGCTGCTGGCCTGCTTCCCAGAGAGGGGGGGAGTGAGGGACCCCGGCTCTTGTTGCTGAGGACACCTTCTGAGCGGGGTCCCTCCTGCCTAGACACCAGACCGCCACCACCTGGAGCTGCTGGGGCTGCTGGGGCAGTTGCTAGCGAGCTGTTGGAGCCCGGAGGAGGTGAAGGAGGAGGAGGAGACTGCTTGCTGCTGGAGACCATGTGAAGACCACTGTGGAGGGGGTATTCCTGGACTGAGCCCTTTTTGACCTGTGCTCTTGTGGTGGGGGTTTGGACTGTGTCTGTTGGGACACCGGGGGTGTGGCGGGAGCCTGCCCCCGGTCCATCTGTGTTCCCTTTCGCCCCCACCACCATCGCTGCCCCCTCCACCATCCCCGCTGGCTGTTTTCCTTCGCCTTTGGACTCCTGCCTCTGGGACTGAGCTGCTCACCTGACCACCACGCCCCTTCCATCATTTGGGCCTGCAGCAGCAGCAGCCTATCATTGACTCTAGCACAAGTGCCTGTGGGCGCACCACGTTCCCCCTCCCCTTGGACTGGCCCGTTTCCTTTTTGTCCGCCCCACCTATTTCCCTCTGTGGCCCTGCTAGTTCTGCCCCAGCCCTGCAGCTATCCCCGTAGTCCCTCTGCCCCATTCCCAGCTCGCCCTTCTGCCCCCACCCTGTGCTCCCCCAGCCCTGATTGGTCCCTCCCCTCGTGCGCCCACGCCCCCTCCCATGCGCTTGTGCCCTTCCCCCATTTGAGTTTCCCCTTGTTCACTACACCCCCGCCCCTCTGCCATTGTCCCCCCTGATCTCCCAGTGCAACTGGAGGAGCCGGAACTCCCCTCTGCGTCGGTGCCCTGTCACCCTTCACCCCTAGGTCCTTGGTTACTCCCCGCGCCCCTTTAGCCTTCCCTTTCTGGCACCCTCCTCCCCTGCCTGCAGCCTAGCGGGGAGGGGTGGTCGCCTCCTCTCCTCCCCCTCCCTTCGCTGTTTGTCCCCCTCCCCGCTCTCGTTATGGCGGGGGACGTGGCGGGGGAGACCCCTCACGATGCTCCCACTGCCCCTCCTCCACCTGCCCCCGTGTCCACTGCCCCGGCCTCTACCTCGACCGCCGCTGCCGATCCACCTACCTCCGCCCCTGCTGGGGCACTGGCGGCGGCGAGTACCGGGGAGGCCTCCGCTGCTGCCACGTCCCTCCCCCCTTTCGATTCGGGGGGAGCCCCCCCAGCCGGTGGGAAAGGTCGGGGTGGGAAGAAGGGTAAGGGCCCCGCTAAGAAGGCCAGGCCCTCCATGGCGGAAACTGCCCCCACTGCCGCAGCCCCGCTCCCGGCTGCGGCATCCCTCCCCGCTGTTCCCTCCACCAGCTCTGCGGGTGTCCCTCCCCCGGCCCCCAGGGCGTACGCCCAGGTGGCGGCGGCCCCCCCGCCTGCCGCCGCTCCTCCGACCGCCGCTTCCACCACCATCTACAGCGGCCGGGGTCCCTTTCCCACATTGACCAGGAAGCACGGCGTCCGTTGCCTCCTGGTGCCAGCCTCGCCCCACGTGGAGACCTACGTGCGGGCGTTGGCGCGGGTGGTGGGGCCCACGGCCATCGTGGCGGCCTCCAAAATGTACGGGAAGGTGGTCTTCTTCCTGGCATCGGAGGCCGCCGCACAGGAGGCGGTAGAGAGGGGCCTAGCGGTGGGGGGCGTGTTCGTCCCCCTGGAGCCGCTGGAAGACCTGGGGGTCCGCCTGGTCCTGACGTCCGTCCCTCCTTTCCTGCCCAATGCCGCCCTGTTGCCTGCCCTTTCTGCCCTGGGTCGCCCCATCTCCGTCATTAGCCCTCTCCCCTTGGGCTGCAAGGACCCCGCCCTCCGTCACGTCCTCTCGTTCCGCCGGCAAGTGCAGCTTCAACTGCCGCCGGCGGCGCGTGGCGGGGAGGCGCTCGAGGGGTCCTTTCTGGTCCCCTACCAGGGGGCCCACTACCGGGTGCACTATTCAACGGGGGAGGCCCGGTGCTACCTCTGCCGGGCGATGGGGCACGTCCGGAGGGATTGCCCCTTGGCCCAGCACGGAGGAGCGTCCGGGACCCCTGAGCCCCGGCACGGTGCCGGCCCTGTCATCGCCGGCACCCCTGGCTGCCCGGCACCCGAAGCTGCCCCTCCTCCTTCTTCTGGGTCCATCGCTGTGGAGGAGGGTGCAGCGGGGATACCGCCGGGCGTGGGAGAGGGCTCATCCCAGGGGGAGTTTTCCCTTGCTTTCGCAGTCCCACCACTGCCTCCCGGAGTCCCTGAGCCATTGCCCTTGCCCCCCGATCCGACCCCTGTTAGCCAGCCCCCGGGTGATGCCATGGAGGGCTGGTCTTTAGTGAAGGGGAAGCGGGGCAAGCGGAAGGCTCGAGCCTCGCTACCTCCTCCAGATTCGGAGGCCCCCCGGAAGAGCAGGAAGGGGGGCACCGATGACGAGCCTTCCGCCTTGCCCCCTGATGACTCCCATTCAGTGGTGCCGGCTGGGGACGTCGTGGCAGCACCGGAGGGTAACACCGCCCCTCCTCCGGGGTCCCTTCCCGTGGAAGCCCCCGGGGGAGCCTCTCTTGCCCCCTCCCCACTCAACGCCTCTGCGAGTACCGAGGTGGGTATCGCCTCGGGTGCTAGCGAGGACGGCCCTGGGGTGGTGGAGGGTGATCTTCCATCCATCTATGAGGAGATCGAGGCCCTGGGTCTGACCCCAGTCACGCAGGGGGAGGACGACCCTCTGCCAGCGGGCCTCGATCTGGGCGACCTCACCCCGGTCCCCCTGTCCCCGAGTTCCTTTCCCCTCACCGCTGCTTCTGCTCCCACCTCTGAGGGTCCCCTGGATTCCTCCATCGACCCGGCTGCGGGTGGCACCCTGTTGATGGCCGCCGAGCCCCTTGGGGCGACGGCCAGTGCCCCGCTGCCGGGACCCGGTTCCCAGGGGGTGTCCTTCTTGGGTGTGGAGGACCCGTCCTCTTTCCTAGGCGGGGACCCCCTTGCTGAACATCTCTCTCTGGATGCCGAGGCTGCCACTCGTGCCACTGTGGCTGAGCCCGGCATCGTTAGGGGTCCCCTTCCCGCTTCCCAGATCTCTGCGCCTGTTCGGGAGGAGCCACCGTCCAGTGGCTCGCCTGTAGGGGC